>CM035837.1:286924290-287613434 GCA_020510985.1 Pholidichthys leucotaenia
GTTGCATTTTCAGCACTGGAACAAACACTTACAGGTTTGTATTCAGTGATCTCTGAAATAAGTCCTAAAACAGTCTTTGGATTTAGAAAAATGTTGTGCTTTGTTGAGTTTTGGATTGGGATTTTGACAGTTTTTGAAGCACCAGCGGGTACATCAATAAGAGCTGGGAATAACTCCAATCCATCCGGTAAGTTACATTTCACAGCTGGCTCGAACAACATTTCTCCTCCTCCAGGAAATGCTCTGATGTGACATTTTACCATACAGATTTGTCTACTGTGAACAGTGAGTCCTTTTTTTTCCAACTCTCACCACTGGAGTTTCTGGTTCATTCTCAGTTGACTTGGTGTGGACAACAGAGATGAGTAACTCAACATTACCATTCTGGACCTTTAAAGTCTCCGACAGTAAGCCCACTAAGCTAATGTCGTCACTTTGTTCACCGTTTGCCATTATTATCTCTTGGATCACGTTAAAGCCCAGCAGCGGAGTGCTTAAACGCTGCTGACTGACAAGCATTGGAACATCCAAGGATACAGAACCATACTGTGAACTTGTGATCTCGAGCAGGACATCTATCCACCCCTCGAACGGAACATCCGTTCCATTGGCTGCGGTGATTTCAAGTGGATGGCCTGGGAGTAGGCTCTCGAGTGGCTGTATTTCTACATTTGGTAAGGCTGCTTGTACCCATGACTTTTCAACAATGCTTACTTGTGCCCTACTGTCCAATAACATCTGTAGGTTTACTCCATTTAACTGGCAACTGATCATACACCTACCGCCAATGAGCTGTGCCACACGCTTTGTGTTGGGTAACTTTTGGGACTTGGCAGTAGTCTGTTCAGAGTTCAGTCTTTTAGTGTTGTGGGACTCTGCTGGTGGTTCAGTCACTGGTTGTCCCTCCCCAGCAACCTCCTCCAGTTTCCCGACACATTGCTTTTCTGAAGGCAACCTATAGCTCTGTGCCCCTCCTCTCCACATTGAAAACAGTGTGTGCAGCGCTCAGTCTCTTGGGCGATACACTTTTGGCACTTTCCTTTCACTGCGGGTTTCAGTGCTGGCTGTTTAGGGACAGGTGCTGTGGGACTGGTGTTTACTGTATTTACCATTGGGGTTAGGGCCTTTTCTAAACTCTTGGTTAGGGAGGAGACCTGTGCCGTCAGCTCCTGGATAGCTACACCATTAGCTTGGACTTCAGTGTGCATTTTAATAGAGCTTTGATCTGTCTCTATCTGTGCCGCATTGACACTGGTGACTTTCTGTTTGTGACTTTGTCCCAACCTACTTAATCTCTCTGTCTCTTCACTAACAGAATTTGCTATGAGATCCAGGATGGAGTCATCTGTGACAATGGTGTTGGAGATGTGAGGTTTAAGGTCTCTCCTGACATAAGAGTATTTTTCATTCAAACCCTGATACAGTGAATGGATAAACACACCTTGTACCAACTTGTTGTCATAATGAAGCCCACTACTGTTTTTAGATGCAATCAACACACGCTGTTTTAGCCCCATTAGTCTATACAGAAACTGTTGTGCTGTTTCTTTGTCATTTTGCTTAGCATTACTCAGCTCCTGAAATAATTCTGTGCTGCTTTTCTCGCGTAGATGTGTCCTTAAAAAACGTTTTAACTCAGTTACAGTAAGGCTATCTTTGGTTACAAGCATATCTTTAAAGGTACCATGCTTAATTATCTTAAACACCGCTCTGATAATCTCAGCCTCTGTGAACCCTTCATTTAGCCCTTCATCAAGCTGTTTGCACAAGTTATTGTAACTCAAATCAGAATTAAAATCAGAGATTTGACCACCATGAATCTTGTACTCTCTACGTGGCAACAGTGACGTAAGTTCAGTCAGTCTGACTAACCCTGGGTCAGGAACTACAGATGGTGATGTTGGATGGTTCTTCCCTGATGGTGCTGCAGCTCCAGTGGTCACAGGAACTACTATGACCGGATCATCGTCGGGTGGCACCTCTGCATCCACTTCTCCAGCTGCTGTGGGCGACTGCAGTTCAATGATGAGGCCACGGAAAGCAAGCAGGCGAGACATCCCCTGGTCCTCAAGGCTTTTCAGTTGTGGACTTCTCAGCGAGTCAACAATGAAGTTGAAGAGTTCCACTTCGGTCGATTCTGCACCTGGCAAATCTTCTCCCGCCTCATCCTTGAACGACCCGGCCAGCTTGTAAAGAACGTTTCTGCAGCGGGCAATGGTCAGCTGGTGAAGCTCTTGCTGGATTTCCCATCTCAGGTCATGTAGAGCAGACATGGCTGTGGTTTCCTGTAGTCAGTCGCTTAGGTCGATGGCTCAGGAACAGGTGGTCAGCATCCCTTGGTTCTTCAATGATTAGTGCCAGACCAGTAGGTGGCGCTAATCCCGGACGAGCCCCCAAAATTGTTGCTCCCCTGGGTAGCGGCCCAGGAGGAGGCAACGTGCATGTGGAAGTTAACTCTCCAACCTGTGATAGAAGAATAGGCAGAACACGTTTCGTTCTGTTATTTCACACAAGGGAGTTTATTCCTTGTCCTCCGGTGCGTGAGTCTACTCTCTATCACTGTGCGACATGCGCCATCTATTGGTCGGCGTACAGAACTGCACTCAACTCACATGAGTTATAATGGAACCAGGTGGATTACAAATGCATGGTAGAAAAATAAAACAATTAAAGAATAAAATAAAATTGTAGGGGTGCCTGTTTTTTTTTTTTTAATTTTCTTATCCAAATGTCTTTTTAGCACCTCTTACATAACTATTAACTATTTCCAAGCCTCTACACAGGGGTGCACACACCTTCTGACAATGGTAGACCGCACCACGCGCTGGCCAGAAGTGGTCCCACTGTCATCAACCACAGCTGAGGAGGTGGCGCGCGCGTTTATAACGGCATGGGTAGCGCGCTTTGGCGTTCCGTCGGACATTACGTCCGACAGAGGTCCTCAATTTGTTTCCGAGCTTTGGTCAACGATGGCCCGCAGCCTGGGGGTAACGATCCACCGCACTACCGCGTACAACCCGCAGGCTAATGGGTTATGCGAACGTTTCCATAGGTCATTGAAGGCGGCCCTCAGAGCGTCGCTTACGGATGCAAATTGGGTGGACAGGCTACCATGGGTTTTATTGGGGTTGCGTTCTGCACCTAAAGAGGATTTAGAAGCCTCCCCAGCTGAGTTAGTTTTTGCGCAGCCACTCCGGCTGCCGGGGAATTTCTCCCAGATAATCCTGCGCCAGAATGTTTCCCGGCTCAGCGGTTGCAGAGTGGCACAGAAGCGGGCATGCTTCCCGGCCCCGTTCACCACAGTTTTCCGCGCGTTTTTGTGCCTAAGGCTCTAAAAAATGCGGAGTTTGTTTTTGTCAGACACGATGCGCATCGCCCACCGTTGCGACCACCTTAAGATGGACCATTTAGAGTGCTGGAAACAGGGGATAAGCATTTTTTGCTAGATTTGGGGGGCAGGAAAGAAAAGACTGGCATAAACAGACTCAAACCCGCCTTTGTGTTGGCCGACGAGGATGTGCTGTTGGCTACGGCTCCTCGGCGCGGCAGACCCCCTAAGGAGCATTCATCAGAACACCCACAGGGATTGATTAACAGTTCTCATCCTCAGACAGCAGCTCCCCAGCAGGAGGGCGCAGCGAAAGTGGTTAAGCCCGCTTACAGCAGATATGGGAGGCGACTGAGGCCCAAGCGACACGTGGACTGATGTGTAATAATTTTACCATGACTTACAGACTGTTATTACGTTGTTCCATCTTAGACGTTTGGGGGGGGGGGTCATGTGGGACACATATATACACATAGGTATATCATTGCATGATTCATACGTATACCACCTTAGGCTTCACATCTGAGACGGAACAAAGGACTGAGCCACTCTGGAGATAACACGAGGATGTGAAAGTTTAGTCTTTGGCATGCAAAGAGACAGCCGTGGGGGATTTCGCCCAGCGGCCAGAGACTGGAGGTGGGGGGTGTTAAGATCGGGAGGAAGTTACATTATTACTGGGGATTAAGTACCATGTGACTGTGTGTTTTGATGTCCTGAGTAGAAAAGGGACAGATGTTGGGGGATTCGTCCTCTTTCTGTTTTTGGATGATGTTGGAGAATGTGAATAAATCTGACTTGTGAAATAAACTCAGCCTCGTCCTTCCACATTCTCTACAACATAACAGTGTCCCCCGCAACCTTACATTCACAAGACAACAAAAAGTGACCATAATCTACATAGTTTTAACCCCAAAACTACTGGAACTAAAAACTGCTGCAAATGTGATATAGGTCAGATCTGAAAGATTGCTGCTGGTTACATTAATGTAATTGGGGTGGCATGGCTGTTTGTCCGTCCGGCCATCTGTTAGCAGGATTATGCAAAAACTATTAGACAGATTTTGATGAAAATTTCACCAGAGGCAGCCCTCGGGCCAAGGATGAACCCATTAAATTTTGGTGATGATCTGAGAGTGCATACCTCCACCAAGGACCTTGTGTGAATTTGTGCAGCAGGATTGCACAAAAACTACTGGATGGATTTGGATGAAATTTTCATCAGAGGTGGTTCTTGTGCTAGAGAGGAACCCATAATGTTTTGGTGATGATCTGAGAATGCATTCCTCCACCAAGGCTCTTAGCTTTTCACAGTGTGTAAGCAAGAATACTCCAAAACTACTGCATAAATTTGGATGAAATTTTTACCAGGGGTGGTCCTTAGCCTAGAAAGGAACCGATAACACTTTGGTGATGATCCGAGAATGCATACCTCTGCCAAGGCTCTTATCTTCTCACAGTGTGTTCGCAAGAATCCTCCAAAACTACTGGATAGACTTTGCTGCAATTTTCACTAGAACCGGCTTGTTGCCTACACACGAACCCATTACATTTTGGAGGTGATCCATGACGGATGGAAGGAGCCTTGGCGGAGGTATGCACTCTCTGAGTGCTTTTCTAGTTTCTATTTTGCTCTTGTTAAAATTTTACAAAACTGAATACAAAGGATTTGTTATATGAAACAAGAAAATCTGGCAGCTTGGTTTTCATGTCTGGCATTTTTAAGAGCCTTGATAGATATCTTAAAGGATTAAGTGAAGTATGTTTAAAGGCCTTAGTTTTGTGAAACAGATTTAATGCTTTTTAAAGACTTTTTAAGAACCTAAGGACACTGCACAGCTAATGCAATACCAAAGCAACAAACACAAATTACAAAACAGTCTATTACATTACTTATTTTAACCAAACAACTCATATAGTGACCTGTGCGCATTTTATGTAAAAAAAAGACAGACACCACATTTTCATTAATATCAGTATCATTTAGTTATTCAGGAAAAAAAACCACATCACATTCACCATTCATTCAACTGTTTTATGTACACATATAACAGGCTTATTTTAATACTTTTAAAATATTTGTACAAAATACAGTTCTCCCTTTACAATATGTATTTATCTGAAGAGGCCTTTGACTCTTAAAAGGTCAGTAGATGTGCGTTGTTAACTGATCATCCGACAGGCTTACTGTGGGCCTTTTAACATTATTGCATGCTGAAACACTGTTATTGCATAAGTCATTCCTTTGGGGGCTTTGGGATGGAGGTGTTGCCATTACTGTAAATGTCGTCAAACCAACACCGGCTTGGCCAAAAACATCTGGGAGGGCTTTCTGAAAATGATATTAACAACAAGTTTTATACACCTGAGGAGAGTTAGTAACTGGCAGAGAGAGACAATCACTGATCTCTTAATGTTTTATCAATGTCGCTACTGGAGATAAAAATTTCTGGGGGGAGAATATATTGACAAAAATGTCTTCAAGAAGAAAAGTGGTTCTATACAAAAGGAAAGAGTGGATGAACCAGATCAGGGCAGGCTGTGTTTGGTGTAACACTGCCGTTCCTGACCTGTAACACTGGGTTCAGTCGATTGGCAAATATGACCCATCACGTCAGTCACTCGCAACACAAACACGCACACAAAAGCACACACACACACACACACACACACAAAGCGGCCATCATTTAGCTTGGATACACGACAAGATTCCTGTATGACAAGATAGAAAACAGAGTCAGGTTGTGGAGAAGTTTCCTTACAGTTCAACATATTTAACAAAAACAAAACAAAACAACATGTCATTGGAATGATCGCTTAACCGCTTAAAAAAACAGTTTACGATTTGAAATATAAAAACATAGCTAAACAATGATTTTTTTTTTTTGTTTGTTTTTCAAAAAGTGACCTTTACAAAAGTAGTGACTGGCACTGTCTGGGACCCTGTGATCACGGAGGAGCACCCGCGAGGATACGTGAACACGTGAAGATTTAAAAGTACAAAACTGGTCTGTGGTCCGAAGCCACCTGCGGAGGCGGCGGACCATACTTCACATGCTCTGGCTTGGTGAGGGTGAGCGTCCGTGGAGAGTGGTTGCCTTTGGAAAGCAATGGGACAACACAACATGACACAACCAAAGAACACAACGATAAGTCCTGTACCTTCAAGATATTCTGAGCTGCTGTCCAGCAGGGTTCACAGCGGACATCTTCTCAGAGGAGGAATGCATATAAATAGGCTTTAAACTACAAGCGTCTCAGCTTTTCCAGAGCTAAGCTTCCTAGCTCACACAACAGAAGAACCACGTTATGAGGCAGCCAGTGGGGCGACAAAATCATTCACACTATCAATTTCACGATGATAAATGGAGACAGGAGTGGTTAAAATGTTAGCATATGAATTAATTAGAGGAGTAGTTTGTTTTTTTTCCCTCCTAAAATGCATGTTAAAAATTGATTTGTAATGGCTAAAGGGTCACTTGGCTTTTTTTTCCTGTTTCCACACAGAGAATCGTGTCTAAAACTTTAAGGATGTGCCAAACTGTGGTCTAACTTCAATTATGGATGTCAGGATGACGTATTTCTTAAAAGTTTTTCCATTTTATAAACCTAAAATAGCTGTAGTGGTTAAAGCCACTTTTTGGGAATCGCTTATATTTTTCCAACATAAATTACTGTATGTGCAGCATGTCCAGTAAAGTAAGACTTCAGACTCTCTAAAAAGGGTTTGCAGGCAAGAAAGCTTTGGTGCAGGATTTAGTCTGCATTAGTTTGCGGTGACATCTTTGTGACCTGATGCAACAGATACAGCTGTTCTACCATGAAGTACCCTTTTAATACAACATTTTACCGAGCACAAGACCTGCAACTCTGACCTAGGAAATACAAATTGATTTCTACTCGCATCAAATAAAGATTATTTTGACCTTGTGTTCGGCCTAACAATAGACTGTCTTAGTTAAATTGGACCTATTATAAAATTCAATATTTTTATACAGGGACTCAGTTAAACTAGTACTGTAGGAGTCTCAGATAATCCTTATTATTAAATATTGGGCCTGGGTGCCGCTACTCATACCATCAACTGTTAAAAAGACTTGTTTCATCTTTCTTGGAGCTAAATTTCTGCTGACCAGATGGGTGTGATTAAGACAAGCCTTGAAAAGACAGCCCTTTCAGACTGGCCAGATGACCTTTCTGAGGCCAATTACAACAATTTACAGGACAAATTTGAGCTGCACTTTGCGCCTTCTGCCAGTAGCTTTGCTCATTTCTGGTGGCGCATTGCCTATTTTTACTTTTTACATCTTGTCCCTCCAAATATCAAACAACTTTACACACCCTTTGAGCTTGGAGAAGCAGTGTCTTTTAAAACGAGTGCAGCTGGGTGCAACAAAAACTACATTTAAAGTCAGCTGCACATTATCAATGGCTATTTAATAGGGATGTAACAATACAGCTTTTTAAATGCCCGATTCAATCCAATATTTTTAAATTTGGGCATCTGCCGATACATATCCAGTGGGGAAAATAAGTATTGAACACATCAACGTTTTTCTCATTAAACATATTTCTGATGGAGCCATTGACCATACATTTTCATCAGATATCACTAACAACCCAAGTAATCCATATATACAAAGAAATCAAGACAATTATGTTCACAAAACAAGTTATATTTAATAAGGTGGAATGACACAGGGAATAAATATTGAACACATGAAGAAAAAGAAGTGCAAAAAGGCATAGAATGCCAAGAAACCTGCTGAAATCCATCAGAATTTAGGAAGCCATCCCATCGCCCATCAGTGCAAATTAATTTCAGCTGGTTAAGTCCTGACTGATAGCCTTTAAAAAGGTCTGTGAATATCAGATTGTCACACCACAAAGAATTCATGATGGGTAGATGCAAAGAGCTCTCTCTAGACCTTTGCAACCTTATTGCTGCAAAACATAATAATGATGGCATTGGTTACAGGCACATTTCTAAACTGCTGAATGTTCCAGTGAACACTGTTGGAGTCATCATTCGGAAGTGGAAAAAACATCATTTTACCATAAACCAGCCACGACCAGGAGATCCTTGCAAGATTTCTGACAGAGGAGTTAAAAGAATTATCAGAAGAGTTATCCATGAACCAAAGACCACTCGTGGAGAGCTCCAGAAAGACCTGGAGTTGGCAGGTACTGTTGTTTCAAAGACAACAATAAGTAATGCATTCAACCGACATGGACTCTATGCCCGCTCTCCTCGCAAGACTCCATTGCTGAACAAAAAGCATGTTGAAGCTCCTTTAAAGTTTGCTGCACAACATTTGGGCAAGCCAGTAAAATACTGGGAGAATATAGTCTGGTCAGATGAGACCAAAATCAAACTTGTTGGATGCCACAATATACAGCATGTTTGGAGGAGAAATGGCACTGCACATCAGCCCAAAAACACCATACCAACAGTGAAGTTTGGTGGTGGGAGCATCATGGTGTGGGGGTGTTTTTCAGGCACATGGTACAGACAAACTTCATATAATTGACGGAAGGATGAATGGACAAATGTATAGAGACATCCTTGATGAGAACCTGTTGCCATCTGCCAAGATGCTGAAGATGAAACGAGGGTGGACATTTCAGCAAGACAATGATCCCAAACACACAGCCAAGAAAACTTTCAACTGGCTCCAGAGAAAGAAAATAAAGCTGCTAGAATGGCCCAGTCAGTCACCTGACCTGAATCCAATTGAAAATCTATGGAACAACTGAAGATCAGAGTTCATAGAAGACACCCACAGAACCTTCAAGATTTGAAGACCGTCTGTGTGGAAGAATGGGCTAAAATCATTCATGAGCAATGCCTGCAACTAGTTTCTCCATACAGGAGGCATCTGGAAGCTGTTATTACCAACCAAGACTTTTCTACTAAATATTAAATGAATTTCACCAACCGTGTTCAATACTTATCCCCTGTGTCATTCCACTTTATTAAATATAACTTGTTTTTGTGAACACAGTTGCCTTGATTTCTTTGTATGTATGAATTACTTGGGTTGTTACTGATATCTGGTGAAAATCTCAGGTCAATGGCTCCATCAGAAATATGTTTAATGAGAAAAATGTTGACATGTTCAATTTTCCCCGCTGTACAAAACTGATATGCAGCTTATGGCCTGGATAAATTCAGCACACTCCTTTCCATGGTATTTCTGCGAGTGTTTAAGGTTGGAAATGTTAAAGTTGTAAAACTATGCTCTTGCAACTGCACTTAAGGTTTTTTTAATAGATACATTCTATCTTTTAGTAATCTTATAAATTCACATTCATCTCTATTTTAATAAAAAATAATAATGCAGGATGTTAAGCTGTAGCGCTTACATATCAGCAACAGATTGTTAACAGCCCTAATAAACAGTCACAGACATCTGTCCTCCATCACAGCTCTAATATATGTAAAGTTATGTTATATTTTAGTAATTTTCTGTGACATCAGATTATGATTGATGAAATATCTCTGGACAGAAAATGCCTGCTGTGTTCAAGATAACATTATGGCTGAACGCCGACAAAAAAAAAAAAAAGTTTTTCAGAATAAGGTAACAATGCCCTAAATAATTTACAACTCATCTCATCATCATCAGCCATCAGACAGAGGGGAACCTTTTAAATTATATTTGTTTTTAGCTCCATTATGAAACATTTTTTCCTCACTTAAAAAAGAAGCTCTACCCTGACATCCACTAACACCCATTCAGACTGTGTGTAAACAGGGGGAAAAGCCTTATGATTCCTTTAACCTGGGTTACACAGGGTCACAATATTCAACCACAACAAAACAAGGCTTCAAATGAAACATGAAAACTTCACCTATACGTCTATTAGCAAGCTGATGAGGAATGTGAAATTTAAAAAAATTGTGCGTGGTTTTTTTTTTTAAGCTGCTCGGGGCTGTTCGTGGTTCCCTTCTTCTGTCTCCTCGACCTTCAAACCCTTCCTGAGAAGGCTGGGAGCAACACTAAAAAAACAAAAAAAACCTCATGGAGACAACAAAGTCCTTCCTTCCTTCTGGAGTTTGGTGTGAAATACAACAGAGCGATTTAACAGCTGTTAAAATAACTAAATGCAAGTCAAAGAGATAAAAGATGCTTTTTGAAAGTGTGCTGTGAGGCTTGTTCAGCCACAGATTTGGAGGCGATTAAAGTGCGTGTTGGTCACTGTCAGCAACTGTCCAGTGAAAAGGTTTGCTCTGTCATCGTGCCACTGAATGGAGACTCAACCAGATAAATGGAGCGATTGTCCCTCCTTTCCTCCTTAACTGTTCCTCTTTTTTCTCTCGCCGATCTGAAGTCTGTTCCTCCGTGTTCAGAGCAATCCACCGTGACTCACTGCAGAAAGTTCATGAGCACAGCTCCCAGACTCTGGCAGTGAGTCTTAAAATTGTACAAATCAATAAATCAGGTGATAATCGTTGCCAAAACAGCACCTTTGCTTGCAAAAACGTGACGTAAATTAAATAATTGATGATCATTGCACTTCTTTTCAATGAAGTGTATTCTTTAAAGGAAAAATAAAGCTTTAAAAGACAACCAGACACAGAGCTTTGCTAAAAAAAAAAAAAAAAAAAAAAATCCACATTTTTTTTCCTCCAGAGAAACATGCTGGTTGTAGTCATCATCCAAACGCAGAGACATGGTTAGATGGAGTAGGTGGAGCACTCAGACTGCTGGCGGATGTAGCACTGAAAACTCTTGTCTCCGATCGGATGCTCCCTGAAGAAACACAGAGACCAACATCACATTTGCAGGTTTTGCGCAAAACATTCTAACAAAGGCTGTACGTTTAAATTAGGGCTCTGCAACCTGCAGCCCTTTTGCACATGCTGACATTAAAGTCACAAATTTGCATGTAAAATATAAAAACTTGCACATTTCACAAAAATTTTATCATAAACTTATGAGAGAAAAAGTTGCAATTTTACAACAAAAAGCTACACATTTGAGACAAAAACATTACAAATGCTAAATAAATAAATATTACATTTGCCAGAAAAAAGTATCAAATTCATCATACAGCAGTTATACAGTATTAAGCATGATGTGACAATTTTACAACTAAAAACTACAATTTTACAACAAAAGATTTTCAATATTCACAAAATAACAAAAAAAAAAAGATTTGACAAATGTGAGACAAAAAAGTTTCAAATTCAAAACAAAACAACTGCAAATTTGCAACAAGTTGCAAGCATGTGGAAAAAAAAAATTAGCCGTAAATTGAAGTCTGAAAAAAAAACTGCCTATCTGAGAGTAAATTTGACCCTATTTAACACTGACAGGCAGTTTACAGTTATGGCTCTTTCCACAGTTGAGGATGAGGACTGCCTGCTATATAACAGGTGACTGTGCAAGTGCATCATCTGCTGGCCTATAAAGGAAGCTGCGTATGTTCCTACAGAATAATACACAAAAAAACAAAAAAAAACTTACTGGCTGCCCGATCTTTGTTCTTCTTGAACTTGTCCCCGTGTTGTACTTTGTGTGCTGCTGCTCCAAAGTTTGCACAGCGAAATTATCTGCTTTAGGGTCTTGTAGGTCTCCTGGGGGTCATCGATGACAAAGGAGGAGTACTCCTCCAGCTCGGGGCCATCGTACACAGACTTACTCCCACACGCCTCTGCAGTAAGACAAGATGAAAAAAGATTAACGATGCAGAAAAAGTAAATCTAGGGACAAAACACGAGAGTGTCGTCACTGCGTTGTGACCTTGCATCTTGATCAGTTTGGTCATGTATGTGCTGAACAACGAATAAATCCTCTCCGTCTCTCTGTCTCCATCTACGTCCAGCTGAATGTTTGCTGGGAGGCCCCTGAAATTAAAATTAGAAAGGAAATGTAAGAACGCGCAAACAGGAAGGAGATGGGACACGGGACAGATCTGAATGTTGTCAGGTACCCCGTGCATGGCGTTGCAGCCAGGGGCTGTGTCTGCTGAGTGCTTGCAGCAGAGCCAGTGGCCATTGAGGTAGGCTGAAGGATGGTAGGTGCTCAGGCGTTTGCGGTTGCACTGGCTGACTTTGGTGAGGATATCGATCCAGTCGCGTGCCTCCACACAGTTGTTGGCCTGGATGTAGAGCGCTCGCCTCGGGCTGGATAACCTGGAACATCTGAGGGACGCAAAAACAACAAGTGAGGGAAGGAATCTAAAAACATACAGAGATCGGAGTCAGATTAGTGCTTGACAATTGATTTAAGAGTTAATCACAATTAATTAACTCAGGCTCGAGCGCAAAAATTTTTTTAAAAATCAGTTCTAAATGTACCCTAAAAGGATATTCTTCAGGTTTGTAATACTGTTACTAACTAGTTTGTGGATAGTTTCTCAGTGGTGAGGTAGCAGCCCAGCCCAAGTTTTAACCCTGACAACTTATTTATGGTTTAAAAAATCAATCAACTAAACTTCACACCGGAAAAAATTCAGGAAAGATTCAAAAAAATTATCATTCAGTATAATTCAAAGCAAAAAGCAAAATGAAGCACACAGGATGTGATGGATCTGGTTAAGTGTGAGTGCAGTAAAAAAGAGAAAGTGGAAAAAAATTCCATGGACCATGAATTTTTTTTTTTTCAGTTTTAAGCTGGATTTTGAAACTGTATATTTTATGCTGTTTTCTCAGGTAATTAAAGGCCATAAGGCATGAAATACTCTTTTCTGGTGTTTAACTATGTCATTACATAGGTGTGTATTTTTAACTCCTCAAATGGAAAGTGTTCTTAAAGTGATGATTTTTGTCCCTCTTAGCTTTGCCAATATGGGCTGTGACGTATGTGTCAATCAAATTCGAGTCTCTCTCCTCTCCAGGATTTATGCTGGTTGAATCTTTTGAATAGTGAAGGGCGGGTATGGGCCACATGTGTCATGGAAGGCCAGTACACTGCAGGTTTTCTTCACAGTCCGTCTCTTCAGTGGGTGATTTCACTGAATTCTTTCCCACTGATTAGTGATCGGTGAAAACACCTGCTTTACTGCCGGGCTGGAAAGAAAACCTGCAGGGTCTTGGGCCTCCATGGTACATACTTGCCCATTCCTGGTGAAGGGGGTTGACAGAACTCGACTGATGGCTGCAAGTAGGATGTGTGCCAACGGTGGCAATTACAGAACGCTAAATTAGTGACGTTAAAAAGAATTTGATTTAACTTGTTATTAGTGCTGCCAACCTTCCCGGTAACTCAACGCCCCCTTAATGGCAACAATTTTTTCAATCACAGTTAATCGCGGTGGACAAAAACAGCAGGGCGGAATGAAAAAGCGGAACTTTCAAAACCTGGCTATGGTTTCTGGTTGGACAGTCTATGGTGCGACTCAAAATACAAAGCAAAACATTTTTTTTTTTTTTTTTTTTTTTTTTTTGTCAATTATTATTTTTTTTTTTATTTAAGTTTTTGTAAAGGGTATACAGGTCGTTACAGCAATGCAGTGTTTACATTTTCATCACATGTTCCCTTATTTTCTGATATCTGACAACATTGGAAGATTAATTCTTACAACACCCCTTTTTTTTTTTTTTTTTAAAGTGAAAGAAAAAGTGAAATTAAAGAGAAAAAAAAACAAGAAACAAATAAAAAAAAAAAAAAAACAAACCAGTAAAAAACAAACAAAAAGAAAAAGTAAGTAAATAAAGATAAAAGAGCATCTGAGTAGCTTTGGAACAAAGAGTGGAACCATTATTGAAATGGTATTTGTCAAAGATTAGATCTAATGGAAGACACATATGCGGTCCAGGGTTGCCAAAAGTTCATGAACCCATCCATGTCCTGTCTCAGTGCGAATGTCAACTTTTCCATCGAGTAAATGTCTTGGATCACGTTAGTCCAATCTTCAGGTGTAGGACAGTCCTTCAACATCCATTTTTAGTAGAGCTTTTTTGCTTGCCAATATTAAAACACTGAATAAGTATTTTTCTCCTCGTCTTTCCAGTGAGTCCGGTAGTAAACCAAATACAAAGTTACAAAAGAAAAAGGGAACTGTAATTTTGAATATTTTCCCCAATATTGTCTGTACCTTGGTCCAATATTGGTGGATAACTGGGCAAGGACCAAAACACATGAAAATGATTTGCAGTCTTTTCACCACACAAGCGCCAACAGTTCAATCCCTTTATGGGCAAATTTGTTTTGTGCAGGTGTTCTGAAAATCTTGCCAAGTTTTTCCATCCAAATTCTCTCCACTGCAGGGATGAGGTACTTTTCCATTGCTGTTTATTTAGCTTTTCCCATATTTCCAGTTGTAAAGTGAAATTCCCCTCTTTTTCCCATCTCTCTTTTATATAAGATGTGTTGTCTCCTTTAAGTCTTGAAGACCTTGGTATATTTTAGAAATGTATCTGATCCCTGGGATCCCTTTATATGCCATTAAGAAGACCTTCAGAACACCTGATCTGGGCCCTTTCCAAATCCTCCTTTTTAAGTATATTGTTTATGTGGTGTCTAAGCTGGAAGAACCTGTAAAGGTCTTGATTTATTAGGCCTTGTTTTTTCAAATCTTCAAAACTTCTTAAGATTTGCCCTTTAAAAAAAATCGTAATATTTTATCAGCCCTTTCTCCTTCCACTTTTTAAATCTGGTGTCTGTTTTATTAGGAGTAAAGTCCTGATCATAGGCGATCCATTGCAGAAGTCGATAGGGCTCTTTAGTTTGATTCTCTCTGACTATCTTAAACCAAATTTTTAGCGGGGTCTCTATCCACGGGTTAGTGTTATTCAAAAGCTTAGGTAAGACATTGTTCCCTATTATCGCCTGTAGGGGGATGTCACTTGTTATTTGGCATTCGATCTCCTTCCATTGTGCAGTGTAGACTGGGTTACATATCTCTACTAAAGTTTTAATTTGTGCGGCTTTAAAGTAGTCCCTGATATTTGGCAGCGCGAGCCCACCTTTGTCTTTGTTTAGCTGTAGGGTTCTATATCTGATTCTAGGTCTCTTGCCCTGCCATATGAATCTTGAGATCCTTCTGTCCAGCTCTTGCCATGTTTTTTTTGGGAGGTTCTACCGGTATTGTTTGGAAAAGGTATAGA
Source organism: Pholidichthys leucotaenia (assembly GCA_020510985.1). NCBI lineage: Eukaryota > Metazoa > Chordata > Actinopteri > Cichliformes > Pholidichthyidae > Pholidichthys > Pholidichthys leucotaenia. Next base: position 286,939,677 of record CM035837.1, read on the forward strand.
AGACGTGGAAGTATATTCATTTTGACTGCTTCAATTCTTTTGTTGCAGTACCCAAGAATGGTATCATATTCCATCTTGCTAGGTCAGATTTTATTTTTGTCACCAGTGGATCATAGTTTAGTGATATAATTTTGTTGAGTTGTTTCGGGATATTGACCCCCAGATATTTCATAGATTCCGACTCCCAGTTAGTTTTGAGTTTGCTTAGTGAATAATGATTGGGTCATAGTTGAATGTTAAAACTTGGGTTTTATGCATATTTAATTGTACCCCGATAAATCTCCATACTCTGAAAAAACTGAGGTTAGTTCTGGTAAAGAAGTGTCCGGCTGCCCTAGGTAATTAAAATGTCATCAGCAAAGAGTGCTATTTTATGTTCCTTCTGACCAAGTGTAATACCTTGAATTTTTTGGTTTTGTCTTATCCATTGGCTCAGAGGTTCTATGAAGATTGCAAAGAGCAGTGGAGACAGGGGGCAGCCCTGACGACATCCTCTTTCCAGTTCAAAAGATGATGATAAATTACCGTTAATCCTTATTTTAGCTGTTGGTTTTTTATATAATGCCTGTATAGTTCTAATGAAGTTGTTATGAAAATTGAAACTGGATAAGATTCTATATAGAAAAGACCAGTCAACCGAATCGAATGCTTTTTCAGCATCTAATCCCAATATGACTGCATTTAAGTTATATTTTTTTATATGATGAATTATGTAGTAAAGTGCGTCGAATGTGGTCCTTGTGTTCTGTCTTTGTCTTATAAAACCTGTTTGGTCTAAATGAATTAGGTCTGTCAGTATATTTTCTAACCTTTGGCAAGGATAATGGTAAAAAGCTTATAGTCCTGATTTAGTACACTGATTGGTCTGTAGTTGGAGCACTCTAGTTTATCCTTTTCAGGTTTAGGTATAACTGCAATGACCCCTTCTCTCCAGGAGGGGGGATTTCCCCTGTGTGGAGGACATAATTAAATGTTTTACAGGAGGAGAGGAGATAGTTGCTGTTTAAAGGTTTGTACCACTCTGCTGTATAGCCCATCAGCTCTGGGGATTTGTTTAGCTTTAAGGTTCATAATTGCTTTTTCCAATTCTTTAGGATGTATTTCTGACAGTAGTGTTTTATTTTGTGACTCCGTAAGTTGGGGAAGGTTTAATGTGTTTAGAGAATGCCTCGATGCGTTTTATGTTTTTTGTGGGAGTATAAGTTCTTATAGTAATTCTCGAAGCTTTTAAGAATATCCTGAATTCTGAATTTTATTTCCTTTGATACTGGGTCTCTGATTTTGTAGATTGCTCTTTCTGTTTTGATGTTTCCTCAATTTATAGGCTAGCATTTGTGCCGATTTACTGCCTGCTTCATAGTATTTTTTGTTTCAGAAATGTAAGTTTTCTTCTGGATTTCTATTGTGTAGATCTCATTTATTTGGTTTTTAATTTCCTTAATCTTGAGCGAGTCAGTAAATGAGTGTTTGCCTTGTGGTTCTTTTCTAGTTCCTAAGTGTCTGACTCTAATGTGGATAGTTTTTTCTTGTCTTAGTTTCTTTTGGTTGCCAGTTTTGCAATAATCTTTCCTCTTATTACAGCTTTACATGCATCCACAGTATTAAAGGGGGATACTTCTCCAGTATCGTTATCTTCCAAATATCTGAGAATATCTGATTCCAATTCATCTTTCAATGGTCCTTTCAGGACATTTGAATTTAACCTCCAAGAAAATGTATTATTTGTGTATTTTTGGATATTTAAGTCCATGTAATAGGACTGTGTCGGAGAGATCCATCAGTCCTATTTTACATGTTTTTACTCTTCCAATGTCTCTATTAAACATAAAAAAATAGTCAATCCTTGAGTAAGATGAATGTGGAGTTGAGTAAAATGTATAGTCTTTTACACTGGGGTTGAGTTCCCTTCCCCACATCAAAATTCCCAATCTTTAGTAGCATCCGAGTCTTCCTGTGTTTGGGTGTTATTTTTGATGTGGGGAATTACCAGAAGCATCCCAGTATGGATTCAGTCTAAGATTGAAGTCCCCACCACATATCACTAAACCTGAGCTTTAGTTATCATTAGGTCGAATACATTTTTAGTAATAATTTCCAGTTAGCCCCTGGGGGAGCATACACATTCAGCAGGTGATATCTTCTCCCTCTAGCCGCCCAGTTACCAAACTGTATCTCCCTTCTTTTATCTTTGTGTTCGGATTTTTTTTTCAAATGTATTTTGGTTGATATCAATTCGCTACTCCCCTCCTCCTCCCTGATTTATATGAAGATGAAGAGATCATTTGTAAACCCTTGTCTACTGAGTTTTTGTGGTTCCACGCTCTGTAGGGTGGGTTTCTTGGAAAAGTATATTCTGCTTTGTCTTTTTTCATTATGCCTAGAATCTTGGATCTTTTAACTGGATTCAGGATCCTTTTACATTATAGGAAATTATTTTGGTTACACCCTGTTCTCCATGGTTGTGTTTTTGTTTAGTATAACTGTGTGGTGGCCCTCTTTTGTGCTACTCAGAAACTGAAAACGGATAGTTGATCCGCACGCTTGGTGCTGGGTTTCCCGCTGCTGGTCCGTGGATTTTGAAGGTCTTTGTGTTGTCCATGTTTGAGCTCTGATCTTCGCACTCGGGTCTGCTGGGGGTTTAAATACCGTTACCGGGAGCCCTCTTTTCGCCATGTCAGCTGTTGCTTCTTCCGCCGAATTATAGAGACACGTTTTCATCGCCGTAGAAGACCTCATAACTTCGCAGAAATGGTGTCTGAAAGCGCAATTTCTTCTCTCTTAACACCCTTTTTCGCGTCATTGTATTCCCTGCGCGTTTAAGGAACCTCCGGGGCGTAATCGTGTCCACGTAGACTTTCTCTCCTGGTGCATAAATCCTTTTTCTGCCAAGGCCAGTCTTACAACCTCTGTTTTATTTGAAATTGAGTAAATCTTACCAACACCGAACGTGGGGGGCGCTTTTCCGCCGCCGGCCTAGCGGGCTAATGAACGATGTGCCTTTTCTATCTTCAAGTCGGTGGTTTTGTGGAATATCCAATTTCTCTCTTAGTAAGGATTCCACGCATTCTGCCATTGAGTTAAAAACCATTTTCGTTCCTTCTTATCAGACCATGAATTCTTATGTTGTCTCTTCTTTGTTTTCCTTCTTGGTCGGTTAGCTTAGCCTCTATAGCTGCTGGTCTTTTGCGTAAGGTCTAGCACAGAATCTCGAGCACTTTTATTCGATCCTCTGTTTTCCAAGATCGGTTCTCGGTCTGGTTCCACGCTGCTGTTGTCTTCATTCTTCTCGTGAATTCGCCTGAATTCGGGCCGTAAGCATCTCGGCGAAAGCGTCGTAGCATCCTCAAATAGTGATTCAGGCTAACCTGTTTGTTAGCTATCACCAGTTCCTCGTCTTCTGAATCGGAGATCTTCCAGTTCGGATTCTCCGGCCGATACGTGTCCTGGCCTGGAGAATTTCAGTTCTTCTTCTGGTTTCTTTAGACATTGATGATTTTTTGTCTTTGATTTCACTCCTCCAAAAATCCGTTAAGTTTGATTTTCAAGGTGTTATCCTGAATTGGGTCTGAGAACTTCAGTGTTAAGCTGCAGTCGCCATGGCGTCCAGACCGGAAGTCGCAAAATATATTTTATTTAATTCTGGATGTTCAAATCGGTTTGCTTACGTATCGCTGTCATACTATGTGGACATATGGATCGTATCATTGCACAATCCTGAAATGAACGCTGGGGAGCAGAGAAGCTGCCAGTGGAGAACAGTGGAGAGAAAAAAGTTGTTTTTACTCGAGAATAAACAGGGTTTTTAGATTAATTGTGATTAAGAATTTTAACTGTTTGACAACACTACTTGTTATATTTGTATGTATATATGTATATCTCCTTTATTGGTCATGGATATTGGAAATGGGTGAAGAGTGGGGGTGAGACATGCAGGAACGATCACTGTGGCATGACACCCCACTAACTCAATAACACGGACAGCTCGAATTTAAATATTTCATAGGGGGCTATTAGGGAGGGTCGTTACGTTTTTCATCTTGAAGGACTCCTCCTCCAGCCTTTCCACAGCCAGGATGTTCTCGATGGGAATGCTGCACAGAGCGCCCTCACCTGGATGTAACAGTAACAAAACAAGAAAAACAGAAAGAATATTGTAAAAGAAAATGTAAGCTGTATTTATCGTGTAAATACACGATAAATACAAGTCAATATTCCAGGTAAAGTCAGTATTCCAGGTAAAGTTCTGCTCTTTGCTTTTAACATCCTGCTTGGAATATGCACAAATAATTCGTATGAAAGATTAACATATGCACATGTTTTGACGAGGGCTTACTTACCAGGGTGAACTTGTTTCTAGCTAATTAAGCTCATGTCTACCAGAGGAGCTGCATGATGATTGTGCAGACTAAATGTCCACTCAGCAGTTTCTCTCCCATCTTCCCCAACCCTGCTGATCTCACACACACACACACACACATGCACGCACATACACGCACGCGCGCACACACACACCTTTGGTTTTGTGGTAGGTGAACTCGTGGTTTGTGAGGCGAAACATCTCTTCTTGAAGTCTTCATTCCAAACCGGTTTCTGCCCTGTGCTCTCTTGATCATAAATCTGCAGAGAAACAGAGACAAGCATGACTAAAGACACTGACACGAGCTCACGTGTGTCCCCCCCCCCCCAGTATCCATCCTCCAGTAAAATGCATCTCTTACATTCAAAAGTGCGCTACCCAAATATAGAGATCGTAAAACCCACTTCACATACACTTGATTAATATCAGCCCCTCTGCATTCAACACATGCTGGCAGTTACTTATAGTCATCGCTGCTGTACGTGTGAAAAAACCCCTCCAGTCCCGCGCTCATAGATCATCAAACTATGAGCTAAGAAGGAGCTGGGTCAGCAGGTGAAAGTGTTTTTGCATATTTTACTCCATCAACAACATATCATGCATAAGGTCACGGTACTTTTTTTTTTTTACATTTTAACACAGGATCTTATTCCTTTCTTTCCAATAACCTTTCAGACAAACACTGATTATTCTTTACCATTTGTTCATTATAAAAATGCACTTGCAAAATGCAAAATATAAGACTGAATCTGAACATATCATGTTACGATCTTTACTATAGTTATAATAAAGTTTACAGTATTCCGTGTGATAACACTAGGTATTGAAGGGAAAGTTCCGTCAAATTCTTAGTTTTTTTCCCCCCCAGTACATGGAATTGGAGACAGAAAAGCAGATTAAATGATTAGTTAAAATTTGTAATTAACTAGAATGAAAAAAGAGATGTACAACAGTTTGTTTTAGACATTTTTAAATGTAAGCAGAGATATTTAGATGAAAAAAGTATAGTTTAGAGCATTTTTGACCATCTTTCTTTAGCTTTACCCAATGTGAAAATTTACTTTAGATATTTGAAGTTTTTGGACCACTGATAAAAAATAATAATAATAATAATAATGAGATGCTACAGAAATCCTTTTGGCCTGTGTCACGTTCATCTGATGTTTCATAGATCAAACATCAAATAGACTGATAGATATGAAATTCTAAATAATATTTCAGAACACCTGCTTCTTTTTTCCCTTTTACTGTATGTATATTTTCTCATATCTACAGTGCAGATTGATACAACACAAGAACAAGTTAATTAAATTAATAAAATATAATCAAGGAAGTATTCCAATCTATCATATAATTAAAAAAAAAACAATGGCTGGCTGTAAGTCTAATAACATTTAAAAACACCTCTTTAGCTTGGTGAAATGTTTGGCAGTGCTGTGACGTATACATCATTTGTTGTTAAAACATGTAAAACCACTGGGTTGGTCCTTCCAAGGAGGCTAAACAGCAGGATCTGTGTTCCACAGTCTGACTCGGAGGGCTAAAGAACACGTGGAATGTGAAGCACCAGGGTTCAGATGATTTGTGTTCTTCACTACAGACGAACCACTGGTTTGGACGTGAGATTACACGGACGTTTGTAAAATAATCCAAGTTTTCCATCCAATGTGCCACCAAATCCTGACCCGATATCCCCAACTGCACACATACTGTACGTCGCACCGATGTTGGCAGAATTCATGCCAGGAACACATCTCATAAAGGTTGTTTGTACACCAGAAAGATGTCAGCTAGATGTCGCATTAGGGCTGAGATGACCATCAGCGGCGATAGCCAGTCTGCAGTTAAATGCTATCTTCCAGCTGCTCCCTTTTGCGGTCACCACAGCAAATCATCATATCGTGATGATCCACATGTTTGATCTGCAAGGATTTTACACCAGATGCCCGTCCTGACCCGGCTGTGAACCCATGGCCTTCTGGCTGTGGGGCAAATGCTTTACTACTAGGGCACAACTGCAGTATTCTGCAGTTGCATGCTAATCACAACCTTCATTTATTTAAGCTGGATCTTTAAGACTGCAACTATTTGTTATTCAAGGTAACACCGCTACTGACTATGATTAGTGGTAGAGCATCTGCCCCACGGCTGGAAGGATGTTGGCTCACCATCGGCTCAAACCAGACCATCACAATGTCAGATAATGATACGCTGTGGTGACCCCAATAGGGAGCAGCCAAAAAATTACAAGTCTCCGACCAATGCAGACATCTTGTGCAAACGACCTCTATGAGATACAGTGGGGCAAAAAAGTATTTAGTCAGCCACCAACTGGCCAAGTTCTCCCACTTAAAAGATGAGAGAGGTCTCCAGTTTTTATCGTAGGTATGCCTCAACTATGAGAGACAAAATGAGAAAAAAAAATCCAGAAAATCACATTGTCTGATTTTTAATGAATTAATTGGTAAATTCCTTGGTAAAATAAGTATTTGGTCACCTACAAAACAAGCAAGATTTTCTGGCTCTTAGCATAACGTGTAACTTCTTCTTAAGAGCGTCTCTGTCCTCCACTCGTTACCTGTATTAATGGCACCTGTTTGAACTTGTTATCAGTATAAAAAGACACCTGTCCACAACCTCAAACAGTCAGACTCCAAACTCCACTATGGCCAAGACCAAAGAGCTGTCAAAGGACACCAGAAACAAAATTGTAGACCTGCACCAGACTGGGAAGACTGAATCTGCAATAGGTAAGAAGATTGGTGGGAAGAAATCAACTGTGGGAGCAATTATTAGAAAATGGAAGACATGCAAGACCACTGATAATCTCCCTCGATCTGGGGCTCAACGCAAGATCTCACCCCGTGGGGTCAAAATGATCACGCGAACAGTAAGCAAAAATCCCAGAACCACACGGGGGAACCTAGTGAATGACCTGCAGAGAGCTGGGACCAAATTAACAAAGGCTACATCAGTAACACACTACACTGCCAGGGACTCAAATCCTCCAGTGCCAGATGTGTCCCCCTGCTTAAGCCAGTACATGTCCAGGCCCATCTGAAGTTTGCTAGAGAGCATTTGGATGATCCAGAAGAGGATTGGGAGAATGTCATACGGTCAGATGAAACCAAAATAGAACTTTTTGGTAAAAACTCAACTTGTCGTATTTGGAGAAGAAAGAACACCATACCTACTGTGAAGCATGGGGGTGGAAACTTCATGCTTTGGGGCTTTTTTTTCTGCAAAGAGACCAGGACGACTGATCTGTAAAGAAAGAATGAATGGGCCATGCATCGTGAGATTTTGAGTGAAAACCTCCTTCCATCAGCAAGGGCATTGATGATGAAACGTGGCTGGATCGTTCAGCATGACAATGATTCCCATACACACCACCCGGGCAATGAAGAGTGGCTTCCGGTAAGAAGCATTTCTAGGTCCTGGTGTGGCCTAGCAAGTCTCCAGATCTCACCCCCATAGAAAATCTTTGGAGGGAGTTGAAAGTCTGTGTTGCCCACCGAGCAGCCCCAAAACAGCACTGCTCTAGAGATATCTGCATGGAGGAATGGGCCTAAATACCAGCAACAGTGTGTGAAAACCTTGTGAAGACTTACAGAAAACGTTTGACCTCTGTCATTGCCAACAAAGGGTATATAACAGAAAGTATTGAGATATAACTTTGTTATTGACCAAATACTTATTTTACCGAGGAATTTACCAATTAATTCATTAAAAATCCTTCAATGTGATTTTCTGGATTTTTTTTTTCTCATTTTGTCTCTCATAGTTGAGGTATACCTATGATGAAAATTGGAGACCTCTCTCATCTTTTAAGTCGGAGAACTTGCACAATTGGTGGCTGACTAAATACTTTTTACCCCACTGTATATTCCTGATGTAAACTCGGTGTATGAGGCCAATGTCGGTGCAGCGCATGTGCGCTGCTGGGGATGGTTCCATTAGCATGACATTTCGGTTTTAAATCTTTCCTCAGTTAAAAAATAGCAAATAATTTTTAGTATTTAACTGCTACATTAAGTTTAGCCAACACTTTCTGTCATGGTCTGGACATTCTGTCCACGCCTTCTGTTGCACAATTCTGTTATCATTAGTTTGTTGGGCTATCCTCAGTTTCTTAGTTCAGTTATTGTTTTCTAGTATCTCCCGTCATCCTCGCATTCCTCCAGCCACTCACGTGTGTTTTCATTTGACCCTAATTAGTCACCCAGCCGTCATGTGTTTGCTAATTTCTGTATCCCTATTTATACCCACTGTTTTCATTTCTCCCCGTGGCATTATTGACAGAGTTTTCCCTCTGGTTCTTCATCATGTTTCACCTCTTGTAAGTGTTTAGCCCTACTGGCTCATTTTGTGTTGACAGCCCCCATGCTGCAAGTTATTTTGGCACCTTGTTAAAGGCCAAATGTCACGTAATTTTTTTTTCTAAATGACAACGAATTTAGATAAAATACACATAGCTTCAACCAAATATTCATACCGGAGACCATATCACCCACCTGTATTTACATAATTGCACAAAATACACCAGGTGAAGGCCCCACCTTGCTTGCTGGCTTGTGACAGCCAGTCCAGACCACGCCCATGTTTTTGACATCACCAGTTGTACCCTGGCTGCCCTGCCTATCCACATTCACACTTATCAACATTGGACAATCATGACGGAAAGTGACAGCGATTGTGAACAAATTAGTTTAGTTTTGTCTTTTTTTTTGTCTTTTTTTTTTGTCAGTGGTTCAGACAGTGACAGAGGCATAGAACCTTACCGGTTCGAGCCGTCCGAGACGGAATCAGATGCTTTGTCTGATGACAACAGTTCCAACGATGACCAGAGAGCAGAACCAGTGGAAAATGTCATTGAACTGGACATTAATCGCCTCCAGAATTGCGAAGCCGAAGGGGGTCTGTCCAGGGCGCCCCATAAATATTGATTTTTCGGAAGCCATTATTATTACAGTGGAGGAGAGCCGCTGCTGTCAAGAAATTGACCAGATCAATATGAAAATGGAGGCGCATACCTGTCAAGTGAGACGTTTTCGCCGTATTTTAATACCGTAAAACGCGGCTATAAGGGACAGCGGAGTAATAATGGACATTTCTCTGGGAAATGTTTTCATACCGGTCAAGTGAGACGTTTTCACCGTATTTTGGTGCCAAGCGCGGCTGTGGGGGACGGCGCAGTGGTGGACACTTTTCTGGGAAATGTTTTAAATGTAGTTCGTGTTGTTATTGTCAAATATTTTAAGGAAAATACGGGGAAAATGCAATTTTAGCAAAACCGGGCGTATTGCCATTTCTGTACGCCCAAAACAAAAACATACGGGAAAAAAAATTGAGTGTCTTGAGGAGCACTCCTGTGTGTAATCCCCCACAGCTGGTGCTGGCTCAGCCTGAGCTATTATCACTACAACGAGAAGTGTGGAGTCAGTCATTAGTTTGATTGTCTGGGCGGGCTGATCGCTCAGCTTGAGCTATTATCACTACTGTTCGAAGTGTGGAGTCAATCATTAGTTTAATTGTCTGGGCGGGCTGATCGCTCAGCTTGAGCTATTCTCACTACAATGAGAAGTCATTAGGACAATGGTTTAACACGTTCAGCTGTGCAGCGGTTGCGGAACAGACAGAGATCGCCTGACAAATACAGAATTCTGCTTTTTTTTTTTATTTTGCGCTGGATGCTGAGTTGTGTTGTTATTGTCAAATATCCATGAATCCTTAAAATATTTGACAATAACAACACGAGTTGCATTTGGGGCATTTCCCAGAGAGGTGTGCCTTGTTGCGCCGCCGTTCCTTATAGCCGCTTTTTACGGTGTTGAAGTACGGCGAAAACGTCTCACTTGACAGGTATGAAAACATTTCCCAGAGAAGTGTCCCTTATTACCCAGCTGTCCCTGATAGTCCCGTTTTAAGGTATGGGTGAAATATCCAATTTTTTCTTTCTTGTTGCTCACTTCAACCTTCCAGTCTCCATATAAACAATCAATTGAAATACCCCAAGCATCAAACTAGGGTACAATCGATTTCGTCACTTCCGCCTTCTTCCCCAGGCGATTCCAGGGGCCGTGTCAGGCCAAGCGCGGCAGTTTTAAATTAACGAATATTCCGTTGTTACTGAAGCATATGCACTAAGACCCGAACGGATCGGTTCCCTTTTATATCTAGTTTCAAGATATTTAAAGTACCCTGTTACGTGACATTTGGCCTTTAATAAGTCTGTTACACTGGAGTTCTGCCCGCCTGAAGGAGTCATTAATTCCTGTTCTGCCGGAGGTTGGATCTGACCATTTCAAGAGCTGCACCTTTTGCTTATATTCAGTGACTCCCTGAAGTTTTGACTGAAAATTCATAAGCATACAGTGGGGCAAAAAAGTATTTAGTCAGCCACCAATTGTGCAAGTTCTCCCACTTAAAAGATGAGAGAGGTCTCCAATTTTCATCATAGGTATACCTCAACTATGAGAGACAAAATGAGAAAAAAAAAAATCCAGAAAATCACATTGAAGGATTTTTAATGAATTAATTAGTAAATTCCTCGGTAAAATAAGTATTTGGTCAATAACAAAAGTTCATCTCAGTACTTTGTTATATACCCTTTGTTGGCAATGACAGAGGTCAAATGTTTTCTGTAAGGCTTCACAAGGTTTTCACACACTGTTGCTGGTATTTTGGCCCATTCCTCCATGCAGATCTCCTCTAAAGCAGTGATGTTTTGGGGCTGTCGCTGGGCAACACAGACTTTCAACTCCCTCCAAAGATTTTCTATGGGGTTGAGATCTGGAGACTGGCTAGGCCACTCCAGGACCTTGAAATGCTTCTTACCAAGCCACTCCTTCATTGCCCGGGTGGTGTGTTTGGAATCATTGTCATGCTGAAAGACCCAGCCACGTTTCATCTTCAATGCCCTTGCTGATGGAAGGAGGTTTTCAATCAAAATCTCACGATACATGGCCCCATTCATTCTTTCCTTTACACGGATCAGTCGTCCTGGTCCCTTTGCAGAAAAACAGCCCCAAAGCATGATGTTTCCACTCCCATGCTTCACAGTAGGAATGGTGTTCTTTCTCCTCCAAACACGACAAGTTGAGTTTTTACAATAAAGTTCTATTTTGGTTTCATCTGACCATATGACATTCTCCCAATCCTCTTCTGGATCATCCAAATGCTCTCTAGCAAGCTTCAGATGGGCCTGGACATGTACTGGCTTAAGCAGGGGGACACGTCTGGCACTGCAGGATTTGAGTCCCTGGCGACGTAGTGTGTTACTGATGGTAGCCTTTGTTACTTTGGTCCCAGCTCTCTGCAGGTCATTCACTAGGTCCCTCCGTGTGGTTCTGGGATTTTTGCTCACCGTTCTCGTGATCATTTTGACCCCACGGGGTGAGATCTTGCGTGGAGCCCCAGATCGAAGGAGATTATCAGTGGTCTTGTATGTCTTCCATTTTCTAATAATTGCTCCCACAGTTGATTTCTTCACACCAAGCTGCTTACCTATTGCAGATTCAGTCTTCCCAGCCTGGTGCAGGTGTACAATTTTGTTTCTGGTGTCCTTTGACAGCTCTTTGGTGTTGGCCATAGTGGAGTTTGGAGTCTGACTGTTTGAGGTTGTGGACAGGTGTCTTTTATGCTGATAACGAGTTCAAACAGGTGCCATTAATACAGGTAACGAGTGGAGGACAGAGGACCCTCTTAAAGAAGAAGTTACAGGTCTGTGAGAGCCAGAAATCTTGCTTGTTTGTAGGTGACCAAATACTTATTTTACCGAGGAATTTACCAATTAATTCATTAAAAATCCTTCAATGTGATTTTCTGGATTTTTTTTTTCTCATTTTGTCTCTCATAGTTGAGGTATACCTATGATGAAAATTGGAGACCTCTCTCATCTTTTAAGTGGGAGAACTTGCACAGTTGGCGGCTGACGAAATACTTTTTTTCCCCACCGTAACTGAAAAAGTCACACGTGTGATAAACTGCAAATTTCAAAGAAAAAAGTTCAAAATTTATGAAAACAATTTCAACATAAAGAGAAAAAGTAACGGCACAAAAAAGCTGCAAATGAAATTGTCTCAAAGATATGAGTAAAAAATTAAAAGTAAATAAAAAAAAAACCTGCAGGTCTGTAAGAAAAGTCACAAATTTATGACAGAAAAGCTGCATATTTAAGAGAACCACCACTAATGTTAGCAGGCCAGTTTATACTCATAACTCGTGTTTTGTTACCATAACTCAAAATGACTTTTTCCCTAAAGTGGAGTTTGCTGACCCCAGACTTAGACTTCATATATTAAACTAATAATTCCACCAAACTATTTCTACCATTCTTAACTTATTAACCATTTCTTATTATTTTAATAATTTATACATGTACTGTATACTTTTGAACTGTTTATCCATTACTTCTATTTTGTTTTCCTGCAAACTTTTCTGGCCCATGCAGGTCTTTTATTATTACTATTATTATTATTACTACTACTACTACTACTACTACTCCACATAGACCATGGTTAAGAATCACTGCATTAGCCAGCTTCTATCAGAGCACAGCAGCCATGGTGAAGAAGAAGACCGATCATCAACACTTGATGCTCCCTAAGTGTGCAGGTTTAGGGGTCGACACTTTACTTTATACCCTCTCAGTCGCTGTAGAGCCACCCACAGCAACAAAAATACAAAAAAAAAAAAAAAAAAAAAAAAAAAGATTAACATCCTTTATGTTAGCAGAAAGGAGGTTGACTGGCTGTTTATTTTTAGTCCAGATATAAAGTAAAGTGAAGTAGCATCTGCAGCAGAGCATGGCGGTTTTGGGAAAGAAAATGGCCAGCTTGGTTTTGGGTGGGTTGGTGGGTGGGTAGGTGGTGGTAGGGGGGCACGGTGCAAACACAGGAGGGGGTCACAAGGGCTTTAAAGCCTTTACACGGGGAAGCTTCTTACCTGCCCTTCGAGCCTTTTGACCCCTTCCCATCAACCCTCTTTATAGTGAGTTTTACACTCCTACGCATGGTTGCAAAAACAAAAGAGGGTGGAGGTGGTGATGAGTGAAAGGCTGGCACCATCACTGCCAACCTGAAGCTATTCTACTCTTTTCATAGAAATTCTATCAAAACAGCAGCTTGCGTGTGCTGCAAAGGGCTGTGCTTACTTCCTTCACAGTAACTGTGTGAGGGGTCACATAAGGCTAAATCAAAAATACACTTATTTGCATTTATACCACAGAGCTAGATGAAAAGGTTATGGCATTCTTAATAACATGTGTATTTTTGGCTATTTAATCGTAATATGGCTCCTTACCCCTCCTTGAGCATAATTGGTGTTTCAATACTCTTCTGGTCCCATTTGCCAGATGTAGAGATCAAGTCCAAGAACTGTGGAGATAAGTAAGAGGTCAGTTATCACAACATTTACTGCAGTCCATCCATGCATGCATCCATCTTCTACCGCTTTTCCGCAGGTCCGGGTCGCAGAGGCAGCAGTTCAAGCTGAGAAGCCCAGACCTCCCTCTCCCCTGCCACCTGCTCCAGCTCTTCAGAGAGGATACCAAGGCGTTCCCAGACCAGCTGGGAGACATAGTCTCTCCAAAGTGTCCTGGGTCTGCCCCAGGGTCTCCTCCCAGTGGGACATGCCCAAAACACCTCAAGTGGGAGGCATCCAGGAGTCTCACCCAGATGACTGAGCTCCTCACCCTATCACTAAGGCTGAGTCCAGCAATCCTACGGAGAAAGCTTATTTCAGCTGCTTGTATCCGCAATCTCATTCTTTCAGTCATTACCCAAAGCTCATGACACACAGATGAAAGTTTGTGTGTGTGCGTGTACGTATGCAAGTGTGTGTGTGTGTGTGTGTGTGTGTGTGTGTGTGTGTGTGTGTGTGTAGGTTAATTGTGTTTCATTTTAATGTGTTCAGCTTCAGGTTCAGGTTCAGGTTACTTTATTTGTACCCGCAGGTAGATTTGTTTTGTAGTTGGTGACATCCATATTTACAAGCCACTAATTACATTCAACATAGACACAAACACAGGCACACATCTTACAAAATAGGTAAATATAAAATATGTACAATATAATTTTATACACTTGTTCAACTCTTCTTTGACAGCAGCAGGAACAAAGCTGTTTTTGTAGCGCTGGGTTCTACTTTTGGGACAGCAAACCTCCGTCTGGTGGGAAGAAGCTGAAAGTTGCAGTGCAAAGGGTGGGAGTCATCATTTAAAATCGAGTCGGCCATCCTCTGTACTTGTCTGGTTGTACAGGGATGTCAGGCTCAGCTGTGACTCACCAAGCAAACGACTGGACCATCTGACTACCTGATCCAAGGATTTCCTCTGTTTCAGTTTTATCTGACCAAGACCATGACATTAAAGAAAAGGATAAAACAATTCAATAAAAGCCCGATAGAACATAGTCATTATGGTTCGGTCAATTTGGAAGCGTGCAAGTTTCCTCAAACAATGCAAATTTTGCTGACCCTTTTTGCACACCCTTTCACAGTTCACCTCAAAGTTCAATCCACTATCAATAATTGTCCCAAGATATTTGACGATTGTACACATTCGGTGTGAAGCATTTTGTGTTATAACTTTTTATGAAAGTGCAATATAAATAAAGCTTTGATTGACTGATTGATTGATGACCATAGTGACGGTAGGAAAGTACTTGACTGGTAAATCGCAGCTTTGCCTTAGAGCTCAGCTCCCTCTTCACCACGACGGACTGTTACAACGTCCGCCTCACTGCGGATGCTACTCTGATCCGTCTGTCAATCTCCCGCTCCATTTTCCCCTCATTAGTGAATAAGACCTCGAGATACTTAAACTCCTCCATTTGGGCAGGAGCTCATCCCCAACCTGGAGAAGACCAATCCACCTTTTCAGGCTGAGGACCATAGACTCGAACTTGGAGGTGCTGATTCTCATCCCAACCACTTCACACTGAGTAGCAAACCATCCCAGCAGTTGCTCAATGAAGCCAACAGGACAACATCATCTGCAAACAGCAGAGATGAGATCCTGTGGTCACCAAACATGACACCCTCTGTTCCTTGGCTGCGCCTAGATATCCTGTCCATAAATATTATGAACAGGATCGGCTGCAAAGGGCAGCCCTGGCGGAGTCCATCTTTCACTGGAAACAAGTTTGACTGATTGTTGGCAATACGAACCAAACTCTTGCAACGGTCGTATAGAGATCAGATAGCTCGTAGCAACAAGCCTGATACTCTATACTCCAGAAGCACGAAACCATGAAGGACACAGTCGAATGGTTTCTCCAAGCCCACAAAACACATGTAGACTGGTTGGGCGAACCCTCAAGGACTCTGGAGAGGGTAAAGAGTTGGTCCGGTGTGCCACGGCCAGGACGAAAACCACATTGCTCCTCCTGAATCCGAGGTTCGACCAATGGACGGACTCTCCTCTCCAGTACCCTGACATACACCTTCCCAGGGAGGCTGAGATGTGTGATCCCCCTAAAGTTGGAGCACACCCTCTGGTCCCCCTTCTTAAAGACAGGAACCACCACCCTAGTTTGCCATGCCAAGGGCACTGCCCTGGACCCCCATGCAATGTTGCAGAGGCATGTCAACCATGGCAGCCCTACAACATCCAGAGCCTTGAGGTACTCAGGGCAAATCTCATCTACCCCCGGGGCCCGGCCACGGAAGAGTTTTTTAACCACTTCGGCAACCTCAGCCCCTGTGATGAGCGAGTCGTCCCCCTCGTCCTCAAGCTCTGCTTCCTCTGTGGAAGGCATGTCAGTGGGATTGAGGAGATCCTCGAAGTATTCCTTCTACTGCCCGGCGGTGCACTGCAGTGATAGAATTTATCCTTTCTCCACTCTTAAAGGTTGGCCAAGTACCGATTCATCTGTTTTCACTTAAATGTGCCGAACAAGACAAAAAGAATTTGGTCATGTGTTTGCAATCTGCTTCAGAGTTACTGTGTTTATAAAAGAGAGAGAAACCTGACACTCACGTTCTTCACAGCGTCTGCATATTTCTGCTCATTGAAGTAGTCGTAAAACGCAGCCATGTACGACTCCTTGAAATTGGCCTTGAATGTGAAAAGGAAACATATGGGAGGAAAGAAAGACAAAGAAGAAGTTGAAAAGGTTGAAATTTTTATCTAAAAAAAGCATAAGATATGAATTCAGTTGAGCACAAATGACATGAATCAAAACATTTGAAGGGAGAAACTCACAGATTTGGATTTGGCAAGGCTTCCCAGAGTCTGGATGGTCTTTGAGATTAGTGTGAGAGTCCGTGAGGTGGCGGGATCCTGTGGACATAGATGAAAATAAAATCATTTTTCAAAATTAAGTGTATTATTTGTGAAAAAAAAATAGCATTATGGATTTTTCCTTAACCCAAATTGCTTTTAAAAAAAGTCAATACATTATGCGAGTATTAGTAGGATATCCTCAAAAGCAACATAGAAAAGTCCAGCACATATTCTGAGACGTATCTGATCACATGTGACTACGGTACATAATTGTTTAAAACATCAGACTGACTGGATGGTGTGGCCGCAGCTGGAACAAGTTTGGTGAGAGAATGGCTGGAGCAAAGAAACGCAGGAAGATGAAACGCTCACTGCCGTGTATCGACATCTTGGTCAACTGGAAAATCAAAACACATAAAAAGTCTCATGAATACATGGAATATTATTTGTGTATACTTTACACACTAGAGTATCTAACTACACTGTCCAACATCATTATAACCACTATATTTATTAAAGGTTCAGGCTGTTAAATTTGAAGGGTTATACTTTATAAAGAAAGCTGAAATAACCTTTCAGAGTATATCAGTGATTTTCGCTGGGACCACCTCGGTCCCCTCAGCTCACCTGAGGGTAGTACATCATCAAGTGACGCATCACTAGGAGTATGTCACATATGTACGTGTGTATACAGTTTGTGCTGGCTGTGGCATGCGACGCCAGCATGTGCACGTCTCAAGAGAGCTGCTTGCTCCTCACCCAACTATGTTGTTTTGGAATGTGTAGAGCAGCGGTCCGGTCCCCAACATGACCACTTGGTACTGGGTTGCAGAGAGCCGCATAGAAAAATAATTTATTCTATTCTCCTGAATTAACTAAATCTGCCTGGTGTTTATTTTGAAAAAAAAAATTAGGATGTTCTCTCACTTAAATTGCCACTTGTCTGCTGTCTGTGCGGTGTTGGTGCAACACCTGTCTCATGGTGACGGTGCTCCGGGAGCCGGCCGACTGTCTGGACAGTATGGCTAGTATGTGTGGTTGCCTAGCTTTGCTTTCGACAGCGGTTGAGTGTTGCTTCTCAATCATGCGCCCTCTGCAGGCGCAGGTCCAAAGCCAGCACAGAGCATCCCGAGACTGCCACGGGGAAGCACTGGAGGCCTTGCTTACACTCACAAAAGATAAGTTTTAGGGCCACGTTGCCGGAAAATTTTTTATGTGCTGCCGATCCAGGAACCACAAAAGGATGGGGACCACCCAAGGTCTAGACTGTAGGTTTAGCTGGAAAATTGCTTTAATTTTGCAGGTAGAAAAAATTAAATCTTGCTAATTGGGGCTAAAAGATCATGGCTGCTAATGGGGTAATTTTAGTTTATGTGTGAGGTAAAGTGGCGATAGTAATCAAAGTCCTGCATCTATGTTTCAGGATTGATACCACATGTGGATTTTGAGGTCAAAAAAGGATTTAATTCAATTTCCTTTTTTAACAAGCCGAAGCTTCATATCAGCTGCTATAGCTACTGACAGATAATGCATGTTTTGTCATATAACAGTGTGGTCGTGTAATCTCATGATGAATGGAAAAGATTGGGGTCATCTGGAACATGACACAGGACTGAATCACGCCAAACTGCTTCTTCTCCTGATGACTGCAGAACCCAATGGTGACCAGTAGGAGGGAGCACAGAATAAAACATACAGAGGGAGTAGGCATATGCTGAAGGCTTTTTAGCAAAGAAAAAAAAAAAGCACTTTCTGTTTCTGATCCTGAGAGAATTAAAAAGTGTCCTTGGACATCTTGCACATTCTGCTCTTAATTGTCCTTCATTTCCTGCTTCTTATTACCTGCTTTTTCCAGCTCTCAGAAGTCAGGCAGAATGCACGTTACCTTGGAAACGAGTGGCAGCGGACTCTCTCAGAGAGAAGAAGATGTCACACATTACGGTAGGACAGCGAACGCCAGAGGTCACAATTACGCTGAAGATGCGGTCGACGTATTGATGGAGGTTTTCCTGAAGAGGGAGCGGCAGATTTAGGGGAGTCCGATAACACCCTCAGCTGCTCTAAATTAAAAAAAATACACAGAAACATTTGTTTCTTCTTACCTTGTTTGTCTCCAGGTTCTCAGACTCTTTTAGCTTGACAGGGTCGATTTCACATGGTTTGTGTTCTGTGCAGATCTGTGACAATTTAAAAAAAAAAATTGGTGGTGGTGGGGGGTTGATTTTCCAAACTATTCTCACAAAAAGACACAAAACAAATGAAGTCAGTAATATTAGAGAGTCACACCTCATCTATGATCGGTTTGAGGGTGACCTGCAGATAGTGCATCCCTGCCAGCTTCATCGTCTCATCTATGCATTTAGACGTCAGCGAGTTTCCCCTGAAAATGGTATTTGGATCCCTGCAAAATTAAGCAAAGTGTGAGGTTTCCACTACAGCTTGGGACTAGAAAAAGGAAATACATAAACATGGCAACTTCTGAGGGTCCTATGATATTCATTCATTCATTCATCTTCTTCCGCTTAATCCTTTTTGGGTCGCGAGGGGGCTGGAGCCCATCCCAGCATCTTTGGGCGAGAGGCAAGGTACACCCTGGACAGATCGCCAGTCCATCACAGGGTCAACACAGAGAGACAGACAACCATTCACTCTCACAGTCATACCTAAGGACAATTTTAGAATCCCCAGTTTGATGCCAATTAACCTAACTTGCATGTTTTTGGCATGTGGGAGGAAACCGGAGAAATCCCGGAGTAAACCCACGCAGACATGGGAAGAACATGCAAACTCCACACAGATCACTGTTGGTCGGGGGCTGGGATCAAACCCAGGATCCCCCGGCCAAGGGTGAGTTGCTGTGCTGCCGCAGTGCTAACCACTCCGCCACCGCGCCGCCCTCATCACAGGACCGCACCGGTCCTATGAGATCCAAAATAAAAACAAAGACATGAAAGCACACATTTTTCTAAGTCAAATCATAATGCTAAGCTTGCTGATATTCACATAAAACCTGATGACCCAGTTTTTAGTCATTTTAATACGGTAAACAAAACAGGGATTTATGAACATGCATTTACCAGATTTATGAATCCAAAATTAATTCCAAATCCCAAATATACAACATTACTTTGCTTTTTGTTCAATAAATGTGCTAATTTCATTGCTCGCTTGGACAAAGCTATAATATTAATTTGTTAAAACATGATCAAGTGTTTCATAATCTTTGGAATTGAAGTCTTTAAGTTGTTTCTGGTATAAAAATGAGGCACTCACTGTGTGCGGTTGACCTCAGCATGAGCGATGGCGCTGATGAAAGGCACTATTTTGCCATAATGAAGGAAGAGGCGCACAAGAGGGATGGCAGCTTCTTGCTTCTCTCGACACACCTCCCCCAGTATATGAGCAGCAGACGCCGACACAGGCTGAACAGAGTGAAGCGCTTATCAGCGGTTACTGTTCAAAATAAAGTCCGTCACAGCAGAGGAGAGACATTTTTTTGCACACCTACCTCTACATTAGCAGAGTGCAGCAGCAGATCTCTGAGAGGTGTGTAGCGTTCGGACGGAAAGACGTGGTCCTCTGTGTAAATAATGTTGAGACGCAAAGAGCCGAGCTCTTCCACCTTCACAGACTTCCCTCCATTCTCTCTGGGCTGCAGAAAGTACCTGAACAAGACAAAGTAAAGTGGTATTAAAAAGGAGAAACTAGCTTAGAACAGCTTAAAGCATTAATGATAAAATGTGAAATGTATCTGCTGTGCGAGGATAAATAGCGAAGCGCTCCATTTTTTTTATATTAGCGTTCTATTTGACATTAAAAATAGTCAGAGTCTATAAACACCAGAGTATTTACTCTTATCATAAATTGAGAAATATGATCATCTAACTTTCTTCAACATATATTGTATATTCATATACAAATGAGTCCTGCCACATGTTTTCCATCATTTTAATGCCTGAAGGCTGGTTTTTGAAACATCTACCAGAATGGACTGTAATTGCAAGTGTCGACAAAACAAATCTGTGAAAAAATGCTTAAAAATATTTGTCATACTGTGTCCTAATATGAGGATCGAGACTACAGTAGTGCAACTCCTATACAGCTGAAGCTATCGCCAATCACAGGTCACCCCCTGGTAGCCAATTTTAAAAAAACACATGTAAAAGGGGCATCTGTGTTGGCTTCACTTTTCAGTCTAAGCAGACGCATCCTAGACCCAGAGGATGAAAACATTAAAACAAACAAGCAAGCAAACAAAAAACACTACATGATGAGAGACGCAGCAAAGAGCAGACAGTAAAAGGGAGTAAAGCAGTTCAGGTTTGTCAAAAGCCGAATAAGGTGCTCTAGACAGAGTTCTAGAACAAGTCAGAAAATCCTAACTTTCTTGTTAACCACTGTTAGCAACAGTGACTGAAAAGAACACAGTAGGTGGTAATTTGCATATAAAAACACCAGCAACATGTTCAGAGATAGAAGATGGGCAGTACTGTGTGTACAACTAACGAGGAGAGATACAAAACAGAAGTGCTAATAAGTAGTCCATTTTACACAGCTTTCGCCATTGTGGGTGCATGGGTGCTGCCATCTTGGATTTTGATTTTAGGTTTAGTGAGGTCTGTCTGATTTAAGAGTGTTCCTGCTGAAGCTTAAGGTTGACAACTCAAAAATCCCAAATTCTGACGAGTCCTGACACAGAGCATTAAGGGATAAGATATTTACAGTTGACAGCTGAAAGGCCACTCAGCGAGGAAGAAGCCATTACTCCAAAAGCAACAAAAGAAAGACAGATTACAGTTTGCAAATGCACACAGGACCAAAGACCTTAATTTTGGGAGACATGTCCTGTGGTCTGATGAAACTAAAATTGAACCATTTGGCCATAATGACCATCGTTACAGTTGGAGTAAAAAGGGGAAAGCGTGTAAGCCTGAGAACACCATCCCAACTGTGAAGTACAGGGGTGGCAGCGTCATGTTGTGGGGGTGTTTTGCTGCAGGAGGGACTGATGAAATTCACAAAATAGATGAAATCATGAGGAAAGAACATTATGTGACAATACTGAAGCAACATCTCAAGACGTCAAAATGGCAAAAATGAGTGGCAGCATTAGGGTGTATGTAGTAAAACACAAAAAATACACAAAGTACTCAGTCACAGCAGTGGACAGAGGGCCTGCTTGTATTGTGGAGAGCTAATCTTATTCCATCTTGTATTAATTGACAAAAATAGATAAATAAATAATTAAAGGCTCAGAACAAGTTTTACGTTAATGTATGCTCTTACCAGTCCCTCCAGGATTTCACGGGATGTTTTTATGATTGTTGCGGCCCAAAAAGCCTGAATTTGCGGGAGCTTTTTTTTTTAAAAAAGTTGCGATAAAAGTTGCAACGTTTTGAGAGGGGTTTTTTTGCACTAAAAGTTGTGGGAAGAATTACCAATTTTAAAAGCAGATGCTTTTTTTCATAGTTTACTATAATGACATTCTATATAAAACCACAAGAAAAGCACAAGATTATCAAAACTTTCCTATTAAACAGTGATTTGTAAAGTAAGCAGAAACTTCTGCTATACAGAAAAACTTTTGTGCAACAGCAAATACAGACTTTAATACAATTAAGTGAGAATGAAGTAGCTGCTCATAAATTTGTCATAAAAACAACCAACACTGTAGGCTACTCTTGCTGAGAAATTGAATTAAAAAGGATGAGTAAAATAATTATTCATTACAACAGCCAAATTGCATTGAATGCATGTTAAAGAGTATAGATTTGGAAATTATGGAAACACCTTCATTTGAAAACTCCCTAACCGCAGAGAAAAAAATAATTTATTCTGTTGCTCTGTATTGTCTATCGAAGTCTGTTTTTCTGAAAAAATTACTGAATATTCTGTCTTTCCTTAACTGACTCCTACCTGTCTGTCTATCTGCTGCGCATCTTGACACACACCTGTCTCATCAGATAATCATCTTTCCTTTATCGGGAGTCAAACTGGGAGGAAGGGCTGTCCTTGGGGGTTTGCTGGGGGCACATGTTAGTCCATGCCCAGACCAGAGATTCACAGCTTTAAAGTTCATTGACAAGATGTAGTAATGATTTTACCTCTAAAGATGCATAAAATGCTCAAGCACTGGCTGTAGTGTTAGATTTGCTTGTTTATTTGTGGGTTTATGGCATCTCTCCTCATGTGTGCTCACACGACAGGGTGCTTCTCAGGCAGGCGGACTTTTTTCAACACAAACCTGGCACTTCGTACATGCAGTCAGAACAGAGACTTGGGGAGACGTCCACCAGCGGGCCGGGGGAGATGGAGGAGGGGACGGTGTGGGAAAGCTCCCAAGTGAGTGTTTTTTTTTAATCACACTGTTTTTTTGCTAATGTGTTCCGTTAATACTCACTGTAAACACGGAAGTAAGCACAGTGTAGTGACACATTTGACTGATTAGACTGAGCATTTGAGCGCTACTCGGGGACAAATTTGATTGGCAAAATTGGCTGAAGTTGACGAGGATTGGCCAAAATTGCGGGAAAGTTGCAGTGATTGGACAAAGTTGAAAGGTCGTGGAAAAGATGGGGCAAATTACTGATTTCGTGTGAATTAGTGCAATCGCAACATCGCAAAATCCTGGAGGGACTGTCTTACCCACACATCACAACAGTCAAGTAAACATCTAAACATCTAAAGTAAAACATGCATTCTGTTTGCTTCTATGACTAAATATTTTGTGTGATTTTTATGTTTTGATGCATAAAAACTAAAGGTGCCACATGTGTTTGTCACTCAAACACATGTGGCAGCTTGTGCAACTATGGGTTCTGTTCCAACGCATTACCTCTATACCTTCACAACCAGGGCACTCTGTTCAAAGGTACTGTGAGCAACCCATTTGCAAAGTCAGGTTTTAATGCCACCTTGTGGACACGTAAGCAGGATTCATGCCCCCCTTTCTCCCTTTCAATGGACAGGTGTGCATCAGCGATGCAGACTGCAAGAGTTGTGACTGATTGTCCCCCTTCACATTTCCTGGTTGTAGTTCCTGCCAGTCCCCAGAAACCCATTTTGGCAATGCAACAATGCATTCAAACCAGCACACAAGAAAAAAAATTGCTGATCACTCCATTGGCAATGTGCGTTGGTAATGGCACTGATGTGATGCGGGTGGATAAATCCATCTTAAGTAAACTACAATCTCAGTTGTCATTCAATAATTTGGGAGAAGGAGTGTAGTTTGAAGTCCCCTACAAAGGAGTTGAAGCTGTCATGTGTATGAATGTAGTGAAAAGGGCTGCAGTTCACTTAGTTAGAATGTGACTAAAGCCAAAGTTTCCAAAAGCTACATACAGTGCCATTAATATGTAATAATAATAATTATTATAATAATAATTTTGCCAATATTGTCTCAGTTAAAATGCTGATCATACCTCTAATTCTACAGTTTGTCAGTAGGCAATTTGATTAAAATCTATATCTTGCTGAGACTTTAAGCAAGGTAATAGTGTTTCACTTTGGACTGTACTGAATTTCATCTGTTTCTGCTGTTAACTGACATTTCATTAAAGGAGCTATTTGTATTTTTAAATGAATTCCAACTATCACCTCCAGGGGACTGTACTGTGCCAAAAATGGGCCTAAACTGATCATGCTACAGGCTGCTGAGAACTGTGACAGCCACGACTCACCCTGCAGGTGAAACAGTGGTATCACTGGACATGCAGACCAGCCCTTAAGCTGGGTTTATGCTCCACCTCCGCTCTGCGCATTTTCTTGAGCGCGAGGCTTGTGTGACGAAAATTACGTCGTCTCCAGTCCACTAGGCGCCATGGAGTCCGACCGCAGCTAAATGCGTGCACCCCAAATTTTCTGACTGTGTTGCTTGTGCACACTGACGACACATGTGCAAGATCTAACCTCCCATTCAAGAGGTGGTGCTACCGACAAAGCATACAAAGATGAAGAGGAAGAAGAAGACAAATTAAAAAGAAACGTGACAAGACAAGAAAAGACAAAGAAAAAGAAAAGACAATTAGTGGTAAAAGTAGTAAACACAAGACTTTATTTTCTCTCCTTTGTGCAGTCACCATTGTTGTTGCCAAAATGTGCATGGCTCTTGTTTCTCCTAGGGCTGTAGGGCTGGGGTGAAACAAAAATGAAAACATGGGCATGCGTCAAATGCTTGGCCTAGCAGATGCAAAAAATGAAGCATATATACAGCCGTGTGTGCACTAGCCTTATGCAAAGAGATGGTGCATCATGGCTGCACAAAGCGGAGGTGGAGCATAATCAAAGCTTTAGCTGAAAATTCAGTACACGTCTTTGTAATGCAATATATTGACATTTTTCATACACACTCTAATTATAATTATAGATATTTTTTTCCAATATTTTGAACAAAGTCCAGTTTGGTGAAAAAAAACAAAACAAACTTGTAAAATGCTGTCCACATCCATGCTATAATACTATGCCTTTGCAGTTGCCATGGCAACAAATACAACAAGGGGTGTTGCAGAGTCTGTGCTCATTGGAAAAATAGTGAAAACAGAACCAAAGTGTGGCCTGCGTCATGAATGGCATAATCCATTTAAGAATATGTTACATCAGTGATGTCCATCTCACCATGCGTCGTGGACTCCAGCCTGGCCCAGGACCCGCAGGGGAACACGGACACCTCCCAGGAACTCATCCCCAAACTTCAGATTGCTGGCATTCCACAGATCCACCCTGAGCCACATGGGGCCATTTAAACATGAGAAAAGATTGACGTAGCACATGTTCAAAGCTGATCTGCAGAGTTTACGCTGCCACTGTCTCACCTCAGTGCTAGTTTGTCCACGTCCTCTTCTTCAACATCAAACTGACGCTTTGTGTAGCTCAACGGCCGTGTAACCTAGACATACAGTAAGAGAGTTGCGGGTCATTCAAAACTTTATTAATAATCAAATTCTGAAATCAAGTGACAGATTTGGGTCTAGAAGGGTATCTTAGAGACAGTCTATGTAGGTTGGGAGCAATAATCACATCACATGACAGAAAAATGACAGATGTGTTTGCGTGGGGGGGCACAGGGAATGCACTGTTGTGTTCATGTGGTGGTTAGAAATAAATAAGACGGTCTTGTCGGATGGAAATCAATGGGACAGATTGTTTGGTTTGTCTGAATCAATCATCGTCTTGTCCTGCTGTCTGCTGGTGCTGCAGTGAGGATGTCAGTTCTTTGGCCAGAGGGAGGGGCGAAACAAGCAAAAAAAAGTCTGAGCAGTGCTGTTGACAGCGAGGGTTAACGGGGACAGCATGAAAAGAGAGTGGTTGAGTATGTAGTAATTAATAGAACAATTAATCAATGGAACAATACTGTTCAAAGTTTCAAAAGATTCAAAGATTTTTATTTGTCAATACTTCTATATGTACAGGACATACAGGAGAACTGAAATGCCGCTTCTCTCTCTCTCTCTTTTAGTAGTGTGTGCAATATATAAGAAAAGAAGGAATAAGGATGAAAAACAACAGCAGCAGTCTGTGTACAGTAACGCTACCTGTAGTGCAAATAAAGATAAACGATAAAACCCAGCAATCCTATATACAGAAAAAGTATAGCCGTAATACCAATAACTGCAAGTTCAATGCAGTAGTGTAGGTGCAGACAGTGACAGATTGGACTGCACATGATCAGTATTGCAATAACAGACAGCAGCAGGTATGGCATTTGTGCAAATGGTTGCAGTAAGGTGCAGAGACATACAGCAGCAGATGCATTACTGTGCGGGTGAGTGTGTTACGGTCCGGGGGGAGGGGGGAGTGGGCAGAGTTCAGGGTCCTGATGGCCTGGTGAACAAAGCTGTTTAGCAGTCTTGTGGAGCGGGCCCAGAGGCTCCGGTACCTTTTTCCCGAGGGCAGGGGGCTGAAGAGGGAGTGTGAGGGGTGGGAGGTGTCACCTGCAATATTGATGGCTCTGCGGGTGAGGTGGGTGTGGTAGATGTCCGGGGGGGGGGGGGGGCAGAGGGGCACGGATGATCTTGCTGACTGCTTTCACTGTGTATTGTAGTGTCTTCCGACAGGAGGCAGTGCAGCTTCTGTACCACACCGTGATGCAGCTGGTGAGGATGCTCTCAATGGTACTCCAGTAGAATGAGCACGTGATGGGGGGTGGGACTCATGCTCTCCTCAGTTTGTGGAGGAAATAGAGGTGAGTTTGAGCCTTCTTGGCCAGTGATGTGCTGCTGTTAGACCTCAGAGATGTGCACCCCCAGGGACTTGGTGCTGCTCACCCTCTCCACAGCTGCTCCATCGATGATCAGAGGGGTTCATTTTAATATGTTATTAATGTTCATTTTATTCTAGAATTTTCCTGATAACAATGGGAACGGTATAAAAGAAAGATGTGTTTTTAAGCAGGTGGTAAGATTGTAAAGACAAATAAGTTAATGGAAAGCAAGTATTCCCAGTTTTTCAGCATCACTCTCTGTCAGAAGGTATGCCAACACAAAGTTTAATATTTTTATTCTAAAAAGGAAGATATGCTGTGCTGTGTTTATAGTCTATTATTTTAGCATGGGGCTGTCCAAAATGGTGCTCTATGCAGCCTTCAGTTCATCCTGACATTTTAGGTCCTGTCTCTTTAAGGCCACTCTCCCTAAAAGCCCACTTTCTTTTGTTTGGCCAGACTCCAGAAGCCGGCTGAGGGGCACCTCCTAGTTTGTCAGTTTTATCCAAGTGTATATACTGTATATATCAGCATTGACAACTGTGGTGATTCTTTTTAAAAACCACTTCTAGATGGTGCTGTGATTGCACAAAGCCTGAGAACATAACTGAGAATTTAAAGAAAAACAAATATGAAATCATCACCAAATGTTAAAAAAAAAAGCTTGAGTGATAATGCAGCAAATCCCTGGCAAGCAACTTTTCACCATAATCCACAACATCCATATTTCTCTGAAATGGAGAAAGTCACTCTTCCAAATCTTTACACATTTCACCCACATCTTTTAGACGCATCCATAATGAATCAGTTGAATTAATATGTTGAATATGAAGCATGTAAAGTTTATAGACATGCTCCATGGAGAGGAACACTCTTACTTCCTAAATATGGTAACATCTGTTTATTTATTCTTTGTTCCTTTTTAGATCTCTGTCGAAATGCATTTAGACAGACAGACAGACAGACAGACAGACAGACAGACAGACAGACAGACAGACAGATAGATAGATAGATAGATAGATAGATAGATAGATAGATAGATAGATGTACTTTATTGATCCCAAACTGGGAAATTACAGTGTAACAGCAGCATGACAGTAGACAACCAAAACAACAGAAACACACACAGCATAAATAAAAAGGGATTACCCATGGGAAGTAAAACTGCCTAAATAACTTATATACATTGCAGATGAATAGCTGATGACCTGTATAGATACATGAATCGTACTTGCTGTACAATACAGGACTATCAGGCGCAGGGTGCAATGTGAGGTACCAATTAGACTGTAAGGTGCAGTATGGCAACATAGTTATGACCAGAATTCAATATTAGAGTGAGTTGTTGTACAGTGAAATGGCATGTGGCAGGGAAGATTTCCTGTGCCTAACCATTTGGCAGCAAAGCTGTAGCAGTCTGCTGGAGAAAGTGCTCTGTTGTCTGTCCAGTGTGTGGTGGAGGGGGTGATCAGGATTGTCTGTGATGGATTGCAGTTTGTTCAGTGTCCTCCTCTCCACCACAGTTTCAAAGGTCTCCAGCCTGAGACCAATTACAGAGCCAGCCCTTTTGATAATCTTGTCAAGTTTGTTGGTGTCGCTGGCTCTGATACTGCTACTCCAACAGACAGCAGCAAAGAAGATGATGCTGGTGACAACAGCCTGGTAGAAAAGCTTCAGCATCTTGTTGCACACGTTGAAGGATCTCAGCTTATTCAGAAAGTAGAGTCTGCTCATCCTCTTCTTATACACAGCATCGGTGTTAGATTTCCAGTCCAGTCTGTTGCTAATCCTGACACCCAGGTATTTGTAGTCCTCCTCTTCTTCCTGAAGTCAATCATCATCTCTCTAGTTTTGCTGACGTTCAGCCTCAGGTGATTCTGCTCAATCCCCTCCACAAATCTGTCTACCAGTGCCCTGTATTCCTCCTTCTCTCCCTCTCTTATACACCCAACAACAGCCGAGTCATCAGAGAATTTCTGCACGTGGCATGACTCAGTATTGTACCGAAAGTTGGTGGTGTATAAGGTGAAGAGAAAAGGAGAGAGCACAGTCCCCTGTGGAGCTCCCATATCACTAACCACCACATCAGACAAGACACTGCCCAGCTGGACAAACTGTGGCCTGCCTGTCAGGTAGTCAGTAATCCAGGAGATCACAGAGCTGTCGACCCCCATCGCCCACATCTTCTTGCCCAGCAGCAGTGGCTGAATGGTGTTAAAGGCACGGGAGAAATCAAAGAACATGATTCTCACAGTGTCTTCTCCTCCATCCAGGTGCAAATGGGCTCATTGAAGCAGGTACATGACAGCATCTTCAACTCCTAAATGGGACAAATATCCAAACTGTAGAGGGTCCAGTCATATCTTCACCTGCGGCCTCAGGTGGGCTAACACCAGTCTCTCCAGGACCTTCATCACATGAGATGTGAGGGCATCTGGCCGGCAATCATTCAGGTCAGCTGGAGATGACTTCCTGGGGACAGGAACCAGGTAGAACATCTCCCACAGCACCAGTGCTCTCTCCAGACTCAGGCTCAGGTTGTACAGGCGTTTAAGTACAGGATATAGCTGGTTGGCGCAGGTCCTCAGGATCCTGGCAGAGATGCCATCAGAGCCCGCAGTCTTCCGCTGACAGAGTCTCTCCAGCTGTTTCCTAACCTGCTCTGTAGTCACAGTGATTGGGGGGGGGGGGGGGGGCTGGTGCTGATGTCCTCAGAGAAGGGGGAGAGGGTGGGGGGGTCTGGCTGTGTTGTGGGGGTGACAGACGGTGAGTTGAACCTTTTGAAAAACAGATTCAGCTCATCAGCTCTCTCAAGGCTCCCCGATGTCTGTCTGTCTCTCCCCTTACACCCAGTGATGTGTTTCATTCCCGTCCACACATCCTTCACATTGCTTTGCTGTAGTTTATCCTCCAACTTCCTCCTGTAATTGTCTTTACACCTCCTCAGCATCTCTTTCAGATCATGCTGTACTCTTGTCAGTTCCTCCCTGTTTCTAGACCTAAAAGCCCTCTTCTTCTCGTTAAGAAGTGCTTTCAGGTCACTGGTGATCTATGGTTTGTTGTTGGGGAAACAGCGCATGGTCTGAGCTGGCATGGTTGTGTTTTCACAGAATCTGATGTATTCTGTGATGCAGTCGGTCATACTGTCTATGTCCATCCCATGTGGGTCACACAGTACGTCCCAGTCCGTCATCTCAAAGCAGTCCTGTAGAGCATCAGCAACCTCGTGTGTCCACCACTGTGTATAAGTAGGCTTAACCTTTGCACAAGGGGAACATACTTGGGTGATAACAGGACCAGGTTGTGATCTGATCTGCCAAGGAGGAGTAGGGCTGCGGCACTGTATGCATCTCTGGTATTGGCATACAGTAAATCCAGTGTTTTATTTTCTCTGGTGGAACAGTCAACAAACTGATGGAAGCTTGGAAGTGTTTTGCCCATTGAGACGTGGTTAAAATCACCCGTGATGGCCATAAATGTGTCAGGGTGCTGCGCCAGTGAAGTGGCAGTAGTGGAGCTAATGACATCATAGGCCACCGCTGCATCAGCTGACGGAGAGATGTAAACAGTAATCACAATGGCATACGTGAACTCTCGCGGCAGATAATAAGGTTGCATACTCACAGGAAACAGTTCAATGTCCCGGCTGCAGTGCCGTTTCTTCACATAAATGTGTCTAGGATTACACCACCTCTCATTCACAAAAGTTGCCAATCCTCCTCTCCTCCTTTTCCTGCTACTTATAGCGTCCCTGTCCCACCAGATAGTCTTAAAGCCAGGTATCGCTACGTTGTTGTCCAGGATCTGTGAGTGTAATCATGTTTCTGTAAAACACATGACACTACACTCACAATATTCCCTTTGCGTTCTGACCAGCGCTGTGAGCTCATCCACCTTGTTTCCCAGCGACCTCACGTTACCCGTGATGAACATCGGTACCACTGGCTTGTGCTTCCTTCTCCTCCTCCTCACCTTGGCTCCAGCCCTTTGTCCACGGAGTGTCCTGTTGAGTTCATCCAGGATCAGGAGCTTTGCTCCAGGCAGCAGCGCTGGCCTCCCCAGCGCAGTCAGCTGATCGCGCGAGTAAACAATGCGTTCGCCCCCACTTCTATTGTTCTCCATTGCTCCAAGGAAGAAAAGTAAAAGAAAGATCAGGAGGAAAAACAGAAAAACCTGGTCCAGTTGTTAATCTTAGTCTTACTATCAAGCCCTGATGAAAAGAGACACACTACTACAGGGGTCACCAACCTTTTTGAAACCAAGAGCTACTTCATGGGTATCGAGTCATGTGAAGGGCACCAGCTTGACACACTCCTCTAAAATAACAAATTGTGTGTGTGTGTGTGTGTGTGTATATATATATATATATATATATACTGTATATATATACAGTATATATATATATAAACACACACATAAATAAATAATTATCAATAACTTATAGTGGGTAACAGACAAGATCAATATTCAACACTTTATTTTTATTAATCTCAGCAATTGTTCAGATGATCACTTCTACATTTCATAAAAAAATGTCCAGTTTTCACCAGTCCCTTTTAACCATAAAAAACTAAACCCTTTTAATTCATGAACTATGTTGAGCCATGTTTGAAAAAGTTATGCAACATTTAAGAAAAATCAACTTTCATATTAAATAAATCTTATCACATTTTTAACTGAACAAATCTGCTGCAATTCTGCTCAAAATCTGTTACATTTAATAAACACACTTCTGTGTGTTCTTCTTCACTGGAATTATATCCATACAGTTCTTGCCAAGAATCATGCTTGAGCAACCAGCACTGTCCTTTCATGAGAAGCTAAACAGCACTGAAAGTGCTTATATGCATGGTGGCGCAGTGGTTAGCACCGCGGCAGCAGTTTACCCTCGGCCAGGGGATCGCGGGTTCGATCCCTGCCCCCGGCCAACAGTGATCTGTGTGGAGTTTGCATGTTCTCGTTTTTCATGCAAAAACATGCAGGTTAGGGAGTTAAGGGGCGCTTGCGCACGCAGCGGCTGGTGGCTTGTCACCGGACTGCAGAACAAATCTACCTACGGGTACAAGATAAGTCCCCCCCTCCAAAAAAAAGAGTGGGTAGTGAAGTGGCCCTTCGCCATCGCCCCGCAAATGAAATACACGCAGCTTCCTTTCACGGTAGTAAAAAAGAACTCTTCCTCCCGCTCACTTTTTTTTGCCATGTTTTTGGGCTTGGAAACCGCACTGCGCCCACCAGCTTAACTGCCCGGCCCGCTAGCTTACGCTCCACAAGCGCGAAGGTTTTGTCATGCGCACAATACTGACCTTTGAACTAGGTCAGAGTTCACCTTAACTTTACGTATAATAAACATATTTTCATTTTTTTTATTTTTAAGACATTGTCATTTTAAAATCTATATAAATGCAAGTGTGATTTTTAAAAATATAAAAAATATAAAATAAAAAATAGCGGCAGAAAAAATTACATCTTAGACGCAGCTCACTTGCAAGTTGTGCTATTTTTAGAACAGGCCTGCGGGCGACTCATGTGGTCGCCATGGGCGACATGGTGCCCGCGGGCACCGCGTTGGTGACCCCTGCACTACTATATACAAGAATAAGCTAATAAAGACACAAAGACATAAGAGTTGCTGCTGTTACAGCTGCTTCTCCTTAAGGCGCCGGGGAAAAAAAATTGCATAGATTAATTGATTTGTAAAGAATAATTACCACATTTGAAAAAAAATCAATATGTATCTATATGTAGCTTTTCCTTGTGGCTTTAGTGGCTTAAGCCGACCTATAAAACATTTTTTCAAAATATAAACTATATTTTTTTATGTTTATGCAATATAAATTAAAAATGGACCCTTTCACAGCTTTTTTTTCTCTTGAAAGAATTTAAAACCGTCAGTATTATGCAAAAACATTAATGTATTGCTTATTTACATAAAGTGCCACTAAAAGAAGCTTTCTGTGTATAACAGATGGCAAACCTCAAGACCAGTAAATATGAAACCACAGTTTTACCTCGAAATAGAAAACCTCCTCAAACTGCGGATTGTTGGTTTTCCTCTTCACTTTTGTCTTCTTGGCTTCTGATCTGAGGGATAAAGAAAGGCAAGCAGAGCTTAAAACAACATACCATGCCGTATCACCTGTTTACAAACAAATGTATCTCTCTATAGACTGGTAAAACAATGTTTAATTATATAAGAAATGTCACCTTGAAGGACCTAGTAAAGACACAGCAGCATAGGGATCACACTGGCCGTTAACAATGGGAAGACCCTGGCACTCCAACACTCTGTGGAAGCACACACATAAATTTATATTAACACATTATTATATATCTTCTACATACAGTATATACACCCTCAAACACTGATGATGGCATCCTTTACAACCACAACACAGCAATAACCAACCAGTGAGTTACTGCCTCCTGACTCAAAGAAATAGTAGAATATTTAAAAATTACATCTCCCATTTTCAACTATGCAAATACATTATTAAACATTTACTTTTACTAACTAAATTATATTAAGACAAGAGCATTCTGAGGTGAGTGCAATATCCCTCACGTCCGTTTTCTTTGACGATCCCAATATTTACTGACAGAGAGCAGTTTTCAACTTTTCAATATAGTTACTGTGGCAGAACCAAATTATGATAAGCTCATCATTTACGAATATACAACAAAGTATAAAACCATAGTTGTAGGTCAGGATCCTGGGGTGAACCCGTGTACCAAGTTTGGTGATCCGAGAGAGCTTTACACATTCTATAGTAAAGCGCAGCTGCAACAGTGTCGACGCAGCAGTAACGTGCATTCTGATTGCATTGTCCGATGTGCACCTCTCCAGAGAAGGACAGATGCACGTTAGCAACGCAGGCCGTAAGAGCTGTCATTGTTCTGTTTTGTCTCCTCCTTCACATTTCCTGGTTCTTATCGCTGCTTCACTCTGCGGAGGCACAACTTCCAAAGCGAGTCAGTTAACCAACAGTCCAAATTCAAAAGAATATTGAGGAAGTAAGCACATACAGAACATTTTGTGGCTCATCATAGCTCCAGTAATTACACAGATTGTCTGCTTTGTCTCCTCCTTCACATTTCCTGGTTCTTGTCACTGCTTCGCTCTGCGAAGGCACAACTTCCAAAGTGAGCTGGTTAAACAATGGTCCAAATTCAAAAGAATATTAAGGAAGCAACCACATACAGAACATTTTGTGGCTCGTCATAACCGCAGTAATTACACAGATTGTCAAATAATGGCAGCGGCGGTGGTCGCATGCACCGTTTTCTCCAACTTCTTCTCTTTTCCTCTGTGCAACAATCGTATGAAAAGTTGCTTTTTCGTAACATTTATTAGTTCCAACTCCATCACAATCTACTCTTGTCCATCACTATTTCATAAACAAAAACACACGCCGAATGCAAATCACTCTACACACTGGCTAAAACGTGTTTTGGCAACGGAACAACACATTTCACACAACACAAGAAAAAACTGCAGATTACTGCATTGCTACAGGACGTCAGTAATGGCGTTGAAGTAATGTGGGTGCATAAATCCCGCTTAACAGAGTGCCAACCTTGACGTTAGAGCTTTTGACCCCAAACCTGTAGTCACAGGTCATGGTCTCAGAGTGAACCTGTGTACTAGGTTTGGGGACCCCAGCTTTCTTTGCTGTTGAGATATAATTTATAAACTATTTTGATGTTGACCTTTGACCTTGCAATACCAAAATCAAAGTCACACTTCAGAGTCACAGGGTGATCCTGTGTATCAAGCTTGGTGACCCTAGCTTTACTCGTTGTACAGTAATAAGGCATAGGGAATGTTAACCTTGACCTTTGAGCTTTTGACCCCAAACCCATAGTCAGAGGTCAGGATCCCAAGGTGAACCTGTGTACCAGGTTTGGTGGCTCTAGCTTTACTCATTTTATAGTAATCGTAAATTTAGCATTTAGCATTTACCATAGTGCAAATGGAATGTTAACTCTGACCTTTGACCCCTTGCCCCCAAAACCACAGTGAAGTCAGGGTGTAAGTCGTCCAAGATGTGTATTAGATACAGCTACTGTATCTAATACATCGGCCTACATCATTTCTTTCAGTAGTTATTGTGTTTAGAAGATTTAGGGAAAACCTGACCTCTGACCTCAAGGTCATCCGATAAGAGTCAAATTGCAAAATGTGCATCATCAGAGTATATCAAACCATATTACCAAATTTCAAAACAAAACATCTGGAACAAAACTGTAGGAGGAGTTGATTTCACAAGACTGTTACTGTCTATGAAGTGAGGTGAAATAAGAAGTCATAAGTCAGGGGCTACAATTCCTGCAAAAATCACCCGATCAGAACCAAATTGCAATATGTGCATCATCAGTGTATATCAAATCCTGGTACCAAGTTTCAAAACAATCGGAACAAAACGGTAGAAGGAGCTGATTTCACAGACTTGACTGACCCATAACATAATCTCCCTTCAGACTTCGCTCAAAGGGCTCTTCGACCCCTTTGGGCTTCAACTGGCGGGGGATAAAAAAAATCCTAGTGGGCAGCAGCGTCAGTGAACTAATTAAATAATTAAAAATCCTTTATCTACCCAGTAAAGAAGTATTTTACACAGTTTTTTCCCCCAAAACAATTTTTTTTCTCATAAATTTCCTGTTTTTTTCCTTGTAAATTTACAGCTTTTCTCCTACATTTCAATCTCCATTCTCCTAAATGAGTAATTTTTTTTAAATCCACCTCCCCCACATAGTTTTGAAAACAGTCTTTCAATTTTTTGACCTTATTCTCAAAAATATGCAGCTTTTTTCTTGTAAAAGGAATACTTTTTCAGTGACTGTTAACTTTTTTGTTAATTTGTGAGTCATTTCTGTTAATTTTGCAACTTTTCTCATTTATTCATCTTCTACCGCTTAATCCTTTTCGAGTCGCATGGGGGGGGGGGGGGGGACTGGAGCCTATCCCAGCATCTTTGGGTGAGAGGCTGGGTACACCCTGGACAGATTGCCAGTCCATTGCAGGGCCAACACAGAGAAACAGACAACCATTCACTCTCACATTCATACCTAAGGACAATTTAGAATCCCCAGTTTGATGCCAGTTAACCTAACCTGCATGTCTTTGGCCTGTGGGAGGAAACTGGAGTACCCGGAGTAAACCCACACAGACATGAGAACATGCAAACATGCATGTATGCAAACATGCATGCATGAGAACATGCAAACTCCACACTGAAGGGTTACCAATGGACTGGGGGTGGGATCAAACCCACGAAGGTCAGGGGTGGAGTCAATCCCGTGACCTTCTTGCTGTGCTGACACAGTGCTAACCACTGCGCCACTGTGCTGCCCCGGGCACTTTTCTCATATATTTATCGCATATATTTATCATATATTCTCATATATTTGATAAATTATTCTCTTTCTCGTAAATTTGTGAAATTTGTTATCATAGTTGTCACAAGTTTTCTCCTCATATATAGAACCACTCTTGTGTTAATGGAAAAAGTGTGTATTTATGTGCAAGAAGGCTTGTCCGTCTGCATGCGCAAGGACAGAAACAGCAAGAGGGAGACACATGAAAAAGAGAAGAATTCCCTTTTGAGCTGTTTCGACTGTTGATGCGCCAACAACAATGATGTGCCAACAACTACTAAAATGGCATCAAGACCACGTCAGAGAGGTCAGACTGAAAAATGAAGAAGCAGAGACTATATCGTTAAGAAAATAGACAAAATTATGAGAGAAATTTACAGTACAGCAGGTCACTTCAATAATCCAGGATATGGGAGGTTGCAATCATCAACAGATTAAAATATTACACTGGTCAACACCAAATTTATTGTTGAAGTTTTTTTAGTTGATTCAGGACAATTTTGTTGTGCTGAATCCAAAAACCACATTGGTTTTGCTCCATCAGGCCAACTTTTTGAATTATGGCCACATGTTGTTTTATACATTTTTGTTTACATGTACGGGTATTTTCGCTTTATATGATGCAAAATTCTTTTTTATGTCTTGAAATTTTCTGAATTTTCAACAATGATGACATAACATTCAATTTATATGTACTTACCTTTATATAAAGGTAAGTACATGCACAGTACTAAGTAAGTTCAGGTTTTTACTTAGCACCTGATCGAGAGAAACGGATGTCATTTTCGGATTCAGTGGTGCAAAATTGTCTTAAATCAGTTGAAAAAACACATAAAACTTACAAAAAAATTATTTTTGTAACCCTGCGTTATCAATCGATCTCTTTATGTCTATCCATGTATCCGACCAGTCCTGCTGCCCTATGACATCACGCTGTAAGGGGATTATCAGCCAAACAGGACGCCCGGCGGGGCGAATCTCTTCCTGTGTGTCACCACCTGTGATGAACCACTAGTCATACCACATGACGAATTACACAGCAAATCACAGCGCTTTCCCACAGCCGAACAGACAAACACATGTAACAGCTCGCTCCATCCTGCTGACACAGAACACACACATGCACACATAGACAGTTCTCTAACAAAAAATAAGGAGTGGGCTGGTTTAAGCGTCACTAATGCCAGCGCGCTTCCTGTCCAGTAAGCTTGTTTATATAACCCCAGCTTGGCCTACAATCCCCTCATCCCCCCATTCCCCAGTATCACTCATCACCGCTGTGAGCTGTGATGCTAGACAGTGGTGGTAGTAGTGTGTGTCTCTGTGTGTGTGTGTGTGTGTGTGTGTGTGTGTGTGTGTGTGTTGGAGAAAGGGGAAGGGATGCAGATTTATTTGTATTAGTCCACATTACTCACATTAGGTTAATGTGCCTCACTCTGCCCCCGTGTTTCCTGTCAAATTTTTTTTCACTCAAATAAGGAAAAGAATTGCATCACAGCTCAGACCAATCAGCTGGAAGCGATTGTGAGTCAGCGCCACCGATGGGTGCACAGATACAACAAGAGCACTTTGAGGCGATTGCAGTAACCCCCACCTCTGTTTTCTTTGAAGATTCCAATATGTCACTAAAGGAGAGCAGTTTTCAACTTCACCATTTAATTAATGCGGCAGAACCAAATTATGATAAGCCTGTCAAGCAAGAATATACAACAAAAATAGCAGTATACAACTCACAGTTGTAGGTTAGGATCCCTGTGTACCAAGGTTGGTGACCGTAGTTTTACTTGTTCTATAGTAATGGTGCAAAGTGAATATTAATTTTGACCTTTTGACCCCAAACCCATAGATGTAGGTCAGGATCCCAAAGTGAACTTGTGTAGAAAGTTTTGTGATCCTAGCTTTCTTTGTTGTTGAGCTATAGTTTAAATGGAATTTGACCTTGACCTTTGACCTTGCAATCCCACACCCATAGTCACAGTTCAGGGTCTCTGGGTGAACCTGGGTAGCAAGTTTTGTGACCTGAGCTTTCCTTGTTGTATAGTAGTGGGACATAGGGAATGCCAACCTTGACATTTGACCTTTTAAAGTAAAAAAAAAAAAAAAAAAATCATCCGATCAGAGCCAAATTGCAATATGCACATCATCAGTGCATATCAAACCCTGGTACCAACTTTCAAAAAAATCAGAACAAAACTGTAGGAGGAGTTGATTTCACAAAAGTGGGACAGACGGACAGACAGACAGGCGGACGGACGGGCCGCCCCACAACATAATCCCCCTTCGGTCTACAACTGGTGGGGTATAATAAATATGCACAAAGAATCAGTGCTTCTTGTCATTGGTTGTCACTGATGATACAGTAGGTGACTCAAATAAATCCTGTTTATCTTCATTTTATTCTTCTTTTTTAATTTATACTATTTTATTCATAAATGTGCTAAAAATATATTTTTTAACTTTTTCTTGTAAGAATATTACTTTTTGTGTAAAAGGTCAGTCAAGTTAACTGGATTTAAGTATAAGTTGTTGTTTTTTTGTGGGGGGGGGGCACAATTGTAGGAGCCACAGGTTAGTGGTGAAAAGAGTCTTATGTGGCTCCAAAGCTGCAGGCTGAAGATTTGGATATTTTTCAAGAAAGAAATCCTTGTCTTTTGAACGGGCAGTTAGTTAAAGCTAGTTAAGGTAAATTTAGATGTAAACTATATCTTGAAATGTTGAATGAATTGTTCAGGCAGCACTTGACTTTAAAGCTGTAAATACCTAAATGGTCCTCAGAGCTGAATGGATCCAACTCTCTCTCTCTCTCTCTCTTCCACACGTCTTTCTAGAGAAATCTGACTAGATGACCTTCTGCTGTCTGCTCTAAGCTCTTTACCCACAATGTGCTCTGGGAACTGAGCTGTGCTGGCTCATCCTCGGACTTCACTGCTGCATGTTAGAGAAACTGGAAGGCCAACAAACACATGTGCATACACACAGAACAATCCATGCATGAGAGCAACTATTGATCGCGCTCACAATCGCATGTTATCAATACACACAGAAACACTGCGTGGCAACAGTTGTGACTTGATAAATTCAGCATATACTGTATGATTTAATTATCAAATTAACGGAGACAGACTCTGAGCAAAAATCTCATTGCCCCACTTTATGCAGTCAGTCCAAATAAATGTGAGGATGAAATGAAGTTTTGTGCACTGAAGGATATACAGTACTTCAGACAGCAATTCTACTCCAAGGCAGGACACACAGAACAACAGGAGCAAATGGGTGACAACAGCATCAACAGTGAAGTACATTTGGTTTTATAAATCTAAAACTCTTAAAATTCTTAATTACAAAAGTTTATCACAAGGCATCCAGTGGTCTCTTGGGTTTGGAGGAATACCATAACAGTCTTTCCTGCATACCTCTGTGTTGCATTTCAAACTATTTCTTGTCTATTGGTGCATTCTTTTACTTCAGAGCAATGCTGATTTGGGGCATGTACAACAAGTACTATATATATATATATCAGTATATACACACACATACAGTATAGTACTTTTGTGTGTGTGTGTGTGTGTGTGTTTATACTGTGTATATATATATATATATATATATATATATATATATATACTGTATATATATATATATATATATATACAGTATATACTGTATATATACACACAGTGGGGCAAAAAAGTATTTAGTCAGCCACCAATTGTGCAAGTTCTCCCACTTAAAAGATGAGAGAGGTCTCCAATTTTCATCATAGGTATACCTCAACTATGAGAGACAAAATGAGAAAAAAAATCCAGAAAATCACAATGAAGGATTTTTAATGAATTAATTGGTAAATTCCTCGGTAAAATAAGTATTTGGTCAATAACAAAAGTTCATCAATACTTTGTTATATACCCTTTGTTGGCAATGACAGAGGTCAAACGTTTTCTGTAAGTCTTCACAAGGTTTTCACACACTGTTGCTGGTATTTTGGCCCATTCCTCCATGCAGATCTCCTCTAGAACAGTGATGTTTTGGGGCTGTCGCTGGGCAACACGGATTTTCAACTCCCTCCAAAGATTTTCTATGGGGTTGAGATCTGGAGACTGGCTAGGCCACTCCAGGACCTTGAAATGCTTCTTACGAAGCCACTCCTTCATTGATCGGGCAGTATGTTTGGGATCACTGTCATGCTAAAAGACCCAGCCATGTTTCATCTTCAATGCCCTTGCTGATGGAAGGAGGTTTTCACTCAAAATCTCACGATACATGGCCCCATTCATTCTTTCCTTTACACGGATCAGTCGTCCTGGTCCCTTTGCAGAAAAACAGCCCCAAAGCATGATGTTTCCACCCCCATCCTTCACAGTAGGTATGGTGTTCTTTCTCCTCCAAACACGACAAGTTGAGTTTTTACCAAAAAGTTCTATTTTGGTTTCATCTGACCATATGACATTCTCCCAGTCCTCTTCTGGATCATCCAAATGCTCTCTAGCAAACTTCAGATGGGCCTGGACATGTACTGGCTTAAGCAGGGGGACACGTCTGGCACTGCAGGATTTGAGTCCCTGGCGGCGTAGTGTGTTACTGATGTAGCCTTTGTTACTTTGGTCCCAGCTCTCTGCAGGTCATTCACTAGGTCCCCCCGTGTGGTTCTGGGATTTTTGCTCACCGTTCTCATGATCATTTTGACCCTACAGGGTGAGATCTTGCGTGACGCCCCAGATCGAGGGAGATTATCAGTGGTCTTGTATGTCTTCCATTTTCTAATAATTGCTCCCACAGTTGATTTCTTCACACCAAGCTGCTTACCTATTGCAGATTCAGTCTTCCCAGCCTGATGCAGGTCTACAATTTTGTTTCTGGTGTCCTTTGACAGCTCTTTGGTCTTGGCCATAGTGGAGTTTGGAGTCTGACTGTTTGAGGTTGTTGACAGGTGTCTTTTATACTGATAATGAGTTCAAACAGGTGCCATTAATACAGGTAACGAGTGGAGGACAGAGGAGCCTCTTAAAGAAGAAGTTACATGTCTGTGAGAGCCAGAAATCTTGCTTGTTTGTAGGTGACCAAATACTTATTTTACCGAGGAAT
The DNA here is from genome assembly GCA_020510985.1 of Pholidichthys leucotaenia. Lineage (NCBI taxonomy): Eukaryota > Metazoa > Chordata > Actinopteri > Cichliformes > Pholidichthyidae > Pholidichthys > Pholidichthys leucotaenia. Next base: position 286,980,915 of record CM035837.1, read on the forward strand.
TTACCAATTAATTCATTAAAAATTCTTCAATGTGATTTTCTGGATTTTTTTTTCTCATTTTGTCTCTCATAGTTGAGGTATATCTATGATGAAAATTGGAGACCTCTCTCATCTTTTAAGTGGGAGAACTTGCACAATTGGTGGCTGACTAAATACTTTTTTACCCCACTGTATATATATATAAACACACACACACACACACACACACACACACACACTGGTGTGAAAAAATTATTTCTCTTTTTTTGTATGTTTGTCACACTTAAATGTTTCAGATCATCAAACAAATTTAAATATTAGACAAAGATAACACACGTAAACACAAAATGCAGTTTAATGAAGGTGTTTATTATTAAGGGTAAAAAAAATCCAAACCTACATGGCCCTGTGTGAAAAAGTGACACCCCCCCCTCCCCGTTAAAACATAAATTAACTGTGGTTTATCACATCTTTGGAAAGCTGAGTTCAATTTCTCTAGCCACACCCAGGCCTGATTACTGCCACACCTGTTCTCAATCAAGAAATCACATAAATAGGACCTGCCTGACAAAGTGAAGTAGACCAAAAGATCCCCAAAAGCTAGACATCATGCTGCAATCCAAAGAAATTCAGGAACAAATGAGAAACAAAGTAATTGAGATCTGTCTGGGAAAGGTTACAAAGACATTTCTAAAGCTTTGGGACTCCAGCAAACCACAGTAAGAGCCATTATCCACAAATGGCAAAAACATGGAACAGTGGTGAACCTTCCCAGGAGTAGCCGGCTGACCAAAATTACCCCAAAAGCGCAGCAACGACTTATCCAAGAGGTCACAAAAGACCCCACAACACCACCAAAGAACTGCAGGCCTCACTTGTCTCAGTTAAGGTCAGTGTTCATGACTCCACCATAAGAAAGAGACTGGGCAAAAATGGCCTGCATGGCAGAGTTCCAAGATGAAAACCACTGCTGAGCAAAAAGAACATAAAGGCTTGACTCACTTTTGCCAGAGAACATCTTGATGGTCCCCAAAACTTTTGGGAAAATACTCTGTGGACCGATGAGACAAAAGTTGAACTTTTTGGAAGATGTGTGTCTCATTACATCTGGTGTAAAAGTAACACGGCATTTCAGAAAAGGAGCATCATACCAACAGTAAAATATGGTGGTGGTAGTGTGATGGTCTGGGGCTGTTTTGCTGCTTCAGGACCTGGAAGACTTGCTGATGTAAATGGAACCATGAATTCTGCTGTCTACCAAAAAATCATGAAGGAGAATGTCTGGCCATCTGTTCATGAAGCGAACAGATGTCTGGACATTCAAGCTGAAGCACACTTGGGTTCTGCAGCAGGACAATGATCCAAAACACACCAGCAAGTCCACCTCTGAATGGCTTAAGAAAAACAAAATGAAGACTTTGGAGTGGCCTAGTCAAAGTCCTGACCTGAATCCAACTGAGATGCTGTGGCAGGACCTTAAAAAGGTGGTTCATGCTCGAAAACCCTCCAATGTGGATGAATTACAACAATTCTACAAAGATGAATGGGCCAAAATTCCTTCACAGCGCTGTAAAAGACTCATTGCCAGTTATCGCAAATGCTTGACTGCAGTTGTTGCTGCTAAGGGTGGCCCAACCAGTTATTAGGTTTAGGGGGCAATCACTTTGTCACACAGGACCATGTAGGTTTGGATTTTTTTCTGTCATAAACTTCCCTGTGCACTTCTCCACAGCGCATGGAGGAAGAGAAGGAGGAATGAGGATTTAAGCGCAGGGTACACCAAACGCACATTTATTGATATCCAGACAGTTCAAAAGTAAAGACTTACAGAAATGTAATAGCTGTGCACAAAACAGCTCACACGAATTGCGTGCAGCGGGCTGATCACTGTGCACCGTGGCCACAAAAACAGACAAGACAGCTCGGGTTAAACTCAGAGTTCTCCAGAACGCTCGACTGGCACGGGAGAAGAGCTGGGTAACAGTGCCTAAGCGTAGCAGTTGTGCCACTAGGGGAAACGCCACAGGCAAGCGTAGCAGCACAACTGCAAACAGAAGCGCAGACAGCTCTTACTCACCATGCAGGAACAGTCTGAGTCGTCCAAGTCCACCAGCGAGCACAAACACAATAATTCTTCACCTGACGTGACGGTCATACGGCGAAGAAAACCATGTGAGCACGTACAATGGTCCAGCGGTGTTTGACTAGCAAAGAGCTGCTTCAGTACAAACACCGCTGGCATAATAAATTGGGAACACCTGAGCAAGGCGCGGGACAGATGATAAACGGGACTGGAACAACTGATGGAAATAAGAGAGAGAGAGGGCGTGGCCGAACTGGCAGACTGGCAGCAGTGACACAGAAAGTAGGTCACAGCAGCTGTCTAACAGCTGCCGGTCAGGCAGTGGCTAAGAATATGGATCAGTGAAGAATACATAATATGCACATACATAATGGTACCAAAGCCCACAGAGAGATCAGGGCCGAGCCAGGGGAAGCCAAGACGGCTCGGCTCCTGACATTTTTCCCCTTAATAATAAACACCTTCATTTACAAACAGTGCTTTGTGTTTACTTGTGTTATCTTTGTCTAATATTTAAATTTGTTTGATGATCTGAAACATTTAAGTGTGACAAACATACAGAAAAATGAGAAATCAGGAAGGGGGCAAACACTTTTTCACACCACTCTGTGTGTGTGTGTGTGTGTGTGTGTGTGTGTGTGTGTGCGCGCGCATATATATCAGGGAAAATAAGTATTGAACACGTCAACATTTTTCTCATTAAACATATTTGTGATGGAGCCGTTGACCTGAGATTTTCACCAGATATCAGTAACAACCCTAGTAATCCATACATACAAAGGAACCAAGACAGCCGTGTTCACAAAATAAGTTATATTTAACAAAAAGAAATGACACAGGGAATAAGTACTGAACACATGAAGAAAAAGAGGTGCAAAAAGGCATAGAAAGCCAAGAAACCAGCTGAAATCCATCAGAATTTAGGAAGCCATCCCATCGCCCGTCAGTGCAAATTAATTTCAGCTGGTTAAGTCCTGACTGATAGCCTTTAAAAAGGTCTGTGAATATCAGATTGTCACACCAAAAAGAACTCATGATGGGTAGAAGCAAAGGGCTCTCCCTAGACCTTCACAACCTTATTGCTGCAAAACATAATGATGGCATTGGTTGCAGGCGCATTTCTGAACTGCTGAATGTTCTCGTGAGCACTGTTGGAACCATCATTCGGAAGTGGAAAGAACATCATTTTATCATAAACCGACCACGACCAGGAGCTCCTCGCAAGATTTCTGACAGAGGAGTCAAAAGAATTATCAGAGGAGTTATCCAAAAGCTGAAGAACACTCGTGGAGAGCTCCAGAAAGACCTGGAGTTAGCAGGTACTGCTGTTTCAAAGAAACCAATAAGTAATAAGTCATGCAATCAAGGTTATTGTAAGTTTTTTATTTTTTCCCTTAAAAGATTTGTCTGTTTTTCAATTGGGTTGTACAAGTTATAGGTCACATTAATGGTGGAAAAAGTTTAGAAATGATTTATCATGGTCTCATTTTTTTTTACATCACAAAAACCTGGCATTTGAACAGGGGTGTGTAGACTTTTTATATCCACTGTAATTGTCCAAATTTTTGTAAAAACTGCATTCATTTTGCCTTTTTCCTACAATACTCAGGTTTTCCACTAGATGCTGCACTCCAGATACCACCCTTGCTGCAGTCTGGTCTAGCACATTTCCGCCACCTATTGGGTTGGGATAAAACTGCAGATGATAGTTATGCACATGCATTAAACGTTTGGTTGCTAAGTAGACGCTAATGAAGCATGCAGCTGCTTGACCGCTGGCCTTGGCATAGGTAGATGCATCATAAACATGAAAAGTATAAAGCCAGCTTAACAATGAGTGGACCAAAGAAAAGAAAAGTCGACAGTGAATGCAAAGTGTTTAATAAGGAATGGACAGCTCATCCACCACTTTTCCACCAAGCATGCTAACTATGCTAGCAACCAATCAACACAAGGACGGGCGGCTACTGCTCAGAGGTTGGCAGCCAATTTATTTGGCAAAATATTTTTCTTCAACAAACTACAATTCAAGAGTGAAGCACCAAGGCAAGTCATTTGCTGACATTCAAATTAGCAAAAGCCAGCAAGCCTTGGTTTTGTGATTTTGCTTTTGCTGTGGACATAATGGCATACATAAATGAGCTGAACGTAAAGTTACAAGGGAAAGATCAGTTTGTGCACGACATGTACATGAATGGGAGAGCCTTCAAAGCCAAGCTGACTTTATTCTCAAGGCAAATGTTAAACAAATCATTTGCTCATTTTCCAACACCCGAGACACTGAAAGAGGCTCCTTAACATGTGAAGAAATAAGATAAGATAAGATAAGATAAGCCTTTATTAGTCCCACAACGGGGAAATTCCAGGATTGCAACAGCACAGGGATAGCAACACTCAGAGCAACAATCAGAAGGCAAGAAAAAACAAGCAAGCAAGAGCAGCTAATATACATATGTACATATTACTATAAAATATATATATACACACACACACACACACACAGACACACAGTGCAGAGCATTGTAGCTGGATGGAATAAATATATGAATATATGAACACACAGTGCAGAGCATTGTAGCTAGATGGAATAAATATGTAAATATATAAACACCCACAGTATGGAGCATTGCAGCTAGGTGGAATAAATATGCAAGTATATAAACACACACAGTGCGGAGCAATGTAGCTAGATGGAATAATATGTAGATATATAAAAACACAGTGCGGAGCATTGTAGCTAGATGGAATAAATATATAGATATATAAATATAAACACACCCAGTGCAGAGCATTGTAGCTAGATGGAATAAGTATGTAAATATATAAACACACACAGTACAGAGCATTGTTGCTAGGTGGGATGAAACAGCATAACCGTCTATTTAGTTATCCTACATGGTATGATTATGTGCCCATACATATTCTCACCCTCCATAGCGACCGGTATGTTCCTAGTTGTATGCCGGAGAGGACCATTGTGTAAGTCTATTGCATCTTTTGCATTAAAAAAAAAAAACAACTATTAGTTTGTTACGTCTTTTTGCTATCTCTGCGAGCAGCCCTGCTTAGGTTGTACAGTCTGACAGCCGTTGGTAGGAAGGACCTACGAAACCTCTCGGTTGTGCACCTGGGATGATGTAGTCTGCTGCTAAATGAGCTCCTCAGTGCATCCAGTATGTCCTGCATAGGGTGGAACTCGGACTCCAGCAGAGATGACAGTTTAGCCACCGTCCTTCTCTCTCCTATCTCCTCCATCGGATCAAGGCGTTGCCCCAGGACAGAGCTAGCTTTCTTAATCAGTTTGTTCAGTCTCTTCCTATCGGCTGCAGTAATGCCACTGCCCCAGCAGACCACTCCAAAAGTGATGGCTGATGCCACCACCGTGTCATAGAATGACTTCAGCAGCGCCCCTTGTACACCAAAAGACCTGAGTCTCCTCAGCAGGAACAGCCTGCGCTGTCCCTTCTTGTAGAGTGCGTCAGTATTGTGTGACCAGTCTAGTTTATTGTTCAGATGAATACCCAGGTACTTGTAGGATGTCACCATCTCGATGTCTGTTCCCTGTATATTTACTGGTGCTGTGAGGGGCTGCCCATGCCTGCGGCAGTCCACCACCAGCTCCTTAGTTTTCCTCGCGTTGATCTGGAGGCAGTTCCGATGGCACCAGTCCACAAAGTCCTGGATAAGCCCTCTGTACTCAGCTTCATCTCCGCTGGAGATGAGACCAACGATCGCAGAGTCATCAGAGAACTTCTGTAGATGGCAATGTGTTGTGTTGTGTGAGAAGTCCGCAGTATAAAGAGTGAACAAGAAGGGAGCCAGCACCGTTCCCTGGGGGGCCCCCGTGCTACTGATGATCGTGTCGGAAACACAGTCCCGGGTTCTCACAAACTGAGGCCGGTTCGTGAGGTAGTCCAGGATCCATGATGACAGGTGCTGGTCCACCCCTGCGCGCAGCAGCTTGTCCTTCAGGATCATCGGTTGGATGGTGTTGAAAGCACTGGAGAAGTCAAAGAACATGATCCTCACCATATTCCCGGGCTTCTCCAGGTGGGACAGAGAACGGTGAAGGAGGAAGATCACCGCATCCTCCACCCCAATGCCATGCTGGTAGGCGAACTGGAGTGGATCCATCGCTGGTTCCACCAGGGGGCGGAGATGAGCAAGGAGCAGTCTCTCCAGGGTCTTCATCAAGTGGGACGTCAAGGCCACCGGTCTGAAGCTGTTCAGGTCTTTGGGGTGGGAAGTTTTTGGTACAGGTACCACACAAGATGTTTTCCACAGCTGTGGTACCCTCCCCAGTTTCAGGCTCATGTTGAAGATATACGTCACAATCCCACACAGCTGGTCTGCACAGGACTTGAGGAGCTTTGCGCTGATGCCGTCCGGTCCCGACGCCTTCCTCGCCTTGATCTTCCTCAGCTCCGTCCTCACCTGGGTCTTGGTCAGGGTCAGGATGGGGGGCTGTGTGTTGGGAGTGGGGGGGGGTGTCGGTGGAGTGGGGAGTGGGTAGCAGGACTTGATTTCTTAGAGGCAGCAGTGGTTGTTGTGCAGACAGGGGGGAGGGCGGTTGGTCAAATCTATTGAAAAACAGATTCAGGTTGTTCGCCCACTCCCTGCCCCCCGTGGCCTGGGGGGAGGTATTCTGGAGCCCCGAGATGGTTTTGAGGTTTCTCCAGACCCCGCTGATGTCGCTCTGTTGCAGCTTGTCCTCCATCTTCTTCCTGAAGCTGTCCTTGCCTTCTCTGATCTTTCTCCTCAGCTCCCTCTGTACGGACTTCAGCATCTCCCTGTTCCCCGACCTGAAGATCCTCTTCTTCTCTCTCAGAAGTGTTTTTATCTCAGGGTTGATCCAGGGTTTGTTGTTTGAGTGACGCCGTATGGTCTTGGTGGGAACGGATTTGTCCACACAGAAGCTGAGGTAGCCCGTGAAGGTGTGAATGAGGCCATCGATGTCCTCACCATGTGGATCGCAGAGCTGCTTCCAGGCAGTGGCTTCAAAACAGTCCTTTAGAGTGTCCATTGTCTCCTCAGACCATAACTCCACAGTGTGCATGGCCGGAGGTTGTCTGTGCACTAGGGGTTTGTACACCGGTCGGAGATGAACCAAGTTGTGATCCGATCTCCCAAGTGGGGGGAGTTGTGATGAGGTGTACGCCTCCTTAGTGTTTGCGTAAATACAGCAGATCACTGGACGACCTGCACGGAGAATTCTACCATCGGTTCTGATTTTGAGAAAAATTAACAAGTCACTTCAGCTTGTGTCATGTCCCCTATCACAAGACTCTGAAACAGCGCCACAGGATATACAACTGGAACTGACTGATCTCCAGTGTGACTTTGTCTTAAAGGAGAAGTTCAATTCCCTTAAACTGGATGAGTTTTATGCTTCAATTAGTGAAGCCAAGTTTCCAAACATTCGGAAGATGGCACAGAGGTTGATTGTGTTGTTTGCCTCTACCTACGTGTGTGAGCAGACCTTCAGCGTGAACATCAACAAAGCTCCCCACAGATGCCAGCTAACTGATGAACGCCTCAGATCTGTCCTGAGAATTGCCACAACCAAACTGACACCAAACTTTGATGCACTAGCAAAAAAGGGTGACCACCAACACTGTTCCCAATGAAACTGAAGGTATGTTTTCTTTCACTTTTAGGCAATGGCTTTTACATGCACTTTACTTTAGTTCACGCAAACACTCTACCATCTATCTGATAATGGCCCGGCCCTTCTGTCAAATTTTAAACTCAGTGTGGCCCCTAAGCTAAAAAGTTTGACCACCCTTGACCTAGCACATCTTAACAAGGTCATTAATGTCCATAAAACAAATGAAGAAGAAGGAGAAGAAGACAGTAACCATACTGCATTCATACTACCACCCACTGATATGGAAGAGCCACTACAGAACCCACGCACAACAACAGCAAATTATTTGCAATTCCTGTGGAAAACTGAACGTTCTCTCACAGAACCCTAGGTTGAAAAACACTAACCTAATGCACACTTGTGCTGTGTTCAAAATGTTTACTTGCATAGTGTACTATATAGTGAATCAGCCAGTTTGTAGTGCTGATCGAAATCTTAACTGAAAATTTCATTCATTATTTAGTGCACTCAAAATATCCCATAATGCATTTTGAAAAGTAATGTACAACTGATGGTCACTACAATAGGCAATGTATCCCATAATGCAATGCGCAGCCAATGGAGCAGTGACAGGAGAGCTTCACATCACAACATAAACTGCCTTAAGGTATTTGGTTTAATATATACAGGTGCATCTCTATAAATTTGAATATCATCAAAAAGTAAATTTATTTCAGCAATTCAATTCAAAAACTGAAACTCATATTCTATAGATTCATTACACAGAGTGATATTGTAACGTGCTGCTCGACATGGCGACGTCCCACCGGGAGATTTGAACTCACGCCTCCCGCTCCGGAGTCCCGCACCCTACCTGTGTCGCCAATAGGGTCAACCCACTTGGCAAGCCAAGTAGGGTGCTCATATTGAGTTCGCTACACTACTCCCCTCTGGTTCTCGACATCGTCCCGATGTCAGCGCCCCATTACTGCTTTGGACAGGAGATCCCACTTCTGACACCAGTGTAACGTGCTGCTCGACATGGCAACGTCCCACCGGGAGATTCGAACTCACGCCTCCCGCTCCGGAGTCCCGCACCCTACCTGTGTCGCCAATAGGGTCAACCCACTTGGCAAGCCAAGTAGGGTGCTCATATTGAGTTCGCTACAATATATTTCAAGGGTTTATTTCTTTTAATTTTAATGATTAAGGCTTACAGCTAACGAAAACCCAAAATTTAATCTCTCTCTCAAAAAAAATAAAAAAATAGGATACTACATAAGATCAATTAAAAATATATATTTTTAATAGAAATGTGGGCCAACTGAGAAGTATGTCCATACAAGTCAATACTTGGGCAGGGCTATTTTTGCATGAATTACTGCATCAAAGCAGCGTGGCATGGAGACAATCAGTCTGTGGCACTTCCAAGTTGCTTTGATAGCAGCCTTCAGCTCATCTGCATTGTTGGTTTGGTGTCTCTCATCTTCCTCTTGACAATATTCAATAGATTTTCTATGGAGTCTACGTCAGGTTTGCTGGACAATCAAGCATAGTGATGCCATGGTCATTAAACCAGGTTTTGGTACTTTTGGCAATGTGGGCAGGTGCCAAGTCCTGCTGGAAAATTAAATCAGCATCTCCATAAAGCTTATTAGCAGACAGAAGCACGAAGTGCTCTAAAATGTCTTGGTAGACAGCTTTGCTGACTTTGGATTCAAACAAGCACAGTGGACCAACACCAGCAGATAACATGGCTCCCCAAATCATCAATGACTATGGAAACTTCACACTGGACCTCAAGCGACTTGATTCTGTGCCTCTCCACTCTTCCTCCAGACTATGGGACCGTGATATCCAAAAGACAGGACTTAGCATCTGATTTGGGGAACCATGACATCTGCTGGTGTTGCTCCACTGTGTTTTATCAAATTCAAAGTCAGTGCAACCGTCTACCAGGAAATTTCAGAGCACTTCATGCTTTCCTCTGTTGACAAGCTTTATGGAGATGCTGATTTCATTTTCTAGCAGGACTTGGTGATGGACTGGCGATCTGTCCAGGGTGTACCCTGCCTCTCGCCCAAAGATGCTGGGATAGGCTCCAGCGCCCCCCGCGACCCGAAAAGGATTAAGTGGAAGAAGATGGATGGATGGATGGATGGATGGACTTGGCACCTACTGACCCTACCAAAAGTACCAATACCTGGTTTATTGATGATGGTATCACTGTGCTTGACTGGCCAGCAAACTCTTCTGACCTAAACCCCACAGAGAATCTATGGGATACAGTACTGTCAATAGAAATATGAGCGACACAAGACCCTACAATGCAGATGAGCTGAAGGCCACTATCAAAGCAACCTGGGCTTCCATAACACCTCAGTGTGCCACAGGCTGATCACCTCTATGACTCACTGCATTGATGCAGTAATTCATGCAGAAAAAAAGCCCTGACCAAGTACTGAGTGTGTACATGGCCATACTTTTCAGTCAGCCAACATTTCTATTAAAAATCCAGTTTTTCAAAGTTGATCTTTGTAATATTCAAATTTTTTGAGAAACTGAATTTTGGGTTTTCAATAGTTGTAAGTCATAACCATCAAAATTAAAATAAATAAATGACTGAAATATATCACTCTGCGAGCAATGACTCTATATAAGTTCCACTTTTTGAACTGAATTACTTAAATAAATTTACTTTTCGTCCAACTTATTGAGATGCACCGGTATTTAATACAAAATACATGTAGGTATTCACTTTTGAACATTAATCTGTTACATTTTACTGTCTCACCATGATGACATCATTAATGGTGCCGGGAAAACAAGCCGAATAATGTCTGAAAACTGAAAATTTAATTTTTATATTTACCATATAGCCCACTATATAAAAACATACTGGACTTCTACTATGTAATAGGCCAGCACTACACCAGAGTGGTGGCCTAGTGGTAGAGCATCTGCCCCATAGCCAGGAGGTGATGGGTTCAAGCTCCAGTCGGATCATACCAAAAACCTGTTATGAATCCCCGTGCGCTTTTATGCAGCGCATGGAGGAAAGAATTAAAACCCACGTGCAGAGTATATTGCGTGCAATTTATTGAACAGAAATAATAAGTTCAATCCAGCAACAGTTAATGATCTTGACAAGCAAACAGTAAGATGAGTTACAGTCATGGAGGGCACCGGGAAAACAGGGACGCCTTTAGGACGCTCAACAGCCTGAGGGAGAGAATGCCTAGTGCCGCAGGACAGCTGAACGGCACAAGGAGAAAGGCAAACATAAACTTACGGGCTGGAGCGGTCTGAGGCGGTCCATGCTGTCCGGTGTGAGCAGGCAAAACAGGAAAAGCCACTAACATCAGGTAATGAGTAGGCATCAGGTAATGTTAGAGAAGACTAAATAGCCAGGCTGAAAGTACAGTGCAGGGAATGGAAAATAACAACGCACGCCACCCAGTGCGAAGCGGCACTGAATAAAACTTGGCAGGGCTTCTAGACGTGGGTGGTGGCAACAACACAGAGGGGTAACAGCGACTGTGTTGATTCGCAGTGATCCGGCAATCTCTTTCCACAAATGCAGAGCTTAAGTAATGACAATACTAATGAGGAAAGAGATCGCCGGTGTGAGAAATGAGAGGGAGTGCGTGGACTGGCTGAGTGAATGTGAATGTGTGTGTGCGTGTGTGAGTAAGTGAAAACCAATAATGAGGAATGGCTGGTGACACTGACAGGAGGAGGAGGCGTGGCCGAGCTGTCAGGGAGGGGAGGACCCAAAGAGCTCCCTGAAGCGCCTGACTGAAAATAAACAATGCAAAGAGACAAAATAGCCACTGTGCCAGAACTGGGTTTGGGACCACCAAACCCAAGTTCATGATAAAACCAGATTAAAGAAAAATGGTACTTCATGCCTTCTAGCTTGGTGCTCAGCATAATAGAGTGGGGGGAGAGAAAATTGTGGCAGCGCCTTGCATGACAGGAGAAAATGTAATTTCATTCTACTGAACATATTTGATTGTATGGATTTGAATGACAATAAACATGGTTTTACTGTATTTGAATCCACTATATGGTGAGTGGGGGGTAGGGAGTGAGTGGACCTTTTGAAGACAGCTTTGGTGATCAAACTTCAGCACAAAGTCCGTCTGAACCTACCTGTAACCATAGCAACTGCATACAGCAGTTCTAATTGTGTTCCAACCATGTACCAGCATAATTGGCCCAATGATATAACAAGACAATTAATTGTATTCCCACTGTTGAGTTTCTAGATACAGATGAATATTCAGATGTGGATGAGTTTGAGATATTTCTTTGGAAACATCACAACAATGTCTCCCCAATTTTAATATTTCAAACTGACGTGTAAACATATCATTAAATGTCACATTTTTGAACATGTAGTGGTTAGGAACCTTTCCAAATCAAAAAAAAAAAAAATAGAAAATCCTGGATGAACTCTAAAACTGAATCACTTTTAAGTTGGGCCAAGCCCCACCTCTGGTTACATGTTCATGCAGTTCCATTCACTGACAAACAGTCAAAGTGAATCAACCACAGGCTGAAGGAGGTAAAAATAGCAGGAAAAAGCATGTGAACACACATAAAACAGTGCGTGTGCGTGCGCCTGTGTGTGTATGGCATAGCCTCACCGTGTGGCCAGTTTATGGTTGATGACTCCACTGTCAGTGATTACTTCACTCAGTCGAAGCTCCAGGTGCACCTTTCCCTGCAGAACACAAACACAGACACTTTTTTGTGCACCCAGTGTTTGTCCTCAGAGACTTTAACAGCTCAGCTGCTCCCTTATAATACACAAACGCTTATGCTGACAACATGACACAATATAATACAGTCTAAGAATGTTTTATGGATCAGCAACAGTCCATTAAATATAGATTTTGGCTCATACAAATCCACCACACAACTGTAATTCAGAAATGTTCCTAATTCAGAGGAGAATGGTCAGAAGAGTTTTACAGAAAGGACCTGATCCGGGGTTTGACTCTAAATTAACAGGATAAAATATACATAATGATCAATTTGTGGAAATAAACACAAACATGAACCGGTATAGAGGTATAGCTGTGGGCTTGAACATCATGCTGAAGTTATTCTTCCTCTAAAGTGATCGGATTAATGACATGATGAGAGTGAGGTGGTGCAGCTGTCTGGAAAAGCTCCATTAATTAACAGCATCAGTATGCAAACTCACAGGCGTTGCTCTTTCTCGTGCAATTCAAACCGAGGGAACACACACACACACACACACACACACACACACACACTTGCACACACATGTGTGGCCAAACAATGCATCCTCTATTGAAAAGAGAAGAGAGACACTCTATCTTCCTACTTCATTTGATCCATCACATTCACTTTTCTCTCTCTTGTCTCGTTCTCTCACACATCCTTCCTCTCCTCGGCTCCTCGGATGAATGTGTCTCTGTTTGGGATCGCCGCTCCAGGGCTACACACACCCATCTGTCTGCAGATGTTACTGTTCACTGTTCGCTGTGTCTCTCGCTCTGTGTGTCTGTGTGGGTGAGTGAGGCCACTCAATAGTGAATAGTAGAAAATGTTGCACATGTTGGTCAAGTGCCATAAAATGCACTTCGAACTTTATCATCAGAGGATTCCAGCTGTACTGCTCTTTCAATATGCCTCCAAATCATACAAATGATAGAGATTATTCTTTCCGTTTATCACTGCTAGATATTACTCATTCATTCGCTCATTCAATCACACACAACAAATGGAAAATATAGGAATTCTGACAGAAACAAAGAGTTCTCTCTTGGAAATGAACCAATGTTTTTAAGGTAGAGACAAAGGACCGGATGACTTTGACCCTGCAGGCTTGAATGTTTCAGGTGAACACATGTTGTGTTTGTTTGGGTTCTGCTAAGGTTAACACAAAAACACGGTCACACATATTATCTACAGCCTGTTCAAAGCTGAGTAATGAAATGACTAGATATAAATGCATTAACTATGCATCTGTATTTTTAGCTATTTTGAGGTCTTTTTTCCCAATATGACATTCCCTTTAATAATAGATATCAGAATATAATGACTAACCCTACAAACAAATATAGTGTAGTAAGAGACAAAGAAGTTCATAAAAGAGTAGCCAACATCAGTCTCTGGTCACTGATCTTATTTGCAACAGATGTAAAATTACTGCCAAAAACGTTAAACACCTCTTTAGTGTTTCCAGTCAATCGATTAATAATATAGGTGTAATATTTGTGGTGGTAACAGAAATAATCAGAGCATGCAGATGACACCAGCAGCCCTTGTCCTGCTCTACAGCCTCTGTGAGCTCAGAGAGTGACATGTGAATCAGCTCTTTATCAGACCAGCTCATGACCTAATGTCACCGGCTACAGTCCACTGTGGTGAAATTGGAGTCCGTCCAACAAGAGGTGAAAACTGAATAGCTGCCCCAATAGGGACCTGATCAGGGTGTCTACAAAGAAACACTGGGAGGGAAGGGCCAGAGCTGCTTAGCAGTAACTGACCTTTCAATGTAAAAGCAAGGGGACTGTCAAATATTAAATGAAATGTGCAAAAACAATATTTAGCAAACAATGTTCATGTCCGACCAACCAAAGCACAGTTTAAGTAATATTTTTTTATCTGAGTGCTTACTGAGAAATTTTGTAATTCTGAAAAAACACAGGATTGTTTGGAGAGTGAATGTAAAAAGACTTGTGTCTTAATGACTTCAGCAAACTTCCAGGTAGGTAATCTTTACTTCCGCTCTACACTCCCAATGGAAAATATACAGCTGCAATCAAAGTTATTCGTCCCCCACTGCAAATTAGATATATTGGCAAAATGTAGAAACTTGGCAGTTTTGTGCAATAAACAAATCATACAAGAACAATTTAAATAGCTCAACACAACTAATATTACAACTGGTTTCTCCAAATTCAACAGAAAATGCCACGTTTAATGACTACTGCAGTTTCAGAATTATTCAACACTTTCATAACAAGCATCTTTAGTATTTAGTAGAGCACCCTTTTGCTGTTGTGACCTGTTGCAAACGTGATGCATAGCCAGACACCAGCTTCTGGCAGTGTTCCCGAGGAATCTTAGATCATTCCTCAGGGGCAAAGGCCTCCAGTTCACTAATATTCTTGGGTTTGTGTGCTACAACTGCCTTTTTCAAATCCCACCAAAGATTTTCAATGGGGTTCAAGTCAGGCGACTGCGATGGCCATTCTATTATCTTCCAGGAATTCTACTGAAACCAAGCCTTAGTGGACTTTGAGGTATGCTTGGGATCACTGTCCTGTTGGAAGGTCCAATGACACTCAAGCTTCGGCTTCCTCACAGACAGCATGACATTTTCTCACAGGATTTTCCGATACTTGATTGAATCCATCTCGCCCTCCACACACTGCAGGTTTCCAGCGTCAGAGGAAGCGAAGCAGTCCTAGAGCATCACTAAGCCACTGCCATGCTTCACTGTAGGCATGGTGTTCTTTTCAGCATAGATATGCTTCATTCTTCCTCTTCCAGACATACTGCTGATCCGAAAAAGTAGGCTCCAATTTGTTCAAAACTAAATAAATAAGCATAAGAGGTTTTGGGATTCTGTTCTGTAGAGCAATAAAACAAAAACTGGAAGTTTTTGGACCCATGGATTGGCAGTGGTGGTGGCACTTGTCATGAAGGGGTTGAATAATTGTGAAACTGCAGTAGTCATTAAAAGTGGAATTTTGTGTTGAACAATTTTGATTGCAACTATAGGACACATAATATACTGTAATTTCCAAGCAATTTTGAAAGGTAGTTATTATTTATCTACATACAGGGGAGATCAAAATTAGAGAACTATTTATTGATACTTGATTTATTCTGAAATATTGTTGTTCTTCATTGTTCAGAATTTGACAGAATATCAGCTGTGGCAATACCACTGCTGTACTAGCATGTTTTTTTTTAAAATAACCAAAGCACTTCAACACAAACATTTATTTTGTAAAAAAAAACAAAACAAAAAAAAGACAGTGAGCAAAATTAGAGAACAGTATCCACTGTGTCAGAAAAGAAGATTTAAACAATGCTTCTTTAGGGCTATAGGATTCATAGGATGTTTATACCATCTAGCTGCAATGCTCCTGCACTGTGTATACTGTATAACTGTGTACAAATGCATATTCATTTACTGCTTTGGCTAACCAGTTCTTATCTTATTATCTTATTACCTCCGCCAAGGAGTTAATGTTTTTACCGGGGTTTGTCTGTCTGTTTGTCTGTCTGTCTGTCTGTCTGTTACCAACATAACTCAAAAAGTCATGAACGGATTTTGACGAAATTTTCAGGAAAGGTGTGTAATGGCACGGGGAACAGATGATTAGATTTTGGTGATGATCTGAGAGTGCATACCTCCACCAAGGGCTTTGTTTGTATTTGTGCAGCAGGATTACACAAAACTACTGGATGGATTTGGATGAAATTTTCACCTGAGGTGGTTCTTGGGCTAGACAGGAACCCATTATATTTTGGTGATGATCTGAGAATGCATACCTCAGCCAAGGCTCTTATCTTCTCACTGTGTGTTAGCAACAATACTCCAAAACTTATGGACAGACTTCAGTGCAGTTTTCACCACAAGTGGCTATAGGCCTACACACAAACCCTTACATTTTGGAGGTGATCCATGAGAAACGGAAGGAGCCTTGGCGGAGCTATGCGATCTATGAGTGCTTTTCTAGTTTACTATTGCTCTGAGTGCTGCTATCCCTTTGCTGCTGCAATCCTGGAATTTCCCCACTGTGGGACTAATAAAGGCTTATTTTATCTTACCTTATCTTATCTTTAAATTAATAGGAAGTGTAGAGGCCCTTGCTTTGAATGACTTCAGCATATCTGTACCCACAGGACATCACTAGTTTCTTGCACTGCTCTGGTTTGATCTTGGTCCATTCTTCTTGCAGTCTCTCCCACAGTTCAGTAATTGTAGTGGGCTTCTTAGCCATTACTTTGTCGCCAAGGATTTTCCAGAGATTCTTTATGGGGTTTAGATCTAGACTCTGGGCTGGCCATTTCATTGTTTCAATATTGTTAGCGTCAAGGAACTGTTTAACCCGTTTTGCAGTGTAACAGGGGGCTTTGTGTTACATGAAAATTGCGGGCTGAATGGGAGACAACTGCAGTGAGGGAACTGCATGTTGCCAAAGAAGATTCATATAAACATTTGCATTCACCCTGCCATGTAGCTGTACAAGAGGCCCAACTCCTGCTGCAGAAAACATCCCTCAAACTATGACACTTCCTACTCCAAATTTAACTGACTTCTTTACATGCTTTGGGGTCAGTCTTTGCCCAGTTTGAAACCGAGCATATTGTTTCCCATCAGACCCAAATAAATTGAACTTGCTCTCATCACTGAAGTGCACTCTGGACCAGTTATCCTCTGTCCACACAACATGCTCCTCAGCAAAGGCAAGTCTAGCCTTTTTATTCTTTCAGCTGATGAGAGGTTTGGTCAATGCAGAGTGAGCTTTGAGTCCAAATTGTCTTAAATGACGAGACACTGTGCTGAGACAGATCCCTGCCCTGTTCAGTAGTGAACTGGCAAGCAATTCCAGCTGCAGTGTTGAACCGATTCCCCATTGAGTCTTCATATAATCTTGTCCCCCAAACTACAGCAGTGTGAGAAACTAGTGATGTCATGTGGGTACAGATGTGCTGAAGTCATTCAAAGCAAGGGCCTCTACACTTCGTATTAATTTTTTAATCCTATAGCCCTAAAAAATAAATAAATAAATAAATAAATCTTCTCTTCTGACACAGTGGTCACTGTTCTCTAATTTTGCTGTTTTTTTGTTTGTTTTTTTACAAAATAAAATGTTTGCATAAATGCCTTGGCTATTAAAAAACATGCTAGCACAGCAGTGGTATAGCCACAGCTGATATTCTGTTAATGAAGAATAACAACATTTCAGAATAAATCAAGCATTAATACATTGTTCTCTAACTTTGATCTCCACTGTATAAAAATACAGTTTCTATGTAAGTGAAGGCAGTTAACATCACTGACTTTCATCCTTTAACCCAGCCCCTTGGCAAACAACTGTAACATGAAAATATGATAATAATCCTTTTTATTCTTTAAGAATAAAAACATAGGAGAAAAAGGGAAATTAATTTACTAATCCAGGGTGAAGTTATAGGCCAGTATGCAACCACTAATGCCATCTTACCATTCTGACTAACATGATATAAACAGCTACTGTTTATTGAAGAATTTTATAAAAAAAATTTTTATTAAGTTTGGAAGGGGCAGTCAAGCAATACCGCTTAGGAGAAAATAAAGGGTTATGTCTACGATTGACTACTTACAGTTTAGTAATGATTTTTTTGAAAGTATTTAATTTTTTGGCAATGACACACAGCATCCAACCCTATATTACACAAAACAACTTAAGCTCTTGTAGAAGGCGAAACAAAAGGAGCGTGATTTGTTTTTAAAAGTGCCTCTTCTGTGTTCTCTTCGTACTGACCTGCACCTCTGAGTCAGCGCTGACAGGTTGGAGCTGGAACCAGGTGTCTTTTCCATGATATTTCTGCAGGTCCTCTTTCTTCACCGCAACCTTGCCTACGCACACACATCAACACAGAAAGACAAATGAGTGGAAAAACATAACTCATTTTCCTAAAAAGCTCAACGTGTTCAGATGTGAGGAAGCAAGTGCTTAACAAATAGACACGCTAACATGTCTGCTCATGTACTGTAACTCCATATGGCAATCGCTCTCGTACTGACAGCATGCACGCCAGCGACCCAGCCGTGACCCGCTTTCAATCCTCACAAACATTTACAACCACACACACACAAACAGGAGCTGTGGTTTTTCAAAGATTTTTCAGTTTGACTAACCACACACACTAATATCACAACTGGCACACCCAGTAACACCTACAAAAACATCTGCCACACAGACACATACTGTGCCTTTTCTCATTTATTTCAATGACTACAATGACGTAGTCTTCATACACATAAAAATAACGTAAAAATTACACATTACAGTTTCTTTCTTTTTTTTTAACCTGTCTAAAGGCAATTCCACTCCAACAGTATGATGGCATTTGAAAAGGTAAATGTTCAAGAAAAAATAGATAAAAATGAATTAGCAATGAATGACTACTCGTCTCACAGTTCTCCATCAATAATAGAAATGGATGGATATGAAAGCAGGCTGACTAATTAAGCTACTACAAATTAAATTAAGTTCAATGAGTTAAGTGGAGGGGGGGATATTTACCCCAGCTGTTACTCTGCATGCAAGTAAAAATAGGTCTTTGAGCATGTTTTGCTATTCAGTGAGCAGAGTATATAATTCGTATGCTTCTACTGAGGTAAGGAGCTTCTTTTATTCTATAAATGTTATCATTTTAGATGCTAAATAACAGCTGGCATTCAACTAAGACTAGTAGGTGAATTGAGGTAGGATGAAGGAGGATGCCATCTCCCTTGCGTCACGAGGCTGAGTGCAGTGTGTTACCGTGCTCAGGCTTTTTATTTATTCCTTAGTATTTGCTGTATTTTTTCCTGTGTTGTGTGTATATTTTTCTGTGTGTTGGATTTGTTCATAGTGGTCAGTTGTTCTGTTATTCTGTTATTTAGTCATGTCTTTATTGTTATTATTATTATGTCAGTTTCTGGAGCTTAGTGTTTATATTTTGTTTCTTGGTGACACGAGTTCTCTACCTTCTCTTCCAGACACTCCCACCTTGTCATCATCTCACTTTGATTGCTCATCCTGTTTCAGTTCACTAGTTGTCTCAGCCGTGAGCTGTCTAGTAATTAGGTCAACCTGCCCGCTCATGTGACCCACACCTGTTATCATTTGTGATCAATTGTTTCTGGCTCTATTTAAGGATTGTTATTTCTCATTCTCATTGCTGGAGTCTAAAGTTTCTCGCACGTCAGAACCCTATCCCCGTTCTGACGTTTATTCCTGTGTACATCCGCCTCAGTCAGTAAGTTTGCTTTTTGCACCATTTGGTATTTTGTGTTTGTGCACTGTGTGGACTTTTGTTGTTTTCAGTAGCACAGACTTCAGCATTTGGGTCTTTCCTCCCTGCCCCGAGGGGCAATTCATGACACCCTGTTAGCAAAATTACTTCAAACCCTCCTCTTTGATAAACTGCCATCCCCCCATCCTTACATTCACTACATGTACTAAAGTAGTTTTTCCCACAAAACTGTACTGTCATGACTTTTGTATTCAGATTGTGTGATTTTCCTCAGGCTAACACATCTAAGAGGAGACTGTTACAAACTGGTGAAAGTATAGTTGCAAATGTACAAGAAAAAATGTTGCAATTCACAAGAAAAAAGTCACAAATTTAATAGAATAAAGTTGCAAATTTATAAATATGACATTGTAAATTTGTGTGGGAAAAGGGTACCATGAATAGCATGAATAGAAATATTGGCTGACCGAAAAGTATGTCCATGTACACACTCAATACTTGGTCAGGTCTTCTTTTGCATGAATTACTGCATCAATGCGGTGTGGCATGGATATCAGCCTGTGGTACTACTGAGGTGTTATGGAAGCCCAGGTTGCTTTGATAGTGACCTTCAGCTCGTTCGCATTGTTGGGTCTGGTGTTTCTCATCTTTCTCTTGACAACACCCCACAGATTCTCTATGGGGTTTAGGTCAGGAGTGGTTGCTAACCAATCAAGCACAGTGATACCATGGTCATTAAACCAGGTTTTGGTACGTTTGGCAGTGTGGGGAGGTGCCAAGTCCTGTTGGAAAATGAAATCAGCATCTCCATAAAGCTTGTCAACAGAAGGAAGCATGAGCATGAAGTGCTCTAAAATTTCCTGGTAAGATGGCTGCACTGACTCTGGACTTGATAAACACAGTGGATCAACACCAGCAGATGACATGGCTCCCCAAATCATCAGTGACTGTGGAAATTTCACACTGGACCTCAAGCAACTTGGATTATGTGCCTCTTCACTCTTCCTCCAGACTCTGGGACCTTGATTTCCAAATGAAATGCAAAATTTACTCTCATCTGAAAAGAGGACTTTGGACCACTGTCCAGTCTGTTTTCTCCTTAGCCCAGGTAAGACACTTTTGACACTGTCTCTGGTTCAGGAGTGGCTTGACACAAGGAATGTGACAGTTGTAACCCATGTCCTGGATAAGTCCATGTGTGGTGGCTCTTGATGCACTGACTGCAGTCGCCATCCACTCCTTATCAATCGCCACCAAATTATTTAATGGGCTTTGCTTCACAATCCTCTCAAGACTGTGGTTCTAACTGTTGCTTGTGCATCTTCTTCTGCCACACTTTTTCCTCCCACTCAACTTTCCATTAATATGCTTGGATACAGCACCGTGTGAACAGCCAGCTTCTTTAGCAATGGCCTTTTGTGGCTTACCCTCCTTGTGGAGGGTGTCAATGACGCTCTTCTGGACAACTGTCAAGTCAGCAGTCTTCCCCATGATTGTGTAGACTACTGAACCAGACTGAGAGACCATTTAAAGACTCGGAAAACCTTTTTTGATGGTTACTTCCAGCAGGATAACAGACCACGTCACAAACTTGAATCATCCCCCACTGGTTTCTCGAACATGACAATGATTATGAATTAAGGTAGTTCTGAAGGCCAACCAGGTACTAGCAAAGTGTACCTAATAAAGTTGCCAGCGAACACCACTTGAGTCACTCAAATGGAATAGACTGAATGTGTGTTTAAAAAGTATATACGGTCAAACAAGATAAAAAAAAAATCAATGCAACAACCATATCAATAATACATACTGTATCAACAATATCAAAAGCAGGTGGATCCTCACCTCAAGACAATATTGGCATCTGTTAGAAATCCAAAGAACTGTTTATGTTTGGACAAAAACTAAAGTTAAGAGTGTGACTTACAGCAGTGGTGGCACCTAGGGGGAGGCAAGGGAGGCAGAGCTTCCTCAGAAATTTGAGAAGAAAAGGAGAAGAAATGATTCAAACATTGTGATAATAAATATATTTTTATATGTATATTATTGTGTAACATGTAGTCAGAATCCTGTCAGAAGTTTGCAGGAGTTAAAAACGAGCTTGCCACTGTGGGAACATTAATCAGCCAATCAGAAATTAGTTTGTAAGGAGGTGAGCATACTTTCTGAAATTATTTAGTCAATCAGAAATCAGTTTATATTTGTTGCTATGGAAAATTCACTATCTCCTTGCATTGAAGAAAAAAAACGGAAGGAAGTGAACCTCTAACCAATCACAGTCCGTCTTTTGACAATGTTACCGTATCAAGCTGAGTACAGATGGGATATCCAGCAGTATTTCCTTGCTAACAAGTTTAGGAAACTACAATTTGAACACCAGCTTCGGATAAAAAACAGTCCAAGGCCTTCCCCTAAACTGGACATTATAAAGAAGTCAAGATGCAGCAGGATGGTGCTCAACAGACTTGGATGAGCAAAGTGGCTAACCCACTTAGCAATGCTAGCCTTGGCCTTGCATTTTGCAACCACTAAACTAAAACTGGATTTGATGATAGGAAGATTTATCCCGATCCATGTAAAGACACGGTAACTGGTGAGTTAAAATCTATTGCTCTCCTGTATGCGCCTATGCCTGTATGCTGTTTTGTTTTCAACTCTTTAAATAATTATGGAGCATATTTTTCCTTGGTGCTCAGTTTGACTAATGAACAGCACCTAACAGGACCAGTAATGAATGAAATCATCTTTATGGGACACCAAAAGCCCACCAAGCACTCCCAAAAAATGAATTAAGTAATTTTTATGTTAATATTTAACAACAAATGGCCATTCTTATAGTAACTAACGAGACACACAACTCCTAAATAATGCATTAAATCATATCTACCAGCACCTTCCAGTGGGCTCACCACCTGCAGGAGGGATCATGGGGGTCATGGTGCTATGTGAGCTGGGTCTGCCTACTCTGCCTGGACTGATGTCCCTGAAACCCGGAATCCCGGATAAGCGGTAGAGGATGGATGGATGGATGGATGGATCATATCTAACAGGACCAAGTAACATCAAGTCAACAAACGGCGCACTTTTACAAAAACACTTGTGACACTTTTATAAATACTTGCAATGCATTCCTTTTATTTTGATTTAATTGTTTTGGCTTTTTTGTGTCCCATTTGATTCCGTTAGTTGCTGGTGCTGGGGTTAGGATATGTTGTCAACTTTTCTTGGTCAGATTTTATCATGCTGAGTGAGGCTGATGTAGTGCTGTCTTGAATAGCGTGTTGGTCAGCATAGTGATGCTTTCTTAGGGCTCTGCAAGAGCTGCATTTAATATCTGTGGAACTAAAGACTCACAAGTATAAGTGTGTAATTTGCCTCCTCATTGGGATCACCCACGAGCCACTACTGACTTGCAGGACAGCACGTACGCCAATCACATGTACCTTCTGCTTGCGACCAACTTGCTGAGTCAGCTTACTATAAGACCCAATCTCTAAAAAGCAGTATGCCAAGAGATAAGTGAAATAAGTGGCTTTGGAGCACAGGAAAAAAGATCTAGGTATTTGCTTCAATCAATCAATCAATCAATCAATCAAACTTTATTTATACAGCACTTTTCATACAAACATTTGTAGTTCAAAGCGCTTTACAAATTAAAAATATAACATAACTAGAGGGCACTCAGACAGCGCATACCTCTGCCAAGGCTCCGTCCCTCCCTCCCGTTGTCCTTCCCTCCGTCCCTTTGTCCGTCCATATCACCATCCATCTGTGCATTGCGAGATAGGGCCTTGGTGGAGGTATGCACTCAATGGATCACCTCCAACATCTAATTCATCTTTGGACCAAGGGCCACCTCTGGTGAAAATTTCATCCAAATCCATCCAGTAGTTTTGAAGTATTGTTGCTAACACTCTGTGAGAAGATAAGAGCCTTGGCAGAGGTATGCATTTTGAGATCATCACCAAAATCTAATCATGTGTTCAGTGTGCCATTACACACCTTTCCTGAAAATTTGAATGAAAGGCGCTATACAAATGCAATATGACTACATGATAATAATAATAATAACAACAAGACTGTCACAATTGCATTGACCATACATTGGGGCTAGGCAATTCCACCTTAAACCAACATCATGGTTTATTGAATCTTTCAGGTTGTTTTTTGTTTTTTTTCCTCCTCCGTTCTCCATTACAGTTTACTGACAAGGTTCATAATTATTATAATAATAATAGAGCCAGCAGCCTCAGGTCCCGGTGTAGATACTACCTACACCAAGCTAGGTAGTTTCCACAACAGGCACGCCGTTGCTGGTGATTTGCTGTGGAATCACGGTGAAATTATTGAGAGATGGGCGGAGTGATGCAAGGCATTGGCTTGCTTGCTACCGGATAACCATGAAAACCGGTACTACCTGTCTCATGGGTCGGGCCGTCGGCGACTCAACCGGCAACCCCGCCCTTCCGAGGGCGTGGACGGTGAAACAGGGCATCCTGGCAGTACTAAAAACAATATCTGTCGCAGGTCTGTGGTGGACCACTCCCAGTTACACAGGGTGAGACTGGACATCCTGGCAGATAAACACATCTGTCACAAGGTCTGTGGTGGACTATGCCAGTTGGTGCATTGTGACATGCACTACACAAAGAGCAGAGATAAACAAACCTATCATCTGGTCAGTCACTGCAACAGATACTGGAGTCAGTCTGTCTTGGCTTGTCCTTGCCACTGATAATACCTTTATCTGCCAAGAATGTGCTGCTAGTCCAGCAAAAGCTAGCAGTACTCAAATACTTTGCAAGCAGTTTCATGAAATGGTCAATCAGAAAGCAACTCGTACCGGCTCGGACGTCGCCCGGGCTTACAAGGTCTGCGCTGATCTGTTCACACTCCGACAGGCAGCGAAAAGTAAGCTAGGAGCAGGAAGACAAAAGAAGAGGAAAACAGCAACCTTGTGTGTAGCAGAATGGAATGTACGCACTCTGCTGGACAGAACAACATCACAGCGCCCAGAAAGATGCTGACCCTCATGCTTGAGGCCCTGGAAATGAACAGGTACAATGTAGACATAGCTGCACTTAGTGAAACAAGACTGTCTGGATATGACAGCTTGGAAGACCATGGGTACATCTTCTTTTGGAGTGGGAGATCAACTCAAGAAAGGAGAGAAGCAGGAGTGGGCTTTGCAGTTAAAAAGGAGATAGCAGCAATGCTTGATGAGGAACCGGTGCCAATCAACGACAGGATAACAACTATGAGACTCCCACTACAGCGGAAGATGTATGCCACACTCATCAGTGTATACGTATGCCCCAACAATGACCAACACAGAGGAGGTGAAGGAAGAGCTCTACAGTGATTTACGTGAGACTATCAGGCGTGTACCGACTGATGACAGGCTGATACTCGTTGGAGATTTTAATGCCAGAGTTGGTTCGGACACCGAGAAATGGAAAGGAGTGCTAGGCAGTCATGGAGTAGGCAAGTGCAATGCTAATGGAGAACTTCTACTTGCACTATGTTCAGAGTACAACCTTGTGATAACCATCACTCTATTTAAGCACAAGGACACACACAAGAAGACATGGATGCACCCAAGATCCAAGCACTGGCACTTATTAGACTACATCATAGTCAGGCAGAGAGACAGAAGGGATGTACTGGACACCAGAGCAATGAGAGGCGCGGACTGTGGTACTGATCATGTTATGCTGAGATCTAGATTAAGGATTTGCAGACGAAAACAGCACTGCAGGACGGGTGCGAAGCCACCACGGAAGCTAAACACTAGTGCACTGAAAGGCCAAAAGAACCAGGAAGAACTTAGACAGGAAATGGATGAAAACTTGAAAGACTGGGACAGCAACAACTCAGAGAATGACATAGAAGAGAAATGGGCAACACTGAAGGATACGGTGTATCAGACTGTGAGTGATGTATTAGGCTACCCTGAGAGGAAACATCAAGATTGGTTTGATGAGCATGATGAACACCTGAAGAAACTACTAGAAGCGAGGAATACAGCTAGGCAGGAAAACCTACAGTGTAACAGAAGGTCGAAGAAGAAGAAATACTCAAAGGCTCAGAGTGAGCTACAGAAGTACACCAGAGAGATGAAGTCCAACTGGTGGGGTGAAAAAGCGGAGAAACTTCAAACTGCAGCAGACAGGAAGGACATGAAAACATTCTTCACAGGTGTGAGAGAACTTTATGGCCCTAAACCAAGAGGATTGATCCAACTAAAGGCTATGGATGGTGAAACGGTTTTGTAGGAGAAAGACAAGATCCTGGACAGATTTGCAGACCACTTTGACCATCTACTAAACAACCCTGGAGATCTCACTGAAGAGGCTAAAGAAGCTCTAGTGCAGCGACCAGCTGTATGAAGTCTGGATGAACCACCAAATTTTGATGAACTAATGGCAGCTATCAGGACAACACAGGATGGTAAAGCTCCAGGAAGGGATGGAATTCCAGCAGAAGTGTGGAAATTTGGTGGTGTTCAGCTGACCAACTGTCTGCACAAGCTCATCCAAGAGATATGGGATGCCCAGAAAGTACCTCAAGACTGGAAGGATGCAAGTATTGTGCCGTTGTTCAAGAAAGGTGACAGGAAGGATTGTGGAAATTACCAAGGTATATCACTGCTAGCCACTGTTGGTAAGATTCTCTCACGTGTACTACTTAACAGACTCAGTGAACACATCTCGCAGAATGTACTACCGGAAACCCAGTGCGGCTTTAGAAGTGGAAGAAGCACAATGGACATGATTTTCTGCTTGAAACAGGTTCAAGAAAAGTGTATCGAACAGAACATGACGCTTTATGTAGTCTTCATAGACTTCAGTAAAGCCTTTGATACTGTTTCGCGACAACGACTTTGACAGGTACTCAAGAAATATGGTTGTACAGAGAAGTTTGTCAGCCTGATTGAGGCATTCCATACAGGTATGCAAGGAAACGTGGCAATGAGTGGTTTAGTATCTAAAGACTTTTCAGTAAGCAACAGGGTGAAAAAAGGGTGTGTGCTGACACCTACACTCTTCTCGCTATAACTGGCAGCCATGCTTGAGGTGGCCTTCAAAGACACTTCAGAAGGAGTATACATTCAAACAAGGAAAGAAGCAGACTTGTTCAATGTCGCACAGTTTAAAGCCAAGAGTAAGACATCGATAAAGGTAGTAAGAGAAATGCTCTTTGCCAACGACAGTGCTCTAGTTGCACACAGTGTGGAAGATATGCAATCTTTAGTGGAGAAATTTGCAAGAGCAGCTAGCCAATTCAGCCTCCAAATCAACATCAAGAAGACAGAGTACCTTTATCAACCACCAAAGTTCCAATTATCATCATCACTACCAGAAGAGATCAGCATTGGTACAGAGCCACTAGTCAAGTGCAAGACTTTCAAGTACCTAGGGAGTACTGTTTCAGAGAATGCTAGGCTGGAGGATGAAATATCTCTCAGAATGGGAAGAGCGAGCGCTGTGTTTGGAAACTTGAGGGAGAGACTGTGGAACAATCGACATGTGTCTATCCGTGTGAAATGCAAAGTGTACAGAGCGACAGTACTGGTTACTCTATTGTACGGTGCTGAAACTTGGACTGTCTACAGAGTGCAGGTGAAGAAACTCCACGCGTACGTGATGAGACACCTTCGAGCCATAATGAAGATCTCATGGAAAGACAAGATAACCAACATAGAAGTGTTGAAACAAGCTGGTCTACCATCAATGGAGGACATGCTAATACAGATGAACCTGAGATGGCTCGGACATGTTGAGAGGATGGACCACCAGCGTCTCCCTTGGCAGTTACTCTACTCACAGTTATGCGAGGGCAAACGCAATCAGGGTAGACCAAGGCTCAGATTTAAAGACACTGTAAAAAGAAACTTGAAGAAGTTGGACATAGACAGGAGTTCCTGGCAGCGGAAGGCTAAGGACAGAGCTGTGTGGAGGAATCTGATCAGACCTAAATGAAACAGTCATTGTCGCCCACGACAGACTGCTATGATGATGATGATGATCATAATTGTTAAGCAATATTACACAACAGTGCAGTATCACACCATTTTTTTTTTTGCAGTGATCAACTACAAATTCCCACAGTATCCATATTATCTACTTCAATAAACTAAAGAAATATGACCATG
This sequence comes from Pholidichthys leucotaenia, assembly GCA_020510985.1. Lineage (NCBI taxonomy): Eukaryota > Metazoa > Chordata > Actinopteri > Cichliformes > Pholidichthyidae > Pholidichthys > Pholidichthys leucotaenia. The sequence goes on from CM035837.1 coordinate 287,008,725, forward strand.
ACAAAGGCACAAACGCTCACCTGGCACACCGACAGATGCAGACATGCTCCTCTAAGCGTTTGCTTTCAAATTTTGATCATGATATCCTTTTAGTGTCAGATCAAAGCGTACCGGGTTGCTTGATGCAGCTAAGTTCATCCTCTCCACCATCCGTCACCTCCCAATCTCGTCTTCTTGTACCGACGTCTTATATCCCGCCCTTCCTTAATTCTGATTGTCTCTTTAGAAAGGTCTGACACTGACGAGTGCAGCTGTACAGTAGTCTGACAAGTTGAACTTTTTTCAGCCCTGAGCACTGCGACAAAAAGCGGCCACCACTCAAAGTGTTTCAGCGCCAAGGGCACTCAGCGCTGGATCACATAAAGAAAGAACAGAAAATAGTCACCCACAGCAGGAAAAATGAGTTTGATAGACATGCCCCCTAACACTTTTTCTGCAGTGTTTGGCTTCTGGGTTGCCGTGGTACATGGCCCTATGGCGTGTCCACAATTGAGTGGACACGTCTGAAAGGGGCAGTACATGAAAAGTGCCAGATTAATATATAAAATAATATTCAAAAGATTCCTGCATCCACATCATGATCCAAACCACCACCAAAATCTAATCATCTGTTTCCCGTGCCATTACACACCTTCCCTGTCTGTGTTATATTTTTAGTATGTGGAGTAAAACCAAGCTCAGAGTCTAATAGGATGCCAAATTCTTAACATGTTGGGATGGGGAAAAAGACAAACTATGTAATTTTGAAGAAAAGTATTGGACCTAAAATTGGACCTTGGTGCACGGCACAATTTATTCTGTAGACCCTGGAAGAACATGTATCCAAACTTACCACAAAGTTCCTATCTGTGAGGTACGACCTGAACCAATTAAGAACAGTGCCAGAGAGGCCAACCAGATCCTTTACTTTGGTTAAAAGAATATAGTGGTCTACTGTATCAAAGGCAGCACTTAGATCCAGTAGAACCAGGACTGAAATTCTGCATGAGTCCATATTGTGCCTTAGGCAATTAACAATCCTGATCAGGGCTGTCTCTGTACTGTGGTTTGTCCTAAAACCAGACTGGTTGTCATCAAATATGTTATTTGATATTAAAAAATCATTTAACTGAATAAAAACAAGTTTTTCTAAAATTTTGCTCAAAAATGGTAGATTGGGCACTCGCCTGTAATTATTAAGATTTTCAGGATCTAAATGACTCTTCTTCAGGAGGGGTCTCACCACTGTCGTTTTAAAGGCAGCAGGGGAAACACCCATCTGGAGAGAGTAATTCATTATGTTTAAAAGTTCCTCCTGGAAAAATCCATAGAATGTTTTTAAAAGTGATGTGGGAACGGGGTCTAAAAGACAGGTCGCCAGACTTACTTGGGAAAGAACTTGACCAAGGGTTTCAGCATCAACCAGGGCAAAACGCTCCACCGTTTCCTCAGATAAAAGCAGAGGTCCCACAGCACTAAAAATGGTGTCTTGTGATAAAAGATTAGATCTAATAACATCTATTTTACTTCTGAAGTGATCCGCAAAGTCCTCACATAGTGTGTCTGTTGGCATCATGCTGGACTTCTTAAAATCAGGGTTGATCAGGTGATCATTAGTGGAGAAAAGGATTCTAGGATTGTTTTTGTGATTATTTATTATTTTGGTGAAGTAGGAGTTTCTGGCTTGCTTCACAGTATTATTATATAGTTTCAATTGTTCTCGTAGAATTTGATAATGAACAGTTAATTTTGTTTTTCTCCACCTTCTCAATGCTGCTCTGCATTTTCTTTCTTGCTGTTCTACCTGCTCATTCCACCAGGGCGGGACAGGTTTAATTTTTGTGTTTTTGATCTTCAAAGGCGCAACCAAGTCCAGCGCTGATTTTAGTTTATGGTTAAAACTGTCAGTAATAAAATCACATGATGCAGGTAAAACCTCACTAGGAGTGTCACTTAAAACCCTGATTAAATTTGCAGCCACCACGTAATACTCATATACAGCAAGCATTTTATTTCTTCTTCTTCTTCTTTTTCTAAAGAAGACATGAGCAACTGGTGAATAATGTGGCCAAATGTTTGCCAGTACCACGTACAATTTAAATATGAGACACCAGTGACTCAGCAAGGGGTCAGTCATAGACCATCAACTTGTAAACATCTAAGGGCCATCACTTCTAACAGAATGTCAACGCACAGGAACTGAAGCATGGCTGACCTAAATCTCACAATATGTAGTATAAACTCCATATTTGTCCATATTTATTCATACATGTCTACAATAAAACCTAATATACTAACAGAATTAATGTGTAATTATGAGGATTAAAGCTAGATTGGATCAGATTACTACATGGTTGTGACTGATGACACTTTGGGTGTTTAAAAAAGTACAGCCTAATGGTTCAGTTGTGAAATGTGACTTTACTCCCATAATCGCAATAAAATTTCCCAGTTTGGGATCAATAAAGTACATCCACCAATCCATCTATCTGTCCATCCATAACTGAAAAAAAAACCCCTGAAAACCCCCCCCGAAGGTTTCTGTGCCACCATAACATTCAAATGGTTCCAGAATTCCACTAATACAGTACATTTGACAAGAATTTTACTATTTTAGTAGTGATGGTGCTATTGATGTTTTTCCTAAATTTTCTTTAGGTACCTTCTGTCTGCAGGGGTCTTTTGATCACCAAGAACTACAGACAGCGCTTCCTCTTTTTATTATGGCTTAAGACTGCAAATTGACCACCACAGAATATGGATCCTGAAATCCATATTCTGCAGTGTAATATGGACTGCCTCAAAATGTATTCATCAGGTAACTTGCTTTAAACTGATTTTAAAGAATTAGGGCTGGGAATCATCACTAAATTCCAGAATCAATTTGACTTTGATTCTTGAGGTTCTGAATCGATTCAATTTGATCCGATCCCGATTCATCAGGGAAATTGTCATTTTAATAGCTATTTTACTTGCCAGGAAAAAAAATCTTAGAGACTTAATGCTGCAAATTGTACTAGAAACACTCTAACTCTGTTAAAGGTCCATTCCGGTGGCTCTAAAACCACCTCAAGAACAAATATGTATTGCCCAAAAATAGTATATTGTGGCTTTTTACCCACAAAAAAACTTTCATTGCCTTAGAATTGATTAGAAAGAAATTTTAAATCTCGCACCTATTTAAGTATGCTGCAGATTTATGTATATTCTAATTAGTGGCCTGCAGGGCTTGAACGTGATTGGTCGCCATGACTCCTGGTGGGTGGGCTGCTAGTCTGTTCAAGACGCTTCCAGACGTTAAAGTTTTGCTTATATCTTCAAAAGTAAAAAGTGAAAATTTTTCTGAAAACGGTTGAGGCGAGAGATAACTGTGTAGTTGCCAAATATGTGTTTACTTTTTACTAATAATCAGTCTGCCAGCGACTGAGGGGAGGGGTTGAATGTGGCTGCTCTCAGCTCACAGTGCGGTGCCCTGTCCACTGGCAAAGTGAGCTGAGAGCAACTTGATTTGAATGTGGCTGTGCGAGACCGTGGTGGAGCTTAACTAACTACTAACTAACCTGCACTTATATAGCGCTTTTCTAGTCACAAAGACCACTCAAAGCGCTTTCACTAATACTAACCCTCTATTCTAAGGGCTTATAGGAAACAGATATCTAGGGACAATTTAGAACAACCAATTAACCTAACATGCATGTCTTTGGATTGTGGGAGGAAACCGGAGCCCCCGGAGTAAACCCACGCAGCACAGGGAGAACATGCAAACTTAAGCAGACATTCACAGCACAAAAACACATACTTTAGAGTTTGGAATAATTTTGCTCTTGATATGTCTTGTAAATCACACTTATGTCTGAATCACACTTTTAAGGCCTGTTTAAGTTCATCCGTTTTAGCTATGCATGCTCAAAAAACAAACAACAACAACAACAACAACAACAAAAACGGCTGTTGTTATTAAGCTCCAGCAGTTATTTATGTCAGTTCCAGTTAATTTTAGGTTGTAAATGTGTTTTGTTTTTATTGTTTTAAAATATATAAATAAATGTTGTGAAACGTCGGATGCCTGAATTCATTTGTGCCCTCTGTTACCTGTAGAAGATGAAATCTATTGTTTATTCAGTGTGACAAATTCACAAAGTAATGGTTTACCTCACCTCTGCAAAACTAAAGTATTTTCAACCTTTTTATAACGTAGTGATAAACAATAACCTAAAGTACACTGTACATATGAGATATCTACATAACATTGTAATCAATAATCTTTAGTGAAGTTGGAAATAATTTATGGTGGAACAATAATCTTTTTTCAAATAATATTGTGTAAAAACAGAACTGCATCTACAAAAATTAGCACATTGTGGGACCACATGTGTATCACTTTAAGCTTCACATCTCAGAGAGAACAAAGAACTGGGCCTCCTGTGAGATAACAGGAGGATGTGAAAATTTAGTCTTTGGTATGCAAGAGACGACCTTGGGGGATTTCCTGGTCTCCCAGAGACTATGAGCAGGATGTCATAGGATTTAAGGAAAGATGTATTGTTGCTTGTGATTAAATGCAATATGACTGTGAGCTTTGAAGGTCCTGAATATATAAAGGGCAGGATGTTATAGGATTAAAGGAAAGATGTATTGTTGCTTGTGATTAAATGCAATATGACTGTGAGCTTTGAAGGTCCTGAATATATAAAGGACGAATGTCTGTGTTTTTCCCTCTTTCTGCTTTGCTGATGTTGGAAGATGTGAATAAACCTGACTTGTGAGATAAACTCTGCCTTGTCATTTTCACATTTCCACACTGGTGACCCTAAGACGTATCATGGATGAAAGAAATTCCCCCGGGCCAGCCGACTCAGGAGCTCCCAGCCAAGCATATGCCGCTACCGTCCAGCTACCGGACTTTTGGCAGAACAACCCGTGCTGCTGGTTCCACTTGGTCGAAGCACAGTTCGCCCTCCGGGGGATAACGGTAGATGACACGGAGTTCTACCATGTGATCGCAAAGCTCAACAACCGCACGGCTCGGCATGTGCAGAGCCTATTGGAGCGGCCACCTGCCAACGACAAATACGGCGGGTTGAAGGCTGCGCTTATCCAGCGCTTCACTCTCTCAGTCGAGGAGAGAGCGGAGAGGCTCCTGGCTCTGAACGACTTGGGAGATGGCACGCCCATTGACCTGATGGAGAACATGCTGAGGTTGAGAGGCTCAGACGGCGACGACTTCCTCTTCACCCACATTTTCCTCAGGACCCTACCGTCGGCCACGAGAGCAACCCTGGCCAGTTCGCCATTGTTGGACCAGCGGGACTTCCGCACGCTGGCCCAGGAGGCGCACCGGATTCTCAACGCCAGCAAACAGTGCGCGGCCACCGCGGCAGCGACGGAGTTCGGCGCGACAGCCGGAGATGGCGGGGGGCCAGAGACGGCGGTAGAAGACCCACCGACGACGGCGGCGGCGGGGGCCAAGGATCGCAGAGGAGACACCCTCTGTTTCTACCATCGCCGCTTTGCAGAGAAGGCACGCAAATGTATACCACCGTGCCAGTTCAAGCGCTCGGGAAACGCCAAGACCGGGGGTTGGTAGCAGCTGCGGCCCTCGGGGAGGAGAACAAGCTGCTCTACTTGAAGGATGCGCGCTCGGGGAGGCAATTCCTCGTGGACACAGGCTCCCAAGTGAGTTTCATCACGCCTTCCTCCGCTGACCAGATGGCGGGTCCCAGAGGTCACGGGGTGTCAGCAGCGAACGGCTCGGAGATTAAGACCTTTGGTGAGAGGGCTCTGCTTCTGTCCCTACACGGCCGTACATTTGAGTGGACTTTTGTCATAGCTGCAGTGAATTTCAATATGTTGGGGGCTGATTTTCTGTGCTCACATGGTTTGTTGGTTGATCTTGCTAACAGGCGCCTGGTTAATGCACTTTCTTTTTATTCTATTCCCTGTGCTGCCTGAGTGACCCCGCCCACAGCACAAGCCAACGTCACAACGGCAAGCGGTAAGTTCCACACACTGCTCACTCAGTTCCCAGCATTCACGGTTCCCACATTTTCAGCAGCCGTCGCTAAACACGGAGTGGAACATTTTATTACTACCACCGGACCGCCCGTTTTTGCAAAAGCTTGGCGCTTGGATTCAGCTAAACTGACCATAGCGCGCGAGGAGTTCGCCAACCTGGAAAGGTTGGGCATCATCAGGCGTTCGAACAGCCCATGGGCTTCCCCACTGCACATGGTCCCGAAAGCTGACGGCTCGTGGCGACCTTGCGGAGATTTCCGCAGGTTGAACAACGCCACAGCACACGACCGCTACCCAATCCCGCATATCCAAGATTTTTCCGTTCATTTGGCGGGGGCGCGCATTTTTTCTAAGATAGACTTGGTCCGCGGTTACCACCAAGTCCCAGTGCGCGCTGAGGACATACCCAAAACAGCGGTAATAACTCCGTTCGGTCTAGTTGAGTTTTTGCGCATGCCATTTGGGCTTAAAGGCGTTGCGCAGACGTTCCAACGCATGATGGACGCGGTGTTGCGCGATCTCCCCTTCGTATTCGTCTACCTGGACGACATCTTAGTAGCCAGCGCGTCCGAAGACGAACACGAAAACCACCTCACAGCAGTTTTCCGGAGGTTGGGAGAGCACGGTTTAATAATCAACCCAGCGAAGTGTCAGTTCGGGGTGACGCAGATTGATTTTTTGGGGCATCGCGTCTCTCCAGAAGGAGCGGTTCCGCTGCCTGACAAAGTGCGCGCGGTAGCAAATTTTCCCCAGCCACAAACGGTCAAGGCGTTACAGGAGATTTTGGGAATGGTGAATTTTTATAACCGTTTCCTCCCCCACACAGCGCAGCTCATGCAACCATTGTATGCCGCACTCAAAAAACAAAAACCCCAAAATAGGATCGAATGGTCTCCGGAGCGAGAGCGAGCATTCTCGGAGGTCAAAACAGCCCTGGCAAACGCTGCGTTGTTAGCACATCCAGACCCAACGGCCCGAATAGCGCTCACTACTGACGTGTCAGATGTGGCCATAGGGGCGGTCGTGGAGCAGCATGTAGCTGGGGCTTGGCAGCCGCTCGCCTTTTTCAGCAGGACACTGCGCGACAGTGAACGAAAATACAGCGCATTCGACAGGGAGTTGTTAGCTCTCCACTTGGCCATTTGCCACTTCCAGTTCTGGCTGGAGGGACGCCGTTTCACCGCGTTCGTTGACCACAAGCCGCTGACATTCGCGATGGCCAAGGTTTCAGAACCGTGGTCGAGCCGGCAGCAAAGACAGTGGGCTGCCATCTCAGAGTTTACTACCGATATTCAGCACGTAGCGGGTAAACTGAATGTAGTGGCAGACTGTCTCTCGCACGCCGTGGCGGCCCCAGTCCGCGTAGGGATAGATTATGCAGCCATGGCCGCGGATCAGGTTAGTGACGCGGACGTGCGCGCGCTCCAGTCTGGACCAACAGGGTTAAGGCTGGAGAACAGGGTGCTGCAAGATGGTATGCCCCCCCTAATCTGCGATGTCTCCACGGGGCGACCGCGTCCTGTGGTACCGGCCGCGTGGCGCCGCCACGTTTTTGACTCGATTCATGCTCTGGTGCACCCGGGAGTGCGCGCGTCGGTCAAAATGGTAGGAGACAAATTTGTATGGCCGAGCCTGCGCAAACAAGTTAAGGAGTGGGCAGCAGCCTGCATGGCTTGTCAACGAGCCAAGGTACACAGACACACGAGAGCTCCCTTGGAGCCGTTTCACATCCCGGCTAAGAGGTTCGATCATGTTCACGTGGACCTTGTAGGCCCCCTCTCGCCGTCACAGGGGTGCACACACCTTCTGACAATGGTGGACCGCACCACGCGCTGGCCGGAAGTGGTCCCACTGGCGTCAACCACAGCCGAGGAGGTGGCGCGCGCATTTTTAACAGCATGGGTAGCGCGCTTTGGAGTCCCGTCGGACATTACGTCCGACAGAGGTCCTCAATTTGTTTCCGAACTTTGGTCAGCAATGGCCCGCAGCCTGGGGGTAACGATCCACCGCACAACCGCGTACAATCCGCAGGCTAATGGGTTAAGCGAACGTTTTCATAGGTCATTGAAAGCGGCTCTCAGAGCGTCGCTGACGGATGCAAATTGGGTGGACAGGCTACCGTGGGTTTTATTGGGGTTGCGTTCTGCACCTAAAGAGGACTTAGAAGCCTCCCCGGCTGAGCTAGTTTTTGTGCAACCACTTTGGCTGCCCGGGGAGTTTCTCCCAGATTATCCTGCGCCAGATAGCTCCCCGTCTCAGCGGTTGCAGCGTGGCACGGAATCGGGCACGCTGCCTGGCTCCGTTCACCACAGTTTTCCACGCGTTTTTGTGCCTAAGGCTTTGAAAAACGCAGAATTTGTTTTTGTCAGACACGATGCCCATCGCCCACCGCTGTGACCACCTTATGATGGACCATTTAGAGTGCTGGAAACAGGGGACAAACATTTTTTGCTAGATTTGGGGGGCAGGAAGGAAAAGATTGGTATAAACAGGCTCAAACCCGCCTTTGTGGTGGCGGACGAGGATGTGCTGTTGGCCAGGGCTCCTCGGCGCGGCAGACCCCCCGGGGACATTCCCCAGAACACCCACAGAGAGTGACAAACAGTTCTCACCCCAAGACAGCAGCGCCCCAGCGGGATGGCGCCGCAGAAGTGGCGAAGCCCGCTTACAGCAGATACGGGAGGAGACTGAGGCCCAAGCAGCACGTGGGTTAATGTGTAATGATTTTATCATGACATGCAGACTGTATTCTATTGTTCCATCTTAGATGTTTGGGGGGGTCATGTGGGACCACATGTGTATCACTTTAAGCTTCACATCTCAGAGAGAACAAAAAACTGGGCCTCCTGTGAGATAACAGGAGGATGTGAAAATTTAGTCTTTGGTATGCAAGAGACGACCTTGGGGGATTTCCTGGTCTCCCAGAGACTATGAGCAGGATTTAAGGAAAGATGTATTGTTGCTTGTGATAAAATGCAATATGACTGTGAGCTTTGAAGGTCCTGAATATATAAAGGACGAATGTCTGTGTTTTTCCCTCTTTCTGCTTTGCTGATGTTGGAAGATGTGAATAAACCTGACTCGTGAGATAAACTCTGCCTCGTCATTTTCACATTTCCACAACATCACCATTCAGATCTATATCAAATAGCTCAGACATATTCATCCAAATTTCAAACAAAAAAAATATCTTAAAATGGCTAAATTTATATGGGATTATTGTAAAATATGAAAGTTTTACTTTTTACATTTGAGCTATTTCTAAAAATAAATTCACCGCAATATTCAACTTTTGGAGGTGGATGAGTAGAATGTAAAAGAAAATCAACCTCAAATCAAGTCAAATCAACATATAACAAACAGGAATTTATTTGGGGGAAAATATTTATTAAAAAATAAACAGTCCAGATGCAGGGTCCATGGGGAAGATCTGGGAGAGCAATAAAGAAATTAATTAAATCAGGATTAGGACACTCTGGAAAGCTTTTGTTGTCCCCATAGTGAGTGTTGACCTTTGTTACTATAGTCAGGTACAATTTGCTGATGTAAAAAAAGGACAGTCTCGAAGAAAGGGTCATCACAGACTAACAGCATTAAAACATGACAGTATGTGAGCTACTAGACAGTTTTAGGACTACAGCAGTGCTGCCAAGAGTTTGCTTGGTCTACATAATGTGTGGAGAGGGTGAGCAGCACCATGTTCTTGGGGGTGCACATCTCTGAGGACCTCTCCTGGTCCAACAACACCACATAAGATAAGATAAGATAAGATAAGCCTTTATTAGTCCCACAACGGGGAAATTCCAGGATTGCAACAGCACAGGGATAGCAACACTCAGAGCAACAATCAGAAGGCAAGAAAAAAACAAGCAAGCAAGAGCAGCTAATATACATATGTACATATTACTATAAAATATATATATACACTCACACACACAGACACACAGTGCAGAGCATTGTAGCTGGATGGAATAAATATATGAATATATAAACACACAGTACGGAGCATTGCAGCTAGGTGGAATAAATATGCAAGTATATAAACACACACAGTGTGGAGCAATGTAGCTAGATGGAATAATATGTAGATATATAAATATAAACACACCCAGTGCTGAGCATTGTTGCTAGATGGGATGAAACAGCATAACCGTCTACTTAGTTATCCTACATGGTATGATTATGTGCCCATACATATTCTCATCCTCCATAGTGACCGGTATTTTCCTAGTTGTATGCCGGAGGGGACCATTGTGTAAGTCTATTGCATCTTTTGCATTCAAAAAACTATTAGCTTGTTACGTCTTTTTGCTATCTCTGCGAGCAGCCCTGCTTAGGTTGTACAGTCTGACAGCCGTTGGTAGGAAGGACCTACGAAACCTCTCGGTTGTGCACCTGGGATGATGTAGTCTGCTGCTAAATGAGCTCCTCAGTGCATTCAGTATGTCCTGCATAGGGTGGAACTCGGACTCCAGCAGAGATGACAGTTTAGCCACCGTCCTTCTCTCTCCTATCTCCTCCACCGGATCAAGGCGCTGCCCCAGGACAGAGCTAGCTTTCTTAATCAGTTTCATCACTGGCCAAGAAGGCTCAAACTCGCCTCTATTTCCTCCACAAGCTGAGGAGACTACGAGTCCCACCCCCATCATGTGCTCATTCTACCGGGGTACCACTGAGGGCATCCTCATCAGCTGCATCACGGTGTGATACAGAACCTGCACCACCTCCTGCCGGAAGACACTACAATACACAGTGAAAGAAGCCAGCAAGATCATCCGTGCCCCTCTGCCCCCCCCTCTCAGACATCTACCACACCCGCCTCACCCACAGAGCCATCAACATTGCAGGCAACACCTCCCACCCCTCATACTCCCTCTTCAGCCCCTTGCCCTCAGGGAAAAGGTACCGGAGCCTCCGAGCCCGCTCCACAAGAGTGCTAAACAGCTTTGTTCACCAGGCCATTAGGACCCTGAACTCTACCCACCCCCCACACCGTAACACACTCACCCACACAATAACTACCTCAGCTGCTTGCACAGAAAGTCTGGCACGCCAACAGTAATACATCTGCTGCTGTATGTCTGTGCACCTTACTGCAACCATTTGCACAAATGCCATACCTAGTGCTGTCTGCTATTACAATATTAATCATGTGCAGTCCACTCTGTCACTGTGTGCTCCTACACTATTGCATCGAACTTGCAACTACGAGTATTACTTATCTAGACATATAGATAGATAGATAGATAGATAGACTTTATTGATCCCAAACTAGGAAACTGCAATGTAACAGCACCATGACAGTAGATAAGCCCATAATCTCACTGTATTTCAGTCCCTCCAGGATTTTGTCTGTCACGAGCCGATCCAGCTTGGTTTACCCCAGCTCGGCCTCAATCTCTCTGCGGGTTTTGGTTTCACCGTTTATGTGCATCTTGTGTATTTTGGTACTTATTCCCTTATCCATAGTCACTGCCTGACTGGCAGTTGTTAGACAGCCTCTGTGATCTATTTTCTCCCACGCTGCTGACAGTCTGCCGGTCTAACCATGCCCCCTCGCTCTCCTCAGTTCCTTCAGCTGTTCCCAGCCCCGGTAATTATCTTTCCCGCGTCTCGCCCAGGTGTGCCCAATTTGTGTGGCCAGCGGCGTTTGTATTTAAGTGGCTCTTCGCTCGACAAACGCCGCTGGGCCATTATGCAAGTCACACTATCGTTCTCCGTGGTGTGACCGTCACATTGTGAAGGACCATTTGGATTATGCTCGCTGGGAGAATTGGACTTTCTGGACAGTTCCTACTCGTGAGTAAACTGTTTTGCGTTTCTCTGTGCGGTTGCTGCTATGCTGGACCAGAAGCGTTTCCCCTTGCAGTAATTCTGCTACGCTTCTGGTGGCATTTCTTCCCGCAGCTCAACTGCTACGCTTAGGCTGTTGCCCAGTTTGCTTTCTCCCGAGTTAGTTGAACCTCCTGTAGTCTTCCCTGCTCCTCCGAGAGCATTTATATTGTATTATTGTCCTGTGGCCACAGTACACAGTGGTCTGCCCACTGTTCAATTTCTGTGTCAGCCCTTTTGTGTACATCATCACCTTCCTGCAAGTCTTTATTTTTGGAACTGTGTATGTCAATAAATGTGTGTTTGGTGAAACCCTGCGCGTAAATCCTTCCATCCTTCTCCTCCTCTGTGCGCTGTGGAAAAGCGCACAGGGAGTTTATGACATTGCCGGCTGTTTTTGTGATTGTTGCAGCCCAAAAAGCCTGAGTTTGAGGGAGCTTTTCCAAGAAGTTGCAATAAAAGTTGCAACATTTTTTAGAGGTTTTTTGCACTGACAGTTGTGTGAGGAAGTACAGATTTTAAAGTAGCTGCTTTTTCCATAGTTTACAGTGATGCTATTCTATGTAATACCACAAGAGATGCACAAGATTGCCAAAAATTTCCTGTTAAACAATGATTAAATGTTCAGTAAAACTGTCAAAAAATGACCAACATTATATTCTTGCTGACAACTTAAATAAAAAAGATAAATAAAAGAACTAGCCATTACAACAATTAAATTGCATTGAATGCATGTTAAGAGTATGGAGAAAATTATGGCAGCACCTTCCTGAATCTTGAATTTGAAAACTAAGACCCCTGAAAAATCTGAGGTCTTCTTCTGTGCTGAAATCCACAACGAAGGAGGGATGGCTCCTCCACTGACGACCTCTCCCCTTCAGAACGTCTCGGTGCAGGATGGATCTTGGAGTGGAAACCCAGTCTTCACAGATCTTAAGGGGAGATGAAAAGGAGAATAGATTTCAAAGTAAAATTAACAATCATATTTTTAAGTCCCCACACCACAGTAGGGTTTAATAATTCATTTTCTTTTATTTTTTGTTGTTTATATTTTAACTACAAATTAACTCTCAATTTTTGAAAAGGGTTTCAGTTTATTTCCTGGAAGATTTGGTCATTTCAGTTTAGTTCTATTAAGTGCTATCTTAAGTGCTAGAAGTCCAAAATTAAATGTGTCATTCAATACAAACGTTACTTGAAGGCAGCTGCCTCTGTCACAAAGTCCTGAAGTCCTGACTAAAAATATACCTTTATTCTGCATTTATTTACAGCGCTTAACCAACAATTAACTACTGTATCCACAGTTTATTAAAAAACAAAACAAAACACCATCATGCTGGATGAATTATTAATATGCAACACAACTGTTTAAAAAACCCCAATATTTTACTTACCTCCAGCAGCTGCAACAGTCTCCTTCTCGAATTCCTCCCTCTCCGTCTGGTCTGTTGTCCATTCTCCGTGTGTTTTACGTTTGAAAATTGTTTATCAATCGTCAACTTTTGTTTATGTTAGAACACAATGCTGCACGTAGCACAAAACCATTTATCCCCGCTTGATGAAAAATATTTGGAAACTGTTGAGCACAGTCTTTAGTCATGAGTTTTGTTGAGAAATTAACTTCAGCAAGTCCGCTCTATGGCTGCCAAATGTAAACACAGAAGTAATGTGAACATGTGGCGCGGGGGAACTCTCGTGCGACTTCAGCCGGCTGTTTGCGTTTTGCATTTCACAGACTGTAAATGCATTATATTAAAAGACCGATCTGCGGATTTTGTAGATCGATATCGGCTCAGTCAAATGTTAATCGATTTGAATCGGAGAATCGATCTTTTGAACCCACCCCTAAGAAAAATACATAAATATTGCTCACAAATGACCGAAAATATTGATAACATTTACTAACTAACACATGAAATGACAAAAATGCAATATAATAAAATAAAAGGTGTAGTGTTGTAATAATGTAATTGTAGTTTCCCTACTTTCTCACAAGAATTTTATTGCCATGTTGTTAATGTGGACGTGACAAATAAACAAAATTTGATTTTTTTACAAAGACATGAGATTTTCCATCCTAATACACTTGTCTTTTTGGGTATGTGGTGAACCATTTATTTACTGAATCTATTCGATTACATATTTGTACATCAGTAAATACTGTGAACATGTCATAATATATGCAAAGTTGTTAATTTTATGGGTGGAGGAGGGTCATTTTTTGTATTTAGTGAATTATTTCTTTACTAAATTCATTCAATTAGATTTACATACAATATGTCAAAAATCTATCAACATGTTATAATAGATGCAAAACCGTAAATTTTAGGGGGAAGAAAAAACCCAGCTAGACTGACTGACAGTGAAGTACAAGCATGACCTTCCATCCTTACAGAATAAAGTCACCAAATTGCTCTTCTCAGTGCAAATGCAACACAAAAACCCTCAAGGAATACATTCCCTTCCTTCTCTGGCCACAGTTTCCTCCTCAGATATCTTTTAGTTAGAATGCACCTTTTGTCCTCCTGATGATCATCTAAGTCTTTTATCAGATACAACCAGGAACTTAAGAACCTATCAGTGCAGACGATTCTATCAGGCACAAGAATAATTTCCATAGTTAGGACTGACTATGACACAACCACACCTCACAAACAAACATACCTTATATGAATGTTTATTTTTGATTTGATTTTTTTGGGTTGCTGTTTTAAAGCTGTTGTTAATGTAAATGTTTAACTTAGAACAGTCTGAAGCACTCCTGTTGGATAAAAAGGTTCAATGAAATGATACTTCTGTTCTGCACAAGCAAAATAAGACCTAAAATGATGCTTTAGCGGCTGTAAAGCTCTTCTCAATAACTCACCGATACTGGAGTCCCTCCTGAAGACGTCCCTGTCAAAAATGTAAAAGGAGAGGTGTCTGAAGCTACGAGGGATCTCACAGTAGAAGTCCTCTCCATAGAATGGACTAGAGAAGAAAAGAAGCACAGTGGGATTACACACTCAGTGGGTAGAGCATGTTTTACAACAAGCATAAGTTGAATGTGAAAAAGTCACTGAAAGACAACGCGAAGTCATGAAAACTGTTTTAACCTCCTGGTTAAAAATCCTGTCATGGTTTGGACAGAGAATTTTCTTACAGCAAATAATGAGTTAAGTATAACTGTAAATACAGAAGTCATGATAACAATTAAAAAAAAAGTGCTAAGCTCTTTGGTGTCAAATTTGCTGTTTAGCTTGTACTCTATCCTCTACAATAATTAATGAGAACTGCCATTCAAAGCAGGCGGCAAGAAAGCATGCAAATAATGTAATCTGTTGACAAGCTATATTCAAAACACGGTTTCTATTTGTATCCTTTTTCCATCCAGAAATGAGTTTTATCAATGAGAAAAAGACAGACTTTTATGAGATAAAGTTAAAAAAACAACAACAACAACCCTCCAGTCACAAAGTTAAAGGTGAGATCATCCCATCAGTGACATGATTGACTAATGGACTATGGTCTATGGACTGAATATGTAAAGTCTTCATACCTGACATAAAACACTCAATTGTAACTTAACCTACATGTAATGCTCTCTTTCTTTCTTGCTCAAAGAGTTAATGTAATTAATTACATAATTAAAGCCCATAACAATCAGAGGTTGTGTTAGTCTTTCTCTAATTTTGACAGATGGAGTTATAAAAATTCTGTCATAATTTAAGATTATGCATACAATTTTAATACTATAAGATACTGAATAGCTATTTAGGCTGCATGTCCACCAAACACATTTTTTACCGCTCTGAGCGACAGCTTTCTATTCTCTGTCTATGTAGTCCAGCGTTTACAGTGCTGAGCGCCCTTGGTGCGAAAACAATTTGAGCGGTGGCCGTTTTTTGTCGCGGCACTCAGGGCACTCAGCGTTGAATAAAGTTCAACTTTTCAGACTGCAGCTGAACTCGTCAGTCAGACCTGTCTAAGCTGTCACGATCTGAGTGCGGGGGGTTTCCACCGGGCTCAAGTCTTTTTGTCTTTTTTCATATGTGTACTGTGTTGTCATTTTGAGTTGCAATTCCTGTTATTTTATCCTTGGTTGATTTGTCACGTATTCTGTATTGTTTCTTAGTATGATTTATTTTCCTGTTTACGTTCATTATAGTTTGTTAATTACATTTTTGAGGTTACTTGTCTTTATTTTTGCCATCTCATTATATTTTTATTCTGTTGTATTCTCCCTCTGGGTTGACAGCTGTCAGTGGCGTTTCCAGGTTTTTGCTCTGCGTGGGCGTTGCCCATCAGCTGTCAGCTCCGGTTGCTCCCCTCTTATTTCTTCCAGCTGGTCCAAATTATTAATCATTGTTACCTTCTGCCCGCTCATGTGACCCACACCTGTTTCATTTGTCTCTGGCCCTAGTTAAGGGCTGTTATTTTCATTTCTGGTTGCCGCAGTCTTGAGTTTCTCTTTCCTTCTTCTCCACCAGAGCCCAGCCCTTGCTCTGGTGTGCTTTATCCGTAAGTTTGCTCATTTGTTTGAATTTTGTGTCAGAGCACTGTTTTGGACTTTGTGTTTGTTGTTTTCAATAAATCTCACAAACTGCAGTCCAGCGCGTGGGTCTCTCCTCTCTGCCCTGAGGCGCATTCATGACATAAGCAGCCAATCAGAATATGGAAGGGCGGGACATAGGACGCTGATACAGTCCCTACTCAGACACCTGTTTTCCATGTCATCATATTTTACATCCAGAGCTGCTAGAATACGTTTCCTGTCCACTGTTATTTAGAGGTTGCTATTAAAAAAATCAGTAGAAAGTCTGACCATAGGAAAAGCGGAAGTGCTGAGCTGAGCGTGACAAGCTGTTGCTGGGATACAGGGCACAGACTTTTTTCCCCCAGAATGCAGCACACAAATGCTGAAAAAAACGCTCAGGGCAATCAGGCGACAAAAACACGTTTGGTGGACATGCAGCCTTAATTTGCATTTCGGCAGGCAGCGCAACTCCACCACAGCCTGACGACAAGCAGCACCGTGGGTTGATGGCTGACCCCAGAGGACCTGGGGGACCAACCTGCGGTGGAGTCCCAAGGAAGGGGATGGACTGATTCCTCAGCTTGACCAAATAGGGGGGGCTCAAGCAGGAGCAAAGGTACATTCAAAACATCATGGATTTACTATTCTCACAGCAGCGCACCAACTGCCTGGCACCCTGGGACAGTTGGAGCACTCAGCTGCTGTGACAGTTTTACATTTAGCGGAGACTATGTGCAGCTGCTCCCAGATGGAGAAAACTGTCATAATATCTGTATGCAATAAAATACACAGGCGCTAATATTAGATGATCGCTATTTAATATTCACCATAAAGTGGACAGGTAGATATTACAGTTAAGGGTTAACCTCGGACTAATCTGTTAAATCTGATTAAAGCAGTCTAATCTTTTGAGAGTCTTTATAACTATTAAGATCATTGTCATTGCCTGTCAGCTTTGACTTTTGATTTGAAACATTTTGTTTGCATGCTTATGTAAACTATGCAAAAATGGCCTGAACATACCAAAGAGACTTCTCCACAATCTTGGTCCTGAAGACCTCCTCTTGGTCCAGGTTGACCGTGCAGTAGCAGTCCCTCATCCTGTTTGGACCCGGGTACGGAGGGATGTTTTTTGCTTCTCCTGCACATAGAAAAGGGGAGAGAGTGAAATGTTATTATGGAAAATGTTGAGAAAAGTGTTTAGTCAGGCAATAAGTCATTATTTATTCAAGAACACAGAAAGCAGGCCTGTTTATGACTATTTTAAAGTCCTGACCAGTGTTACCAGATTTTCAAGAAACCAAACCTACTAAATATGACTTGCATGCACTTTTAGTATCTCTTTAGTATCTCTTGCATACATTATTGGCTCATAATCATAAAAAAACACCCCACAACTGCTCATTTTTATGAATAGCTTGATGAAAAATCAATCCACAAGTTGCAACAAATAAATGGACAAGGCAACTCTGACCCGGGACACCTCACAAAATCTTTTCTGGTCAAACGTGGCTTTAGAATAAAGGATTCAGGGTTTTCCCCACTTAAGAGGATTTCTGATCATGAATATTCAACATGCTGGACATTTACGATTTGGCCCCAAATTATTCCAAGTAGATCAGATCACATCATACTAATACACCTCAAACCACAGGAAAATCTGACAAGATAATTGGTAGAACCATCAAGAGGATTGGGCCCCAAATCAACCAGATTATCCTCTAATATGTGGCTGGCTTATAAAAAAAAAAAACCCAAACAAACAGAAAACCTTTATGGAAGATCGAACCTGTTTTATTTTTTTAAGGGGCGGGGGGGGGGCAGCTGAGCTCACTGCGTGCTGTTAACACAAAGCTTCACTGTCATTACATCATCACATCCGACAGCATTTATAATGAGCTTAACGCAGCCAGGACAACGGCTTTTTAGTCAGGCCACGCAAATACGAGGCAGAGACCTCGGACATGCAAATAAAAGCGGGACATGTAACAGCAGCTCTTGTGCTCTTGTTTTTGTTCCCATCGGACCTGCAAATAAGAGAATCTGTGTGGGGACGTTTCCTGAATTCTGCTCATCAAACATGTGTGACAGATAACACACGCGTGCGCAAACACACAGACAGAGCGGTGGTTCTCCAGTCCCCGCAGGACCAATAAATTTTCCTATGAAGCGGTGCATCCAGCATCCACTTTATTCAATACTCCATTCCTTATTCAGTTTGTCTTGCCCTGGGGAGCCACAGGAGTCTGTCGTTACACATCTGTTAACCAACACCCTCAGCGTTTGCTTCAGTAATGCTCCATTACCTGCACGGGGATCTGATCACGCCGGCATATGTCTAACTGTTATTCCTGCTGTTAAATGACTTACTTCTTCACAGTGGAAACATGAGTTAATGGGTGGATGCTGCTCAAAGAAATGTGTCCCTCAACACAGCGGTTTCCCATATTCTACTCTTTTGGCTTATTCAAGTGAGCATATGTGCTTGTTTCTTTTTGAGCCCAAAGACAATATGTCAAAGAGTATTTAAAACAATATGATGAGCAAAATGTATAAAATCATATGATCTCCCTTCTTCTTCTAAACACTAAAGTCACACTTTGACAATTACTATTCTGAAAAATGATGCATTAAAAGCAGTAAATTAATGTGATTGTCATGTAACTGCCTACCAGGCAGTTGAGAGCCGAGGCAGGAGGACTCAGATGCAGGCAGGGATGCAGTGCAAAATGATGATTTATTAAGAAAAACTCAAAGTAAACAAAAGGCAGCACGTGGGCTGAGAGCTAACTAAACTTAACATGACGAACACTAAACTTAACTTGGCAAAAACAGCAACCATGAAGCAGGGCAAATTTACATAGGCATGGAACATGGACATGGAGCACAGAACAGCGACTGAGCAGGGTAAATGACGTAATGACCTCCCAACAAACAGAGCACACAGACACACATAAATAGGGGAGGGAACAGTCAACCAGATGCAGGACAGCTGTGGACAATCAGCAGCAATCGGGAACACACGAGGAAATGACCATGAGTATGGAAAAATGAGGAACTGGAGACAATAGGTAAACAGGTGCACACACACATACACACACATACACAAACACACGAACTTAGACAGGGGATGACACAGCATGACAGACAATGATCAATCAATCAATCAATCAATCAATCAATCAATTTATTTCAGACACAGGTCCATATATATAAATATTAAAAAATAACAATAATAAAAACATTACAACAATAATTAAAACACATACAGGCAACTATTCCAATGCTTCCAAAGGCAGGACATATACTGTATCTTGTATCACTGAGTGTAGGCCAGGTTAACATCATTATAATCACCTTATCAGACTCAATTAATCGACACATAAATCTATGCATGCAATTCCTCAAGACAGCATGAAAAGTAGAAACATTATTTATAACAAACATAAGACTAGCACTTGTCCATCTTGGGATTCTGAGTAACATCCTAAATGCATCATTAAATGCCACCTGTAGCTTCTTCAGTTTTGTCTTACTACACCTGCACCACAGATGGGAAAGTATACAATGGAGAGCAGTAGGCTTTAAAAAGCTTTATCTTAACATCGTCTGTGCACATATGGAATTTGCGTGCAAGTATATTTGCTTCAAAGAACACAAGGGCACCTAATAACAATAATGATCATAATGATAACCATAATAACAGTGATACTGTGGAAAAGCAAAGACCAAAATGAACATAAAGCATGGGCACGGCCCCTGGGTGTACCCCGATCATGACACTGATCATATGATGTTTATGTGGGTTAATAGAGGGGAAAAAAATCTGCTGTTATAATACAACAACAACAACAACAACAACAAAAATCCAATATATCAACCAGCAAAAATCTTCACTTCTACCGTTTGTTGTGTTTCTCACCCTGCAGCTGACCCTGAAGGGGAAGGGGAGAGAGTCGACATTTGACACTGGAAAACCAGTTGTGAAAGAGCACAACATGCAGCTACCCTTAGATAATGGTCCTATGAGTATATCTGCACATTAACTCTATAGTTAAACATCTACTTTGTGCCACCTTAGGTGCTTTCCTCTTTGGTGAATGGGAACACTTCAGCTAATCCAAGCAGAACTTAGCTGCAGAGAATAAAGTACAGGCTAAATATGGCCTGCAGGCAGAAGTGCTTTGAGTGGTCAGCAAGACCAAAGTGCTACATACTGTAAATACAACTCATTCATTCATTTAGCTCTGATGGTTATTCAGGAATTCTTGAAATGTATCTGAGCACAAAACTATTCAAATATTTAATAAAAAGTAAAAGGTGGTGTTGGCAAAAAATGAATGATCTGCCATCAATACAAAAGACTTTTTGATTGACATGACACATAACATGGATTTCAGCAGGCTGGCTAAAGTAAATGATTAATATCCATGCAGGTAAGCTTTATCTGCAGCAATCACAGCAACCACTAAACTCCTATATTGAAATACAGTATAATATTAAAGGATAGGAGATATTCTGACCATGAATCCAATGAAAATGATAAACAAATTATGTTTTCCTTGTGCAAAATCGTTTTGTTCTTTTCTGAACTAAAACATATGCACTCCTGAACCACCTGACCAGTCATGACTATTGGTTTTGGTCTTCTAAAGTGATCTGTTGTCAATACAGAACAACAGATTTGTCATTCAGGCCTATCAACAAAGCAGTCCTGATGCTAGAGTCTGTGTAAAAATATGTAGTTACTGGCAAATATCCAGTTGCTAAGAAACTACCTGATGTCTCCAACTTCCGTTGGGTGATGCTGGACCCACCCGCACGCACACTTGCACATATGCAGCAAATACAAACAAACGCGGTAAAAGGCTCTCTGTGAGGTCTGAAACACAATATTATGACAGTTTCTCTGGAGTCGGATTCATGCCCGGCATGAATCATAACGCAGCAATTATTTACAACAACAACATCCATTCACAAATTAAAGAGACACCTGAGCTGTGTGACACAGCGTACACTCTGATGCTTCGGCTTGTTGGTGCAGACTACAGCTCTGTGTGTGTTAAAGATGACATAACTCTCCTTTATCTGTCTTTATCCCTTCACTTCCCACTGTTATTAGATCTCCCTCCCATCTCCTCTTTAGCTCTGCTCCTCTCTCATTTATGCTCTCACATTTATTTTATCTCTGTCCCATAATCCTCCTTACATGCCCCCCTCTCCAGAATTTCCTCCAATCTCATTCATGATCTATGAGATTACGCCGGCCTGCTCATCCCAGTAAGCACAAACATGGGATTGATTACACACAGCTTTCTCAGCTACGAGGTTGTTTAAAGACTGAACTATCACAACTTATACTTAAGTATATCAACTTTATTTATTCAATTCAACTTTATATATATAGTGCTTAAACACAACAAGAAGTCATCTCAAGGCATTAGACATATACGGCATGAATCATACGCAATTCAGAGAAAACCCCAACAATCAAGTGATCCCCTATGAGCAAGCACTACAGTGGGAAGGAAAAACTCCTTTAAGCCGCTTTCAAACTACAATTGGCGAGCTGCAGTCGTGGGTTCCATTAATAGACATTACCACCGCAACAACCCTGCATGGATTTTTCAAACTTCAAGAAGATGTGGGTCTGATCGCCCACAGAAAACAGTGCATTTCTCTGGTGTATTAAGTTTCATGTCTTCCCATCACTGATGACACATGAATTTGGAAGCTGGTAATGCTGGCCGCTATTAGTTGAGAGTCATCGGCATTTTTACAAGTCTTTTAATTTTGTCGCCCCATGCCAAACTCAACGCAGATCAGTGGTGGAATACAGCAATACATGACCGATCTGTATTGTTCAGCGGTTACTGCTCTTTGTCCTCCCTCATAATGGACAGGGATGCATAATAAAACCCTATACATAACTCGTTTTTTTCCATATCAGCACTGAATAGTTTTCATATTTACAAGAACAGACACTGTGTGTGTGTGTGTGAATGTGTGTGTGTGCGCACGCGCGCGCGTGAGCTTGCACTTTTATTTGTTGGTAACGTCTGTTTGTGTGTCGCGTTTCATGTCCAGAGCCACACAAAGTGTGATACGTTTTATTTCAGAGGAGGCTGTCATGGAAAAAAA
This sequence comes from Pholidichthys leucotaenia, assembly GCA_020510985.1. NCBI lineage: Eukaryota > Metazoa > Chordata > Actinopteri > Cichliformes > Pholidichthyidae > Pholidichthys > Pholidichthys leucotaenia. The sequence goes on from CM035837.1 coordinate 287,031,208, forward strand.
GAGAAGCAGAGAATACATTAATGCGGGATGAACCAAGATGCACAAATGAGCACAGAGGAGCTGAACAGGGAGATTGTCCCTTGCTGAACCAGGACAGACTGGCGTCGGCCCCACAGCAGCCAGAGATGGTCAAACCCACTGCAGGCTCCACAGGAGTGACCAAAATGATGCACTTAAAAAAACCGCTCACTCTCAGCCACTGTGACATTTGTGCAATTGTGGCACACAAAGTTGTCTGCTGCAGCTTCAAAATTAATATAATATTAATCTGTCAGAATAATGAGGGGCATCCTTCTGATTCATTTCCACTCTCTGATGCTGGGCTGTGACGTGATGAAGGTGACACCTACTTCATCATGCCTTTATCTGCATTGTCCTATTCAAATGTCTGCCGAGCTGAGGTGGGCAACAACCCACGTCGCCTGTAGGGTCATTTAGCCCACATCAAGTAGTGCAGGTAATCCTATTCAGACAACAAAGGAAGCTGTCATAGCCTGAGTGTCGGTTCCGTCCACACTCGGGTCTTATATTTTCTCTGGCTTTGACAGCAGAGGATTCCTTCTAGCTCCCCGGGCTCTTATTGTGACAGCGCCCGGGGGAGCTCCCTGCTGTCAGAGTCAACAGCTGCGCTGCTGTCAGGCTCAACAGCTGTGCTGCATCGGGGTCATTAGCTACCAGGGTTAAAAGCAGGTGCTGAATGCTCCCCGATGCGGCAGTCTCTGTTTACTACGGTTAATCTCCGTTCATCGCTGTTTATCCCTGTTATCCTACCCGGGAATCTCCTGTTAACCCTTCCGTTAACATTTCCCTTTTATCGTCTTATAAGGTACGTTCTGTGAGACTTTACCTTCATTATTATCTCGTCTGGCGCATCGGGTGCTCCCCGGCTCAGACGTACTCTTTCATTGTGTGTAATCCTATGCTTGTCCAACCCGTACTGTCAATAAACATCACTGCAACTCACTGGTGACTGTGGCGTCTTATGGTGGTTCGTCTTATGGTCTTATGGTGCCTCGTGAGGGCCACCGTGACAGAAGCCCGGATTGTACTGGGTTTGCCTGGATTGCTGGGGGTAGTTTGAAAGGGGCATAATAGGTAGACACCTCCGGCAGAACCAGGCTCAGGGAGGTTCAGTCATTTGCCACAACTGGTTGGGGGTGAGGGGAAAGAAGTAGAAAAGAGAGACATACTATTCGCGGAGATAACAACAACATAAAACTAAGAACATTTGTATAGATACAACATGCTTAGATACAACAAGCCAAAAGCTTTGATTATCCTAGGATTACATCATTTTTTTCAAGCTTTATAAGCTTTTCAAGTATATGTGTGTAATGCTACCAAGACGTATTTTCAAATCATTAGAGTCAACCTAAAACAAGTTTATTACACCTCCCAAGCAAGATATATATTGAGAAATACTTAGTTATTTATTTACTGTCTGCAGTAAATAATTTCACTTATGTATAGTTGTTAAGGTCATTTTTTTGGCAATGCTCCACAGATACAATGAGAAAATGGATAAACCCTTAAATCCCTGTAACCCTTCAAATACTTTTCATTTGTATGAATTTCATGCAGTTTTTGAAAATGACTACTGTATTATGCATCTGTTTAAGGAACATGTATAACAGAGGTTAAAGATACTGTTTGATTATTAACTTTAATGTAAATACTTTAGAAGCAAAGATCTCTTACTTTACCTAATGCTTATTCGTTTTTCATGAAATATGCATGAATTTTACAACTGCAGTTTAAAGCAGCAAAAACACAAACTGTAACCATGTGGACATTAAAACTGGGGTAGGTGGAAGAAACAAAAGAAATGAACAACATAGTTTGAGAGTGCCTTCACTCAACTTCAGGTACTTAACCCCTTCCTAAAAAACATAAAGGCATACCTTATCTACGCAATGATACAAATGATACAGCTGTGAGTAGCTGAAAGAGGAAACCAGCATAAGCACGTCAGTACAGGAGTCTGTATCAGACCTAAGCTCAGGAGCGGGCAGAATACCATAAGTCTATGGTCTGTCCGATTGTCATTGTCAAGGTGTGGCCACTGAAGCCAAGCTATACAACATCCTTTGATGATTGGCCCAGATTGCTAAATACACATTAGGTTGAATTATACTGGGTGCCATCCATGTGCCTTAAACTCACATTAGCCAAACGGTTTGCTTTTTTTTAAATCAAAGAGCAAATTTCCACTTACTAGACATTCACATAACTTGTTTTCGGAACCATGTAAGCATAGCTCACAAGAAATACAGAAATTGAGCTTCATTTTCAGACTACTTATGAATAATGATATGCTAAAAGTAGGGATAAGCCGATCCAATTCACCGTAACTGTATCAGGTTCGATCCAGACAAAATGGCTGGATCGGTATTGGTAAGGAATAAAAGTAAATTTACCAATCCAATACATTATTACATTTCATCTGAATCCATCCATCCATCCATCTTCTACCGCTTAATCCTTTTCAGGCCGCGGGGGGGCTGGAGCCTATCTCAGCATCTTTGGGCGAGAGGCAGGGTACACCCTGGACAGATCGCCAGTCCATTGCAGGGCCAACACAGAGACAAGCAACCATTCACTCTCACAGTCATACCTAAGGACAATTTAGAATCCCATATTGATGCCAATTAACCTACATGTGTTTGGCCTGTGGGAGGACACCAGAGTACCCGGAGTCAACCCACGCAGACACGGGAAGAACATGCAAACTCCACACAGGAGGGTCACCGATGGTCAGGGAGTGGGATCAAACCCACAGTGGTCAGGGGGTGGAATCGATCCCATGACCCTCTTGCTGTGCTGCCACAGTGCTAACCACTGCACCACTGAGCTGCCCTTTCATCCAAATGCTTATTTAAATACTCATCTTTAAAATTTTGCATAAACTTGCACTTAAAACTTAAGAATGTATGCTTACATGGTCCTGACCAGTGAAATGCTGCCAATATTGCCAAGTTTAAAATATAAAAAGCAGCAGTATTGCTGAACTGAGTCAAGAAGTTAAATATATTTTTTGACTTATAGATTTATGATTTTGTACAGTGGTGTGAAAAAAGTGTTTGCCCCCTTCCTGATTTCTCTTTTTGCATGTTTGTCACACTTAAATGTTTCAGATCATCAAACAAATTTAAATCGGCAGCACAGCAACTCACCCTTGGCCGGGGGATCCTGGGTTCGATCCCAGCCCCCGACCAACAGTGATCTGTGTGGAGTTTGCATGTTCTCCCCGTGTCTGTGTGGGTTTACTCTGGGATTTCTCCGGTTTCCTCCCACATGCCAAAAACATGCAAGTTAGGTTAATTGGCATCAAACTGGGGATTCTAAATTGTCCTTAGGTATGACTGTGAGAGTGAATGGTTGTCTGTCTCTCTGTGTTGGCCCTGCGATGGACTGGCAATCTGTCCAGGGTGTACCCTGCCTCTCGCCCAAAGATGCTGGGATAGGCTCCAGCCCCCCCGCGACCCGAAACGGATTAAGCGGGAGAAGATGAATGAATGAACAAAGATAACACAAGTAAACACAAAATGCAGTTTTTAAATGAAGGTGTTTAAAAGGGTAAAAAAAAAAATCCAAACCGACATGGCCCTGAGTGAAAAAGTGATTGTCCCTCCATTAAAACATAAATTAATCGTGGTTTATCACATCTTTGGAAAGCTGTGTTTAATTTCTCTAGCCACACCCAGGCCTGATTACTGCCACATCTGTTCTCAATCAAGAAATCACTTAAACAGGGCCTGCCTGACAAAGTGAAGTAGACCAAAAGATCCTCAAAAGCTAGACATCATGCTGCAATCCAAAGAAATTCAGGAACAAATGAGAAACAAAGTAAGTGAGATCTATCACTCTAGAAAAGGTTATGAAGCCATTTCTAAAGCTTTGGGACTCCAGCAAACCACAGTGAGAGCCATTATCCACAAATGCCGAAAACATGGAACAGTGGTGAACCTTTCCAGGAGTGGCCAGCCGACCAAATTTATCCCAAGGGTGCAGCGACAATTTATCCTAGAGATCACAAAAGACCCCACAACAACATCCAAAGAACTGCAGGCCTCACTTGCCTCAGTTAAAGTCAGTGTTCATGATTCCACCATAAGAAAGAGACTGGGCAAAAATGGCCAACATGGCAGAGTTCCAAGATGAAAACCACTGCTGAGCAAAAAGAACATAAAGGCTTGTCTCAGTTTTACCAGAAAACATCTTGATGATCCCCAAGACTTTTGGGAAAATACTCTGAGGACTGATGTGACAAAAGTTGAACTTTTTGGAATGTGTGTGTATCATTACATCCAGTGTAAAAGTCACACAGCATTTCAGAAAAGAACATCATACCAACAGTAAAATATGGTGGTGGTAGTGGTCTGGGGCTGTTTTGCTGCTTCAGGACCTGGAAGACTTGCTGTGGTAAATGGAACCATGAATTCTGCTGTCTACAAAACATCCTGAAGGAGAATGTTCGGCCATCTCTTTGTGACCTCAAGCTGAAACACACTTGGGTTATGCAGCAGGACAATGATCCAAAACACACCAGCAAGTCCACCTCTGAATGGCTTAAGAAAAACAAAATGAAGACTTTGGAGTGGTCTAGTCAAAGTCCTGACCTGAATCCAATTGAGATACTGTGGCATGACCTTTAAAAGGCGGTTCATGCTCGAAAACCCTCCAATGTGCTTCAATTACAACAATTCTGCAAAGATGAGTGGGCCAAAATTCCTTCACAGCACTGTAAAAGACTCATTGCCAGTTATCGCAAATGCTTGATTGCAGTTGTTGCTGCTAAATGTGGCCCAACCAGTTATTTGGTTTAGGGGGCAATCACTTTTTCACACAGGCCATGTACGTTTGGATTTTTTTTCCCCTTATTAACAAACACCTTCATTTAAAAACTGCATTTTCTGTTTACTTGTGTTATCTTTGTCTAATATTAAATTTGTTTGATGACCTAAAACATTTAAATGTGGCAAACCTGCAAAAAAATGAGAAATCAGGAAGGGGGCAAACACTTGTTCACACCACTGTATGTGTGCAAAATGCAACCAGTCATCACCAAAGTAGAGTCATGTGAAAAAATTGAGACACCCCATTAAATATTCAGTTCTTTATTTAGAAATGTTCACATATTGATGTCTAATCTTGTTTTTTATCTCTAGAAAAGAAGGTGATTTAATTGCAGGTAAATAAAAATTAACCTTGTTTTACTTATTAAACAAAATATATCAATAAAAATATGTATTCTAGGTGAGGGAAAGGTTAGGTCACCCTACTGCCTCAATGCAGAATTCTTTCAGCTGTGAGATGTTTGAGGTGTTTATTGCATGTACGGCCCGTTTCAAGTCATCCCACAGCACCTCAATGGGATTAAGATCTGAGCTTTGACTCGACCATTCCAGGATTCTCCATTTCTTAGTTTTTAGCCAGTCCTTGGTGGATTTACTGGTATGTTTTGGGTCATTGTCATGTTGCAGGGTTCAGTTCCGCTTCAGCTTTAATTTTTTTACAGATGGTGTCACGTAGTCCTCAAGCACTCTCTGACACATGGTAGAATTCATGGTGGATTCTTTGATAGTAAACTGGCCAAGTCCTGCTGCAGCAAAGCATCCCCAAACCATGACACTTCCACCTCCGTACTTCACAGTTGGTATGAGGTTTTTACCTGGAATGCTGTATTTGGTCTATGCCAAACACGTCCTCTGTTCTGTTGCTCAAACAATTCAATTTTAGACTAATCTGTCCAAAGAACATTATTCCAGAAGTGCATGCCTCTCTGTCTACGTTCTCTCTGGCCGTCATGTTTCTCTTAGAGAGCAAAGGTTTCCTCCTTGCACACCTCCCACGCAAGTTAAACTTGTGCAGTCCCTTTCTGATTGTAGAGGCATGCACTTTCACATCAACAGTAGCAAGAGCCTGCTGTAAGTCCTGTGATGACATTTTAGGGTTCTTGGAGACTTCTTTTAGCATCTTGCAGTCTCCTCTCTGGGTGAACTTGCTTGGACGGCCAGACCTGGGCATGTTGGCAGTTGTTTTGAATGTCCTCCACTTGCAGACTATTTTCTGGACAGTGGAATGGCTGATTTCAAATTCTTTTGAAATCTTTTTAAATCCCTTACCAGACTCATAAGCTGCTATAATCTTCTTTCTGAAGGCCTCAGATAGCTCTTTCGGTCTCACCATGGTGTCCACTCTCACTTCAACAGTCAGGAGCACACCAAACTAAATGTCTGAGGTTTAAATAGGACAAGCCTCCTTCAAAATGTTGAGTGATGATGTTCTAATCATGTGCACCTGATGTGATACACCTGTGTGTGATTTTAGCCATTTTAAGTGGGAATAAATGTGAGGGTGTCTTAATTTATTCCTCACCAGAAATTGCATGTTTTTAGAATTATATTTTACAGAAAATTTTAAAAAGTCTTTTCTTCAGTTTTAATTGTTAAGTTATATTACTTGAATCTCCCACTATTGTTAAAATTGATATTAAATATCCTTATGTCCAAATATGTAAAAAAAAACAAAAAACACACAGGCTTTCATAAGGTGCCCTAATTTTTTCACATGACTGTATGCTCTGTGCCCTGTGATGGACTGGTGATCTGTCCAGGGGTGTGCGACTGTGTGCAGGTGTAGTGTGGGCCGACTACTGGTTGGAGGTCAGGGGTTTCGGTTCCCACTCTGTCTGCAGTCTGCATGTCCGAAGTGTCCTTGAGCAAGATCTGAACCCCCAGTTGCCCTGGTGGGTCAGGCCAGTGCCTGTGCATGGCAGCTCTGCCGCTATCAGTGTGTGAATAGGTGGATACCAGGATCTGTAAAGCACTTTGGGCATTTAGCGATGAGAAAAAAGCGCTATATAAGTGAACGCCATTTACCATGCCTCTCGCCCAAAGATGCTAGGATAGGCTCCAGCCCACCCGCAACCAGAAAAGGATTAAGCGGCAGAAGATGAATGAATGAATGAATGCATGTTCTGTACTTTTGTTATTTTTAAATAAGAGGGACATACCGGTTTGGATCGGTATCAGCCGATACTCAAGTTACAGTATCGGTAACAGTATTGGACTTCAAAAAGTGGTATTGGCTCATCCCTAGCTAAAAGGTTATTGATATTTTTTTGTTAAATAACTCATAAAAACAAACAAATGACTGCCTAACCTAGGTTAAAGGAACATTATGCAACCTGACAAGTGACATTTCAAAATAGCATTGTAGTCCAAATTCAAAACAGTGGACAGGGTTGTCCCTCCTTCTTTCCCGACCAAAATCATGTAATTCATCAAGATGAGGGACAAGACAAACAGGTGATAGTACAGACTGGCAAGGGATGATAACTCCGACACAGTAAGTTATTCTTTTGAGGCTGTGTAGACATGATCTGTGGTCCTGTCCTCTAATTTGTCTCCATGACTGCAGCACATGTTCTCTTATCTGGCATTGCAGGGGGCTAAAGCATCATTGGCTCTGGAAGTAGTCTACATCAAAACAAGCAAAAACAAACCTTTCTGGCACAGATTGTGAAATTTGCAAATATGTCACTGGAGAAGCCAGTTTTTCATCTTAAATATTTAATTAATCTCTTGTGACACCTCATGGTTATGTTTATCATTTAACTTGTAAATTATCTTACAGATATCTCCTTTAAGTGGCAGTGCTCATCAAGTAAACTGAAAAGTGCAACAAGTTTTTACACTTTGAATAAATAAAGTCAGCATTATATAATTCAGTACTAAAAGCAGTGCGTCCCACTTGTATTTTTTCTGACCCACAACCAGCATGACCTTGTACAAAATGCTAAAAACAGTTGAGTTCAACCCACCCCCCAAAAACTTTTCAGGAGAGCTAGCTCTGACCAGCTGATTGAACACAGCTGTGTTGTTCACACATCCTTCTCCAACTCACAACAAGTTGAGGGAGGGAGTGCCTCATTGTTCTCTTCCCATCCCCTTCTAACTTCTGTAGCCAGAGAGCACCTCTTGGACCAGTCGATTTGCTAAAACATCTGAAGTTGACAAAATGACAAGCATTTAAGGCGTCAATAGTTACAGTGGTGTGAAAAACTGTTTGCCCCCTTCATGATTTCTCATTTTTTTGTATGTTTGTCACACTTACATGTTTCAGATCATCAAACAAATTTAAATATTAGAGAAAGATAACATAAGTAAACATAAAACACAGTTTTTAAGGTGTTTATTATTAAGGGTAAAAGAAAAAATCCAAACCTACATGGCCCTGTGTGAAAAAGTGAGCCCCCCCGCCCCCCATCCCCGTTAAAACACAACTTAACTGGGGTTTATCATTTCTTTGGAAATCTGACTTCAATTTCTCCAGCCACACCCAGGCCTAATTACTGCCACACTTGTTCTCAATCAAGAAATCACTTAAATAGGACCTGCCTGACAAAGTGAAGTAGACCAAAAGATCCTCAAAACCTAGACATCATCCAAAGAATTCAGTAACAAATGAGAAACAATAGCTCAAGTAGGTTCATTTTGTCTTCTTTTAATTATTTATCTTTTGTTCTTATTAAAGACAAGAATAGAAAGGAGATGTCTTTACCTTCTTAACATGTTTCGACTGTACACTGCAGCCTTCGTCAGAAGAGTCAGCGATTGCTGCCAGTGAGCATTTATCAGCTGAGTTTCGTAGGTGGGGCTAGCTCAGCAGAGTCGTCAGATCCACTGAGCCGGCCTCGCGTCTGCCGTCAGATGGGTCTCTGGAGAATGTTGATCCAGGTGTGGGAAAGCATAAAGGCCCCCTCATCTCGTTCATGGTGTCTTTCCCCCACTTCCTGATTTCTATGCCTCTTGATTCCAGCGTTTGTGTCTGTTGCTCTCTGATCCAATAATTTTTGCGTTGTCCCAGTCCATGATGTGATTATTTCTTTTGCAGTGATCTGATATTGCTGATTTTAAAGTTTCTTGTTCTGCCTTTTCTTTTTGTGATCTTGTGAGTCGTCCTTGTGGTTTCCTTCTCACATTCCTTCGGTGTTCTTTTTTCTTGTGGTGAATGATCTTCCAGTTTTTCCAATGTAGGTTTTGTTGCATGATCTGCATGATATTTCATATATTACATTGCATTTTTTGTCTTGTTCTATTCTGTCCTTGGGGTGTACTAATAACTCTCTTAATTTTTTGTGTGGTTTTACTGCTGTGTTTATTTTGTATTTTTTCATGATCCTTTGAATTGGTTCTGTGATCCCTCGTATGTATGGTATAGTTATGGTGTCCTTGTTTTTGATTTTGGCTTTTGTTCTGTGTCTTATTTCCTGTTTGTTTTCTTTGTTTTTGACTTGCTGTTTCCCTTTGTTTATGGACCATACTGGATATTGGCAGCATATAAGTGCATGTTTTATGTGGTTTTCCTCCTCGTGTCTGTCTTCTTGGTCTGTGATGATGGTGGCCCGTTCATATAACGTCCTGACAACTGATAGCTTGTGTGCTGTGGGGTGTTCCGATGTCCATAGTAGGTATTGATCTGTGTGGGTTGGATGGACAGATCTGCTGAGCTGGCCCCGCCTATGAAAATCAGCTGATAAATGTCACCTGGCAGCAATCAGCTGACTCTTCTGACGAAGGCTGCATGCAGTGTACAGTCGAAACATGTTAAGAAGGTAAAGACATCTCCTTTCTATTCTTGTCTTTAATAAGAACAAAAGATAAATAAATGAGAAACAAAGCAATTGAGCTCTATCAGTCTGGAAAAGGTTATAAAGCCATTTCTGAAGCTTTGGGACTTCAGTGTACCACAGTGAGAGCCATAATCCACAAATGGTGAAAACATGGAACAGTGGTGAACCTTCCCAGGAGTGGCTGGCTGACCAAGAGCACAGCGACGACTCATCCAATAGGTCACAAAAGACCCCACAACTACATCCAAAGAACTGTAGGCCTCACTTGCCTCAGTTAAGATTAAGGTTAGGGTTAGGGTTATGACTCCACCATAAGAAAGAGACTGGGCAAAAATGGCCTGCATGGCAGAGCTCTAAGAGGAAAACCACTGCTGAGCAAAAAGAACATAAAGGCTTGTCTCAGTTTTGCCAGAAAAAATCTTGATGATCCCCAAGACTTTTGGGAAAATACTCTGTGGACTGATGAGACAAAAGCTGAACTTTTTGGAAGGTGTGTGTCCCATTACATCCGGTGTAAAAGTCACACAGCATTTCAAAAAAGGAACATCATACCAACAGTAAAATATGGTGGTGGTAGTGTGATGGTCTGGGGCTGTTTTGCTGCTTCGGGACCTGGAAGACTTGCTGTGGGAAATGGAATCATGAATTCTGCTGTCTACCAAAAAATCCTGAAGGAGAATGTCCGGTCATCTGTTCGTGACCTCAAGCTGAAGTGCACTTGGGTTCTGCAGCAGGACAATGATCCAAAACACACCAGCAAGTCCACCTCTGAATGGCTTAAGAAAAACAAAATGAAGACATTGGAGTGGTCTAGTCAAAGTCCTGACCTCAATCTGATTGAGATGCTGTGGCATGACCTTCAAAAGGCGGTTCATGCTCGAAAACCCTCCAATGTGGCTGAATTACAACAATTCTGCAAAGATGAGTGGGCCAAATTTCCTCCACAGTGCTATAAAAGACTCATTGCCAGTTATCGCAAATGCTTGATTGCAGTTGTTGCTGCTAAAGGTGGCCCAACCAGTTATTACGTTTATTTTTTTTCACACAGGGCCATGTAGGTTTGGATTTTTTTTCTCTTAATAATAAACACCTTCATTTAAAAACTGCATTTTGTGTTTACTTGTGTTACCTTTGCTTAATATTTAAATTTGTTTGATGATCTGTAACATATAAGTGTGACAAACATACAAAAAAATTAGTAACCAGGATGGGGGCAAACACTTTTTCACACCACTGTACATTATATGGTCTGGCATGTCTCAATGTACTTCTGCATTTACACTTAACATTTTAAGAACACAAGTGCTTTCACCTCAGCTGGCTGACTACAAGCAGCTGTGCACTTCTCACCCTCAATAGTAACCACTTTGCTCAGTGGCAGAAAGGGACAACCACTCTTCAGCCAGTAGAAGGAGGATGTGGTTTTGGTGCTGACGCCAACACCATTTACTGTGTATCATCAGTGGAGTTTTTTTTTTAATCAAAGTCTTTTTATTATATTTTTGCAATGACAAAAAAATGGAGCTTTTAAATCATAAGCAAGTCTAAACTTAATTTTAGTTAGAAATCAGCTAGTTTTAGAGATGAGACTATGTTCAGTTTCCTTTAGTTTTTCATTTCCAAAATTAACAGAAACCATTTCAGCCTGTTCACGCATGCATAAGTCTTACTTATATTATATGTTTTAGTAGTATTCAATACCAATGACAAAATAATGATATACAGTACGTCATTAGGTCAGAATTGGATGAAGTTGGATACAGTGGAAGGAGTATTGTCCTCTTTTTTTTCCACAATATCTTTATTGAACCTTTTTTTTTTTTTAACAAACATAATACAAACAATCAAACACTAACACTAAAGTACTACAAAAAAAAAAAAATGCACTAAAAACACCAACAACCACCAACAAAATCAAGTCTTCAACAATGCTCCTCTGTTTAGTCTAGACAATCCAATACATAAGATAAGATAAGATAAGATAAGATAAGCCTTTATTAGTCCCACAACGGGGAAATTCCAGGATTGCAACAGCACAGGGATAGCAACACTCAGAGCGACAATCAGAAGGCAAGAAAAAAAACAAGCAAGCAAGAGCAGCTAATAAACATATGTACGTATTACTATAAAATATATATATATACACACACACACAGACACACAGTGCAGAGCATTGTAGCTGGATGGAATAAATATATGAATATATGAACACACAGTGCAGAGCATTGTAGCTAGATGGAATAAATATGTAAATATATAAACACCCACAGTACGGAGCATTGCAGCTAGGTGGAATAAATATGCAAGTATATAAACACACACAGTGCGGAGCAATGTAGCTAGATGGAATAATATGTAGATATATAAATATATAAACACCCACAGTACGGAGCATTGTAGCTAGATGGAATAAATATGCAAATATATAAACACACACAGTGCAGAGCATTGTTGCTAGATGGAATGAAACAGCATAACCGTCTACTTAGTTATCCTACATGGTATGATTATGTGCCCATACATATTCTCACCCTCCATAGCGACCGGTATGTTCCTAGTTGTATGCCGGAGAGGACCATTGTGTAAGTCTATTGCATCTTTTGCATTCAAAAAACTATTAGTTTGTTACGTCTTTTTGCTATCTCTGCGAGCAGCCCTGCTTAGGTTGTACAGTCTGACAGCCGTTGGTAGGAAGGACCTACGAAACCTCTCGGTTGTGCACCTGGGATGATGTAGTCTGCTGCTAAATGAGCTCCTCAGTGCATTCAGTATGTCCTGCATAGGGTGGAACTCGGACTCCAGCAGAGATGACAGTTTAGCCACCGTCCTTCTCTCTCCTATCTCCTCCATCGGATCAAGGCGCTGCCCCAGGACAGAGCTAGCTTTCTTAATCAGTTTGTTCAGTCTCTTCCTATCGGCTGCAGTAATGCCACTGCCCCAGCAGACCACTCCAAAAGTGATGGCTGATGCCACCACCGTGTCATAGAATGACTTCAGCAGCGCCCCTTGTACACCAAAAGACCTGAGTCTCCTCAGCAGGAACAGCCTGCGCTGTCCCTTCTTGTAGAGTGCATCAGTATTGTGTGACCAGTCTAGTTTATTGTTCAGATGAATACCCAGGTACTTATAGGATGTCACCATCTCGATGTCTGTTCCCTGTATATTTACTGGTACTGTGAGGGGCTGCCCATGCCTGCGGCAGTCCCTCCACCAGCTCCTTAGTTTTCCTCGCGTTGATCTGGAGGCAGTTCCGATGGCACCAGTCCACGAAGTCCTGGATAAGCCCTCTGTACTCAGCTTCATCTCCATTGGAGATGAGGCCAACGATCGCAGAGTCATCAGAGAACTTCTGTAGATGGCAGTGTGTTGTGTTGTGTGAGAAGTCCGCAGTATAAAGAGTGAACAGGAAGGGAGCCAGCACCGTTCCCTGGGGGGCCCCCGTGCTACTGATGATCGTGTCGGACACACAGTCCCGGGTTCTCACAAACTGAGGCCGGTTCGTGAGGTAGTCCAGGATCCATGATGACAGGTGCTGGTCCACCCCTGCGCGCAGCAGCTTGTCCTTCAGGATCATCGGTTGGATGGTGTTGAAAGCACTGGAGAAGTCAAAGAACATGATCCTCACCATATTCCCGGGCTTCTCCAGGTGGGACAGAGAACGGTGAAGGAGGAAGATCACCGCATCCTCCACCCCAATGCCATGCTGGTAGGCGAACTGGAGTGGATCCATCGCTGGTTCCACCAGGGGGCGGAGGTGAGCAAGGAGCAGTCTCTCCAGGGTCTTCATCAAGTGGGACGTCAAGGCCACCGGTCTGTAGCTGTTCAGGTCTTTGGGGTGGGAAGTTTTTGGTACAGGTACCACACAAGATGTTTTCCACAGCTGTGGTACCCTCCCCAGTTTCAGGCTCATGTTGAAGATATACGTCACAATCCCACACAGCTGGTCTGCACAGGACTTGAGGAGCTTTGCGCTGATGCCGTCCGGTCCCGGCGCCTTCCTCGCCTTGATCTTCCTCAGCTCCGTCCTCACCTGGGTCCTGGTCAGGGTCAGGATGGGGGCTGTGTGTTGGGAGTGGGGGGGTGTTGGTAGAGTGGGGAGTGGGCAGCAGGACTTGATTTCTTTAGAGGCAGCAGTGGTTGTTGTGCAGTCAGGGGGGAGGGCGGTTGGTCAAATCTATTGAAAAACAGATTCAGGTTGTTCGCCCACTCCCTGCCCCCTGTGGCCTGGGGGGAGGTATTCTGGAGCCCCGAGATGGTTTTGAGGTTTCTCCAGACCCCGCTGATGTCGCTCTGTTGCAGCTTGTCCTCCATCTTCTTCCTGAAGCTGTCCTTGCCTACATAAGTATACATATTATGTTCACCAGTTTGGAATTTACAAGGTCCACACACATCATTCACCTTCTTCTTCAAGAGTTATGTTTAAATTTTTTACATAATCAATAAAAGGTCTCCATATATTCTCAAACACAATTTCCTTTGATTTCAGTATATATGTTATTCTTTCTAATGGAAGGTTTGTTAACATCTGTCTTAACCACTGAGTCACATCTGGTCTATGAGTCTTTTTCCATAATAGTGCAATACATTTTTTGGCATTAAGCAAACTGAGGTCTATGAATGTTCTTTCACTTTTATTAAAATTATGCTTTTCTGGGTACAGACCCAACAAAAACAGTTTAGGATTCATATGATTTGTTTTGAGATTATTTTTTCAATTGTTAACCCTCACCTCTTCCCAAAACATTCTTATTAATCTACATTCCCATAAACAATGAAATAGGGTTCCTTTACTTTCCATGCATTTTGTGCATGTATCTGGTATATTTTTGTTATATCTATTTAACTCCTCCGGTGTGTAACATACATCCGCATTAGCCATTTGAAATGTATCAATTTAAGGCGTACATTTATTGATTTGGTTTGAGCTTCTGTACAAGCCAATTCCCATTGTTCCTCTGAAATTTCAATTTGCAGATCTTCTTTCCAGTAGTTTAATCTTTTCAGTGAATTTTCACTTGAAGATAGTGTCAATGAGTTATAAAACTCTGAAATAATACCCTTTCTTTTACTATCTTTCATCATCATTTTTTCCAAGGATGAATAAATAGGTCGAGTGAGAGCTTTATTTTGATTTGATCGAATAAAGTTTCTAAGTTGAAGATATTTAAAAAAATGTGTTCTATTGAGATTAAATTTGATCCTCAGCTCTTCAAAAGACATTATGTTGTCTGCACATGGCAAATATAAATCCTGAATCTTTTGTATCCCTTTTAAATTCCATACTTTAAATACAGCGTCCACTCTCCCTGGTTTAAAATATTGATTACCCCATATTGGACTAAATTGTGACAATAACTGTGGTTCTTTTAAATAGTTTTTAGCTTCACACCATATTTTGATCATATGCTTTACAAATGGATTTTTAACTTGTTTTTGTAATTTTTTTGCCGAATCTGAGTATATGAATATGGGAAGAGGTAAAGGTAAATTGTATGATTCCATTTCAGTCCAGTGAGGGAGATCATTTGATGAAAAATAATATGTCATAGACCTCAGTTGTGCCGACCAATAATACAACATAAAATTTGGACATTTCAGACCTCCACGATCAAATGGTAAATATAATAAAGACAAACGTAATCTAGCCCTCCTGTTGTTCCATATAAATTCCACTAACTTTTTTTTTATTCTTGAGAATAGATCTAAAGGTGGTGATAAGGGAATGTATTGAAATAAATAAAGTATTTTAGGTAAAATATTACTTTTAAGTATATTGATTCTCCCGATCATCGACATTGGTAGTGACATCCATCTCTGAGTTAACTCATTGATATCTGACATTAAGGCTTCATAGTTGACACTGGCGACTGATTCTAGCTTAGGCATAATTTGGATTCCTAAATATTTAAACTGATTTACAACATTGAATTGATTTACCTCAGGGGCTGGGTAATTTCTCTGGGTCTCATTTAGCATTAATATTGAAGATTTAGTTTTATTTATTTTATATCCTGATATTTCCCCAAAATTCTTTATTAAATTCAACAAGGTTGGAATTGATTTTTTTAGATTCGACATAAACAAAATTATGTCATCGGCGTACAGGGAGATTTTATGTTCTGTTGGTCCAACTTTAATTCCATATATTTGTGAATGTAAACGTATCGCTATCGCTAAAGGTTCAATTGCCATAGTAAACAGTAAAGGTGAAAGTGGACAGCCTTGTCGACATCCTCTATTGATTTTTATTGGTTTTGAAATATTGTTATTTGTTAGGATTTCTGCTGTAGCATTATTGTATATTATTTGAACCCATTTTATGAAATTATTTCCAAGTCCAAACCTTTGTAGGACTTCAAAAAGAAAGGGCCATTCGACCCTATCAAAGGCCTTTTCAGCGTCCAATGATAGGAGAGCTGTATCCGGTGCTTCTTTATTAAAATAAATAATATTAAATAGTCTTCTTACATTATGGAAGCCTTGTCTACCCTTTATAAAGCCATTCTGATCTCGATTAATAATATTTGGTAAAATTTCTTGTATTCGTCTTGCTAAAATTTTACAGATTATCTTAAGGTCGGCGTTTAATAGGCTTATTGGTCTCATATTTTCACATTTATTAGAGGGCTTACCTGGTTTTGGCAGCAGTATAATTAAGGCATTATTTATGTATGATGGTAAATTATTATTTTGAAATGCTTCTAAAACCATTTCCAAAAAAGGTTTTATTAATTTATTCTTAAATTTTTTATAAAGGTCAACTGGAAGACCATCTGGTCCTGCACTTTTTCCTGATTTCATATTATCAATGGCTAGCCCAACTTCTTCTTGACTAATTTTAGACTCCAATATCTCCCTATTTTCATTTGGAATACACGGTATAGATAGTTCGTTCAAAAACCCATTTAGTTTTGTTAAATCAGGTTCATTTTTGGTATCATATAATTTTTCATAGTAATCTCTAAAGGCTCTATTAATTTCTAAAGGATCTATAACTACCTGTCCGTTACTTATAATACTGGTAATTGGTGTTTTAATTTCCAATTGTTTAATCTGCCATGCTAATAATTTTCCTGATTTTTCACCTTGTTCATAAAAAGATTGTTTCAATCTTAGAAGACTCGAGGCAGCTCTATTCGCTGATTTTTTGTCGTATTCAGCTCTCAAAATCAGTAATTCATTCTCCAACCTTGGGTCACTTCCTGCATACACTTTTCCTGAAGACTTTTTATTTTATGTTCCAATTTAGCTCTCTCCTCTCGAGTCTTCTTAGATTTTGATCCTGTATAACTAATAATATGTCCCCTAATAAAAGCTTTGAAAGCCTCCCACTTTACACATGCTGATGTTTGTGTAGTATTGATGTCAAAGAACTCGTCTATCTGTTTTTCTATATACTTGACAAATTCCTCATCCTGAAGCCATTTATGCTGAAATTGCCATCTACCTGATTCCTTTGTCAATTTTTTATCTACATATATTAGACAACAGGGTGCATGATCAGAGATCACGATGTTATCATAAAAGCAGTTTTGAATCTTGGACCTTAATTCTGTGGAAATCAAAAAATAATCAATACGTGAGAATGTCTTGTAGGTACTGGAATAACAAGAATAGGCTTTAACTTGTGGTTTCATTTCTCTCCATATATCTAACAATCTCAATTCTTTCATAAAATGGTTAATAGTCATCCTGCATCCAATGTGCGTACAATCCAGTCCTGTTGATCTATCCACACCTGGATTCAATGTACAATTAAAATCCCCTGCTATTATATGTTGCCCTGTAAGTGATGATAAGATGAGAAATAAATTAGCAAAGAACTTCTGATCATCTATATTGGGACCATATAAGTTCACAAGATTTATATTTTCTAATATCAAAGAAACCTTGAATGATTACATATCTTCCAAATTTGTCTCCAATTACATTTTTCACTTGAAAAGGAACTGATTTATGTATGAGAGTCATAACTCCCCTGGCTCGGGATGAAAATGAAGAGGTGAATACACTTCCCTGCCATCTACTCCTAATTCTTTTAACATCCTCCTCTATCAGATGAGTTTCTTGTAAAAACACAATTCTTGAACCCATGTCCTTTATTTTATTCATAACTTGTTTAAGTTTTTTTAAATTTTGTAGACCTCTGCAATTCCATGAAGTTAAATTAAGATTAACACTTTGGTCCATGATCAATAGAGAGTTTGGGATTACCTTGCAGTGTAAACATGCTCATACAGAGAAGCAAAAACATGAGTGGTTGAACATTCATCCTACAAACTACACACAAACAAATTTCCCCTTCCCATACTTGTGGCAAACCCCCCAAAATCAAAAGAAAAATTCTGTCTCCCGATATAGCCATCGACCGTTCCACACCCACGGGGAACAGCCTAAGCCACTCCTTCTTCATCCTCCCAATCACCCTAACTCTACTGCTTTTAATGACGTAACATTAACTCTCCTCTGTAGTTTTCCAACTTAACTCCAAAATTTTTAACAACTTTGTACATCATAGTTTTTTTTGTTGTTTTGTTTTGTTTTTTTGTTTTTTTAATATATAATACAATCTATATTTTGTAAACTTACTATTTACTTCAAGTCAGTCAGATGCCTGTGCAAATGCTTAATTATTCTACCTTATATTTTGCTCATGCTTAGCTTCCACCAGTCTCTTCTTCTTCTTTGATCTTCTTGAACTCCTGCGCCTCCTCTGGGGTCTTGAAGATGTGGGTTCTGCCCTCATACGTGGTCAGCAGTCTCGCAGGATAGATTACACCATGACGAATCCCAAGGTTGCGCAGCTCCTTACGTACAGGATCAAACTGCTTCCTCAATTGCTGGATTCCTGTGGCCAAATCTGGGTAGAACCGCACCTGCTGGTCCTGGTGTTTAATCTCTCCTTTAGCACGTGCAGCGTTGAAGATCTTCATCCTGTCTCTGTTGCTAAGAAACTTCATAATTAAGGTCCTCGGCGGTCCCTTATCTCTCCGTGGGCCAATACGATGTGCTTTTTCCAGAACCACTGCTGATTGCAACTCCTCGCTGTCCAGCACCTCCGGAATCCACCCTTCCAGAAAGGAACATACGTCCCGACCCTCTGATTCCTCCGGAAGACCCACCAGCCTCAAATTATTCTGTCTCGACCGAGATTCCAAATCCAAAATATTATCTTCCAGAGATTTATTTTTTTTTTTCCAAAGTGCGCACCTTTAATTGAAGACGGGTGACGTCATCTTCAGCACTAGCGAGACGGAGCTCCATCTGCGCCGTTCGTTCTACACAGTCACCCAATTCCTTTCTTATTCCTTCCAGCGCTGTCATAATCCCATCAAATCTAGAGGAAAAGTCCGCTCTCATTGAACTCATGGCAGCCATCAGCGCATCTGCGCCATTCCCCGCATATATCGCACCTTTGCCAGCCTCCTCCGCCATATATGGAGTTTTGTTTGCTGCGTCACAGACCTGAAAGTCCGTTAATTTGGACTGTTTCGGCGGCTCGCTTTTTCCTTTTCTGGTTTTCCAGCCTTAGGCTTCGCCGACATATCCTCGCCCAAATGCTGGGATACGTTCTGTCCCAAATGAGAGAGTTATTTGCCGATTTTTTTTCTCCAGGAGCAGAGCAGAGCGAGACACGTCCGTCCTACGTGGCAGCCATAACCGGACAAAACCGAGTATTGTCCTCTTATTGTCACAATTGCCCCTCCAGGGCGGAATTCAAAACCCAAATGCTGGACTGACTGTTTGCAGGGTTTAATGAAACACAAAGCATTACAGCTTGGAAGCTGGAACAAAACTCACAGAACTTAGCAGAACACTGCCAGGATACAGAGACTGAAGCATGTTGATCACGCTGTATGACTTAAGGACTTCACCCTGAACTATGGGGTGGCGTCCCTTAAATAGGACAAAGATAATTAATCAAATAGCAAACAGCCGTGAATAACCAAGAACTTAATAAGGCATGAAACAAGCTAGGTGAAAAAGGAAGTAAACAAAAGGTGCTGTCAAAATAAAAGCCTGTCGTGATTCTGAGCACGGGTAGTAGAGGTAATACTTATTACCCTATCAACAACATAAGCCTTAAATCAAAATTCCTTATATTTTCAGAGCCCCTTTCCATGATAGCTGCCTATGCATTAACCTTTACTGGTCTCATGTCATAGTAGGTTTATCCTAAATCACATATTGTACTAGTTATGTTTCAAAGCTGAGAAAAGTCTTGAAAAGCCATGAACACAAAGTCTGGGACAGGTTATGTCTTTTATCAAGCAAATATCAAGTCCAGAAATTTGTGCCTTAAAGGTGATAGAGATAACATTGACCCTGGTTATATGGTCACAATAAACAGATTACTGGGAATAAACTGATAATGGCAATAATCAGTTTTCTCGTGTTTACATGCACTGAATAAACCGATTATTGACCACTATGAACTTTTCAGCTCCCTCGTAGTTCTCAAGGCTGGCCCCAGTGTGAGTGGGCCATAAGTATGTGCGTTGTAGCTTTCTTCACTGTGGCCACCACTGTGGTATCAGTACCGGCTACTGGCATATACCAGCTGTTATCACAACCGGTGCCTCCCTATGCAAAACTTATCCTTTCTGATGAATCTTTAATTTTTCTTTGCTGGGAGAACACCATACCTTGCCAGCCTTCACACACAGCATGAACAAGAATGTAGTATATACAGTATCTTACATGCATATATGTGCATTTACCAAAGGAAGAATCTGAATTAAGATACAGGGCTCATTTAATGCTTCTGACCAACATTGTTCTGATTTGAAATGTTGACTACAAATTCTTCAACACTCACTGGGCAGCCAGTTTTCAGATTTGACAGCAGTATAATCCATAGCTTTCTCCTTTCAACTTTCTTGGGAAAGCGATAAAATAAAATTCTGTTGGTGCTATAGAACGATTAGTGCAACCCACAGCAACACAACAAGACATGATGATAACATAAAATGTTGGTAACAACCACAAAATGGCAGAATTTAAACAACCCAGTCACCAACAAATATTGTTTAAAATATTTGACTATTATATTAAAAATAGTCTTATTAATAATGAATACTCACTCATTCACCCACAAACCAAAGAACTCATGCTGGTCTTCAGAAAGAACAGACAGGACCACCCCCCTCCTCATGAATGGCGACCACGTGGAAACCGTCCCCACCTGTCTATTAATTTTATATTTTATTTATTGTTGATGTACAACACTTTATGTCAACTGTTGTTGTTTTTAAAAAGCTTTATAAATAAAGTTGGATTGGATTAAAAAAAGATAAAAATTAGCCATAAATAATCCACATTTATAATAGTCTCAAACGTACAAGAAAAGTCATAATTTTACAAGAGAAAATTACAAATTTGAGGAAAAGTGTTGCAAATTTAGATAACTTTGCAGAGAAAAGTAGAAAACTATAAGAAAATTGTTATAATTTTGGAGAAAACCTCAAACCTTCAAGACTGAAGTCATTATTCAAGTTTTTAAGTGGGTGCTCTTTGTACCCTTAACTCAACTACAAATTTTTGGTTGTCTACATTTAATTATTAATTTCATAGTACTGCTTTTACATGAGTAGAATTTCTGGCTACTATACCCACCTCTGATCATATAATTTAAGTATGAATGAGTAAATTACTATTATGAATGTTTTTTTCCCCTTCCCTTTCCTACTCTTCATCAATGGGAAAAAAGAAACACTAGAATAAAAATACAAAAAATACACATTTTGGTTATTTATGTAAACCATGAAAAAAAAATCCTGCAGGACAAAACATGACACTCGGTATTTTCTAACCTGGTTGTATACCACCATAGAAAGAGAGAGAACCTAAATCAGACAGGGCTCAGACGGAAAGATGAGACAGAAGAGAAGAGCCAAGGAGAGGAAAGTGTTCAGGCAGAGGATCCAGAAGAGGTGAAAGCAGAGGAAGGAGAGAAGGATGACACCAGTAAAAAGTCCAAACACAGGACATCTGGGTGGGACCCCAACTGGCCCAATATTCAAGCCTTGGTTGTACAATACTTCAAATGGTAAGTTCCATTATGCAATATTACTGTGCAAAATTTAAAAAAAATAAATACTGTAAAATGAACGTATTCTGGTTATAATCGTGTCATGTGTTTTCTGCCCCCCCCCCCTCCGAAAAATATGTTGCCACAGTGGCAAGATCTTTAAGCCACAGGAAACACTGACTATTTATGATTATTTTAATTAAAATAATATATATATAGTATACTTTATTAATCCCCAGAGGGAAATTCAGGGCATCCATCTGGATGGATGAGGCAGTCATGGTGCAGCGCCAATCCCTTCACCATTTACACACACATTCACACCCAGGGCTACTTTAGAGTCTCCAATTAGCCTAACTTGTACAGTATGTTTTGGGCCTGTGGGAGGAAATCGGAGCACCCGGGGTAAACCCACGCAGACACAGGGAGAACATGCAAACTTCACACAGAAGGGTCACCTATGGTCAAGGAGTGGGATTGAACCCACGATGGTCAAGGGTGGAATCAATCCCATGACCTTCTTACTGTGGTGCCACAGTGCTAACCACTGCTCCCCCGAGCTGCTGCTATGATGTTGCAATAGAGTTTAAATTAGAGTAACAGTACATTTTACTTCTTGGAATAAAAAAAAACAAGTAAGGGATTGACACTCGATCCCCATTACTTTGTAAATCTTGTACTTAGCCAATTATCTAACCAATTTCTCTACTGTATCATGGCACCTGCAGCCGGTCAGGCAACTTTATAATAAATGTCAGCAATACAAAGCAGCATCAGCAGCCTATCTGGTACAATATATTTCTCTCAAGTAGACTATGTTTCATTCATGTAATAATTATACCACTCATATTTTACATGTTTTTGATTTGGCATATGCACTACTCATAGTGAATGGTTTATTTAATTACACTACACAGTGACAACTGTCTTTGGATATGACCGAAGTATTCCAAGATTCTCCGAAGGGTTGAAACCATCATAGTTTGAACCAACATATTCCAAAGTTGATCCGAATGATTTGGAAAACAGCCGTAACATGTTGGTTAGTTGAATAATACACTATGTTAGTTCAAGGCTAATCTCCATTGTAGTTTGGGAAACACACTCCTAATCTTTGTCTTGTTAAACTCCCGGCGAGATCTCAGGAATCACTTCATTGATGTGCTGACCTAACCAGACAGTGAGCACTTAGCACCATCTAGTGCAGGGGTCGGCAATCCGCGGCCCTTCAGCACCAATATTCTGTTTCATTTAGGGCTGATCAGATTCCTCCACACAGCTCACACTGTCTTTAAATCTGAGCCTTGGTCTACCCTGATTGCGTTTGCCCTCGCATAACTGTGAGTAGAGTAACTGCCAAGGGAGACGCTGTCAACATGTCCTTAAAACACATGAAAATTAGTGAAGTTCATTTTAATTATTTTATTTTTTAAATTATTGTTTATTGCAATTAGATATATTTTTCAATGGAAATGCATACGTTTATGAATGTAATATATACTATATATATATATATTTTTTTTTTTTAAATTATTTATTATGTTGTCAACCATGCATGACCGTGTCACATCTGACGGCAGCTGCACAGAGAGCCGCTCAGCCTCTCCTCAGTGCATGTGGAGAGCACGGACAGCAGCAGCTTCCTGCCACCCTCGGTCAGACATGAACAGATCCAGAAAAAGTAAAATCACAAAGAAAAATAGAGAATCTAATTCTGTGTGGACAGATTCATTTGCGGTCATGTATGGTTGTTGTGGAGAGAATTTCTCCACGAGAACACAAACAGCGAAAAACAGCCGCCTCATTAGTGTCTACAGGTCCATAAAAAGTCATACAGTGCATTCAGAAAGTATTCACTGCACTTGATTTTTCCACATTTTGTTATGTTACATCCTTATTCCAAAATGGATTAAATTCATTTTTTTCCTCAAAATTCTACAGACAATATTCCATAATGACAACATGAAGAAAGTTTTTTTGAGATTTTTTGAAAATTTATTAAAAATAAAAAGCTAAGAAATCACATGTAAATAAATATTCACACCCTTTGCCATGAAGCTCAAAATTGAGCTCAGGTGCATCCTGTTTCCACTGATCATCCTTGAGATGTTTCTACAGCTTAATTGGAGTCCACCTGTGGTAAATTCAGTTGATTGGACATGATTTGGAAAGACACACACCTGTCTATATGTATAAGGTCCCACAGTTGACAGTGTATGTCAGAACACAAACCAAGCATGAAGTCAAAGGAATTGTCTGTAGACCTCAGAGACAGTATTGTCTTGAGGCACAAATCTGGGGAAGGGTATAGAAAAAATTTCTGCTGCTTAGAAGGTCCCAAAGAGCACAGTGGCCTCCATCATCCGTAAATGGAAGAAATTCAAAACCACCAGGACTCTTCCTACAGCTGGCTGGCCGTCTAAACTGAGTGATCGAGGGAGAAGGGCCTTAATCAGGGAGGTGACCAAGAACCCGATGGTCACTCTGGCAGAGCTGCAGAGTTCCTCTGTGGAGAGAGGAGAACCTTCCAGAAGGACAACCGTCTCTGCAGCAATCCACCAATCAGGTCTGTATGGTAGAGTGGCCAGACGGAAGCCATTCCTTATTAAAAGGCACACGGCAGACTTCCTGGAGCTTGCCAAAAGGCACCTGAAGGACTCTCAGACCATGAGAAACAAAATTCTCTGGTCTGATGAGACAAAGATTGAACTCTTTGGCATGAATGCCAGGCATCATGTTTGGAGGAAACCAGGCACCACTCATCACCAGGCCAATACCATCCCTACAGTGAAGCATGGTGGTGGCAGCATCATGCTGTGGGGATGTTTTTCAGTGACAGGAACTGGGAGACTAGTCAGGATAGAGGGAAAGATGAATGCAGCAATGTACAGAGACATCCTGGATGAAAACCTGCTCCACAGTGCTCTTGACCTCAGACTGGGGTGACGGTTCATCTTTCAGCAGGACAATGACCCCAAGCACACAGCCAAGATATCAAAGGAGTGGCTTCAGGACAACTCTGTGAATGTCCTTGAGTGGCACAGCAACAGCCCAGACTTGAATCCAATTGAACATCTCTGGAGAGATCTGAAAATGGCTGTGCACTGATGCTTCCCATCCAACCTGATGGAGCTTGAGAAGTGCTGCAAAGAGGAATGGGTGAAACTGCCCAAAGATAGGTGTGCCAAGCTTGTGGCATCATATTCAAAAAGACTTGAGGCTGTAATTGCTGCCAAAAGTGCATCAACAAAGGATTGAGCAATGGCTGTGAATACGTATGGACATGTGATTTCTTAGTTTTTTTATTTTTAATAAATTTGCAAAAATCTCAAGAAAAAACTTTTTCACATTGTCTTTATGGGGTGCTGTGTATAGAATTTTGAGGAAAAAATGAATTTAATCCATTTTGGAATAAGGCTGTAACATAACAAAATGTGGAAGTGAAGCGCTGTGAATACTTTCCAGATGCACTGTATGAATGTGCTGATAATGGAAAACTATACAAAAAAATCATGGTCAGATATTCAGAAATGTATTTGTCAGCATAAACATGGTGTCTGCAGGTTTTAACAAGTGCAATTTTAGACTTTTTTAGACCTTTTTTAGACCATCATGGATTAAATTTACGACCTTCACGAAGTATTAAAAAAAGAAAGAACAAACCCAGATTGCGGTCAATTGATGTTTATTGTCAATGAAACGAACATATATACACCCATTATTTTCATTATTTTACATGCTTCTAAGCTCTGCACTTTTGGTGGCAATTTCGTCCTCCAGAACCTTAAGCTGGGAGAGTTTGTCTTTAGCAGCCCTCCTCAGAGCATTTGATTTTGAGAGGAGCTGTGCCATTTTGCTCCCAGCCTTGCCCTCTGCTTGCTCTGCCAACTCATCTGCATCTTTGCCCAGGCTCTCAATGACTGTATGCAGACTGTCCCTCTTGACCTTCAGGTCTTGTAACTGCTCCTCCGCGTGTGCCCTTTCTTCCCTTGTGTCTCTGCCTCCTTCCTCTTCCTCTCTTCGTCCAAATGCACACGGTACCGTAATCTGGCAGCCATGACAGATTTCATTAAGTCAGGTGTAAGTGGAACCCTGGTAACGCCCCCATGTATTGCAACGTAGTCGCAAACAAGCCTGTGTGCAAACCTTTGAGATACAATCTTTCTTGACGAACTCTGCTACTCCAAATCGGATGATATAGGCGGTCTTGTCTCTCCCGCATTGGAATGTTGTGGCTACTGTCGAGTCGGAAAACATTGCTTGAAACAGTTCCCCGATGTCGTCATTAGCTCTGTATGACTGGTGTTTAGCCACGGTGTTAAGCGCCCACAGAACTTCTGCCTTCATCGTTTCAGTCGAGCCCATTAGATCGCGAATATCATTTGTATTATTTCTTGACGTGCTGCTTGCAACCGAACAGAACTGAGCAATTCCATGAGAGTTGCGTGCTGCATTTGCTGATTCCTGGTGTTTGCTAGCTTTGATGTGTGACTCCAGTGCCCTGACGCCCAGGGTCCCGAGTTTAAGTGTTCTTTTGCACAACGTGCAGTACGCCTCAGTGTCGTCGTTGGGAACGCGTTTGAGCCAGTCTGCAAAGTCATCTCTTGAGAGCCAACTGTCATTAAATTTACATTTGCCCATCTTTTTAGTTTTGTCCTGCTAACTTTCTCTCCTGCCATTCGCACGTTACTTCACAACTATTCCCGCCTTGCTCGCGCACACAGCTCATTCAGACCAGAGCCAAAATGCTTGTTCCAGCATCCTGTGACAACAGTACATTTCCGTTTCACATCTGTAGTTTTATTGTGCGTTCCACTAACAGCAACATTTCATGTAGAACAGGGGTCGGGAACCTTTTTGGCTGAGAGAGCCATGAACACCACATATTTTTAAATGTAATTCCATGAGAGCCATACAATATGTTTAAAACTAAAAATACAAGTAAATGTGTGCATTTTATGTAATTTCAACACTTTTAAAGTACAATAAGTCTCTGAATTCTTTTTAATAACATTGTTATGCTGTTGCTAATCAATGATGAGTATTTCTTACCATTAATGCGACTTCTGGTGCTCAATATTGGCTGAGCCTGGATACCCGGATGTGCAGCGGCTTTTGGGATATTCAAATTCAAACGTTTATTTCAAACTCAGGGTTCATATTAAATGCAGAACTGAAACGAGTAGAAAATAAATAAATAAATGCTTAAATTCAGCATGCCGTCTCGTGTGATCTGAGCTCGTAATGGCCGATGTTTCTAAAACTATGCAATCTGGATCAATATTGGCTGAGCCTGGAGTACCCGGATGTGCAGCGGCTTCCGGGATATTCAAATTTAAATTCAAACCAAACTCAGGGTTCATATTAAATGCAGAACTGAAACGAGTAGAAAATAAATAAATAAATGCTTAAATTCAGCGGGCCGTCTCGTGTGAGCTGAGCTCGTAATGGCTCGTAATGGATCTGAGCTTGTAATGGCCGTGTGGAAAAGACATAAGAACAATACTTTAAAAAAAACATTAATCCTTTATCGGTATTTTGCATTGAAACGTAGGTCTTAAATTACTCAAACTCAATTTTAGACTCACAGTGCAAAATATCCCTGTATTTTAGACTTTTTTAGGCCTAAAATTGAAAATGTGTAATTTTAGACTTTTTTAGACATCGCGGGCACCCTGATAAAACTCTGAACTGAACAACTCAACACCTGAACTCTGCCCACCCCTCCACCCCTCCCCTGGACTGTAACGCACTCACCCGCACAATAACTACCTCAGCTGTTGGCACAGAAAGACTGGCACACCAACAGTAATACATCTGCTGCTATATATCTCTGCACCTTACTGCAACCATTTGCACAAATGGCATACCTGCTGCTGTCTGTTATTGCAATATTAATCATGTGCAGTCCAATCTGTCACTGTCTCCACCGACACTACCGCATCGAACTCACAACTATGAGTAGGGGTGGGTTCA
Source organism: Pholidichthys leucotaenia (assembly GCA_020510985.1). Lineage (NCBI taxonomy): Eukaryota > Metazoa > Chordata > Actinopteri > Cichliformes > Pholidichthyidae > Pholidichthys > Pholidichthys leucotaenia. The sequence continues at coordinate 287,058,852 of CM035837.1, forward strand.
AAAGATCAATATATCGATATGGATCGATACATGTTTGACTGAGCCAATATCGATCCACAAAATCCGCGGATCGATCTTTTAATATTAATATGTTTTAATATAATATTTTTACGTTTGTGAACGTCTGCTGAGTATAATCGGGTTGAAACCGGGTCAGTGAGCCAGTAACAATGGCCGAGAAGCGTAAACAACCGACGCGCTAACGGAGCTAGCAAGCTAACGGATATGCTAGTTCTTCTTCTGTGGTGTTAAAACGGTTCTCATCCAGCAAGAGTTTCCAGCCGCGCGTGCTCTTTCGTGTTTACACGAGCGGAGATAATAACGTGCGTCTCTTAATTTAGCAACAAAAGTCACCATAAAGATTGTCCTCAACAGCTTCTGAATATTTTTCATAAATAAAACTTCTGTGTTCCCTGCGGCGCGTGCACACGTCTTTTGTGTTTACATGACGTGGAGTTAATAACGTGCGTCTCTTAATTTAGCAGCAAAAGTCACCGTATAGACTGTCCTCAACAGCTTCTTAATATTTTTCATAAAGCGGGGATAAACAGACTTTTACTCCATGCAGCGCTGTGTTGGAACATCAAGTTGACGACTGATAAAGGGAAAATGCGCGGAGGCTGAAACCCGTGAAGCAGAGACTTGGAGCTGCTGAGACTGTAAGTATAATATTTGTTTGTTTTAACGTTTGTGTCGTCAATTAATAATTTATCTGGCATGATGATGGTTTATTTTACAAACTATGGACACAGAGAGAACTGTTGGTTAAGCGCTGTGAATAAATGCAGAATTAAGGTATATTTTATGAGATTATGGACTTCTGCCACTTAAGCGATGTGAAGAGAATAAATCACAATAAAATTAATAAAGGCTGCAGTACAACAAGCTATTTTTACTCAGTAGAACTAAATTGAAATGAACAAACCTTCTCAGGAAATGAACTGAAACCCTTTTCCAACATTGAAAGTTAATTTGTAGTTAAAATATTAAAAAAAAAAACTAAATTATTAAACCCTACTGTGGTGTGGCGATCTAAAAATATGAATGTTAATTTTACTGTGAAATCTATTCTTTTTATCTGCCTTCAGATGTGTGAAGACTGGAAGCTTCATCCTAACTGAGACCTTCTGAAGGTCAGAGGTGGTCAGTGGAGGAGCATCCCTGCTTCATGTGGATTTCAGCACAGAAGAAGACCTTCAAATTCAAGATTCAAGGAGGTGCTGCCATCACTTTCTCCACACTAACATGCATTCAATGCAATTTAGTTGTAATGACAAATTCTTTTATTTCTTTTTTAAAGTTCTCAGCAAGAACACAATATTGGTCTTTTTTTTTTTACAGTTTTACTGAGCATTTAATTCTAAATAAATCACTGTTTAACAAGAAATTTTTGGCAATCCTGTACTTTTCTTGTGGTGTTACATAGAATAGCATCACTGTAAACTATGGAAAAAGCAGCTGCTTTAAAATTTGTACTTCCTCACACAACTTTGAGTGCAAAAAAACTCTAAAAGTGCCATAACTTTTTGGAAAAGCTCCCACAAATCCAGGCTTTTTGGGCCACAACAATCACAAAAACGGCTGACAAAATCCTGGAGGGACTGAAATACAGTGAGATTATGTCTGCATGGTTCATGCACTGAATTTGTTTACTTACTCTGGGTGGTGAACTTGACAAGACACACCCTTTGCACTAAAGAAAGCACCTGTGAGCAATTTATGAAATGATAAGTTAAATAATAAAAAGTGCATTATTGTAACTGATTTTGGGTCAGTTCTACATGTGATAATTTATGTATTAACAAAGTTAGAAGATTCTTGGTACAATTTGCAGCATTAGGTCTCGAAGATTTTTGTTTCATGGGAAGTAAAATGGCTATTAAAATGGTAATTCCCCAGATCGAATCGGGATTGAATCGGAATCGAATCGATTCAGAATCTCAAGAATCGGAATCGAATCGATTCTGGAAATTAGGGATCGTTCCCAGCCCTAACTATGAGTATTACTGCTTTGCTTCTTCTGTATATAGGGTTGCTGGGTTTTATTGTTTATCTTTATCTTTTCTGTTATTTTAATGGAGAGAGTTGTAATAGTCATCATATAACTGCCCATAATTTTAATTATATGATCACACACAATTTTTTTTTTAATCCATCCACACTCTTATTTTAATTGCGGACTTACCATTTTCATCACGGACTTATTAGGCACTAGTGTGTTTATTTTTAGGGGAATAAATGAATGAACAAGGAGTGTGCAGTGTTTTACTTTTCACTGTAACTCCCCACAGGGACAGGAGATGCATCCACATATCTACCTCGGCTGCACCCGGGGCCAAGGTTGCGGTTCTCCCCGACTGCCAATCGTCAGGGACCAGCAGAAGCCGCCGAAAGCCGCCGAAAGCCGAAAGCGGCTTCCTTCGTGGCTTCCTCAGCCACGAAGGAAGCCGTGCCAGATCTCCTCCTTCATTCCCATCCAGGAGGGACTGGGATAGAGAGCCGCACATCCCCCGTATGAGACGGGGTAGATCCTTGATCGGTGAAAGCAATAGGAGAGGGAGCACTTCATCGCCCCACGGCCGGGAGCAACTTCCATGCCATTGTTAATGAAAGTTTATGAAAGTTTGCACAGGCATCATCCTCTTTTCCTTAAGTTTCAAACCCATTCATGTCTGTGTGTTGCATCTGTGCACACTACATTAAACCATTCAGCTGATTTTTCAGTCCATCCTTCCCCGTTTTTTCTTTGTAACATTACTAACTGGGCATTAACTGTGACTGATGTCTTCCTTATTACCAAGCAGCATTACTATCGCGTGCATTTTGGTTCACACACACAGACTTTAGTCAGCGCAAAACCTGTCTTAAAGGGCCTATATCATGCTATTTTAAGCCTTTCAGAGTAAACTATATGCCTTTTTTTTTTTTTTTTTTTTGTTACTTATTTGTACCCGTAGGTAGACTTGGTTTGCAGTCTGGTGACAAGCCACCGGCTGCTGGTCGCTGCGTGCGCGAGCGCCCTAAACCTACATGTTTTTGGTGTGCGGGAGGAAACTGGAGAAATCCCGGAGTAAACCCGCGCAACACGGGGAGAACATGCAAACTCCACACAGCTCACTGTTGGTCGGGGGCTGGGATCGAACCCACGATCTCATGATCCCCGCGGTCCCCCGGCCGAGGGTAAAACTGTGCTGCCACAGTGCTAAACCACTGCGCCACCGTGCAGCATGCATGTATGTGATAGTATATTACCTTTGGTACACTGGAGAATGAATTTCTTATGAAATATGAGTTATTTTCGCGAGCTACTTTTCCAACCCAGAAGTAAGATGCCTCGATCTCTGAGGCTCCGCATCTCCTTCTTGTGGCTGCCGCCCATTTCATGACGTAACCCCTGAGCCAGCTGCTGCAGTATGTCGCTGGGTTCCTAAATCTCTCACAGCCAAAGACACATTTACGCCACTTAGAAGACATTGTCTTACGTAAAAAAGCAAACAGTTGTTGTCACTGAGCAGATTAGGTGCGAGAGGAACTACTTCTCCACAGCGTCAATGCTAAAGTGAAAGAGTTTTGCCGATCACCGCTCCATTAGCTGCGCGGAGAAAGTGGGTGTGCGCGTTAGCCTGGGGGCGGTGCTGGCAGCACAGGCGCTTCCTGGAGTGGGCGGCTCACCCACATTCATACGTATGAACGTGGGGACCCGATCATTATCAGGGACAGGGCGGAGCAGCAGCTCAGAGAGCAGGGTTGAGGAGGAATACTCAGAGATGCGTGAATGGAGCAAAATACCACTTTGGGGGGGGGGGGGGGGGGTTGGTGAGGAATTAACATTATAACATGCTTAAAAGCTCAAAAAAGTTGATTTTGCATGATATAGGCCCTTTAAACCGTCATGATCACAGTTCACTATAAATAATGCCCTCTTTATATTAAAGGGATGGGAATGAGCACTTGGATTTGATTATCCAAAACACACCTCTGAATGATTAGACCGGCCACTTTGCATCATGCTCAGGCAGGAAGTTCGTTTTTACGCCGTTGTGATAAGGAAATGAACTTGGAAACGCCCATAAAGGCATTCTGCGTCAGTGACAACTGACTAAACGACTAAACTGACCAAACTGACTAAATGACAGTCATTGTAACACGGCCCGATGTAATCCTTTGGCTAAAAGATGATAAATGACTTGTCATTTCCACAGCTGCAGACACAGTGTGGTATTTTAACTCTTCCCATTTAGCAGAGAAGGAAGTGATGGAACATTTTATTACACAACATTTAAACATTTAGACTTACCGCAGTTAGTCTGAGGGAAGTCTGAAGGTTGGGGATGTACAAATTTCAGTTTTACACATTTGTGTGTTTATGTATTTTGGAGGGTGAGTGTGTAACAAAAGGAAAGATTAAGCCTCTACAGTGGTGTGAAAAAGTGTTGGCCCCCTTCCTGATTTCTCATTTTTTTGTGTTTGTCACACTTAAATGTTTCAGATCATCAAACAAATTTAAATATTAGACAAAGATAACACAAGTAAACACAAAATGTAGTTTTTAAATGAAGGTGTTTATTATTAAGGGTAAAAAAAATCCAAACCTACATGGCCCTGTTTGAAAAAGTGACCCCCCCTCCCGTTAAAACATAAGTTAACTGTGGTTTATCACTTCTTTGCAAAGCTGAGTTCAATTTCTCCAGCCACACCCAGACTGATTACTGCCACACCTGTTCTCAATCAAGAAACCACTTAAATAGGACCTGCCTGACAAACTGAAGTAGACCAAAAGTTCCTCAAAAGCTAGACATCATCTAAAGAAATTCAGGAACAAATGAGAAACAACGTAATTGAGATCTATCAGTCTGGTTTGTATTACATGGCTATTTCTCCTGTTTTGATGCATTTTTCCTTTGAGAATCCATGATGATCATGGGCGCCGCCATCTTGGTGCTGGTAGCTCAGTTTTTCGTCCATCATGGTTGATGTTTCGCGTTTGCTCGGTCATTTACACCCTGTACCACATCTCCAAACTCTTATGATTATCCCACGTGAATTTCGTTTGTATTACACGGCTATTTTTCCCGTTTCATGCAGTTTCAGTCACAACAGCTAACGCCATGACCGAACATGACGGCATCCACATTGGTGTGTGAGCTCAAAGCGGAAAAAGGAATAATTATCATGAGGATTTCTTCTTTGCTGTATTCCATGTCAGCCATGATTCCTTCCGCGCGTGTTTGCCACCTTTTGAACTGTCAGATTAGTACAGATCAGTACAAATTCTCAGTATAGCCAGAGGACGTCAATGAGTTGACAGGTGCAGTTGCTGCGCTGTGCCACTGGGGGCGCGACCCATCCATGAAATGTGGACCATTAAAGGGTTAAGTGTGACAAACATACAAAAAAATGAGAAATCAAGAAGGGGCAAACACTTTTTCACACCACTGTACACTAATCTGCCATTCAACATGTTAGATTAAGGATTTCATTATCAAACTAGACTTTAATCCTCTGTCTCGGCCTACTAATCGTTGTCTTTCTTTTGTCCCTTTTCTCTTTTGGTTAAGGCTTTTTTTTTTTTTTTTTTGTTTTAGTCTGTTTTGTTTATCCTGAATAGAAAGCGTCTTGTGTAGCTGCTTTTGTTTTCTCTTTCAAAATAAACTTTAACCTGATTTTGCTTTCCTGAATTCTGAGTCACTTCCTTTTTGTCTGTGTTTAAATCTTTTTCTTTCACCTTCTCCAGAAGGGTGTGCTTTCATTTCTTAAGATTCAAAATAAGCAGACCCCCAAAAAATCAGCAGATTTTTCTTTTCATCAAGCATCGCTGCGGTGCAGCTGCCCTTGGAGAATATCGTGGCCTAGAATCTGAGCTAAACAAGCAGAGGCACACTTGGCACGTGCATTTGCGTGCGTGCAAAACATGGGGGGGGGGGGGGTATACTGAGATGGGCAGCAGAAGAATTAAGTTGACAGCAAAACACCCCAGCGAGGGCAAGAAGGGTGAGAAGTGAAATGGCTGATCCCTGTAGAGGAAAGTGAAGAAAGGAGCGGAAGAAATGAGGAAACACAAGTGATTGAGGCAACGTAATAGACATGGTGAATGCGTGGCTTTGTTCACCCGCTTCCCTCCCCTCTGTTGACTAATTTGAGTCGGGCCAGGCTCGTGGCTACAGTTACAAACACGCCGCTCGACTTGACGGTCTAATCTTCTTTGACGTGAACACATTCGAGGATACACAAGTGCGAAGGCTTTCAGAGGCTGCGTGCTCAAAGTAGAAGGCCTGGGAAACACAGGCTTTAAGAAAAGGAAAAGGGTAGATTGTTACTGAGAAAAATACAAGCAGCGCACTCAATCATGGGTGAGAGAGGAGCAAAGTGCGAGAGAGAGAGAGAGGAAAAAAGAGGGAAAGAAGTCAGCCAGATAGAAAACTGAAGAGCGGTTAGCTTTGGAAGAAAGCTACAACAGGAAATGAGATGAGGAGAAAGGAATTTCAGCAGGATCCGAGACAAGAGTTTAAAAGCAGCGAACAACCCCGTTACCCCCGAGTGTGTGTTTGAATGTAGAAGACGGAGCGGGACACCGTGTGAATGGAAAAGAGAGGAACTCATTGATATTATTGCTCAGTTCCTTTGATGGTTTTTAGGTGGATAGTCAAAGCAAAAAGTCAAAGAAAACTGTATTGGCATTACCGCATTTCTAACGAAATATAAAAACACCCACACCCTCACAGTTTCACATCTAATTGGATCTTTGCATTAGAAATTTTGAACATTGAATTTAACCAAATTAATGCTTATATAATCTGTTAATTTATTAACCTATTAATGATTTGTCCTGTGAAATGCCAAAACACAAGTATAGACTGCACTGAGACTTTTATTAACTTTGGCTACTTGTGAGAAAGACTAAAAGTTGTCCCATCAACAGACAATCAAGTCTGCTACCATTTAGAACAAACAAGACCCACCAGTCATAATGAAAGTGGACTACTATTGGACCCAGCCCATTTACAGACACCCATGTTTCACAAACTAGACCCAAATGACTAAACTCTCCCAGCATACTACTGACAGTCAGAATTACAGGTCATGTCATGTATAACAGTTCTAAAAGACCTATTCCCCATTTATCTGCAGGGAGCCATTTTCAGTCTAATACCTCAGTCCCAAGGAAAACAAAAGCACTCTGAGGTGAGTGCAATATCCCCCGCCTCCATTTTTTTTTTTTTGAAGATCCCAATATTTACTGACGGAGAGCACTGAGCAGTTTTCAACTTTTCAATATAATTACTGTGGCAGAACCAAATTATGATAAGCCCATCATCCACAAATATACAACAAAGTATACAACCCACAGCTGTAGGTTAGGATCCCAAGGTGAACCTGTGTAGCAAGTTTGGTGACCCTAGCTTTCTTTGTTGTTGAGATATAGTTTATAAGCCATTTTGATGTTGACCTTTGACCTTGCGATCCCAAAACCATAGTCACACTTCAGGATCACGGGGTTAACCTGTGTATCAAGTGTAGTGATCCTAACTTTACTCGTTGTACAGTAATAAGGCATAGGGAATGTTAACTTTGACCTTAATAACAGTAACAGTAAATGTAGCATTTACCATAGTGCAACTGCAATGTTAACTTTGAGCTTTGACGCCTTGACCCCAAACCCACAGTTGGGTGAGGCTGTAAGCTGTCCAAGAGGTGTATTAGATACAACTACTGTATCGATTTGAAAAGCCTACATCATTTCTTTCAGTAGTTATTGTGTTTAGAAGATTTAGGGAAAAAGCCGACCGCTGACCTTTGACCTCAAGGTCATCCGATGAAAGTGAAATTGCAATACGCACATCATCAGAGTATATCAAACCATGGTACCAAGTTTCAAAACAATTGGACCACAACTCTAGGAGGAGTTGATTTCACAAGACGGTTACTGTCTATGAAGTTAGGTGAAACAGGAGGTCATAGGTAAGGAGCTACAATTCCTGTAAAAACCATCTGATCAGAGCCAAATTGCAATATGCGCATCCTCAGTGTATATCAAACCATGGTACCAAGTTTCAAAACAATCGGACCAAAACTGCAGGAGGAGTTGTGTGAGGGAATCTGATTTGTTTTATTGCTATTATCACCCCCTAGTGGTTGTTTTGTGTATTTTATTTTGTTAACCTCAGAAACAGGAAGTAAGGTCATTTTCTTCTAAAAAATGTGTGCTTTCTGAAGGTCTGGTGAGGTGCTGTATGTCTGTGTTCATCTACTGCCATCTAAGTCTTCCAAGTTTATAAACTGCATCATCTGTAAGTTATATTGTTTTATTGTCATTAAAGCAACTTGTGTGCACCAGTATTAGTTCAAAAAAGGTGACACATTATATTGTTTAGATCCAGTTTGTAAATGTGTACTGTAAGCTGACAGCAGTTGACTTTACTCCTTAACCACCTATTTTTGTGATGTTTTTGGTTATGCATGTTTCGGAATCTGCGTTTTTAATCAGATACATATTTATAGACTGACTGACCGGGGAAATATTATGCTGATGTTTTTGTGTATATTCAGCTCCTCTATGTTACACTGCATATTGATGTAACAATATTTATTTGTTTATATCTGGTTTGTCAACAGTTTCACACTTTTTCCTGATTAAAACGCTAAACTCGACATGATGGCCTGTTCCTTGGAGTCTGATCAGGAGAGTGTTTAGCTGTCTGTATAGCTGAGTTTACGTTCATGGGGACAACATTTAGCGAGGACACAACAAGTTGATTTCACAAAAGTGGGACAGATGGACGGACTGACCCATAACATAATCCCCCGCCAGTCGAAGCCCAAAGGGCTCTTCGACCGGCGGGGGATAAAAAACACAAATGGGACATGATACATCTATACTGCTAAATCACATGTAAGCAGATTGTTGCATTAAAAATTTAAAGCGACTGAAAACTAATTTTAAATCGCACTGCATACTACAAAATGCAGGGATACCAGTAGCCATGTTTACATGGACACAAGTAACCAGATTAAAAGCCTGATCGGAATAAAAACGCTTCATGTAAACATGCCAATCTGAATATTCTGACCCGATCACACTCCTTTGGATCAAAATTTCCTTCCAATTGAGATGGGTGGGTTATGGCAATTGTTAATCCGATTGGTGTGCATATAAACACTTATTCCGAAGTTTGGGTAGAAAATGTGTTTACTGTGCATGTCTGTACGTCAGCCACACGTCAACTTGACGTATTTCCGCCTTTACAGCAGCTAGCGGAAGGCATGGTGGGAGTAAAACAGAACTGGTTTGTGTCGTCCTGCTGTCTCGCTCTGTTCGTCATATGCAGAAGTATGTACTGCTGGGCTTGTAACTTCATTACAGAGACCAACAGAAGCAAAAGTACGGTCTGAATAACATAATACAGGTCCATTTCCAAAAGAGAAAGACACGAAGCAAGGTTTGTTTACATCGGAAGTTGCTTCTTCTTCTACTATTTCCGGAATTTCAGACAATTCTGCGCATGTCAAAATGATTTTGTCCTTTCAAAAGTGTGACACTTGTCATAATCAGATCAGCTTTTTCAGGGTCCATGTAAACAGTAAAATTCTAATCTGAACTGTAATCAGATTGAAGAAATTTTGCGCATGTAAACATGGCTAGTGTTTTCATGTTTAGATGGGTTGTAATAATCCACAGCTAGCATCTATAGTACTCAAACCCATGATGACACCACAATCACAAGAAATCTGTCACTCTCTTAAAACCACATACGTTCCCGCTCCCTTTCTTTCTCTTTAATATGTGAATCTTTCTTACTAGAAGTTATTACACTTAACTGCAGAATAGTATAGTATGGACTACTTCTTGAAAGTCCTGAGATTAAGATCACATCTTTATGGAGAGAGGCAGAAAACTGAGCCAAGCAGCATATCAGGAGGATAACAGTTTCATAGAATTAAGAAAACAGCAGCATTTCAGTTAAACATGGGTGAAATGTAAAGTAGCTTACATCTTACCCAAGCCATAGAACAGTAAGAGACACATCGCAGTTATATACACAAAAGGCTCATTTCCAGCAAGTGTGGTACAGTTCGGTTCAGCCCACCATGGTAGTTTGGAACAGTAAATCCTGATCTGGCTTGTGCCTACTATAATCAGCAACAACAGCAACACACACACACAGACACACACTTTGGCTGCTTCCTATTTGGGGTCACCACAGCGGATCATGGGTTTGCAAATTTACTGTAATTTGGCAAGGATTTTACGCCTTCCCTTCCTGACACCAGCCTCCCCATTTACCCAGTTTAGAGATCGGCACAAGGAGTACACAGGTTTTGTGCTTCCCCTTGTAGCTGGGTAACCAACTTTCCTTTCCCCATTCTATTTAATGGTGAGCACCAAGCTAGAAGGCAGAAATTAGCCTACTATTTTTATGGTCTTTGTTATGACCTGGCTGGGGCTTGAACCCACAACCTCTCAGCTGTGGGGCAGATGCTCTACCATTATGCCCAGTAACCTAACAATAGTACTATACTGCAGTGGTTACCAACCTACGCCAGAGACACCCGAGGGCGGGGTGAGGCTTTGTCTGCTTGGAGGTTGAGAAAATTATTTGTACATGTTAAAAAGAATCAGTTCAAAATCATAACTGCACACCCAAATGGACAATGAAAAGTCTGCATAAAACAACTGAAAGCATTTTATACATCCATCTAAAATTAGAACTGTTCTCAATACCAATTTTTGGACTCCAAATATTCTGTTGAGTCTTTTCTTTCCCCCCAGTAAACTGCATCAGTTTTTAGCAATGTGACTTGTAATAAATATTTAACTTTTTCATGTGTTTGCAACTTTTTTGTCATAAACTTACAACTTTTCTTGTCAATTTGAGACAATTTTTTTCTTGTAAATTACTTTTTTATATAAAGTTTTCCCCCATGTAATTTTTCCCTAAATTTGCTATTTTGTCATGTAAATTTGAGCCTTTTTCTTACATATTTGCAAATTTATTCTTTTAAATTTGTGACTTTTTGATAATTTTTTGACTATCATCAAGTTACTCTTTTGGTAAAATTTTCTGCTAAATTTGCATGTCGTTTCTAGTGATAAAGATAAATTGAAAAAGATAAATTGTTAATTTCCTTTATTAAAAGCAAGCAATTAGAGGGGAATGCAAATACCAAAATACCAAAATTTGAAAAATGAATGTCACCTTAAAGATGCACTTCGTCAGCTCTAAAACCACCTCAAAATCAAATGTGTATTGCCCAAAAAAGTATATTGTGGTTTTTTTTTACCCACAAAAAGCTTTCATTGCCTTAGAATTGCTTGGAAAGAGCTTTTACATCTTGCATCTTCGTAAGTATGTGCGGATCTATGAATATTCTAATTGGCTCCACCCATACCACCGCCCACCAGTAGTGTATGCTGCAAGGCCAGCCCTCCTCTCTCCTCTGAGGGGCCGTGCACACGACAACGATTTTACCCCAAACCGTGGAAGTTCATCTCCAGTTTAGGTGTCCGTCCATACTACACCGGGTACTTGGAGGTGTGAAAGTGCAGAGATTTGAAACCAGCCTCCAGAGTGAAGGGGCTTTCCGGCACTGTTGAAGCACGTCCGTATCTATGGAAGTAAAGAGCTACAGCCCCAGTTTACAACAGATTTCAGCCAATCCATACACCAAGGGGCATTTATTTCTCACAAATACAAATATGAAGCTTTCTGTATTTCTGACAGAAATACAAGCTCTGCGATTAAACTTTAAGCCTGATGTGTTTATAGTTAGGATCAGGTTAAAAATGGGCTCTTAACGGTATCTGTAAAACTGTTTTTTTTTACACAATAGATGCAGCCTTATATAGAAAAATAATACTCAAAATTATAACCAAGGAGGATGCCTACCTTTGTTGAATGATGAACAAATCATCGTAGAGCTGCCGATGTTTCAAATCCAGTTTTGTGCTGCGCAAATGCTGAGCTGTCTGCTGCAGCCGGACCTCTCATATCACTATTTTTCTTACTTGTAATGCTTTTGTAAAAGTTATGACTGAAGACTCCTTATCAGATATTCAAACCAGCTGTTGGTAAGTCAGATTTTTTTTATTGCCTGCAACTATGTAGGTTATTTAATTCAGCTTTATTTGTATAGTGCCTAATCACAACAAATGTCATCTCAATGCCCTGTTTATTTATTTATTACTCCCTCATTCTTTCAGCTTAAAGAAAATGAGTATAAATATTTATTGCAGATGGAATCTGGCATTTATAGTAATAGTCCAAATGCCCTAGTAAACTTCTACTTGTCATCCGTTAGTTCCAACAGCAGTTTTCACATCGTCGGTGGATCTGTGTGCATGCACGGTTGCTTCTGTGAGGTGTCGTGCACACGCAAATGTTTCTCTCCAGGTCTAAACAAAAACGTTGTCATGTGCACCAGGCCTGAGAGGCTCCCTGTCTCACCTGAGAACACACCGACTGCTTTGCTAAGCAATGGCCAATTCGCCTCCCTCCTCCAGAGGCAGCGGAGGGGGGCTGATGTCTCCTCCTCTGTCCTCCCTTGCGAGGGCTGAATGGATCACCCAGGGAGTTTTGTGTCCCCCCTGAAAACCCCCTCCCCGAACCGAGTCAAACAAATGCAAAACGGACGGGTGGCGGTCTTGGTGCATTCATCCCCCGAGAGCAGATGTCTCTCTCTGGTTCTGCCTTCCAAACGTGTGCCTCCCATTCCTCTGTGGGCGCCTCCGGCAGCTGGTGGACTCCGGTCTCCAAGCTGAAGTACCCCATGTGTGCTGCAGGGCTCTGGAATATGGTAGCCCCAGCGGTGGAAAACGGCAGCCACGGTCAGTTCCCGCCATCCCCAGGAAGGGACACTGACTGTCAGTGTGGTCAGTGGTAGGTACACTTTAAGCCGGTCCTCTCAGCATCATCTCGTCAGCCCCCTTCAAGCCCCCCCCCCCCCACCTGCCTCTCATCCTCTCTCTCTCTGCTTCAAATCCTGCTTGCTCCTCGACTCCTCCCTCTTCCCCTGGGAGAACCAAGTCGGAGTCTCAGTGCTTAGCTTGATTGGTTCATGTTATAACCAATCAGGCTACGCAGGAATGCTTATGTAGCTAGAAACGCTCTGTCCAAAATCACCCATTTGGAAGGGGGGTGGGTGGCGTTCCCTAACAGGAAATTCACAGCAGAAAAACACAGACTTGGGACTGCGGTCAAATTTTGAGCTGGCTATGTCTTGTAAGTCACAAAAAACATGTTACAGACATGTTAACAACAAAAAACTTGATTTTTGTCGCAGTGTCACTTTAACACACAAATATCCAGCTAATTGAACATTTGGGTCCAGCCTTACTTAATGCTTACATACTAAAACATATTTTGGTTTTGCATAGGTTAAAGTTGACTTTTAATGAATCACATTATTCTTTTTGTGCATGTGTACGAGCAGGGGTGGAGGGGGGCCTGTCTTACCTTGGACCCAAGCAAGCAGGACTCCATGGAAAAAAAAAGTTTGGAACCACTGCTACACTGTATAGAACACCTCATCATCATTACAGTATGATACTATCATCTCTACTATTTCTTACTGCATTTTTTTTCTCATCCAGTATCTAAGTCCAGCACTGACTCCACTGACCAAAAATTTCTAAAACACTGCTGCATATCAGAAATGTTCACCATGAGAAATAAGCCTACTTTGAAACAGGTTGTACTGTTTCACTTCGAGGTTTCCGCACAATTAGAGCGGCTGTTGGAGCACCATGTGAAGGAACAGCATGAAAAACAAAGTAAGTTTTTGGTTAAAGACTGCACACCACAGTATGATAAACCAGTGTTCAGTTACTGATCAAACTCACTCACTGTCTACTTCGGCCCAAAGCTAATGTTCACACAGTTTTCCTGGTCGCAATGGAAAAAAAAAGCCAGAGTAAAACAAAAACAAACTATAAAACATGCACACAAAAGTGCAAGTACCTCTGCACGGTTGTAGTGATATAAGACTGTAGAGAAATTCAAAATAAGCGCCCATCTGGGCCAAAAAACTGGTGTGCTCACTCAGGCTATGGCCTCATGGTGTGGTGTAGGCAAAGAAGGGAGCTGGTTTTACAGCTTGGTTTTGCCTCTGCATCCTGTCAGTTTAACCTCAGTTTAACACTACAGTCAGGCTGTTTAAACAGTGACACAATTCCCTGAATACTTGTCTATTTCTGATTCGTAGAAAAAAAGAAAGTTGGAAGTTAAGCATGACCAACTTTATTTTCTCCCGTTAACGTACATGCGCTCTCACGGACTTGGCACACATACGCACGCACATACACCTACACACACATTCAATGTCTTTTGCAAGCAGAGGAAGGGAGAGAAAGTTGGTCCAAGAGTAAGTGCCTGCATGTGGCAAGCTCACACTGCTTGTGTTGCAAAAGGAACACTGTTGCAAAATCTAAGTCATTTAGATTTTTTTCACCCTCTTTTAATGGCGATTGTTTGCATGCCCAGATGACTTCTTCCACGGGACATGTGAAGGACATGCCAAAGAAGAAGAGGCACTTCAGCCCTTATTTACCTCTGCTGACCATGCATGCTGGGCCTGGAGCGGTGCTTCCCCACTGTTCCTGGTTCAGTGTTCTCATGTACCCAGCCCTGATTATTCCACCAGCCTGAAGCTGCCTAAACCGAAACAGGGTCTGCGTCTAAACAGTCAACACACATGTTTACAGCAAACTGCTTCCCAGACAGATGCCTTCTAGGACAAAATGGAGAACCAAGAATATGCTGTTTAGGGACTGCAAAATTATCCTATTATGTTTCCTAAACTAAACAAAACCTAAACCCAACACCTAAATACACGCGGGAGTCCCCCAGGCAGATGAAGCATTTCAAAACTCTACCTCCCCCACTCTCCCATCAGTCTTATTCAGTCACGGGAGGAAGTTTGAAAACCTCTGTTAACCAGCTGTCAGTGGATTAAAAAAAGGTGTGAGTGTGTGTGTGTGTGTGGGGGGGGGGGGGTGTCTGTCATCCCATGTCTGAGTCATCCTGCTTGGGCTGTCTGAATTCAACTGCCCACTACTGCTTCCTGCACCTTCCACCACACAATACAGTATGTAATCTGGTGTTTCTTTAGCTGTGGGCCACCTAGTATTAAAGACAATTTTCAAATACTACTACAGAACTATCAAATAGTTCTGATGTGCCAAAGAAAACAGCTCAGGAGGAGCAGCCTTCCCCAACCATATGACACATATTTTAGTGTGGGTTTAATAACTATTAAAATCTACCAAAAACAACACAAGTTCATATAACTGGCTCTATGTGTGAGTTAGTGTCAGATTGATTTTCTTGATGTTTTATTTATGATTTGATCATGTGTTTCATATATAGCATATTCACTTTGGTTGGTTCAGTAATTCCATCTTTAACATAAATTAATTCAGTTCTTTCCTCAAGTGGTCATAAATTATTCAATATGCGGGGGCTATATATTGCACACTCCACCCATTAAAGAACAAGGTGAATTCTATGGCATATAACCACATTTCTTAATTTTTTCACTAGCCATATTTTCTCAAAATGATTCTTTGTCCAATGTGAAAGAGGTCTCAGAGGAAGTTTGACAGTCCTCTCACCCTCACGGTGCATTGCAAAGTGTTTCAGCTAAATATTTTTTGTTCCAAGAATTGCAACACTTTTATAGGCAATATTTTTACTGTTGAATATTAACACTGGCCAGAATAAATATGCACACAACACAATAATATACTGTGTCAATTAAAACGGTGAAAGAAGAAAAATATCAGCATAAGTATGTGGCTATAAACTACAACTGACTCCTCGTTTCTGATAGTTAAACAGACAATATTCTTGGCACTCATTTAATAGATAACCATCTATCTATAAATGCAAGATATCTCTGTGTGTGTGTGTGTGTGTGCGTGTTCCTCTGATATCGCTCAAGCCGTTCGTCAGACTGGCCTCAGATTTTATAAGTGTTTTGCTGAGATGACGAGGGTGTGCATCCCCGAGTATGGAGTTGCTCAGTGAAACTATGTAATTTTTATCAATAAAAGTTTAGCCACCACTCTGTTTCTTCATGCCCTGGCTTCTAGAAGTGTGGGTGAGGCTTTGGATTGACTCTGTACTGACTGGATAATACGCAGCATCACAACCAGTCACCAGAGGGCTCCGCAAACAAAACAAGGAAGTGAAAAGCGACAAATTTGACCAGAAAAAGAGAATACTGACAATTTAATGCTTAAAAAAATTATACTATAATGCTGCCGTGATTGTGTAGCTCTAAAGAATAATTCGGCATATCAATGGCTGAAATGCAAAACCTCCTATCTGCAAGATTTTCTGACTTGCGGATTGCACTTTGGATGATGAGAACAAGGAAGGCTGCTCATATCTGTCTGCAAGACAGTCCCGCCCTTTATTGTACCAGAAAATTATTCTGATGAAAAAAAATAGCATAGCATTCTTTGTATACTTCTGCAAGAAAACAAAGGTTTTTTTTAGTTTTCTCAAAAAAGTGCAGTTCAGATAGGAGGTTTGCATTTCGGCCATCGGTATGTGGAGAACACAAGGTGCACAGGTGTGTGTGGGGGGTCTCGCCTGCTGCTTCACCTGTGCTTCACCAGTGTACCACTGCTGTCCTTTGCGGCACCGCAGGTTCAACATGGTGCTCCTCCTGGTGCACGGCTATCTAAAAATTAAAAGTTAATAATGATACCACCATGATCATGGAGGGGAATGGCCAGATCAATTGCATATCATATGCAGACACCCACAGTGGACCCAAGCTGGTGCGCTGCACCCACACAGGTCTGAGGCTGGGACGCAACACCCATGATGGCCCCCGACTGGGACACAATACCCACAGAGACCTGGACTGAGGAGGACCTGCACCCACGGAGGTCCCGGGCTTGGACGGAGCAGCCGCAACGACCTCAGCTGGAGGAGAAGCAGCACCCACGGAGGCCCCGGGCTGGAACGGAGCAGCCGCAATGACCTCAGCTGGAGGAGCTGGACCCACGGTGATCTCGGGCAGCGAGGCTGGACCCACGGAGACCTCTGGCAAAGTTGGACGTTCCTCGGCGACCCTGGAGAAAGGCTCCGACAGGAGGGACAAAGAAACAGGGTGAGGGTCAATGACGGCAGTGGAGCCCGGCGAGGTGAGCTCAGGTGCAGCTGACAGCTGCAGTTGACTCCCCCACGAAGAGCCAGACAAGATCTCCCCTAAACAGAAACAGTAAAAACAAAGGAGAGCACTTGCCTGAGCTCAAGCTCCACTGCCGTCCAGGACTCCATCAATCCGTGTGGTGATGTCTCGGGCCCGGCCCTCTGGAGGTCCAGCTTCGGCTCTACTGTGGTGGCCCCTGCAGCAGGCATGGGGGCAGGTGCAGTCCCGGGACCCCCCAACGAAGTGGCCCACGCAGGTGGCTCGCCCGGCGTGGACACAGGAGGTCGGCTCCCTGCTGGCGCTGGACCCTGTACTGCTGAAGCCAGGGGACACTCCATTGTCAGTGCAGGCTTCAGCTCACTGACAGCGCTCTCCCTCCGTCTGGACCGTGGCTGCGGGGCTGGAACCAGGCCTTCCAGGGCCGCAGGAAACTCCATCATCCGGCGGTTTGAGCCTGGGACCGGCGGACACTCAGGAGACATAGGAGGCGAGACACAGAGAGCAGGTGAACAGTCTAGAGCTGCAGCAGATGGTGAGGACTCAGAGGACTGCATAGTCTGAGTCTCACAACTGGGAATCAGGCAAGATAATTCATGTTCTGGTGAATGACAATGAAAAAACACTTGCCTGAGTTCCCAGAGCACGATGTTCTCTGCTGCAGCTGGTGTAGTTTCAGCCCTCTCCGTGACTTCAGTGGCTGAGGGCCCCCCAGAGGAAAGTAGAGGAGCCGCCCAGACACGGCGACGGATGAAGCCAGGAAGGAGGTGACCGGACCTTCAGCAGCGGGAGGACACGCCGAGGTGACGGGAGTTGCAGCAGCAAAGGAGGAGGAAGAAGCTGATGAGACAGCGGTGACGAAGAACAGGAGAGAGGAACTGCCGTGGGGACTGTCTGGCTTGGCGCAGGGGAAGCTGCTGGCTGAAAGGTGGAGGGTGTTCCTCCGGCGGTGTTTGACTGGGCAGCGGCGGGAAACAGGAGGCGGCTGACCCAGGCGGTTCTCCTATGGGCAGTCCAGTCCTGCCGTGACCTGAGGAGGAGCGGCGGCAGACCCGGAAGAGTGGTGTCTCGGAGCAAGCGAAGCAGACATGGGAGCGGGCAAGCAGAGGGAGGAGGAAGACGTCTCTCGCGGGGAGCGCTTCCTTGTTGGCTTTGGACCCGCCGAGCGCGGCCCCATCATCAGCTCAGGGAAGGACAGCTGGAGCACTGAGACGGTGGACAACAAATCCGCGTACTGGAGATACTTCCTCAATCCTGGATGTGCCTCAACGATGCCAACCGCTGCCTCCACATTCTCCCAGACTCTTTTTGGGCCGCGGGAGGTGAGAGCTTCAGTCACGAATTCCTGGATAAATTCGGTGGCCCATTCCTCGTCTAGGCTCGGGGTCCCGGTCACCTATCCCCCTCTGTTGTCTGACGGCTGGCTGGCTGGGGACATTGTGAATGCTCCAGACAACACAGGTGAGTGAAAACAAAAAGAACCACAAACTGCAGCAGCTGGGTCTTGGCAGCTGGGTGGTCGGAGTCTACTGTCGAGAATTGCCCTTCCCAGGGGCCCAGGGACTGGGTTCTAACAGACATGGATTCCTGATGAGACTCCGACAAGAAGTGGATGAAGCAGGCAGTCCCTTAGATGCATAAGTGGGGTCAAAAATGACCCCAGCGGTTGTTGTTTTGCAATATCTTTGTAATTTTAATTTTTCATCATTTAATCTTCCATGTATTCATCAAATAGGTTGTCTTTGACATGAGGCCATTTGGATTTGTATCTAATTGTTATATTTTTTAAGTAATTGCATTTTTTGTATCAGTACCACACTTTTCCATATGTGGGGTCAAAAATGACCCCAAGCATTTTCTATGGAATTTCAAAGGTTAACCCTAGGAACCTTTGATTTTTAATAACTGTGATTGTCAGATATACATTTACTGTCGATCCACACATCTAATGCCAACAGTCTCACCACAAGTGATGGCGAGATGAAGCTTCATGAAGCAAATCTCTTTCTTGCTGGTTCTATAGCAAAAAAAAAAAAAAGAAGAAGCTGGAATAGATTGCAAATAAAGTCCCAAGTCCGCAAAATGTGAGGGACATTGCGCTTCGCTGTCCCCTTCAAATGTCAACACGTTCATCAGCAACACAAGCCTTGATACGTGCTTCACAAAAATTTTCCCGGGTTACTCAACACACGCTTCAAAGACTCTGCACGGAAGGACACATCTACTCACGACCCTGAAGGTTATTTTTACACAGCAACATACATGTAAGTATTATCATTTTTATACCTCATAATATATGTGCTGTTATAAATTATGAACTTATTTTCCACGTCCAAGAATTTTGTGTGATAGTGTTATGTTATCATCATCAAATTACTACTTTGTAGTTAGCTACAGTAGCTAATAACTAAGCTAACACTGGTTAGCTGTGTGTGTCTGTCACGTTTATAGGACATCATAAGACAGCCTATGAACTCAGGCATCATAGGACTCGCAATGCCGTCATAAAGATATGATGTCTATATGATGGCACATAGACAAATGTGTCTTTATGATGTCATGTACAGTGGGGCAAAAAAATATTTAGTCAGCCACTAATTGTGCAAGTTCTCCCACTTAAAAGATGAGAGAGGTCTCCAATTTTCATCATAGGTATACATACCTCAACTATGAGAGACAAAATGAGAAAAAAAAAATCCAGAAAATCACATTGTCTTATTTTTAAAGAATTTATTTGCAAATTATGGTGGAAAATAAGACCATGAGACTGAGCACAGAATCTGCTCCGATCCGTCTGTCAATCTCTCGCTCCATTCTCCCCTCACTCGTGAATAAGACCCCGAGATACTTAAATTCCTCCACTTGGCAGGAGCTTGTCCTCAACCCGGAGAGGACAAGCCACCTTGTTCCAGCTGAGGACCATGGACTTGGACTTGGAGGTACTGATTCTCATTCCAGCTGCTTCACACTCAGCAGCAAATCATCCCAGTAAGACCTGTAGGTCATTGCTGGATGAAGCCAAGAGGACAACATCATCTACAAACAGCAGAGATGAGATCCTGTGGTCACCAAGCATGACACCCTCTGTTCCCTGGCTGTGCCTAGAAATCCTGTCCATAAAAATTATGAACAGGATCGGTGACAAAGGGCAGCCCTGGTGGAGTCCAACTCTCACTGAGAATGAGTCCGACTGAGTGCTGGCAATACAAACCAAACTCTCACAATGGTCGTATAGAGACCAAATAGCTCACAACAACAAGCCCGATACCCCATACTCCTGAAGCACCCCCACACACACACAAAAAAAACCCATGAGGGATGCAGTCAAATGCCTTCTCCAAGTCCACAAAACACATGTAAACTGGTTGGGCAAACTCTCACGAACCCTCAAGGATTCTTGAAAGGGTGAAGAGTTGGTCCGATGTGCCATGGCCAGGCCGAAAACCACACTGCTCCTCCTGAATCCGAGGTTCGGACTCTCCTCCCACCTTGGCATAGACCTTCCCAGGGAGGTTGAGGAGTGTAATCTGATAGAAAAGTTTCATATTTGTAATCTGCTTTGTCTCAGAGTCTGTGTGAAAGTGCTAAAGATGCTGATGCAGCTATGTTGTGTTATCACTTTGTTTTAGTTTGCATGTACTATTCTAGTGTGACTGGTGCTGGGAGAGTGTGACGGTTCCTGAGAGAGATAATCTGTACATCAAGTTTTGACCAGATGCACTGAACCAATCACCATGGACATTTTCTCCTCCACCTCTCAGATAACAGAGGGCTTAAAGGACTGAGCGATATGTGTTTGAGTCAGAATGATGCGCAAACAGGCTCTGAGACTGTTGTTGTATTGTTCTCCACTGGCCAGTGTAATTAAATTTGCTGTAACTTTGATCCTGCCTGATTCTTGACTGAAGGTTAAGAAGAATTTTTCCAACATAATCTCTCTAAAGTTGGAACACACCCTCCAGTCCGCCTTCTTGAGGAGAGGAACCACCACCCCAGTTTGCCATGCCAAAGGCACTGTCCCCAACTTCCATGCAATGTTGCAGAGGCGTGTCAACCATGACAGCCCTACAACATCCACGGCCTTGTAGTACTCAGGGTGAATCTTGTCCACCCCCGGGGCCCAGCCACCAAAGAGTTTTTTAACCACTTCTGCAACCTTAGCCCCTGCGATGGGCAAGTCGTCCCCCTTGTCCACACACCCTGCTTTCTCTGTGGAAGGCGTGTCAGGGGGATTGAGGAGATCCTCGAAGTATTCCTTCCACCGCCCAACGATATTCCCAGTCGAAGTCAGCAGTGCCCCATTGCACCAAACACACTGTGGACAGGGAGCTGCTTCTCCCTCCTGAGTCGCTGGACAGTTTGCCAGAATTTCTTCGAGGCTGACCAAAAGTCTTGTTCCATGGCCTTACCGAACTCCTCTCACACCCAGGTTTTGCTTCAGCAACCACCCGAGCTGCACTCCGCTTGGCCTGCTGGTACACCTCAGCTGCTCCAGGAGTCCCACAAGCCAACCAAGCTCAATAGGACTCCTTCAGTTTAATGCCCCCCCTCACCACTGGTGTTCACCACTTAGTTCGGGTGGCCACCTTGAGACGCACCGACGACCTTGCAGCCGCAGCTCTGGGCAGCCACCTCAACAATGGAGGTGGAGAACATGGCCCATTCAGACTCCATGTCTCCAGACTCCCTCAGAATGTGGTCAGAGTTCTTCTGGAGGTGGGAGTTGAAGACCTCCCAGCCAGGGGCCTCAGCCAGATGTTCCCAGCACACCCTCACTATTTATTTCTCAGAGATATTTATTTCCCTCTCATTTTGTTTCACGGTTATCTTTGCCTTTATGTCGCTGAAAAATCTCCTGGTAATCACTTTTTCTGAGACATGTCCCTTCTGGATTTGACTGCCCATGCACAACATTTTCCTGTTTATGAATGATTAAAATGCCTTTAGGCTGCCTGCATTTGGGTCCACATCCTCTGAGGACCGCTCCATTTGAGTGCTGAGGCTGTATACTTCTCTCCTATAATTGCCACCATCTTGGCAGGCATAAGGTTGCGAAGGTCTAGAGAGAGCTCTTTGCTTCTACCCTTCATGAGTTCTTTGTGGTGTGACAATCTGATATTCAAAGACCTTTTTAAAGGTTATCAGTCAGGATGTCACCAGCTGAAATTAATTTACACTGAAGAGGGATGGGATGGCTTCCTAAATTCTAATGGATTTCAGCCAGTTTCTTGGCTTTCTATGCCTTTTTGCACCTCTTTTTCTTCATGTGATCAATACTTACTCCCTGTGTCATTCTTGTCAGTTTGTCATCCTTGTTTTGGGAACACAGTTGCCTTGAATTCTTTGTATGTATGGATTACTTGGGTTGTTACTGATATTTGGTAAAAATCTCAAGTCAGAAATATCATCAGAAATATGTCACAGGGTTACAAAAATAATTTTTTTGTAAGTTGTCTGTTTTTTCAACTGATTTAAGACAATTTTGCACCGCTGAATCCGAAAATGATATCAGTTTCTCTCGATCAGGTCAAAAAAAAATCTGATCTTCTGCCTAAATCGATTACATTTTTGTGACATTATCGGTTGTTTTTTGTTAATGTTTCTCATCTGAAATAGATTTTTAAGAGAAAAAAATCATTTTTAACACAATTTATTGATTAATTGTTACAAACTTCGATTACTGTAAATTGAATAGTAGATATTGATAAAGGTAAGTACATGTAAATTGAATGTTACGTGTGACATGATGTCATGACAATTTATGACATGATGTCATAAATTGTCACATGCAAACTCCTCAGAGTTTGAGAAATTTCAAGAAATAAAAAAGAATTTTGCATCATATAAAGCGAAAATACCCGTACATGTAAACAAAAACGTAAAAAACAACATGTGGCCATACTTCAAAAAGTTGACCTGATTGCACAAAACCAATGTGATTTTTGGATTCAGCACGTCAAAATGGTCCTAAATCAGCTAAAAAAAAATTTTGACAATAAATTTGGTGCTGACCAGTGTGTTAAATGAGAAAAATGTTGATGTGTTTAATACTTATTTTCCCTGTTGTATATATTAAAAAACATGCAAAAATTACACCCAAGTACAGCATGAGTATTTCTGTGATTGCTAAAACAACATAATTGTGCAGCTGTTTCTAATCACTTTAGTATTCCATTTATACTGCTTTTATTTGTATTGCTTTTCAGCATTTAAACATCAATGTTAACAAGGCATGAATGCCCATTTTTACATGTTTACAATTTTTTTTATATTTGATTTTATTAAAATATCTTTTTAAGAGAAGAAGCATTGTTTCACATCAGAAAAATAAAACTCCTGCATTGATGCTTAAATCCTGTGAAGGCCTGCTTTTTTCCCCACATGGAAAACTGATAAGGGAATCAAATGAGAATCGGATCGATATGCAAAACCAACAATACCATTGATATTGATAATCAATTCCCATTCCTAGATGATCCTGCACTGTAATGTAACTACTGATAATGCCTTCAAGTTAGGTCAGAGAATTTATGTTTGGGTTAAAAATGTTCCAGTACTGTATCCTTACATGTTTACTCAAAGGGATGCTCAGCAATTTGGGCACACATATTGCTGCGTGTGTTTTCTAGTATTTGTCCAACACCTTTTCTTCCAGTAACCAAGAAGTCAAATACATATGTTGTTCTTAATTAGTGCAAAGTACCGTCTCCAGCTGTGCTACTGAGAGTTCCCATCTCTCTGCGGGCTGACAGAGACGCAGTCACTGACAGACAGAGGACAGCCTGCTCCTGTATGTGAAGCACCACCTCTGTCTCCTGCTCTGCGTCTCGCTACATCTGCTTTGTGTTAACTTGTTGCCATGCAGGAAAAAACACAATTCCTTTTGTAGTCCATTCCAGCCAATCGGGAAGTGAATTGGGGGGTAGTTTCCTGTT
Source organism: Pholidichthys leucotaenia (assembly GCA_020510985.1). Taxonomy (NCBI): domain Eukaryota; kingdom Metazoa; phylum Chordata; class Actinopteri; order Cichliformes; family Pholidichthyidae; genus Pholidichthys; species Pholidichthys leucotaenia. The sequence continues at coordinate 287,082,944 of CM035837.1, forward strand.
TCCTGTGTTCCCCCAGACAACACGGACTCAGGCCCAGTTGCAATGATCAGTTTCCGATATTAACGCATTCCTCCAGGAAACTTAGGAGAGTCATGATAATAAGTCCTCCCTCTCTTTCTCTCGCTCTTGTCTCTGAATATGTGGCAGACTTTCAGCTCTGAGTCATCAGCCAACTGTGGCGGTCTCATGCCAAAGGACAAGACTTTGATGAAAACAATGTGAGCAAGCGTTGCACAGACATTACTGGGAGCAGAGCGCCAGGGGGATCAGGATGACAGCAAGTATGAGTGCTGCTAGGAGACGACACAGTGTAAACTGTGCTGTCGTCACAGTATGATATTGAAGAACAAGGACGGAGGAAAGTGTCTGAGCTAAGAAGTGACGACAACATAAATGTTACTCATGAATGTCAATAATCATGACGCAGTGATAAAACTGGTTACACTGACATTTTGCTGACAAAAAAAATGCATATACGTACTCAAGTAAAAGCATCCTCTGACTTGTACTTTGAATTTAAGAAACAGCTGCAAACTGCTATGAATATAACATTTTCATTAGAGAGCACAAGTACAGGAGGCTGAAAAGTTCATATTGGTCAAATTTGACCAAATGTGGTTTACTTTTCAACCGCAGGGATCCAAGCACTGGAACACCAATGGAAGAAGGGTGTGGACCGAAGAAGAGACTATGTTGACAAATAAACCGCATTTGGTCAAATTTGACCACTATGAACTTTTCAGCCCCTCTTCCCCCCGTATAATACAGTGAACGCTGCTTGGCATCAAAGGAGAAGTCCAGATAAGAGGAAATGAAAAAATGGGTTTAGTAAAGGTAAACATAATGTGGGATCCTTAAACAGTCAGCTAAGGAACCAACAGCATGCCAAATGCAAAACAACAGCATGCAAAACAAAGACAAAACCCGGCATCACATCTTCAATGCATATTCTTGAAAAATGGCTTGGAAAACTGAATGAATTGGGGAAACAGCTGACTAGATTGCAGCTTTACTTAGATAATTTAGACCAGGATAAAAAAAATTCTAGCCAGACTGTCAATGACAGAGCAGCTCATTCTGGCCTGATGAAAGTACTGCTAAAGCGCCCAGATCTACTGACCTCTGACCTTGACCTCGAGCACAACCTAGCTACAGACCCACCTGAGGATCATTGTGAATTTTTTAAGCATTGGGACAATTGTCTAGGTGTAGCGGCAATTTTTGTCAAAGACTGAAGGGGGATATGGTATGGGGTGGTTCATCTGCCCCACTTTTGTGAAATCAACTCCTCCTACATTTTTGGTCCCACTGTTTTGAAAGTAGGTACCAAGGTTTGATATACACTGATGATGGGCAGATTACAATTTGACTCTGATCGGATGATTTTTGCAGGAATTATAGACCTCGAGGTAAAGGTCAGAGGTCAGTTTTTCCCTAAATCTTGTAAAGACAGTAACTACTGAAAGAAGTGATGTAGGATTTTCAAATCCATACCATAGTTGCATCTAAGACAAATCTCGGATGGCTTACACCCTGACCTGACTATGGGTTTGTGGTCAACAGGTCAAAGTTAATATTCCATTTGTACTAATATTATAGAAGAAGTAAAGCTAGGGTCGTGTGGTGACCCAGCACACTGCAGACTGACACGATTTCACACTCAGCAGGGCTGGAGGAAACGAAGGACAATTTACATACAGACAGAGAGCCCCTGGGGGCAATCAGAACAATGGACTGTTGTGTATACATCCCCTGGATGAGGGAGAGGACATCCAGGCGCCAGTTGGTCACGCTAATGATATGTATTGACTGATATGCTAATGTGCCATGCATTCTCTCTGTCTGTATCACTGTATAAAAGAGCTTGTGTGGCATGCCTCAGCAGCACAGTACCTCACTTAGCTACAATGTGGGTCTCATTATGTTGGAGGAAATAAAACTTTGCACCCTGACAGCTCGTCGCATCTCGCCTGATCTTTTACCTCCACAGGGTCACCAAACATGGTAGACAGGTTCATCCTGTGACTCTGAAGTGTGACTATGGTTTTGGGGTCACAAGGTCAAAGGTCAATGTCAAAATGCCAAACAAACTATCAATTCAATTCAAACAACTTTATTTATCCCTCAGGGGGCAATTAATTTAAAAAAGCAACTTGTACATTGATGCACCGAGTTGTGCAGACACAATAGACAATAAAAAAAGACTGAAATTCAGTCACATCTAACCAACCATTAGAGAGAGTGCTACAATAAATAGTACTATAAAAAATACAACAATAAGATTGGGGGTTACTAAAAGAATAAAACAGTCATGATAAAAACAAAAACCTAAAACTTGTATAATAAATAATAATTAAAAAAAATATGTGTGACATTTAACAACCTTAAGAAGCATTTAGTAGCTTTATTGCTAAGGGAATAAAGGACTTAGCATACCAATTAGTTTTGCTAGCAGGTAAAACATAACGGCGCCCTGATGGCAAAAGAGAGAATTCATTAGAGAGGACAAGATCAGGAGAAGATAAAATGCATTCTCCTTTCCGAATGATCTGCTGGTTACAAAAGGAATTCAGATCTCTGTCTTACACTGATAAAACTATATCTCAACAACAAAGAAACCAAGGTCACCAAACAGTACACAGTGTTACGACCCAAGTGCTGGTCCTGTCCACGCTCGGGCCACGCATAGCTCACTGCCGGCCTTGACAGCTGTGGGTTGTATTCTGGCCTCACCGGGCTCTTATTGTGAAGGCGCTTGGTGGGGCTTCCGCCTGTCAAGGCCGGTCAGCTGCTGGTCAGCTGCGCCACCGTGCAGCCCGGCTGCACGGTGGCGCAGTGGTTTAGCACTGTGGCAGCGCAGTTTTACCCTCGGCCGGGGGACCGCGGGGATCATGAGATCGTGGGTTCGATCCCAGCCCCCGACCAACAGTGAGCTGTGTGGAGTTTGCATGTTCTCCCCGTGTTGCGCGGGTTTACTCCGGGATTTCTCCGGTTTCCTCCCGCACACCAAAAACACAAAAACATGTAGGTTTAGGGCGCTCGCGCACGCAGCGACCAGCAGCCAGTGGCTTGTCACCAGACTGCAAACCAAGTCTACCTACGGGTACAAATAAGTAACAAAAAAAAAAAAAAAAAAGGCCGGTCAGCTGTCTGTCATTACTGCTCGTTAGCGTTCGCCCTTATAAGGCAGGCGCTGACGGCAGTCCAATTGCGGGAGCATAAGTCAACAATCGTCAGACATTCATCGTTCTGGTCTGGTCAGGTTCGTGTATATTCTCGTGCTTTGCTTGCTCATGTCATGTCATGTCTTAGATCGTAAGTGGCTGGGGTTAGCCTTACGGTCCCATGCTCTACGTTTAGTGTATCTTTGTCACAGTCTATCATAGTCTTGTGTTACGTCTTGTGTCTTGTTAATAAATCACCATCATTGCAAAACTCACTGGTGACTTGTGGCGTCTTATACTGGCTCGTGAGGGCCAGACGTGACACACAGGTTCACCTTGGGATCCTGACCTCTGACAATGGTCTTAGGGTGAAAAGGTCAAATGGCAATGTTAACATTCCCTTTACACTATTACTATAAAACGAGTAAAACTACGGTAACCAAACTTGGTACACAGGTTCACTCTGAGACCATGGCCTCTGACTATGGGTTTGTGGTCAAAAGATCAAAGGTTAAGGTTAGTATTCCCTATGCAATACAATACGTGTAAAGCTCTTTAGGGTCACCAAACTTGCTACACAGGTTCATCTTGGGATCATGAACTACAACTATGGGTTGTACAAAATTATTTTTGTTGTATATTCATGGATGATAAGCTTATCATAATTTGGCTCTGCCTCAATAATTATATGGAAAAAGTTGAAAACTGCTCTCCATTGACATATTAGAATCTTCAAAGAAAACAGAGGTGAGGGATATTGCACTCGCCTCAGTGTGCCGTTGTTGTGAAATGTGGATGGACAGACAAACAGGTGACGGAAGCAGTGCCATTACATTAGCTCCTTCCGACTTGCTGAAATAAGTTAACAAAAAACACTAAATGTAATATAACAATTATCCATTATTGCAGTTCACTCTAAGCCATTTTAATATCCCCCGCCATTCGAAGACCAAAGGGGGATTATGTTATGGTGATAGCTAGAGGTGGGCAATATGGCCTAAAAATGATATCACGATATTTCTGTGAATTTTCACAATAACGATATTTTTCATGGTATTACAGAATACATTTTTTTTTCTTTAAAATTTATGCAAAAAGGACAGTTTCACAGGCCAGCATTATTTACCTTCAACATATTCAGTAAAACAAAACAAAAACTCTTATTTCTCCATTTTATAAACAGCAGCTCAGATTTAGTTTAAAATATTTTTTAGTTCTGTATCAAATATTAAAAGAAAATAATATAAACTGTTAGATCTTAACTGCACACAGTGGTTGGGTTTTATGCTGAATCCCTTTTACCTGCATTACGCGGCCCTCGGGGAGGAGAACAAGCTGCTCTACTTGTCGGACGCAAGCTCGGGGAGGCAGTTCCTCGTCGACACAGGCTCCCAGTTGAGTTTCATCACACCTTCCTACGCGGACAGACTAGCTGGTTCCGGAGGTCCCCGGGTGACAGCAGCAAACGGCTCGGAGATTAAGACCTTTGGTGAGAAGACTCTGCTTCTGTCTCTACACGGATGTACATTTGAGTGGACTTTTGTTGTAGCAGCAGTAAATTTCAATATGTTGGGGGCTGATTTTTTGTGCTCACGTGGTTTGTTGGTTGATCTCGCTAACAGGCGCCTGGTTAATGCATTTTCTTTTGATTCTATCCCCTGTACAGCGCGAGTGGCCCCACCAACAGCACAAGCCAACGTCACAGCTGCAAGCAGTAAGTTCCACACACTGCTCACTCAGTTCCCAGCACTCACGGTCCCCACATTTTCGGCAACAGTCGCTAAACACAGGGTGGAGCATTTTATTACCACTACCGGACCGCCCGTTTTTGCAAAAGCTCGGCGCTTGGACGCAGTTAAACTGGCCATAGCGCACGAGGAATTCGCCAACCTGGAGAGGTTGGGCATTATCAGGCGTTCAAACAGTCCGTGGGCTTCCCCACTACACATGATCCCGAAAGCTGACGGATCATGGCGCCCTTGCGGGGATTTACGCAGGTTAAACAACACTACAGCGCACGACCGCTACTCAATCCCGCATATCCAAGATTTTTCTGTTCATTTGGCGGGGGCGCGCATTTTTTCTAAAATAGACTTGGTCCGCGGTTACCACCAGGTCCCAGTGCGCGCTGAGGACATACCCAAAACAGCGGTAATAACTCCGTTTGGCCTATTTGAGTTTTTACGCATGCCATTCGGACTTAAAGGGGCTGCTCAGACGTTCCAACGCATGACGGACGCGGTGCTTCACGATCTCCCTTTCGTGTTCGTCTACTTGGACGATATTTTAGTAGCCAGCGCGTCCGAAGACGAACATGAAAAACACCTGGCCACAGTTTTCCGAAGGTTGGGAGATCACGGGTTAATAATCAACCCAGCGAAGTGTCAGTTCGGGGTGGCACAGATCGATTTTTTAGGACACCGCGTCTCCCCCGAAGGAGCAGTTCCGCTTCCCGACAAAGTGCGCGCGGTGGCAGATTTTCCCCAGCCGCAGACAGTCAGGGAGTTGCAGGAGTTTTTGGGAATGGTGAATTTTTATAACCGTTTTCTCCCCCGCGTGGCGCAACTCATGCAGCCGCTGTATGCCGCACTCAAAAAAAAGAAACCCGCGGATAAGGTCGAGTGGTCCCCGGAGCGGGACCAAGAGTTCTCGGAGGTGAAAGCAGCCTTGGCAAAGGCTGCGTTGTTGGCACACCCAGACCCAACGGCCCACATAGCGCTCACCACTGACGCATCAGAGGTGGCCATAGGGGCAGTCGTGGAGCAACATGTAGCCGGGGTTTGGCAGCCCCTCGCATTTTTCAGCAGGACCTTGCGCGATAGCGAAGGTAAATACAGCGCGTTCGACAGGGAGCTGCTGGCTTTCCATTTGGCCATCCGCCACTTTCAGTTCTGGCTAGAAGGACGCTCTTTCACCGCATTCGTTGACCACAAACCGCTAACATTCGCGATGGCCAAGCTTTCCGAACCATGGTCAGGCCGGCAGCAGAGACAGCTGGCCGCGATATCAGAGTTTACCACTGATATTCAGCATGTGGCGGGCAAACTCAACGTAGTGGCAGATTGCCTCTCGCGCACCGTGGCGGCCCCAGTCAGCGTGGGAGTAGATTAGGCAGCCATGGCCGCCGAGCAGGTTGGTGACGCGGAGGTGCGCGCGCTTCAGTCTGGACCAACAGGGTTAAGGCTGGAGAGCAGGGTGCTGCAAGACGGTATGCCCTCCCTAATCTGCGATGTCTCCACGGGACGGCCGCATCCAGTAGTACCGGCCGTGTGGCGCCGCCGCGTTTTTGACTCGATTCATTCTTTGGCGCACCCGGGAGTGCGCGCGTCGGTCAAAATGGTAGGAGAGAAATTTGTGTGGCCGAGCCTCCGCAAACAAGTTAAAGAGTGGGCAGCAGCCTGCACGGCGTGTCAACGAGCCAAGGTACACAGGCACACGAGGGCTCCTTTGGAGCCGTTTCACATTCCGGCCAAGAGGTTCAATCACGTTCATGTGGACCTCGTGGGCCCCCTCCCACTGTCACAAGGGTGCACACACCTTCTCACAATGGTGGACCGCACCACGCGCTGGCCTGAAGTGGTCCCGCTGGCATCAACCACGGCCGAGGAGGTGGCGCGCGCGTTTTTAACAGCTTGGGTGGCGCGCTTCGGCGTTCCGTGTGGACATTACGTCCGACAGAGGCCCTCAATTTGTGTCCGAGCTTTGGTCGACAATGGCCCGCAGCCTGGGTGTCACAATTCACCGCACAACCGCGTACAATCCGCAGGCTAACGGGTTATACGAACGTTTTCATAGGTCATTGAAAGCAGCTCTCAGAGCGTCACTGACGGATGCAAATTGGGTAGACAAGTTACCGTGGGTGTTATTGGGGTTGCGTTCTGCGCCTAAAGAGGACTTAGAAGCCTCCCCAGCGGAGCTCGTGTTTGCGCAGCCACTCTGGCTGCCTGGGGAGTTTCTCCCAGATAACCCTGCGCCAGACGCCTCCCCGTCTCAGCTGTTGCGGAGTAACATAGAATCAAGCACGCTGCCCGGCCCCGCGCACCACAGTTTTCCGCGCGTTTTTGTGCCTAAAACTTTGAAGAACGCAGAGTTTGTTTTTGTCAGACACGATGCGCATCGAACCCCGCTGTGACCGCCTTATGACGGACCCTTCAGAGTGTTAGAAACAGGGGACAAGCAGTTTTTGCTAGATTTGGGGGGTAGGAAAGAGAAAGTTGGCATAAACAGACTCAAACCCGCTTTTGTGGTGGCAGATGAGCAAGTGCTGTTGGCGAGGGCCCCGCGGCGAGGTAGACCCCCGCGGGGGGCTTCACAGAGTAATGTTTCCCCAGAACACCCACAGGTGCTGACAAAAGGTTTCCACCCCCAGACGGCAAACCCCCAGCATGACAGCGCCGCAGAGACGTTGAATTCCAGCTACAGCAGATACGGCAGGAGACTGAAGCCTAGACAGCATGTGGACTGATGTGTATTGATACTATCACGGCATGCATGTTGTTATTCTCTTGTTTGTTCTAAAATGTTGGGGGGGCTTTGTGTGGTGGACACACATATGTGACCTGCTTTGTGACTCACATTTTAGATCAGAACAAAGGCAGAGCTTCCTTGGTGATTACAGGAAGCTGCAAGAGTGTTAGCTTTGGTATGCAAGGCTTGAGACTGTGGGGGTATAATTAAAGGATTAAAGACAGGATGCATTGTAGACAGTGGGGGTGATATCATGGAGAGAGGATGCATTGTGACTGTCATTATAATGCAACGTGGTCTGTGAGACATGTGACTTGTGAACTGTAAGAGTCCTGGTATTTAAGGACGAGAGTTCCCTGTGTGGCTCTTTTTTCTGCTTGGAGATGTTGGAGATGTGAATAAAGCTGACTTGAGAGAGAATTCTGTCTCGTCATTCTCACATTCCCATAATATATTTAAATCATTATGTGATAAAAACTGTCCAATTAAAGAAATTAATAAAAAAACATAAATACAAAAATTGCCCGTGTTTAACCAGGGGTTACAAAATGCTTGTAAAAAGAAAAATTATCTCTACAAAAATTTCATTAAATTAAGAACTAAAGAATCTGAAAAAAGACATAAAACATATAAAAATAAATTAACTGAAATAATACGAACTAGTAAAAAATTATACTATAGGAAAATGTTAAATGAAAATAAAAATAATATAAAAGGAGTCTGGGATATATTAAATAAATTAAGGAAAAATGGAACTAAGAAAACGATATATCCAGAGTATTTTACTGATAATTGTGGTGATAATTATGATAAGAACATGGTAGAAAAAAAAATGAATAATTTTTTTGTAAATGTTGGACCAGAGTTGGCAGCAAAAGTTACAAACCAAGGAAGAGACACCGTGAGTGAGACATTGATTGGAAATAACCCTCGGTCAATCTTTCTCTCAGCAGTGGATGAACTAGAGGTAAAATCTGTTGTTGAAAAGTGTAAAAATAAATCATCTACTGATTGTGATGGTATTGATATGGCACTAGTAAAAAGAACTGTTGATGGCATATTAAAACCATTTACATATATTTGTAATCTATCATTTCAAACTGGCTCATTCCTGCAGAAAATGAAAATAGCAAAAGTAATACAATTATTCAAGCAAGGAAATAAACACCACTACACAAACTACAGACCAGTATCGCTCCTCCCACAATTTTCAAAGATTCTGGAAAAACTTTTCAACAACAGATTAGAGAACTTTTTAAATAAAGATAATCTGCTTAATCAGAATCAACATGGATTTAGAGCAAAGAGTACAACATCGCTGGCAATAATGGAAGCAACAGAGGAAATAATAAATGCATTAGATCATGGAAAATACGCAATTGGTGTATTTATAGATTTTAGAAAAGCATTTGATACAATAAATCATTCAATACTTCTTGATAAACTGCAAATGTATGGTATTAGGGGAATGGCTCTGAATTGGGTTACAAGTTATTTATCTGAGAGACAACAGTTTGTGAAGATGGGAGAATATCTGTCTGGATGTATGGGAATTGCCTGTGGGGTCTCCCAGGGGTCAGTATTGGGCCCCAAATTATTTAACATATATACAAATTATAGGGAATGGAGGGTGTCATGCTTGGTGACCACAGGATCTCATCTCTGTTGTTTGCAGGTGATGTTGTCCTGTTGGCTTCATCCAGCAATGACCTACAGCTCTTGCTGGGACGGTTTGCCGCTGAGTGTGAAGCAGCTGGGATGAGAATCAGCACCTCCAAGTCCGAGTCCATGGTCCTCAGCCAGAAAAAGGTAGATTGTCCTCTCCGAGTTGGGGACAGGCTCCTGCCCCAAGTGGAGGAGTTTAAGTATCTTGGGGTCTTGTTCACAAGTGAGGGGAAAATGGAGCGAGAGATTGACAGACGGATTGGAGCAGCATCTGCAGTGATGCAGACGTTGTACTGGTCTGTTGTGGTGAAGAGGGAGCTTAGTTCTAAGGCAAAGCTATCGATTTACCAGTCAATCTACGTTCCTACTCTCACCTATGGTCACGAGCTTTGGGTAATGACCGAAAGAACGAGATTGCGGATACAAGTGGCTGAAATGAGCTTTCTCCGTAGGATTGCTGGACTCACCCTCAGAGATAGGGTGAGGAGCTCAGTCATCCGGGAGAGGCTCAGAGTAGAACCGCTGCTCCTCCACATTGAAAGGAGTCAGTTGAGGTGGTATGGGCATCTGATTAGGATGCCTCCTGGATGCCTCCCACTTGAGGTGTTTCAGGCACGTCCCACTGGGAGGAGACCCCGGGGCAGACCCAGGACTCGGTGGAGAGACTATGTCTCCCAGCTGGTCTGGGAACGCCTTGGTATCCCCTCTGAAGAGCTGGAGCAGGTGGCTGGGGAGAGGGAAGTCTGGGCTTCTCTGCTTGAACTGCTGCCTCCGCGACCCGGACCTCCGGAAAAGCGGTAGAAGATGGATGGATGGATGGATATTCCAAGTTTCCAAATTATTAAAAATAATATCATTTGCTGATGATACTAATATATTTTATTCTGGAAATAATTATAATCAACTAATCCATACTCTAAATAATGAATTAAATAAGCTTAAAAATGGATGGATAGTAATAAATTATCACTAAATATACAGTGGGGCAAAAAAGTATTTAGTCAGCCACCAATTGTGCAAGTTCTCCCGCTTAAAAGATGAGAGAGGTCTCCAATTTTCATCATAGGTATACCTCAACTATGAGAGACAAAATGAGAAAAAAAAATCCAGAAAATCACATTGAAGGATTTTTAATGAATTAATTGGTAAATTCCTCGGTAAAATAAGTATTTGGTCAATAACAAAAGTTCATCTCAATACTTTGTTATATACCCTTTGTTGGCAACGACAGAGGTCAAACGTTTTCCGTAAGTCTTCACAAGGTTTTCACACACTGTTGCTGGTATTTCGGCCCATTCCTCCATGCAGATCTCCTCTAGAGCAGTGATGTTTTGGGGCTGTTGCTGGGCAACACGGACTTTCAACTCCCTCCAAAGATTTTCTATGGGGTTGAGATCTGGAGACTGGCTAGGCCACTCCAGGACCTTGAAATGCTTCTTACGAAGCCACTCCTTCGTTGCCTGGGCAGTGTGTTTGGGATCATTGTCATGCTGAAAGACCCAGCCATGTTTCATCTTCAGTGCCCTTGCTGATGGAAGGAGGTTTTCACTCAAAATCTCACGATACATGGCCCCATTCATTCTTTCCTTTACACGGATCAGTCATCCTGGTCCCTTTGCAGAAAAACAGCCCCAAAGCATGATGTTTCCACCCCCATGCTTCACAGTAGGTATGGTGTTCTTTCTCCTCCAAACATGACAAGTTGAGTTTTTACAATAAAGTTCTATTTTGGTTTCATCTGACCATATGACATTCTCCCAGTCCTCTTCTGGATCATCCAAATGCTCTCTAGCAAACTTCAGATGGGCCTGGACATGTACTGGCTTAAGCAGGGGGACACGTCTGGCACTGCAGGATTTGAGTCCCTAGCGGCGTAGTGTGTTACTGATGGTAGCCTTTGTTACTTTGGTCCCAGCTCTCTGCAGGTCATTCACTAGGCCCCCCTGTGTGGTTATGGGATTTTTGCTCACCGTTCTCGTGATCATTTTGACCCCACGGTGTGAGATCTTGCGTGGAGCACCAGATCGAGGGAGATTATCAGTGGTCTTGTATGTCTTCCCTTTTCTAATAATTGCTCCCACAGTTGATTTCTTCACACCAAGCTGCTTACCTATTGCAGATTCAGTCTTCCCAGCCTGGTGCAGGGCTACAATTTTGTTTCTGGTGTCCTTTGACAGCTCTTTGGTCTTGGCCATAGTGGAGTTTGGAGTCTGACTGATTTTGTGGACAGGTGTCTTTTATACTGATAAAGAGTTCAAACAGGTGCCATTAATACAGGTAACGAGTGGAGGACAGAGAAGCCTCTTAAAGAAGAAGTTACAGGTCTGTGAGAGCCAGAAATCTTGCTTGTTTGTAGGTGACCAAATACTTATTTTACCAAGGAATTTACCAATTAAGTCATTAAAAATCCTTCAATGTGATTTTCTGGATTTTTTTTTTCCTCATTTTGTCTTTCATAGTTGAGGTATACCTATGATGAAAATTGGAGACCTCTCTCATCTTTTAAGTGGGAGAACTTGCACAATTGGTGGCTGACTAAATACTTTTTTTCCCCACTGTAGATAAAACTAAGGTAATGATATTTGGTAATTGTAAAAATAAAGAAGATATACATATTCATATAAATAATGTAATTATTAAGGAGATCAAATTTTTGGGTGTAATACTAGATAAAATTAGTTGGGAACCACACGTCAGATACTACATACAAAACAAAGTTGCAAAAAATATTGCAATTATAAATAAAATTAAGCAAGTCCTAGATTACAAATCGCTTCATATCTTGTATTGCTCATTAGTACTTCCATACTTGACCTATTGTATAGAGGTCTGGGGTAACAATTATAAAAGTACACATAATTCATTGCCAATATTACAAAAAAGGGCAGTCCGTGTTATATACAAAGTTGGGTATCTTGAACATACTAATTTATTGTTTTTACATTCAAAGTTATTGAAATTACGGGATCTGGTTGATTATTATACAGCACAGTTAATGTTTAAAATCAGTAAAAAGTTTTTGCCACACAATATACAAAATCTTTTCAGTGAGAGAGAAGGGAAATACAATTTACGGGGGAATACAAAATTTAAAATGCACCTAGTAAGATCTACTAGGAAGGGTTTTTGTGTGTCTGTGTGTGGGGTAAAATTGTGGAATGGGTTGGGGGAGAAACACAGGCAATATCCAAACATCCATATACTGTATTTAAATCAACATATAAAGAAATTATTTTTGAGCAATATAAAAATAAAGGAGAGTAATATTACAATGTGTCTTCAATGAACAAAGGTTACTGTTGAATATATATGCTGAGTACTATTATTATTGATATCATTATTACTAGAATATTACAATAGTAATATAGTATTAGGATTGTTGTTAGGATGGAATTATTTGAAGTATTATATAAGCCAGGTGGTATTATTATTATTATTATTATTGTTGTTGTTGTTATTGTAACCACTATATGGCTACCTATTATTATGGATATTATTATTATATGGTTACTTATTGTGCATAGGTATTGTAAGCCATGTGGGGGTATATGGTAGTATATACAATACATTCTCCACTCAGACTGAATGGCACAGGAGGAGACACTTAAAGGCTGTTAAACGGATATGCTGGACAGACTGTGGTTTTCTCTACAGGACCGCATGATAATACGCATTCTCCTCCGGACTGCATAATAATGTGCCGACAGGCTGGGTGACAAAGGGAATTGTAATTGTAAGTGTATGCATTGTAATGTGAACCCCCCAGGTCGCTAGGCGAGGTTGTAAGGTATAAATCGGTTCGAATCCCGCTCTCCCCAGATATCCTGCCGTTGTGTCCCTGGGCAAGACACTTCACCCGCATTGCCTCCAGTGCCCATAACACTGGGTATGAATGTGTATAAATGTATAAATGTTCGGTGGTGGCCGGAGAGGCCGTTGGCGCGGATTGGCAGCCACGTTTCCGTCAGCCTGCCCCAGGGCAGCTGTGGCTACAGTAGTAGCTTGCCACTACCATTGTCTGTCTGGAGTGAATGAATAATGTATCTACTTGTAAAGCGTCTTTGAGTGTCTATGATAAAGCGCTATATAAATCTGATGCATTATTATTATTATTATAAAGGAGAGATGCCAGCGACCTGGGCTATTCTTCTTGTTGACTGATGGATAGAGAGATAATAAAGCCTACTCTGATCCAGCTCACTGCCTTGCCTGCTCATTCCTCTCTCTACAGTATTATATATTATGGTATTGTATAATGAATGTAATTGTGGAATGAATAATGACTAGAATGATATTATAATTTATTGGGTATGGAGAAGGGGTGGGACTATATAAGCGTTGGCTTCTTCCCACTCCTTTTGAACAAGGCATTTTTTATTTTATTTTTTTGGTTTTGATTTTTGTTTTAATTTTTTTTTTGTCTGGATGTTCAAATAAATAAAAGCAATCAATCAATCAATCAATAATTTGGTTCTGCCCCAGCATTTATTAGGAAAAGTTGAAAACTACTCTGCTTCAGTAAGATATTGGGATTGTCAAAGAAAACAGAGGTGGGGGATAGAGTGCTCTTGTTCTGCACTGATATTCATTTCATCATCCTACCTAACATTTGAAAACCTGGGCTCAATTGGGGTGTTGCTGCTGAAACAAAACATGTCAAATCCTCCACACGTTTGCTGCTGGGACAATTTCTAAGTTGGTTTGCATCTTGGAAAATCATCTGTCCCAGAAAGAGGTACTTCAGAATTTGAACGTTTACGCACAGATGCTAGCTGACTAAATATTCATTCAGAAAGTGCAGCAAACCAATGAAGTTGTCTTATTTTGATTTTATAGCCCTCCCTTGAGCTGCAGCTTATCATCCCATTCAGGAATATTTGATCAGTTTGACTTGGGGTGATTATTTTTCTGTAAGGGTTTGTTAACGACAGGTGAGAGGGTTGAAAAAAAAAACAAAAAACAGCTTTACTTTGAATATCCCTTTTGACTGAAAGAGAACAATAAGAGCTCTACTGTGCGATGGTGGCTGGCATCACCTTGCAGCCCCACGGCTTAGATGTGTGTTTGTTGTCATTTTTCCCCTCCGCTCATCCCTTCTGTGGCATGTTTGGAGTCAAAACAATCCAGGCAGCACAGACGGGGTGGAGGGGACGCCAGATGTCAGCGGGGAGGAAAGGGGACAGGCCCAAAGGTCCCACAATGATGCCAGCTATCACACGCTGGAGAAAAAAACTCTGTCTGCTCTCAAAAAGGTTTGATCCCAAAAAGGAACAGAAACAGGAACACGTCAAACAGGTTCGACTGCATCCTCAGTAAAATGCTAGTGTCTCTTCCATTGCACCTGGAGTAACTGGTTATTGGTAAATACTGATAAATAAATGCTCAGTTGTTTACAAATTTTCACTGCCCTCCGGGAGACTGACTTCTGATTTTCACACCAAATTAATTACTAATCAACACAACACCAATCAATGATGAAAACGATAAATGACCCAAGAGTAATGGTACTTATACAAGTGACATTTCCTTCAGCTGTTTCTTATTGTTATGTTCCCATGTGTACACCAATAATATAACTACTGGTTGTCATTCTAGAGATCTGTACAGCCATACAGCTTCCATCATGTAATTACAGCGTTAGATAACTGGCTAAATTGATTTCTCGTGCAGTAATAAAAAAAAAAACCCTGCCCTCTTCACTACAGCATCCACTGCCAGCTGCACGTTCAGCCCCATTCACAAGATATGCATGCACCACATGCCTCTCAGAAACGGGGGGGGGGGGACCCGCTGGAGAGCTGCTAGATATCTAAATATAGAAAACTGGGCTAACAATCAATAGCTAGACAGTCATGCATGAAGCTTTTTTGGAGGGGGTTGTGCAGAGAGGTAACGGGTGGGTGGTGGGTGTAATAACAGAGGCTGGCTGCCGCAAAGGTGTAATAAAGGCTTAGTTAAATGCACAAAATGCACATCTGGATTATTTAATGTGGAGCCCCCTTTTGCTCACGTTGATTTGAGCCCTCATATGTGGACCTCTAGCTAATGCACATGATCTGGATCCAAATGCCAGCTGCTACAGTCCCACAATTTCCCACAAGGCTTTTAACGCTCCCCTGCTACGTTTCCAGGTTTAGTTTTCTCTCTCTCTCTCTTTTATCTGCTGAGAGGAAAGTGTGTGATTTGAATTACAATAAACGGGCTGAAACAGCACAGCCGCGGGTCCCTCCGGCAGCCTCCAGCCCTCGGTGTCTGCCTGCTCGAACATGGAACCATTCATTGAGACGTTCAGACTGGGGGAGCGGGGGGGTAGGGGGGGTTGTTCTCCTTACCTATTTTTATTTTCACGCTCTGGAAAATCCGGAGACCTTCCTCTTCTACCGCCATGCTTTCACCGTGCCTCTGTCCCTAAAGACGGACAAAAGAAGACAGTACTCCAGGGTGCTCGGTTCTGGTTTCTCCAGCGCACGGAAACTCCTGGAGGTTTTACACATCTATGCTCCCCGAAGAGCGCTCATCGTCCGGGCGCCGAAGCCTCTGCTGCTGGTTCGCTGAGATGGTGAGGTCTGGAAAGCGGATTCAGCCACACATCCGCAGCAGCAGCAGCAGCAGCAGCAGCGACAGCAGCGGCAGCAAAGTCAGAGGAGGTGTGGCCCTGCACAGCACCGCCCACACACTGGTATGGAGGGTGGCTCGTGTCCACAGGAGCCGTTCATATGGCGCCGTTATTGTTGCAAAACTAACATTTGTGGATCAGTGCACGCATTTGCAAAGGCAGTGGTATGAAAAAGTGTTTGCTCCCTTCCTGATTTCTCTTTTTTTTGTATGTTTGTCGCACTTAAATGCTTCAGATCATCAAACAAATTTAAATAGCAAACAGATGACACAAGTAAACACAAAATTCAATTCAACTTTATTTATATAGCGCCATTTCACAGCAACAGTCATCTCATAGCAATTTCAACTGTAGGGGAAACCCCCACAATTGCAAAAAGACCCCGGCAATCAAGCGATCCCCTGTGAGCAGGCGCTTGGCGACGGTGGAGAGGAAAAACTCCCTTTTAACAGGAGGAAACCTCCAGCAGAACCAGGCTCAGGGAGGGGCAGTCATCTGCCGTGACTGGCTGGGGGGTGAGGGGATAGAGAAGAAGAAAAGAACAGACATGTAGAGAGCAAACAGCACAACAGGGACTCAATCTATGGGAGAGAACAAACAGATGTTAATGACCAGCAAAAATATTTCATTGAGAGTGAAGAAAGGACTGAAGCCCAGTGCATTGTTGGAGGTCCCCCGGCTGTCTAAACCTATTAGCAGCATACCTAAGGGAGGGTTCAGGGGCACCTGATCCCACCCTAACTATAGGCTGTATCAAAAAGGAAGGTTTTAACCCTATTCTTAAAAACAGAGATTGAGTCTGAATCCCGAATCCAGATTGGAAGCTGGTTGCAAAGGAGAGGAGCTTGATAACTGAAGGCTCTGCCTCCCATTGTATTTTTAGAGATTCTAGGTATTACAAGTATTCCTGCATTTTGGGAGCATAGTGCTCTGTTAGGATGATAGGGTAGTATCAGATCTTTTAAATAAAAAGGGGCCTGATTATTTAAAGCTTTGTAAGTGAGAAGAAGGATTTTAAACTTAATTCTAAATTCTATGGGAAGCCAATGAAGGGAGGCCAGAACTGGAGAGACGTGATCCCTCTTTCTAGTACCTCTTAAAACTCTTGCTGCCGCATTTTGGGTCAGCTGAAGACTTTTTAAAGATGTTTTAGGACAGCCTGATAATAAAGAGTTACCAATAATCTAATCTAGAGCAAACAAAAGCGTGGATTAGTTTTTCAGTATCACTCTGAGACAAGATGCTCCTAATCTTGGCAATATTATGCAAATGATAGAAAGCAGTCTTAGAAACAAGTTTACTATGTGAATTAAAAAACAGATCTTGATCAAAAATAACTCCAAGGTTCCTCACAGAACTATTAAGAGAAAGAGTAACCGCATTCAAACTAAGGGTTTGATTTGGACAGGTATTTCTAAGGTTTTTTGGACCAACTAGAATGACTTCAGTCTTATCTGAATTTAATAGCAAGAAATTACAAGTCATCCAAGCTTGCAGTTTTTAAATGAAGGTGTTTATTATTAAGGGGAAAAAATCCATACCTACATGGCTCTGTGAGAAAAAGTGATTGCCCCCCCAATTAAAGCATAAATTAGCTGTGGTTTATCACATCTTTGGAAAACTGAGTTCAATTTCTTTAGACACACCCAGGTCTGATTACTGCCACACCTGTTCTCAATCAAGAAATCACTTAAATAGGACCTGCCTGACAAAGTGAAGTAGGCCAAAAGATCCTCAAAAGCTGAACATCATGCTGCGATCCAACGAGATTTAGGAACAAATGACAAACAAAGTAACTGAGATCTATCAGTCTGGAAAAGGTTGTAAAGTAATTTCTAAAGCTTTGGGACTCCAGTGAACCACAGTGAGAGCCGTTATCCACAAATGGCAAAAACATGGAACAGTGGTGAACTTTCCCAGGAGTGGCCGGCTGACCAAAATTACCCCAAGAGTGCAGCAACGACTCATCCAAGAGGTCACAAAAGACCCCAAAACAACATCCAAAGAACTGCAGGCCTCACTTGCCTCAGTTGAGGTCAGTGTTCATGACTCCACCACAAGAAAGAGACAAAATGGCCTGCATGGCAGTGTTCAAAGATGAAAACCACTGCTGAGCAAAAAGAACATAAAGCTCCTCTCAGTTTTGCCAGAAAACATCTTGATGATCCCCAAGACTTTTGGGAAAATACTCTGTGGACTGACAAGACAAAAGTTGAACTTTTTGGAAGGTGTGTGCCCCATTACATAAGGCGTAAAAGAAACAGAGCATTTCAGAAAAGGAACATCATACCAACAGTAAAATACGGTGGTGGTAGTGTGATGGTCTGGGGCTGTTTTGCTGCTTCAGGACCTGGAAGACTTGTTGTGGTAAATGGAACCATGAATTCTGCTGTCTACCAACAAATCCTGAAGGAGAATGTCCAGCCATTTGTTCGTGACCTCAAGTTGAAGTGCACTTGGGTTCTGCAGCAGGACAATGATCCAAAACACACCAGAAAGTCCACCTCTGAATAGCTTAAGAAAAACAAAATGAAGAATCTGGAGTGGCCTAGTCAAAGTCCTGACCTGAATCCCATTGAGATGCAGTGGCATGACCTTAAAAAGGCGATTCATGCTCGAAAACCCTCCAATGTGGCTGAATGACAACAATTCTACAAAGATGAGTGGGCCAAAATTCCTCCACTGTGCTGTAAAAGACTCATTGCCAGTTATCACAAATGCTTGAATGCTGTTGTTGATGCTAAGGGTGGCCCAACCAGTTATTAGGTTTAGGGGGCAATCGCCTTTTCACACAGGGCTATGTAGGTTTGGATTTTTTTCCCCTTAATAATAAACACCTTGTGGTGGCACTGAGTGGGGGGTTCTCCACTCAGAGTCGGAAGTCAGGGGGGTGGGGGGTGGAATAGAGGACTGAAGGAGAAAGTGGCACGGGGGGTCTCTGATGTAACGGAAAGGACGAGCCACGCCCCGGGGAATCAGGAGAGACCGGAGTTCGCTAGAATGGGAGAGGGAGTGAAAAGCAGGGTTCGTGTTCTGTAATGTTAATGTGCCAGACAAGCTCTGTGTAGTGTGTGTATTGTCTTTGGCTCCCTGGGTCTCATGGGGCAGACATAAAGTGGTAAAAAAAGGAGGCACCCAGAGACCCTGGGAGAAGTTTTCTGTGTTTTATGTAGGAAGGTGAATAAAGTTTGTGTGTCGTCCAGCTCACTGTCTCATCTGCTTTCATCTTCCACATTGGTGACCCTAAGACGTGCAATAGAGAACGAGCCGAGCACCGCCCCGGAGACAACCCAGAGGGAGAACATCAGCGCGGCATGCGCTGTCACGTGCCCCTGGACAGCAAGGGCAAAACAGTCTGTACTCATGCAGGCTGGAAGAGTCCGAATAGGTCCAAGTGGAAATCCAGATGAACAGGAACCAACCAGTTACAAATGATCAGCGTCACCCAGTGTGATGTGGTACCGAAGGGTTGGCAGGGCATCTAGACATGAGTGACGGAGTACTAACACTGAGAGAAACTCACGCAGTGTTGGACAATGATCCGTGTCAGGAATCTGAAACTCAAGACTCACAAAATAATAGTACTCTGTTAGGTTCGTACCTTAATAAGATTCGAGACACAAAATGTGTTCAAAGTTTTTACTTGTACAAGGAGCAACACACCTCTGATTACAGATGGGAAATGCGCGCTGCCATACAAAGCCAGCACGTCCCTTTTATACTGAGCAGGTCAGACACAGGAAACATCTACTGCAACTTTATGGGCACCTTTGTGGTGACTGATAAGACCGTGAAACAGTCAGGCTTTGTGGTGACTGATAAGGCCGTGGAACAGTCAGGCTTTGTGGTGAAACAGTCAGGCTTTGTGGTGACTGATAAGGCCGTGGAACAGTCAGGCTTTGTGGTGAAACAGTCAGGCTTTGTTGTGTAACACAAAGACAACTCCGTGTCAGCACATGACTTCTTGCACACCAGTTTCTAAACTTTAAGTAAATACAGATTATTCCGGTCTGTTGAGGTATGTCTGTTACAGGGTGAGTTAAACCTTCCTGATGCAGCATTGTTGCAGCCATTGTAAGGGAAAAAATACAGAAAAGTTCAGCTAAAAACTAATTATGAAATGATAACATATTTGTACATATATACAATTTCTGACAATCCGGCAATCTCTTCCAGTAGAGGCAGGGCTAAATAATGCCAACCCTAATGAGGAAAGAGATTGCCGGTGTGTGCAGTGAGAGTGAGTGTGGGAATGAATGGGCAGAACTAAGTGGGAACAGGTGTGTGAATGGACGACAGTGAACATGTAGGTAAGGATGAGTGGGTGTGTGTATGTGTGCAAGAATGTGCATGAGAGGAAATGTATGTATATGTGTGTGTGCGTGCGTGAGAGTGAAATCCACTAATGAGGCACAGCTGATACCCCTGACAGGAGAGGGAGGCGTGGCTGAGCTGTCAGGGAGCTGAGCAGACCCCAGAGGCTCCCTGAGAGCGCCTGATGGAAAATAAGGCATAAAAATACACAAAAGTGTGAACAGCCACCGCGTCACAGAACTGAGCTTGAACATCAAGCCCAGTTCATGACAGTGAGCACTACAGGAGTTTTTGGGAATGGTTAATTTTTATATCCATTTCCTTCCCCGGGCAGCCCAGCTGATGCAGCCATTGTATGCTGCGCTTAAAAAAAAAAGAAGCCCGTGGAAGCCATCGACTGGACTCCTGAGCAAGTCTAGACTTTCATTAATGCCAAAACAGCGCTTGCGGATGCTGCATTGTTAGCCCACCCGGATCCGTCTGCACGGATTTCGCTCACGACGGATGCATCTGACGTTGCCATAGGGGCAGTGGTGGAGCAGTGCGTAGCAGATTTATGGCAGCCGCTCGCATTTTTTAGCTGAACTTTGCGCGACAACGAACACAAGTACAGCACATTCGATAGAAAATTGCTGGCTCTCCACCTGGCGATGCGCCATTTCCAGTTTTGGCTGGAGGGGCACGTGGACCACAAGCCGCTGATGCACACAATGTCCAAAACCTCGGAAGTGTGGTCGGCCCAGCAGCAACGGCATTTTGCCACAATTTCAGAGTTTACTATCGACATTCAACACGTTGCCGGTAAACTCAACGTTGTGGCTGAATGCCTGTCATGCACATTAATCGCCCCGGTCTACATGGGAATAGATTTCCCTGCCATGGCCATGGAACAAGCCGGGGACGCGGACATTTGCGCGCTCCAGTCTGCACCAACTGGGTTAAGGCTGGAGAACAGGATGGTGCAGGAAGGGTGCCCTCCTTTGCTCTGCGACATCTCCACCAGCCACCCGCACCCGGTGGTTTCGAGCTCTTGGCGCCATCGCGTTTTTGAGTCGGTTCACTCCCTTTCGCATCCGGGAGTGCATGCTTTGGTGAAACTAGTGGGGGTGAAATGCATCTGTCCACGCTTGCGCAAAGGTGCGAAAGAGTGGGCTGCAGCTTGCATTGCGTGTCAGTGGGCCAAAGTGCACAAGCACACCAGAGCTCCCGTTGAGCCATTCCAAATCCCGGCGAGGAGGTTCAACCACGTCCACGTGGATTTGGTGGGACCCCTCCTGCCATTGCAAGGCTTCACACACCTTTTGACAGTCGTGGACCGCACCATGTGCTGGCCTGAAGTGGTCCCACTGGCTTCTACCACCTCCGTGGAAGTGGCGTGCGCTTTTTTGTCGGCTTGGGTTGCACGTTTCAAATCTCCATGGGACATCACGTCTGACAGAGGTCCACAATTTGTCTCAGAACTCTGGTCCGCGATGGCCCAGAGCCTGGGGGTCAGAATTCACTGCACTACCGCGTACAACCCCCAGGCTAATGGGTTATGTGAGCGTTTTCATAGGTCGCTTAAAGCAGCGCTCAGAGTTTTGCTCACGGACACAAATTGGGTCGACCGCCTGCCTTGGGTTCTTTTAGGGTTGCGTTCCGCTCTTAAGGAGGATTTGGCAGCCTCCCCAGCAGAACTCATTTTTTCTCAACCACTGCGGATCCACGGAGAATTTTTACCAGAAAACCCCGTGCCCGGGGCCGATCTACCCACACAATTTTTACACAGTACGGAGGCTGTGAGCGTATCGGGCCTGGCCCACCATTGTTTTCCCCATACATTTGTCCCAAAAAGCTTGCAGAACACCAGTTTTGTTTTTGTCAGGCACAATGCACACCGGACCCCGCTGTCCACCGTATGACGGACCATTCAGGGTGTTGGAACCTGGGGCAAAACATTTTGTGTTAGACTTGGGGGGACGTAGGGAGACCATTTGCATCAACAGGCTGAAGCCCGCTTTTGTGTTGGCAGACGAGCAGGTGGTGTTGGCCCAAGTTCCCTGGTGTGGATGCCCACTGTTGGTGACTCTGCAGGTTGGTGATTCCTCAGCAGGGACTGGGGCTCGCGAAGCTGATGTGTTTTCTCCCCCTCCCCTTTTCCATCCATAGACTGATGTGCCCTCCTGTACACCCCGCCAGCAGGGCAGTTCAACTGGATCAGCGACCCCCCGCTACAGCCGCTATAGGTGCCAGCTCAAGCCCAAAGGACGGGGGGGTTAAGGCCCATTCTGGGTGTTCGGGGGGGGGGGGGGCTATGAGGGGGCACGGTGTTGGACTTCTCCACCCAGGGAACAATGGACCAAAAGAGGAGGTGTCACTGGGGAGTTCAAACGGGACAGTAAGGACTATGCGCCCCCGGGGTTGAGGAGTAAATGCTAGGCCGCTGGGAGAAGGGTGTGAGAGCGGTGCCAGTGTTATATCATGTTAATGTGCCACACAGGCTTTGTTCTAAACATAATGTGTTATGGTCGGAAGTTCCGGGCCTCGATGCATGGAAATAAAAATATAAAAGAGGGATGCACAGAGGCCCAGAAGGCGCTTTTGCTATACTGTTTTGTTGGAGAAGGAATAAAGTCTTGTGTTGTTCAGCTCGTTGCCTCGCCTATTCGTTTCTCCACAAGTCTGTCTTTATTTCTTAAGATAAACATGACTGTGCTTACTTTTCAATGCAAAACATTTGATGTGCTCTCTAGCTGAGTTATTTCAGCATAAATATTAGCAAAAACACATATTGGTGTTGGCTTGAAATATCTTGAGGTGGATACATGAGTATCGTGCAAAAATATGCACAAAGCCCTCAGTTAAGATCAAAGTCCGAAGGGACCGGGGCATGGGCCCGCCGCGCTAGCCGCCTGGCAGGCCGGCCTCCCTCAGCTGTCCCTCCTGGTGCGGATGTCTGGCTCTCCTGGGGCTTGTTGGCCTCGGACATTGTGCTCTGTGGGGGTTGGTGGCATTGTCTTGCTTGCTCGGGATTTCCGGAGGGGGGGGGGGGGTTGCTGTGAACAGCCACCCTCTTTGTCTGTTTCCCGACAAACCCCTCACATGCACACACTTATTTTGCGAGCGCTCTCATGCACACACACATGGATGCACACACACACACACATATGTCTCTCCTTTAACAGGTGCTGATACCAGACTTGTGTTGAGACCTCTTCGGTGAAAGAAGCTGTCTGTCTTTTGTTTGGTTTAGTTGTTGGTTTGTTTGTTTTCTTTGTCTGTTCCTCTCCCTTTTCTTTCCCACTCCTCACCCCTCCTCTCCCCATTCCCCTCCTTTCGGGTCTTTCATGGGTAAAATAATTTAAATAAAGTATTAAAAGTTATCACAAGAGGAGTTTACAACAATATACAGTACATATATATGTACTGTACAAAGCTCCTTTTGGCAAAGTACATCTGTTTGGCACAATAAGTGTAGCAGATTTCTGTTCCGCTAACCTAGCTGCCTGACAGGGTGGGGGGGGGGGGGGTCTGAAGGGACTATTCAGAGAAATTTGTCATTGTTTAGAGAGGACAGTTCATATTTTCAGCAGCTCTATGGCAATATTGACGAGGACCCCAAGCTGGAAAACCCTTCAGCTAAAATCTTCTCAAAAACTACGAACACACACAGCAACAGTGGCACTATTACTGCTATCCTTTCCACGCGTCTTGGCATTAATCACTCATTATACATTTGTTAAGTCATGCGGCTGGTTCAGAATTGTCAATAACTCACTCATAATGAATGATTAAAATGAAAATGCTGGTGAAGCTCAGTCACAGCGTTCTTCAATTTCAGTGAGTTTCAGGATCAATATCAGTGTTTTAGTTCTCACTCTCTCATATTCATCATCCATGCAGATTCTTGCTCTACTTTTCCCCATACAAGCAGCACATGCAGCAGCAGGGACTTTTACTACATCACTCAAAATGATTCCAAGTGAAACGAAACAGCATTTATTTATTTTAGTTATTGCATTACTGATATAGTGTTATAGGCCATGGATGTTCAGGAATTAACTTTGATCTAATTCAAACTGGACTACATGTACACTGGTAAAATTAGGACTTGGTATAGTTTATAATTATACATGCTTCAAAACATGCTTCAGACATCAAAGCAGTCAAGTAGAAAACTCTCAAATGAATTTGTTTCCTTTTTCAAATACTACTCTGAAAGGCAGGATGAAAGGTAAAGGCAGCCAGAAGAAGAGAGTACATGCCTCATAAGTGTTAAGTGCTCCATATTTACTGTGTTCTTGGGCAAATTTAACAGGTGGACTGATGGAGAGGTGCAATCTACCCCAGTGGAAGGGATGTCTGAATGGGATTAAGATTCATTCAGGTGAACAGTACATAAGTAGCCTGTATTTCAGCCGGACCACGCCTCTGAGATCACTCTAACCACATTCCTTAAAATAGCCCAGCTCTGGCCTGGACCGCTCTATAAACCCAGCAGCCCAACCCAGCAGAGAAGTGGAGCTAAAGAACAGTCGGACAGTCAACAGTTCACTGTAGGACGTTGGCTGTTGGCTTTAGGATTAGCAGTGTCTCCTTTAGAACAGCTTTAAATCTAATCAGGCTATTCTCTCATCATCACTTTTAGAGCTTTGTCAACAAGAACAATTATTCATTCATCTTTAGACACTATAGAATAGTTACCTACATAAATACAAAATTTTATCAAAAATAGTGATTTACTTAATCCTATCTGCTTTATCTCAGTACATTTCTGGAATAAAATCACCTTTTTTTCTCCCCACAGTTACGATTGTGACCACACAGTGGCTTGTTGAGGCCCTTTGCCAGGTTTCATATGTCTATACAACATTAGCTCTCACACTAAAAAAAACTTCTACCTCTAAACTTCCCACTCTGTTTAAGAAGTAGAGCAATTAAAAAAAAAAGGCAGAGAAATGAACATATTTCAGTGCTGTTTATGGGATTTTTTTTGCATCCTTTAGATTTATCTCTGATGCTTTCTTCTACAGTACTTAAAATATGGTGGACCATATATGGCAAAAGCCAGCGGTCTGAAAATTCTGATGTTCCTTTGAGTTTTTATTTTCAATAGTAACAAAAATAGCATGTTTATGTTGCAGTCCATTTCCATGCTATGATACTTAGTGATATGTGGAGTTTTATGTAAATGAATTACAAACATTGGCTGGCAGTGTGTAAGTTCACTGCATAGAAAACAAAGCAAGATCATGTTTAAATGTAACATCAAAACCTCTTGAGACTTTATGTCAGTACAAGTAACAACACCCCAATCCTGATTTTTTTAAACTGTTAGTTCCATTCAAAAAAAAAAAGTCCAAATTGTCATGACACTGGGAACAGGTGGGGAGCCGTGCTCAGCCATTAAGTTTATTTGTCATTTTCTGTATTTCTGTGTCTCTGGTTATTTTGTATTTAGTATGGGTTAGTGTACTTGGTTATCTGAGTTTGTCGTTTTGTTGTTGAGCTTGGTTTTCTGTTATTTTATCTTAAAGTGGTTTTAGAGGTATTTCTGTATTATCGTTTGTTCCAGTTTATTTTTCCTGTTTATATTTGTCCTTATCTTCAGTTCTCCCTTTATACCTCAGTTTTCATTAGGATTGTTTTATGAGCACTTCTTGGGTTTTGTTTTCCTTCTTGGTTTTGTCTTGGCAGTTATTATTTTCTCATTGTGTATTTTGGTTTGTTCCTTTTTCTGTATTTTAGTCAGTTACCTTCTTGTATTCCTGGGCGGTTACTTTCTCAGCCATCTGTTATTATTTCTCTCAGTGTGTGACAGCTGTCTGCGTGTACCTCCGGTTGTCAACCTTGTTCGTGGGCTGTCACACCTGAATCATATTTGATCTGATTAGTCCTCACTCTTGTACCTGTTGTGTCCATAATCAGTATCCCAATGACAAGGCCAGAGGAGCAATAGAACTCAGCTTTATTGTGCAAACTCACATACATGTATACAAGGCACTCCTGTACAGGCAGAGGCGAAGGTCAAAAGAGACCGTGCCTCTTCTGCATCGGCCTTTTATACCCAGGGTGGTGGCAGAACCGGAAAGATGGAGCCACCACCCTCATCACACAATAACACATCATATTCCTATATACCCCGCCCCCCCGCCCCCGAAAAAAGTCCAAAACTCATGCACACTAATTAGGCCCTCCCAAAATTTAACACCCGAGTCACGCCCTAATAACAGCAAATAAAATAGGCCTATCCATACACACAAACAACTAAAACTAGAGGGGGACAGGTGGACTGCCGTCCCACTTCCACACAACCAGATGAATTATTCTGACGTCTTTCATACTAAAAGTCCATAAAATAAAACAATGCCGTATTCCTAATATAATACCAAAACAATCCCATGAACATACTCTATATACATAAACAAGAAAAAGTCCAGTGTAGTCAACACACACACAACCAGTAAACATGCACCTTCATACACTGTTATAACATCCTCAGTTATACCACCCCAACCCGGGCAAACTCCACAGTAATACACACCCCTGAAAATGGTGACACTGTGGGGGACCCATGCAGTAGTATTCATCCCAGACTGAAAGGCACGGAGATGCAGTAGTTTCCTCTGATGGAAGAGCATAGAGATCAAAGGGCTGGGGGACAAAAGGAATTGCCATGGGGGAGTGAATTGTAATGCAAGACCTCAGGTAGCAGGGACGTGTGAGTGTTGTGATAAAAAAGAGAGCCCCCACTACATGAGGTTAATGTTTCTGATTCTGGAAGATGTGAGAGAGTGAATAAAGTTCATCTGCTCAGAAAGCTCGGTCTGGTTATTCCTTTCTCCACACTGGTGACCCTTGACGAATAATGGAACAAGAGGCGAACACCCCGGAGATCACCCGGCTGGGAAGCCCCAGCAATGCGTGCGCCGTTTCGGTCAAGCTACCAGACTTTTGGCTGCATGACCCAAAGTCTTGGTTCCTTCACACCGAGGCTCAGTTCGCGCTCTGGGGAATAACGGCAGATGACACCAGATATTAATACATGGTCGCAGCGCTGGACGCTCGCACGACTCAGCAGGTAGCGAGCCTGCTCCAACAGCCCCCAGCCCACGACAAATACGGGGCTCTCAAAACCGCGCTGACCCGGCGCTACACGCACTCAGACTGCGAGAGAGCGGAGAGGCTCCTGATGCGCTCCGAGTTAGGCGGTCGAACTGATGGAGAAGATGTTGGCGTTGATGGGCACGGACGATGGGCATTTTCTACTTGCCCACCTTTTCCTCTGGAACCTCCCAACGGTGGCCAGAGCAGTCCTTGCCAACTTGCCGCTGCTGGCCGTGCGTGACTACCGTGCGCTAGCCCAGGAGGCAGAGCGGATCATTCTCACCACCAGAGCCCTCACAGTGAACGCAGCGGTGTCGGAACCCAGCGAGACGGCCAGCGGAAGTGAGGAGCCAGGAAGCGCCAGAGAGACACGCTCTGCTCCTACCACCGCCGTTTTGGAGAGGACACATGCCGATGCGTGCCACTGTGCCAATACAAGCGTTCGGGAAACGCCAGGACCAGCAGTCAGTAGCGGCTGCGACCGCCGGTGAAGAAAGCAAGCTGCTCTACATGACAGACTCACGCTCGGGGAGACGGTTCCTCGTGGACTCCGGCTCCCAAAAGAGCCTCATCCTGCCGTCCTACGCCGACCGGCTAGTGGGAACTAGTGGCCCCGAGCTGATGGCCGCAAATAGCTTGGACATTAGGACTTTTGGTGAGAGGACATTGACTGTATCCTTGCACGGCCGTACGTACCAATGGACATTCATCATAGCAGCATGCAGTTTCCAATCTTAGGCGCTGATTTTTTGTGTGCACATGGACTACTAGTCGATGTTGGTAACAGACGACTGATTAACGCAATGTCTTTTGATTCTCTCCCCTGTACAGCTCAAGGAACCGTGTGAACAACGCTAGCCAACGTCACAGCTCCAGGTGGTAAATTCCACACACTGCTCACCCAGTTCCCAGCACTCACGGTCCCGACGTTTTCAGCGGCCATCACTAAACACGGGGTGGAGCACTTTATTACCACCACCGGCCCGCCCGTTTTTGCGCGACCTCGGCGCCTGGACACAGCTAAACTGGCCATAGCGTGCGAGGAGTTTGCCAACTTGGAAAGGCTGGGCATCATCAGACAATCAAACAGCCCATGGGCATCCCCACTACATATGGTTCCTAAGGCTGAGGGATCGTGGCGACCTTGCGGAGATTTCCGCAGATTAAACAACGCCACAGCGCACGACCGCTACCCGATCCCCCATATTCAGGATTTTTCCATTCACCTTGATGGGGCACATATTTTTTCTAAGATAGACCTGGTCCGTGGTTACCACCAGGTCCCGGTGCGCATGGAGGAAATACCTAAAATGGCAGTAATAACCCCATTTGGTCTGTTTGAGTTTTTACACATGCCTTTCGGGTTAAAAGGCACGGCACAGACATTCCAAAGCATGATGGACGTGGTGTTGCATGATCTGCTGTTTGTGTTCGTCTACATGGATGACATCCTGGTGGCCAGCGCGTCCGAGGACGAACATGTAACCCACCTCAGGATGGTTTTCTGGAGGTTAGAGGAGCACGGGTTAATAATCAACCCGGCAAAATGCCAGTTCGGGGTGACGGGGATCGATTTTTTGCAACACCGCATCTCACCGGAGGGAGCGATACCCTTGGCGGACAAGGTGTGCGCAGTGGCGAATTTTCCCCGGCCTCAGACGGTCAGGGCGCTGCAAGAGTTTTTAGGGATGGTTAACTTTTATAACCGTTTCCTCCCCCGCGCAGCCCAGCTCATGCAGCCGTTGTACGCCGCGCTCAAGAAACAGAAACCGGCGGACAGAGTTGGCTGGACTCCTGAGCGGGAGCAGGCGTTCTCTGAGGTTAAAACAGCCCTGGCGAACGCCGCACTACTGGCGCACCCAGACTTGGCGGCTCGGATAGCACTCACTACCATCACCTCGGACGTGGCCATAGGGGCCGTCGTGGAACAATGCGTCGCCGGTTCTTGGCAGCAGCTCGCCTTTTTTAGCAGGTCTTTGCGCGACAGTGAGCGTAAATACAGCGTGTTTGACAGAGAGTTAATGGCTCTCCACCTGGCCATACGCCACTTCCAGTTCTGACTGGAAGGGCGCACATTCACTGCATTCATGGACCACAAGCCACTAACGTACGCGATGGCCAAGGTTTTGGAACCATGGTTGGGCCGGCAGCAGAGACAGTTGGCCGCGATCTCGGCGTTTACGACTGACATTCAGCATGTGGCCGGTAAACTCAACGTGGTGGCAGACTGCCTCTTGCGCACATTAGTGGCCCCAGTCCATGTGGGGATAGATTAGACGGCCATGGCCGCGGAGCAGATTGGCGATGCGGACGTGTGCGCGCTCCAGTCTGGACCAACAGGGTTAAGGCTGGAGAGCAGAGTACTGCAAGAAGGGGGGCCCTCCCTAATCTGTGATGTCTCCACAGGACGCCCGTGCCAGGTGGTCCCACGCGCTTGGCACCGCCGCGTTTTTGAGTTGGTTCACTCCCTGGCGCACCCAGGAATGCGCGCATCAGTCAAAATGGTGGGAGCGAAGTTCGTCTGGCCGAGCCTGCGCAAACAGGTGAAAGAGTGGGCTGCAGCCTGCGTAGCGTGCCAACAAGCCAAAGTGCACATGTAACACTCACTAACACCTCCTTACTTTAGGTGTAGTACCCTTTTGGTAGTGTTGTGTTATGGCAGGGTAGTTACCTTAACTTTACTACCTGAACAAAAGGGATAATTGGGCCAGGTCAGACAGATTACAGGCTCGTAGGAGCCTGGAGGGCGTAACAACAGATGACTCACACACCCGGTGTATGGGAACTTGCAACTATGTATATTTCAACGTTATGCACACATAAACAAATACACAGCACTGTACAATAATAAAAAAATAAAAATAAAATACTCCAAATATATTTACAGGGTGTACAGTTCTTTAGTGTCCGTTCCAGGTGATCAGGGGGATCACCTCTAGCAGGCGGTAGGTTCGGGCAATCGGCTCGCCATCCAGATCTGGAGAATCCACACTTGTAATCCAGTCCAAACAAAAAAACCTGACCATGCTAATCGACACGTGCGTCATGGGGTTCCCGCGCTCAATGGCGTTAACAGCCTTTGGATCCAAATCAATCTCAAGTTTTATCCAAGACAAAGACTGCTATTAGCACGTTAGCTCACCGTCTCCGTAAGGAAACGCGCTTTCTCGGTCGAGGTCTGCTGCCGTGACTGAAAGCGTTCTGCAGATTACACACAGACCGAGCGAGGGAGTGCGTGACCCCATTGGCTGGGGTGACCCCATTGGCTGTTGCTGCCAAACAAAAGACGCAGCCATTGGTTGCTCGATGTACCAGATGAAAACATTTGGAACTTTATCAAAACTCCCCAGAAAATGTTCCCTACTGTTTTATGAATATATATTTATTTACATATTCATCTTTAAATTATTTACTCCCATTGTGAAATGGGTGTTTTTCTCTTCAAAAGCGGCATCAATATTCATATTTCCATTCGCGTTTTTAACACTGGGTTACACACAGGCACACAAAGGCCTCCTTGGAGCCATTCCATATCCCGGCTAAGTGGTTCGACCACGTTCACGTGGACCTCGTGGGCCCCCTCCCGCCATCGCAGGGGTTCACGCACCTCCTGACAGTGGTGGACCGCACCACACGATGGCCAGAAGCAGTCCCGCTAGCTTCCACCGTGTCCGCAGACGTGGCACGTGCTTTTTTGACAACATGGGTGGCACGTTTTGGCACCCCTATTGACATCACGTCCGATCGGGGCCCTCAGTTTGTTTCCGACCTCTGGTCCACGATGGCCCGGAGTCTGGGCGTCTCAATTTATCGCAAGACCGCGTACAACCCACAGGCCAATGGGTTATGCATGCGTTTCCATAGGTCACTGAAAGCAGCACTCAGGGCTTTGCTTACGGATGCAAATTGGGTGGACCGATTGCCGTGGGTTCTATTAGGGTTGCGTTCTGCACCAAAAGAGGATTTGGCGGCTTCCCCAGCAGAGCTGGTTTTTTCTCATCCGCTGCAACTCCCCGGGGAATTTTTACTAGATAACCCCGTGCCTAACACCCATCTGTCCCCGCATTCACGGCATAGCACAGATGCAGGGATGCTACCTGGCCCGGCCCACCACTGTTTTCCCCGCACTTTTGTGCCAAAAACCTTGAAGGATGCAGCGTTCGTGTTTGTCAGGCACAATGCCCACCGGCCCCCATTGCGCCCACCCTACGATGGCCCGTTTGGAGTGCTGGAACCCGGGGACAAACATTTTGTGTTAGACTTGGGGGGTCGCTGGGAGAGAATCTGTATAGACAGGCTTAAACCCTCCTTTGTTGTGGCAGATGAGCAGGTGGTGTTGGCCCGAGCTCCTCGGTGCGGAAGACCCCCCCTGAGAACTCCCCAGGTAAACGATTCATCAGAGCAGTCACACAAGCATGCTGAATGCCCCCCCCTCCATTGTCCCCCCACAGACGGACACACCCCCAGGAACCCCCCACCGGCACAGCAGCGCCGCAGAGCCAAAGACCCCCCTATTACAGCAGCTATGGGCGGAGGCTGAAGCCGAGAGGACGTGAGGGTTAACACTCAGTCTGAGACACTGGGGGGGAGGGGGTGGTGTGGGGGACCCATGCTGTGGTATTCATCCCAGACTGAAAGGCACGGAGATGCAGTAATTTCTTCTGACGGAAGAGCATGGAGATCAAAGGGCTGGGGGGCAAAAGGAATTGTCATGGGGGAGTGAATTGTAATGCAAGACCTCAGGTAGCAGGGACGTGTGAGTATTGTGATATAAAAGAGAGTCCCTACTACATGAGGTTAATGTTTCTGATCCTGGAAGATGTGAGAGAGTGAATAAGGTTCATCTGCTCGGAAAGCTCGGTCTGGTTATTCCTTTCTCCACAACACACACATTACATGGGTATTTTTTTTTCACATGGAGCACTTGTTATAACAGTCCATTATGAGAAACATGTTAACTATGTAGCCTGGGCAATTCTCATTTAACCCCAATCCATCGCCCCTTGCTACCATACAGTCTCAATGGTGAGCCACCCCCCGGGGGACTCGTCTGGCAGGTCCCGCCCAGAGCCCTTTCTTCTTTTTGTCCCTGGAGATGAGCCATGTCGGGGCCCTGACACCTCCTTCTCCTTGATCACACACCGCAGCTCACTGGGGTGCCTCCATGAGTCATCTGACAGCCGAAGGTATCCGTCCTCCTGAACAGCCACCACCTTCAGCCACCCTGGTCGTCACATCGCTTCCTCTCTGGGTCAAACCACGTCACCGACTCTTAAAGGAACTCACCTCGACTTCCCGTGTACATTATGTCTCCAACAGGCCTCCTCACCGGGAAGCGCCACACCGGTAACCCTCCGTGAAGCCCGACTCGGCCTGCAGTGTTCCTGTGTGGCACGTCTGTTTCCTGTTCCAGCTGGTCCTGCCCCGCTCTCTTTCATTTTAAATTGTGGCATAGCCGTAACAGCCCCATGCTTCTCGGTATCTCTAGGCCGAACCCCGGAAGCAGAGGGGGTCGTCTTCACAGCCTCACCTGCCATTACAGGCGTTCCACCATGCCACCTAGTTCCCTCACCTAGGGTAACATGGGCCCTGGCACCGGAACCTTGCCCTGATGGTCCTGGGTGGAAGTTGTCCTGTTTATCTCCCAGAATACTAGGCCATGTGCCGTCCCAAACTGCATCGTCGACCACTCACGGAACCGGCCGGTCCCACAAACCACAGCCCGACCATTCCTTTCCACAGCTGTTGGTAATTGAGAGGTCCAGTCCATAAAACAGATTGCAGCCCATCACATTCAACCCACTCACAGTCACCACGAACTGTATGTTGGACATCACTGCTGTCTTGTACCTTGCCGTCAGCTCCAGTGAACCCACGATGGACAGCCTATTACCGCCATACCCACAAAATGGCATTTACAGACCTCTCACACGATGGTAGGGGAAATAACTCTTCACAGTAGACCAGTTCAACACAGACCTCACCGCACCCGTGTCTACCAACGTGTCCTCGCCATCCAACGTAATTGTTAAATATGTACGGCCTTCTGGGCTTGGGGATGCGGTGTGAATAACCGTAGGAGTCTTGGCAGGGGAATCCACTTCACATCGTCGCTCCCCTTGCTCAAACTTTTTACAGACCCTGGCAAAATGACAGTGTTTGCCTTTTGCCTGACACTCGCTCACTTTGTACCGGTGCTTGGTAGACCCTCAGCCAAAACACTTTGGCGAGCCCAGGGTGGACCTAATTTTTATAGCGGCAGTGTATTCTTCTTTGTCTTCCACACTGTCATCGCTATACGGGTCTACAGCCTGCACTGCTGATTGTGAGTTGGGTTGCCTCAACGCTGTTCTCTCACCAAGGTCCCGTGACAGTTTATCCGCTGCTTCGAACTGCTGGGCTATCTCCAGTCTCCACCACTTTGGCCAGCGTCAGCTCACCGGAATGAGTAAGGAGTCTTGACTGCGCAGAGCTGCTCACAACATGTGCTCCGCCAACTGATCACGGACCATTTCTTCTTCTAAGGTCCCAAACTGGCAACCCCCAGCCAGTTGGCGCAGATCAGCAACATACCACTGCACCAACTCTCCAGCCCACTGGTGGCGGTGTCGGAACTTCATTCTCCGGACTATGACATTTTCTGTGGTGTGAAAGTAGTGCGCCCTTAGCCCAACCACATCCTCAAAACTGTCGCTCACTCCCAATGTGCTAAGAACGCACTGTCCCTCCATGCCAAGATTATGGACAAGTATTGCTTGCACACGCAACTTTTCCAACTCACCGAGGTTCAATGCCACCAGATAATTCTTGAATGCGCCAAACCACCTCTCCCACAGCACTGGCACCAGGAAGCTCCAGAAATGTCCAAATGCCTGAAATAGCTTTATCCATGCTTTTATCCTCGTCGCCAAATGTTATGTCCATAATCAGTAACCCAATGACAAGGCCGGAAGTGCAATAGAACTCAGCTTTATTGTATGAACTCACATATACAAGGTGCTCCTGTACAGGCAAAGGCGAAGGTCAAAAGAGACCGTGCCTCTTCCGCACCTGCCTTTTATACCCAGGGTGGCGGTGGAACCGGAAAGGTGGAGCCACCACCCTCATCACACAATATGGCTATGTTTACATGGACACAAGTAACCGGATTAAAAGCCTGATCGGCGGGACTTCCGGGAAGATGGCGGAGAGACATAACGCTTAAACAGAGAGCTCTCCCTAGCCGGATTAAAAATCATCGGTAAATGGCCAACTCGACATAAGCGGATCAATAAACTAAGGGATGAAAACACGAAGGAGCCGGGCACAAGGACAAAAGCAGAGTAAAATTAAAGAATTCCTCTTCAACAACGCAGGAGAAACCGCTGAACACGGGGCCCAAAAAAACGAGGTGACTGCAGCAGAGAAAATGGAGGACACACTCGATACCATGAACACTGGCATCGCCAGTTTGGGAAAAGAGTTGAGAGACTTCAAACGGCAGCTACAACAGGATTTAGCGGCTCTTAAGGAGGAGCTGAAAAAAGAGATTAAGGAGGAAATTATGGGCCTCCGAAGAGAAATGGAGCGCAAGCTAGCAGAAAACATGGAGGAGCTGTGCTCCCAGCGGGCGTGTATGACAGAAGCACAGGCCCGAATATCAGAGCTGGAAGATTGGAATAGCGAGGCAAGCGAACAGCTGCAGACCCTGACGGCACAAATGCAGAGGATGCAGGAGAAAGTAACCGACTTGGAGAGCAGGTCCAGACGGGGCAATATACGCATCTTCGGGATCCCGGAGGGCATTGAAGGCAACTCGATGACGAAATTCATGGATCAGTTCTTAAAAAAAGAGCTGGAACTGCCCAGCGAAGCGGATCTGCAGATTCAACAAGCGCACAGAGCCTCGGCACAGAACCCGAACCCACGCTCTACACCCAGGTCAGTTGTGGTAAACTTTCTGAAATATGATGTAAAGGAAAGAATCCTGACACGAGTGTGGAAAAAAAAGATACGAATCGGCGACAAGCAGATATTCTTTGATCATGACTACCCGGCAGAAATTGTGCAGCAGCGGAAGAAATATGCCAACATTAAAAAAACGCTGAAAGAAAAAAAAATTAGATTCCAAACGCCGCTAACGAAGATGAGGATTCATTGGGAGAATGGCATGAGGACATACAACACAGCCAGAGAGGCAGCGCAGGACATGATGGAGCGGGGCCTTGAGGTGTACGTGCCGGAGGAAACGGTAGGAGCAGCGGCGGCCCTGAACGCATCACGACAGCCGGAGTGGAGGCGAGTGAACGGCAAAAGACGGGGGGAGACGTGGAGCAGCGGGCCCAGGAAAGACTACAAGGCTTTCAATTGAAAGCCTAGATTATAACAAAGATTAAGAAAGACACAGAAGAAATGAAGGCCAAGAAGACAAGGTAAAAGAGAAACAGACGGCTAGGAGAGGTTTAAGTGATATTTGTTGGACATTTCTAGACTAATGACTATTTCTTGGATAGTAAATACAGGTCTAGGGAGGGCCCTACACTCGGTGAGGACATTCCCTCCACCCACCAACAGGGACCAGTGGGCAGAAGAAAGGCCCAAAGTACGGAGGTCGAGATTTTTTAATGTGTTTTTATATAAATATGTGTTATTTTTGTTGTTAAAGGGGCTAGGAGCACAAGTTAATAAAATGGAAAAACATGATTATGGGTAAAAATCTTAAGATAATAACACTAAACGTGAATGGTCTGAACTCACCTGTTAAAAGGGAAAGAATAATAAGAAAATTCAAGAAGGAAAAAGCCGAAATTATATTTATGCAAGAGACACATTTGAGCAAGACAGAACATGTGAAACTAAAGAGATTTGGCTATAAGAACTCCTACTACAGTTCATTTAAGGGAGGAACTAAAAGGAGGGTTATGATACTAATCTCAAATAAAATACAATTTGAATGTGAACAGGAAATCCAGGATAAAGAAGGCAGGTATGTAATAATAAAGGGTAGAATAGATGGAATGCAGATCACATTAGTGAACATCTATGCCCCACCAGAAAGTGACAAGGGTTTTTTTCAACATCTGTTTGATCTCATAGCAACACACAGTGAAGGAGTCCTAATTTGTGGAGGAGACTTAAATGCTGTCATGGATCATGAAATTGATACAACAAGTGTTAAGAAGACAAAAAAACATGTAACAAAATTCATAAGAACCTCACTGGCAGAAATGGGTATGGTAGACATATGGAGGGACCTGCACCCACTCGAAAAAGACTATACACATTATTCAGCAGTCCATAAAGTACACTC
The DNA here is from genome assembly GCA_020510985.1 of Pholidichthys leucotaenia. NCBI lineage: Eukaryota > Metazoa > Chordata > Actinopteri > Cichliformes > Pholidichthyidae > Pholidichthys > Pholidichthys leucotaenia. Next base: position 287,119,545 of record CM035837.1, read on the forward strand.
TAGAATAGATTACTTCCTTATGAATGAAGATAACAGACACAGGGTGAGAAATTGTTGGATTGGAGGGGCAGAAATATCAGATCATAATCCTATATACATGGAAATAAATTTAAACAATAGAAAACGACAAACAACATGGAAACTTAATGTAGGACTGTTAAATGATGATAAAATGAAAGAAAGAATAAAAGTAAACATAAATTAATATATCCAAGAGAATGACAATGAAGAAGTGGACCCAACAATACTATGGGATGCACTAAAAGCCGTGTTAAGAGGTAAATTAATTGTTGAAACAGGAAAAGCAAATAAGACTAAACTGGAAGCATATGAACAAAGATGTGAGAGACTGAGGGAATTAGAACATAAACATCAAAGCACAAATGACCCAAAAATATATCAAGAAATTAAAGAAGAAAAAATAAAGATAAAAGAAACACAATTGGATGAAATTGAAAGGAAAAATAGATATCTAAAGCAAAAATATTATGAAACGGGACCAAAAGCCACAAAACTGCTGGCAAAACGGTTAAGAAAACAACAAACAATGAATAATGTATACAAGATTAAAGACCCCACCACAAATAAAACCACAGTTAACCCAGAAAACATCAAAAAAATATTCCATAATTTCTACCAAGAACTATACTCGCAACCTGAAGAAACAAATACTAAAGATATTAAAAAATTTCTATGCACATTGGACTTGCCATCAATAGGAAATCAACAAAATGAAAAGCTAAGAGCAGAAATAACAACACAAGAGATTAGAGATGTGATTAAGTCACTTAAAAACGGTAAATCACCAGGTAGTGATGGATACCCTTCTGAGTTTTATAAACTGTTTATAGAAGAACTCCTAAAGTCATTTAATTGGACGTTGAACAACAACAAAATACCTCCATCATGGAACGAAGCCATTATTTCAGTTATTTTAAAGCCAGGGAAAGATAGAGAACAATGCGGAAACTATAGGCCAATCTCTTTATTAAATGTGGATTATAAAATATATACAACAATTATATGTAAACGAATAAAGACATTCTTGACGGAATTGATAGAAGATGATCAAACTGGTTTCATAGAGGGACGCCAAACACATGACAATATCAGGAGAACAATACATATAATTAATCAAATACATAAAGAAAAGAAAAGCGCAGTAATAATGAGTTTAGACACAGAAAAAGCATTTGACAGGGTTACCTGGAAATTCCTATATAGTGTGCTGGAACGCTTTGGATTTAACGAAAAATCAGTACAATGCATAAGGACGCTGTATCAAGAACCTGTGGCAAGAATCAAGATAAATGGTAGCTTAACAGACAAAGTAAATATACAAAGATCAACTAGGCAGGGATGCTGCTTATCGCCCACCTTGTTTGCTCTGTTCATAGAGCCATTGGCTCAAGCGATACGACAAAATAAGAAATTAAAAGGTGTAACAATAAAGGGGGCGGAACACAAGATTGGGCTATTTGCAGACGATATTATAGTTTACCTTGAACAACCAGATGAATCAATAATGGAAATGATGAACTTGATAGAAAATTTTGGAAAATTATCAGGATACAAGATAAACATAACAAAAACACAAATACTGACATTCCACTATAACCCTCTAGACCAGATAACTGATAAGATCAAACTAAACTGGAAACAAAAAGAAATAAAATACCTTGGAGTGAACATACCTAAAGATCTAAGCAAAATCTATAAAGCAAACTATGATAGGTTGGAACAAGAAATAAAAAAAGATATTGATAGATGGTCAATCTTAAATATGGATCTGAATTCAAAAATTGAGACAGTCAAAATCAGCATACAACCTAGATTACTTTACCTCTTCCAGGCTCTACCAACAGAGATTCCAGATGCCCAATTCTCAAAGTGGGACAGGATGATATCGAGATTTGTTTGGGGAGGTAAAAAACCAAGAGTGAAATATAAAACTCTCCAATTACCAAAAGAGAAAGGAGGCATGGGCCTACCGAGTCTAAAAGAATATTACTACTCGGCACAAATAAGATATATCATATGTTGGTGTGACGAGGGATATGAGGCAAAATGGAAAGAAATGGAAAAGGAAATTGAGGGACTCCCAGTACAAAGCATAATAGGAGATAAAGATGCATATAAGCAAATCAAACAAATAGACCCAATCACTAAATTTACTTTAGAACTGTGGTATAAAATAGTACAAAAGTATAATATAAAGGAAGACATAAAACTATTGAAATGGGTAGCATTTGACAGTCAGTTTGAACCGGCAAAACAAGATAGGGGATACAAAAATCTGGTGAACAAGGGAATCACAGCATGGGGCAATATCGGAAAAAAAGATCTCGGGAGCTTTGTAAACATCAGGAGAAAATTTAAACTAGAAAGATCGGAATTCTTCAGATATCTGCAGATGAGAGACTATTATATGAAGAAGATTAGGCATAACCTCCAAACAGATGTGAGCGAGATTATACAATTCATTTTAAGCTCATATACAGGAAATAAAACAAGAATTATTTCAAAGCTATATCAGAAACTTATGGCAAACAATCATTCAAGTAACTATATAAAGGAGAAATGGGAGAAAGAGCTCAATTTAAACATAACAGAAGAAAGCTGGCAGGAAATATGGAAAACACAACACACATCAACAAATTCAAGAACATGGAGGGAATTTGGATGGAAAAACCTGATTCGCTTTTTCATTACACCACAGATTCAAGGAAAATATACAAATACCCAATCTTTATGCTGGAGGGGATGTGGGGCTCAAAATGCAGACCACTCACATATGTTTTGGAAATGCTGCAAAATCTCATCATTCTGGAAATCTATGCATGTGACAATACAGAGGATATTAGGATATAATATACCAATGAACTGTAACCTGATGTACCTATGTGATCTTAAAAGAGACAATGTTATACAGGCTGAGGACAGATATCTAGTTAAACTCTTGTTGATTGCATGTAAAAAAACAATCACAAAAAAATGGCGATCAGAAGTTCTTCCTGACCAAGCGCAATGGACTGACATTATTGAGGACATACGTATGATGGAAAAACTAACATATCGACAAAGAATGCAAGAAGGACTGTGGGAAAAAAAATGGCGGAAATGGACACACTACAAAGTGCAACAACGAGACAGATATTGAAAGAATAACCAAAGACGCTGGAAAAACCAGAAGAATTAAGAGATGGAAACTAAAAACTTGATGCTCCAACATTTGTCCCCCCCCCCTTTTTTTTTTTTTTCTTTTTCTTTTTTACTCTAGCCCCTTTGTTTTTTTAAATGTAGACTGTGATCTGAATGCAATATATATAATGAAAAATGAATAAAAATCTTAAGTTACAAAAAAAAAGCCTGATCGGAATAAAAATGCTTCATGTAAACACGTCAATCTGAATATTCTAACCCGATCACACTCATTCGGATCGAAATTTCATTCTGATTGAGAGGGGTGGGTTCATTCATTCATTCATTGGCTCCATCGATCTCGAAAGATCATGGGGGGGTTTTGTGCCTTGGGTCATCATTCAGGGAGCTGCACCATCGGGCGTGGCTGTAGAGGCCGATACGGGATCTGCAGGTCCTGCCGCAGCCGTTGCAGATGAATTCTTCACAGTGTAGTGGGGGTCTCGACAGTCTCCTCTGTCTGCAGAGTCTCTTCTCCCCCCAGCGAGTGTCTCTTCTTTCCTCTGCTGTTCGGATGACATCCTGGGTGATGGTCCGCCAGTTGGAGCGGACGGAGGCGGCTGACTCCAGGTCGGAGGGGTTAAAGCCTCCAGCCTTGAGGTCACGCTTGCAAACATCCTTGAATCTGAGAGTTGGGCGTCCCTTTGATCTAGTTCCAGTAGCCAGCTCCCCATACAGTAAATCTTTGGGGATGCGGCCATCCTCCATTCGGTTGACGTGGCCAAGCCATCGCAAGCGTCTCTTTGTCAGGATGGCAAACATACTGGGCACATCTGCTCTGGCCAGGACGTCGATGATGGAGACACGGTCCTGCCAAGTGATGTGCAGTAGTCTGCGAAGGCAGCGCTGGTGGAAGGCGTTCAGTCGGCGTTCCTGGCAGGAGTAGAGGGTCCAAGCTTCACTGCTGTATAGGAGAGTACTCAGTACACAGGCCATGTAGACTCTTATCTTGGTGTTGATGGTTAGCATAGAGTTGTCCCAGACTCGCTTCGCCAGACGGGCCATCACCATCGATGCCTTGCCGATACGGGCGTTCAGTTCGGCGTCTAGGGAGAGATTGCTGGAGATGATCGACCCGAGGTAGGTGAACTTGTCCACCACCGCAAGTGTGTGGTCGCCGATATTGATATTGGGAGCACTGCTGACATCCTGGCCCATGACCTCGGTCTTTTTAAGGCTGATGGTGAGGCCAAACTCAGAGCAGGCACGAGCAAAGCAGTTGATGAGACGCTGGAGCACTTCCACGGTGTGGGCAACAAGACCAGCATCATCAGCAAAGAGCAGCTCCCTGATTAGAACACTTCGCACCTTGGTCTTTGATCTGAGGCGTGCCATGTTGAAGAGGCCTCCGTCGCTCCTGGTGTGGAGAAAGACACCGTCTTCAGAGCCCCGGAAGGCGTAGCACAGAAGCAGGGAGAAAAAGATGCCAAATAGGGTAGGAGCCAGAACACAACCCTGCTTCACACCGTTCTTGATCGGGAAAGGGTCTGAGGATAATCTATCAAACTGGACAATGCCGTTCATGTCCTGGTGGAATGACTTGATCATGCTCAAAAGCTTGGGGGGACATCCAATTCGTTGGAGGAGGGCAAACAGTCCATCCCTGCTGACCAAGTCAAAAGCCTTGGTCAGATCAATAAAGGCCAAAAAGAGGGGTTGTCTCTGCTCCCGACACTTTTCTTGCAGCTGCCTCATAGAGAAGACCATATCTATGGTTGACCTGGTTGCTCTGAATCCACACTGCGCCTCTGGATACACACGTTCGGCAAGTAGTTGTAGTCTGTTGAGGACGACACGGGCAAAGGCTTTGCCAACTATGCTTAGGAGTGAGATACCGCGATAGTTGTTACAATCGCTCCGCTCCCCCTTGTTCTTGTAAAGAGTGATGATTTTGACATCACGCATATCTTGGGGCACAGCCCCTTCCTCCCAGCACTGCAACAGGAGCTCATGGAGGTGTTTCAAGAGCGAGCTCTCCTTTGCGGTTTTGACGATTTCAGGGGGGATGTTGTCACTGCCCGGAGCCTTGCCGTTTGAGATAGAGTCCATCGCCTTGCTGAGCTCCTCGATGGTGGGTGGAGCGTCAAGCTCATCCATGACTGACAGTAGAGGGGTGTTCTCAAGGGCCGTGTTCGAGACGGTGGTTACTCTCGAGTAGAGCTCTTGGTAGTGCTCAGCCCATCTCTCCATTTGTTTACCGCGATCCTTGATGACATCTCCTGCAGCTGATTTAAGTGGGGCGGTCTTGATGACACTGGGACCGAAAGCCTTCTTCATGCCTTCGTACATTTTGCGCATGTTTCCGTGATCTGCAGAAAGCTGAATGTCCTGGCAGAGGTTAAGCCAGTAGTCGTTGGCACATCGCCTTGCAATCTTTTGTGCATTGTTCCTCGCAGCGCGCAGTGTAGCAAGCGTCTGCACAGAGGGCTCCTTCTTGTGGGCAATTAGGGCTGCACGCTTGGCAGCGATTGCAGGTTCCATCTCAGCGGCTCCAGCTTCAAACCAATCTGCACTCTTCCCCACCTTTTTCCCAAAGGTACCTATGGCGGTCTCAAACACAGCCTCACGGATATGGTTCCACCTTGCAGAAGCACAGTCAGTGGGACAGTCCACCAGGGCTTCATTTACGACTTTAGCATAGCGTTCCCGCAGTTTAGGTACTGTAATCATAGCTGTGTTGATGCGGGGTCGGGGTTTCTGCTTGGAGCGGTTGACACGTCTGAGGCAGAGACGTACCTTAGTGGCGACCAGGGAATGGTCGGTGTCACAGTCAGCGCTGTGGAAACTGCGCGTGACCAGCACTCGGTTCAGCAGGGATCTCCTGGTGATGACAAAGTCCAGCTGATGCCAGTGGCGAGACCTTGGATGTCTCCAGGACACACGGTGACAAGGCTTGGTGGAGAAGAATGTGTTGGTCAGACAGAGGTCATGAAAGGAGCAGAGTTCAAGGAGGCGTTGACCGTTCTCGTTGAGCTTGCCGATGCCGAAGCGGCCAATGCAGCGGGGCCAGGAGTCATGATCTGCCCCTATCCGTGCGTTAAAGTCACCAAGCAGAAACAGGTGCTCCTTGGCAGGGATCTGCTGGATCCTGGTTTCGAGTGCCTCGTAGAATGCATCTTTCATCTCAATTGAAGAGCAGAGCGTCGGAGCATAGGCGCTAAGGATATTAGCTGGTCCAGAGGAGGTTATGAGACGGAGAGAGAGGACTCGTGGAGTGCCTGAAGACGGCGGTTCAATAGAGGACAGAAGGGAGTTTCGAACAGCGAATCCAACACCATACAGGCGAGGCTCGTCAGGCTCCTGTCCCTGCCAGAAAAACGTATAGTTCTTCTCCTTCAAGCTGCCGTTGCCCGGGAGTCGCGTCTCTTGCAGTGCTGCAATGTCAATATTAAGCCTCTTCAGCTCGCGGTCGATGATAGCAGTTTTCCTGGCATTGTTGATTTGCTGGAGGTCGTCAGAGAGGCCAGGACACATTGTTCTGACGTTCCAGGTTGCCAGACTCAGCGCTGGCGGCTTTGGTTTCTTGATATTAGCTGGTGCAGTGATTACAGTCCGTGATTCAGCTTTTGGCCTACACTTCAAGCACCCTTTGAAGTAAGCGGACCGTGACGGGCCAGCACCTTACTGACTGGGGGCTGCCCAGCTAAAGGCGGGCGGTAGCTGGCCAGTGGGACACGACGATCCCTCCCACCGTCAGGAGACAGCCCTAGGCGCCCGAGCTTACACCAATTTGCTCTGGACTTTTAACCAGTAACTGCGTCTCCCCGTATTTGAGCTGCCGCAGAAGGCGGCACTGGAGTGATCTCTCCAGGGCACAGGCCAGGGCGAAGTTGTGGAGAAACTGAGATGCCCAGTTGACAGATCCTCCTTCTCGGCCTTGTTGGTAGTGTCCAATGGAAGGAACTAGCCGATACAGTTTGGTACCAACTTGGCTACAGGAGTTGCCGGGAGGTCCCGCTACGCGAAGACCAACCGCCTTCGGGGCTCCACTCCGGATTTTCTGTAGGGGTTGTCTCCCTTAGCCTTTGTCACTCCCGTGACGACCACAAGGCAGTGGTGCTATTTGCCCATAGCTGGGGGTTGTTTTGTGTGGCACCAGGGCGTGTCCACGCGCCGGTGGGCCTGCGTGCCACACATTTGGGCCCAGCCCAAGGGGGACACACCTCCTCCCTTAATGCGACAGGTTGTACTGGGCTACATCTTACCAGTAGAGGAGAGAGAAAACTTCCTCCCCCCACCTGACATTAAGGGGTGGGTTATGCCAATTGTTAATCCGAATGGTGCACATGAAAACACTTATTCCGAACATAGGGCAGAAAATATGTTTACTGCACATGTCTGTACACCAGCTGCACGTTGACGTGACGTATTTCCGCCTTAGCAGCAGCTAGCGGAAAACATAGCGGGAGTAAAACAAAACTGGTCTATATCGTCCTGCTGTCTCCCTCTGTTCGTCATATGCAGAAGTATGTACTTGTAGCTTCATTACGGAGACCAGCAGAAGCAAAAGTACAGTCTGAATAACACAATACAGGTCAATTTCGACACGAAGCGGGGCTTGCTAACACCGGAAGTTGCTTCTTCTTCTACTATTTTCGGAATGTCGAAATGGCGACGTGTGCATGTCAAAATGATTTCTTCCGTTCAAACGTGTGACACACGGAAATGCACGTCCTAATCGGATCAGCTTTTTCAGGATCAGTGTAAACAGTAAAATTCTGATCTGAATTGTAATCAGATTGATGAAATTTAGCCCATGTAACCGTGGCTAATAACATGTCATATTCCTATATGACAGTACCCACACCTGATCCATATTTGGTTTGTCCCTATTTAAAGGCTGCTGCGTGACTTACTCCTCGCAGCACCCTTCTGGTATCCAGACGTTATTCCTATGTCTTTTCTCCATGTTCAGACAGAGTCCCCGTCTAACTTGTATTTTGTATCCAAGGGAAACCCCCGTCTCCCCCGTTCCTACGCCTCAGCGTCTGTGCTGCTCCTTGTTTTGTATCCTGCCTTAGCTGTAAGTTTTTGTGTTTCTGTATATGTCATGCTTTTTGTTCTTAAATGTGCAAACACACAGCCAGCGATTGGAGTCTTTAATCCGCCCCTGCCAGGGCGATTTATGACAGAAGGCTGCTGCCAGTTTTGACTCCAGCAGCTGTGAGTTTACCTTTTTTTCTTTTTTTTTCCCCCTTTCACCTGTTTTTGTGTGCATCGAAGAGCTGTCAGCTGCCAGCATGCCGGGGCTCTGCCAACAGGGGGAGGTTGGCGGCCAGAGGTCCCTGCGTGGATGAACAGTGGGCGGCTCAGTTCATCCAGGAATTTGTGACTGAAGCTCTCGCCTCTTGCACACCTAAGGAGGTTCTTAAAAACGTGGAGTTAGTGGCTGTTATTGTGGAGGTGCACCCTGGTCTGTGGAACTACCCCAGGTATGCGGACCTTCTGACGACCGTCTCCACCCTCCGAACAACCTTCCGTGACCTGGCAAGAATTCCACCACCATCTGCGCTGAGGTCTGAGCCGACAATGAAGCGTCCCCTGACTCCAGTGCTTCGCCCCCCTCACCAGAAGCCCGTGTTTCCGCCTTTTCACCAGACGACCTCAGCTGTCTCCGGAGGAGCCTCGTCTGGTCCAGCAACATCAACCATCACGCCCCTGGAATTAAGGCAAGTATTTTTCATTCTCCTACATGTAAAAATGAAATGTCTTGCCTTATTCCTGGTGGTGAGGCTCAGCAGCAGCCCAATTTAGCTGAGTCCTCAGTCTGTTGCTGTAACCTTTCCCTCACCTGCTTCTCCCGTGTCCTCTCCTGTTTTCCCTGAGTGTCCGCCGGTCCTGGGAGAGAGCTGCCAGATGATGGAGGGGCCTGCGGCCCTGGAAGATTCCGTTCCAGCCCCACAGCCACGTCTTGGACGGAAGAAGAGCGCCCCCTGTGCCCTGAAAACTGAGCCAACAAGAGAGTGTCCCCTGACTTCAGCTGCACGGGGTTCTGCACCAGCGGTGAGGCAACCTCCAGCGTCAGCCGCCACGTCTGGGGGTTCTTCAGCTGCACCCACCATCTCGCCTGCTGCCAGGGTCGTCGCAGGAGAGTCGCCGGAGTCCTGGACGGTGGTGAAACTCGAGTCTAGAAAAGTACTCTGTTCTGTTTTAACACCTGCAGATCTAGAGAAATCTTGTCTAGCTCATCATTCATAGAAAAACACACACTTTGTGGAAATGTGAAAATGACGAGGCAGAGTTTATCTCACGAGTCAGGTTTATTCACATCTTCCAACATCAGCAAAAAACAGAAAAGAGGAAAAAAACCCAGACATTCGTCCTTTAAATACCCAGGACCTTCAAAGCTCACAGTCACAATGCATTTAATCCCAAGTAACAATGCATCCTCTCTTAGATCTTATCACCTCCACCTAAAGTCTCTGGCAGCCAGTAAATCCCCCAAGGCCGTCTCTTTGCATACCAAAGACTAAACTTCCACATCCTCCTGTTATCTCCAAGGAGACTCAGTCTTTTGTTCAATCTGAGATGTGAAGCCTAAAGTGATATAACAATGTGCATATGTGTCCCACAACTTCAATAAATATTTCTATAAAACAGTTAACAATGCCTCATCTCCTAATATATACTTTACACATAAATATTTAAATACAAAAACAAGCTTTCCCGCACACAAAATCAGTCCATTCACAAACAAATATTTATTAAAATTCATGACCACAATCTCCCTGGGTCACCTGACCAACAGGCGTGTGAAAACTCGTACTTAATGTACTCAATTGATTCCATCTGTTTAGCTCATCACACATCTGAATCGTGCACGGAGGCAGCTAAGTGGATGGGCACGGGAACAAACAAAAAAATGGAGTTTATATGGAATGGAAATAAGAGTGTATGTTTTCCAGTGAAGCAGAACAACCAAGTATGCACCCCTGGCTGCGACACAAAACAGGTAAGGGAAAAACAAAAAGATAAACGTTCGATATTTTAAGATAATTTCCAAACAGAAGTAAACGAGAAAATGCATGGCAGGTGTGTGCATGTGTGTGTGTGTCTGCCGCGTAAGCTAGTAAATCACCTACAGTCCATAGTTGTGTGTAAGTGAGTGTGCCTATAGCCGTTTGTATGAGTGTCTGTGTGCCTGCAGCCAGTGACGAGGCTACTCCATCACATGAGTCATGAGTTTTCTTTTTCTTGTTATTGTTTCGGTCTCTCCTTGCCTGGGTTCCCCCTCCTCCTTCCCGGGGTGGGTTATTTTTCTTGTTCTTGTTGGGGGAGTTCTTTGTGGGTGGGTCCTTTTTTCTTTTTTTGATGTTATGTTGGGATGTCTGGATTCCACCCCTTGAGGATGGGGCTCTGTCACGATACTGAGTACGGGGTGGAGAGACATGCTCAGCCGTTAAGTTTATTTAAGTCATTTTCTGTATTTCTGGTTATTTTGTATTTAGTATGGGTTGGTGTACTTGGTTATCTGAGTTTGTCTTTTTGTTGTTGTGCTTAGTTTTGTTATTTTGTCTTAGTGTAGTTTTAGAGGTATTTCTGTATTATTGTTTGTTCAAATTTATTTTTCCTGTTTATATTTGTCCTTATCTTAAGTTCTCCCTTTGTACCTCAGTGTTCATTAGGATTGTTTTATGAGCACTTCTTGGGTTTTATTTTTCTTCTTGCTTTTGTCTTGGCAGTTATTTTTTCATTATGCATTTTGGTTTGTTCCTTTTTCTGTATTTTAGTCAGTTACCTTCTTGTTTTCCTGGGCAGTTACTTTCTCAGTCATCTGTTATTATTTCTCTCAGTGTGTGACAGCTGTTTGCGTGTACTTCCGGCTGTCAACCTCGTTCACGGGCTGTCACACCTGAGTCGTATTTGATCTGATTAGTCTTCACTCTTGTACCCACACCAGATCCATATTTGCTTTGTCCCTATTTATGGGCTGCTGCGTGGCTTACTCCTTGCAGCAGCCTTCTGGTATCCAGATGTAATTCCTATGTCTTCTTGTGTTCAGATGGAGTCCCCGTGTAACTCTTTGTGTCCAAGGGAATGCCCCGTCTCTCCGGCGTTCCTACACCTCAGTGTCCGTGCTGCTTCTTGTTTTGTATCCTGCCTTAGCTGTAAGTTTTTATGTTTCAGTATATGTCATGCTTTTTGTTCTTAAATGTGCAAACTTACAGCCAACGATTGGAGTCTTTAATCTGCCCCTGCCAGGGTGATTCATGACACAAATAGATCAACAGTACAAACTCTGTTGAGATTTATTTAAAAAATTATTTTATAGTATTAGTAGAAGTGACGGTTATACGGGAAGCTACATTTGTATGTGTTAGCATCTCAGATTAGGGCTGGGCGATATACCAAATATAGCCGCTGTACTGGTACACTTAGCCACCCACGATACATATTTCATTATATCACCCATACCCGAATATTTATCACATTAATATGAGCTACTGCTGCAAGACAGGTTTGTCTGCAGCTTGGCCACTGAAGTCTGAAAGCGGAAGCTCCCTAGCTCAGCGAGGCTGCCCTACCCCCCTGCATGCTCACAAAGGAAATCTAAACTGCAAGCAAGCAGAGATGAAAAGGAAGATAACAGAATAAACGTAGGCTTACCTTAAGCACAGAAAATGGGGGGAACCAGGAGAAGATAAACATTTTGAGTCTGAACTCTGCACATTCGTTCGCTAAGTGAATGAACTTTCAAAATAAGAGTTCCTATCTGGTCTTGCAACCCTTCAAAATAAGAGCAAGTGGCTCACCAAATAAACAACTGATGTAGACATATTAAAAAAAAACCAAAAGTAAACAATAAATTATACTTCTGTCACTTATTTACGTAAACTGAAACATTTCTGCCCATGTGGATAAACTTGATCACTTGATAATGTGAGTCCTGGTAAGCAAAGGACAAAAGACACTTTGCTCAGTTACATATTGTGAAGAATTTTCTCCGACATAAGTTTTCATTTTATTTTATTTTTTCTCGGACATAAGTTTTCATTTTATTTTATTATTCAGCTTTTTCATAAGTGAAATGAATATATATATATATATATACTGTATATATACTGTATATATATATATATATATATATATATATATATATATATATATACACACTGTATATATATATATATATATATATATATATATAACTTTCTAATAAAAATGTAAGTAAAACCAAATTTTAAAGAACATTCAGTACACAAAATACGTATCACGATATGTATCGTGTATCACAACATAGAAAAAAATGTATCAAGATACATTTTTTAGCTATATTGCCCAGTCCTATCTCAGATGGTTCCACTTTACAATAAGACTACCATAAAATGGTATTTATAGTTTATAAATAGGTTCACTAGATTATAAGTGCTTTGTAAATTATGAATAATATAAATAAGTTATAAGGCATATTCCATACATCAATACTGTTTGGCAAGATCAAGGGACTGTTTGGCAAGAAATGTTTACAGAGCTTAAATTGTAGTACCTTATTGGCAAATATATAATCATGAAAATCGAGCTGATAAGACACCAAATCTAAATAAACTTGATATCTCACATTTGAAATGTTCTCTTTTCTCATGCGTTAATACAGATTATCAATGATTTATAGATGATTTTTACTGTATTCCAGTGTCCCACACAATGGATAGTTACACTAACATTACAGCACAACGGTCCTAAAAGTGTACTCTGAGGGGGAGTTATTAATTCACACAGGAGTCTCACTCATAGATTACTGTCATCACATCAACCTTTACACACGTATTACACACTGGTACAAAAGTCTAAACATGACATAAATGAAACAGTTGCCACAAATTCACCACATGAAGTATCAAGATGTTAACTTTAACAATCTCATGTGTTTTTACACTGTAGAAGTGTTAAGATAAGATGAGATACTCCTTTATTAATTCCCATGGGGGAAATTCAGGCGTTAATGCAGCAGGAAGTCAGGAATATAACAGCATATAAAAGAACAATAATAAGTATGTTGAATATATGAGAGATAAAAATCAAGACTATACAGTTGTCTCATTGTGTTGTTGTTTATTTTGGACTTGTGATCATCATGATGATTTATTTTGTCCTAGGTCCTGGTTTTGTTGTAATACTCCTTATGTCTAGTTTTGTAAATGCTTCATGTTATTCTAATTTCAGTTTTAAGTTCTACAGTTTTTAATTATTTCTAGAGTTTAATCTTATTTAATTTGTCTCACCATCTTCTTGTGTACTCCATAATATTTCACGTTTTATCCTTGTCTATTTTTCCTTGTTTTGATATTAGATTTATTTTGAAAGTACCTCCTGTTTTGGTTCTGTCTAGTTTTATTTTGATAGCATCTCCGTGTTTATCCTTGATTATGATTTGCTACTTTATCCTTTTTGTGTTGTATGACCTCATCAGTTTGATCACTTGTACCTGTGTTCCCCACCAGTTTTCCCTTGGTAATTATCTATTCTCCATTAAGTTTAGTTTTGGTCTGGCTGATCATCACAGCAACATTATACTTGGTCATGTTTTGGATATGCTCCTTGTGTTTTCCCTGGCTCCTTAGTTTTCAAGATTTGTTTAGGTTCAGTTTATCCTGTGTTTTCATCCTTAGTTATTATTAAGTTTAGATTAGTTTGTTTCAAGCTCCCATGGTGCATTTTGTTTTCTAGTAAGTTCAGTAGTTGTGTTAGTTTTCATTTCAGATTTCAATAAATCTTTGGAACTGCATCCAGCCTGCATTTGGGTCCTCCTTTCCTCCCTGCTCCGTGTTCCACTACATCACAATTATGATGGTGCAAGGTAAGCCGGACACTTAACACTTGTTAAGACAGCACTTAAGAGTGTATGATAATGAAAAAGCAAGTCAACATGGCAAGTGATATAAGATGACAAACGGTATATCAGTGCAACATGTTTGCAAAATACAATCAAGGTGCATTGATATTTTCATCACTACCATCACCTCCATCCATTTGAATGGCATCAGGGAAACTAGAAAAGCACTCGGAGAGCACAGACCTCTGCCAAGCGCCACAGTTCCCCCCATACAGTGTTTGTGTGTACGTTTTCAGATTCCTTGACCATGAAAACATATGAATAGCAATTGGATTCACAATGGTTATTTGTTTATTTGACAGGGACAGTGCAATAAACACACAATTAATCAATGACAATCAATCTGATAGTGATAGGATTAGTGGTTCAGTAGTAAAAGCATTGCCTCCTTGGCGGAGGTAATAAACTGAAGTGTTGCTGTTGTGTCCATGTCCTGCACTGACGGATGCAGACTGGGTAGACAGGTTGCCGTGGGTTTTATATTATATTATTGGGGTTGCGCTCCGTGGCAAAACAGAATTTAGAAGCTTCCCCGGCAGAGAGGTCGTTTTTGCGCAGCGCCTATGGCTGGCCGGGGAATTTCTGCCAAATAATCTGGCGGCGGACAGCTGCCTGTGTCAGGTTTTGCAGCTGCGCGCAAACACAGGCACACTGGCGGGCCCAGGCCACCAGTGTTTTCCGCGTGCTTTTGTGCGTAAAACGTTGAAGAACGCGGAGTTTGTGTTGGTCAGACACGACGACCAGCAGCCTCCATTGCGCCTGCGCACATGTTGAAAATGGACGTATGTCACAGTGTTAAAAAAATGCTTTAAAAAATTCCTGTATCCAGACGGTGATGCGGATCATCCCCAAAATTTAATCAGTTCTTCCTTGTACCATTTCCAACAACGCCTGAAAGTTTCATGGAAATCCGTCCAAAAGTATTTGAGTTATCTTGCTAACCAACAGACAAACAGACAAACAGACAGACAGACAAACAGACAGACAGACAGACAAACCCCGGCAAAAACATAACCTCCTCCTGGCCTTTTCGGCCTGGCGGAGGTAATAAGTGGTAACAGTGATAACTGAATTAATAGACAAAAGAAGTTGAGTCACCCAGGCTAATGACTGTCAGTAAGGGTGTGAGTGTCCATGAGTTGGGGGGTGCCAGTGTTGTGTCAGGTTGTGTGTCTGGCTGTTATGCAGTCTAATGGCAGTGGACACAAAGGAGCACCTGAAGCATTCAGTTTTGCACCTGGGTGGGATGATGCGTTGCCTAAATGAGCTCCCCATCTGCCACAGCTCATCATGGAGAGGATTGGAGGAGTTATCCAAGATGAGACTGATTTTGTCCCTCATCCACCTCTGAGCCACTGTCTCCAGGTTTTACAGCTTCAGTCCAACCACAGAACGAGCTTTCCTCACCAGTTCATTCACCCTATTGATCTCACCAGTCTTGGTTTCAGCACACCACAGTGTAACACCACTGTAACACCTCTTTGTAGCACTTTAGGTGTGTAATACTACTTTAGGTGCAGTCTTGTACCCTTTTGTAGTACTGGGTATGGCAGTGTAGTTACCTTTAACCTTACAACATGGACAGAAGGGACAATTGGGCCAGGTCAGATAGACCCTAGGTTCATAGGAGCCTGGAGGGCGTAACAACAGATGACACAACACAGATATATGGGAACTTGCAACTATGTGTATTTTTACAGGTATGTACACTTAAACAAAAACACAGCGCTTATGAATGCAATAATAGAAGAGAAAAAAATAAAAATAAAGTACTCCAAAATATATTTACAATATGTACAGTTCTCTAGTGTCCGTTCTAGGTGACTAGTTGAGTCACCTTTACCAGGCGGTAGGTTCGGGCAATCGGCTCGCCATCCAGGTCTGGAGAATCCACGCTTTCTTGTAATCCAGGTTAAAAAAGAAAAAAACCTGACCATGCTAAGCAACACGTGCTCCAAAGGGTTCCCGCGCTCACGCGAGTTCACAGCCTTTGGGTTCAAATCAATCTCAAAGTTTTATCCAAGCAAAGGCTGCTACTAGCACGTTAGCTCATCGTCTCAGTGAGGGATCGCGTTCTCTCGGTCGTGTCTCGGCAGTGTCTGAAAGTGTTCTGCAGATTACACCAAGACCGAGCGAGAAAGCGTGTGACCCCATTGGCTGGCGTGACCCCATTGGCTGATACTGCCAAACAAATGACGCAGCCATCGGTTGCTCAGTATACCAAATAAAACACAACTATTTATGAACATATTTTATGAACTTATATTGTATTTATATACCCATCTTCAAAATATCTGTTCCCATTGTGAAATGGGTGTCCCCTTCTTCTTAAAGCGGTATCAATATTTTTAATTCTATTCACTTTTTTAACACTGGGTTACAACAGCATAGAAGAATGTGCTGGCAACCAAGACTGTAGAAGAACTTCAGGAGCTAGTTACACACACCGAATGATGTGTCTCCTCAGGAAGAACAGCCTGCTCTGTCCCTTCCTGAAGAGGGCACCTGTGTTGTCAGACCAGTCCAGTTTCCTGTTAATATAGACCCCAAGGTACTTGTAGGAGTCCATCCTCTCCATTTCCTTGCCCTGGATGGTGACTGGGGTGGGGAGGATCCTGTTTGTGGTTTAAGAGAACCACAAGTTTGGTTGGCATCAGGGTGATGACACGGCTGCTCGGTGATGTCATCACGCCAAACATATAAATGTGAGGGATGGCCATTTTACAGTCTCTTTTATGGCTCTCTTTAGCTCGGCCTCCCAATAACAATACTCTGTACCACCAACATAAAGTTTGTGTAATAAAGTTTGTGTTCCCAGCAAGCCACTCTCTGTCGGTTCCTTCCATGTTTTCCAGGCATAACAAATGGGGATGAGGAGAAAAATGGGTCTTCCAGAGGAAAATACAACATTTTTCTTGAAGACGGACTTGAATCTGGAAGTGTATTTGAGGCCACTACAGCCATTTCTGGAGACCTCAGGTGAGCTGCCCATTCCGTGGCACCACTGATTTGACATGTTTAAAGATTACGTCGATGCGGTTGGCCTGAGTGATGCGGACAACGAGAAGCTGAAGAGTGTACTGGTTCTCAGTCTAGGCAAAGAAGGACGGCGTGTGCTCCATACTCTGGGTCAAGTGGACTCATTTAGCAAATGCGTGACTCTGGTGGAGAAATATTATGACACGACCAACGTTATGGCCCAAAGAATTGTCTTGTTCCACCACAAACAACATGCAGGTGAGCCAGCTCAATCTTATGCTACAGAGCTCCGATCTGAGTGAGCATGTGCACCTTCGGGCCCTTGGAAGATGAGCTAATCCGTGATAAGCTAGCCGAGGAGCACAGCACAGAGAGTGGGCACAGTGCAGAGGGAGAGCACAGCACAGAGAGGAGCACAGCACGGAAAGAGAGCAGCGACCGGACTCGCCTCAGATCCTCGCTCAACATAAGCCTCAGGGAGCCGCTGCAGAGCTGCAGGAGAGGGAGCCCGCATCTATTGGGAACCCCGGGACACAATAATCTGGTGCAGGTTCTACCAACAGCGACAGCAACATATCGCCATGACCAGATTTCCCAGGAGAGGGGGAGAAGAAACCGGACTACTTCCGAATCCACGCCACGCCCGGCACCAGCCTCCAGGAGCTGCCGCTGGGCTGCAGGATGAAGAGTCTGCGACCCAACAAAACGCAGTAGAGCCACCGGATGTCTTCCGAATCCACGACCGGCATCAGCTTCCAGGAGCCGCCGCTGAGCCACAGGATGAAGAGTCTGTGACCCAACAGGATGCAGCAGAGCCATCACAACCTGGTGGGCACCCCACAACAGATGTGAGAACCACACCATCACAACCACGACACAAAGTACAGCTGAACAGAGTGCCATTCCCAGTGATAGACTGGGTTCAAGTCCGCAGAGCCAAATGCCCGGACCCGCAGTCGGCCTCAAGATCATCACCACTACTGACACCCACGAAGATTGCCGCACAGCTGAGACCAGCTGCTGTCTAGATGGCTGATGGTTCAAGATGGCAAGCCAGCCATCTGCAGAAGGTAAGAGCAACTGCCACGGATCAAGATGCAGCCTTGGAGCTGACCCAGCTGGTGTGGGATCCTGGCTGGGATGTTGCTGAGGAGCAAGCCGTAGCTCCGGTGGGATGGTGCCTGGGTCTGCTGCAGCCGGCGCCTCCAGGGGAGCATCCACCACAGGTTCACCTTAGGGCCCCTTGAACTGAACTGTCTTCCTCAATATAAAAAGAAGGACTGTATGTAATTAGGGACGTGGCTGCCAACAGAAGTGGCATAATAAACCACTCAGCCACGCTGGGCCATGCGGTAGTCCACCTGCTGGCTGTAGCTAGTTTTGGGGTTCTTTGTGTTCCAAATTGGGGAGGGTTAATTCGTTCATATGTGTTGTTCTGTTTTTCCAAGGGGGGGGAATGTGGTGTAAAAGAATCACAAGTTTGGTTGGCATCGGCGTGATGACATCACCGAGTGGCCGCATCATCACGCTGAACATAAAAATGTGAGGGATGGCCATTTTACAGTCTCTTTAATGGCTCTCTTTAGCTCTGCCTCACAATAACAATACTCTGTGCACCAGCATAGAGTTTATGTAATAAAGTTCGTGTTCCCAGCAAGCCACTCTCTTGTCGGTTTCATCCATGTTTTCCAGACATAACACTGTTCTTCTGGGAGTCCATCACCTTCTTAGTCTTGCTGATTTTGAGCTTCAAGTGGTTGCTGTTGTATGATGAGATGAAGCTCTTGATCAGAACCTCTGTACTCTTCATGACCGTCGCTGATAAAGCCAACAGTGGAGGAGTTGCCACTAAACTTTTGGAGATGGTGTAGGAAGCCACTCAGTAGTTTTCCCTCAGTAGTTTTCCCTCAGACTGAAGGGCATGACAGATCAAAGGTGCTGAGTGACAAGGGGAATTGTCATGGGAGGTTGATATTTCAATACAGTACCTCAGGTAGTGGAGGAGTGTTAATATAATATACATTATATTATTATTATATAATATAATATTGTTGTGAAATGGCGCTATATAAATAAAGTTGAAATGAATTGGATTGAATATAAAAGAGAGTGCCTGCATCCTTTGTTTTTAATGTTTTGGATTCTGGTGGATGTGAGAGGAAGAGAATAAAGTGTAATCTGCTCTGAACGCTCGGCCTAATTATTCCTCTCTCCACACTGGTGACCCTTGACGCACAATGGAACGCGAGGTGAATGCCATTTTGGTCAAACTCCCAGACTTTTGGCTACACGACCCGAAGTCTTGGTTCCTTCACACCGAGGCCAGGTTCGCGCTCCGGGGAATAACAGCAGATGACACCAGATACTACTACGTGGTTGCAGCACTGGACGCACGCACAACCCAGCAGGTGGCGAGCCTGCTCCAACAGCCCCCAGCCTGCAACAAATACGGGGCTCTCAAAACCGCACTGACCCGGCGCTACACGCTCTCGGACTGTGACAGAGCGGAGAGGCTCCTGACGCACTCCGACTTGGGAGATGGGTCGGCAGTCAAATTGATGGAGAAGATGTTGGCGTTGATGGGCACAGATGACGGGCACTTCCTCTTTGCCCACCACTTTCCTCCGGAACCTCCCGACAGTGGCCGGGCGGTCCTTGCCAATTCGCCGCTGCTGGCCGCGGGCAACTACCAGGCTCTAGCCTAAGAGGCACATCGGATCATCCTCACCACCAGAGCCCTCACAGTGAACGCAGTGGTGTCAGAACCCAGCGAGACGGCCAGCGGAAGTGAGGAGCCAGCGACGGTGGCTGCAGTGGAGGCGAAGAAGCACCGGAGAGACACGCTCTGTTTCTACCACCGCCGTTTTGGAGAGGACGCACGCCGATGCGTGCCACCGTGCCAATTCAAGTGCTCGGGAAACGCCAGGGCTGGCAGTCGGTAGCAGCTGCGACCGCCAGTGAAGCAAGCAAGCTGCTCTATGTGACAGACTCCCGCTCGGGGAGACGGTTCCTCGTGGACTCCGGCTCCCAAAAGAGCCTCATCCTGCTGTCCTATGCAGACCAGCTGGCAGGAACTAGCGGCCCCGAACTGACGGCCGCAAACGGCTCAGACATTAAGACTTTTGGTGAGAGGACACTGACTGTATCCTTGCACGGCCGCACATACCATTGGACATTCGTCATAGCGGTATGCAGCGTCCCCATTTTAGGCGCTGATTTTTTGTGTGCACACGGACTACTAGTTGATGTTGCTAACAGACGCCTGATTAACGCAATGTCTTTTGATTCTCTCCCCTGTACAGCTCGAGGAGCCGGGCCCACAACACTAGCCAACGTCACAGCGCCAGGGGGTAAGTTCCACACACTACTCACCCAGTTCCCAGCACTCACGGTCCCATTTTTGGTGACTGTCACTAAACGCGGGGTGAACCACATCATTAACACCACGGGGCCGCCCGTTTTCACATGACCTCGGTGCCTGGACGCAGCTAAACTGGCCATAGCGCGCGAGGAGTTTGCCAACTTGGAAAAGTTGGGCATCATCAGATGCTCAAACAGCCCATGGGCATCCCCGCTACATATGGTTCCTAAGGCTGAGGGATCGTGGCGACCTTGCGGTGATTTCCGCAGATTAAATAATGCCACAGCGCACGACCGCTACCCCATCCCGCATATTCAGGATTTGTCTGTTCACCTCACCGGGGTGCACATTTTTTCCAAGATAGACCTGGTCTGCGGTTACCACCAGGTCCTGGTGCGCGCTGAGGACATACCTAAAACGGCAGTAATAACCCCGTTTGGTCTGTTTGAGTTTTTACACATGCCTTTTGGGTTAAAGGGCACGGGGCAGACATTCCAACGCATGATGGATGTGGTGTTGCGCGATCTGCCGTTTGTGTTCGTCTACCTGGATGACATCCTGGTGGCCAGCGCGTCCGAGGACGAACACGTAGCACACCTCAGGACAGTTTTCCAGAGGCTGGAGGAGCACGGGTTAGTAATCAACCCGGCGAAGTGCCAGTTCGGGGTGATGGGAATCGATTTTTTTGGGACACCGCATCTCACCGGAGGGCACGATACCTTTGCCGGACAAGGTGCGCGCAGTGGCGGATTTTCCCCGTCCTCAGACGGTCAGGGCGCTGCAGGAGTTTTTGGGGATGGTTAACTTTTACAACCGTTTCCTTCCCCGCACAGCCCAGCTCATGCAGCCTTTGTACGCCGCACTCAAGAAACGAAAACCAGCGGACAGAGTCGACTGGACTCCTGAGCGAGAGCAGGCGTTTTCCAAGGTAAAAACAGCCCTGGCAAACACCGCACTGCTGGCGCACCCGGACCTGGCGGCTCGGATAGTGCTCACTACCGACGCCTCGGACGTGGCCATAGGGGCCGTCGTGGAGCAGCACGTTGCTGGTTCTTGGCAGCCGCTCGCCTTTTTTAGCAGGTCTTTGCGCAACAGTGAGTGTAAAGACAGCGTGTTTAACAGAGAGTTACTGGCTCTCCACCTGGTCATACACCACTTCCAGTTCTGGCTGGAAGGGCGCACCTTCACTGCGTTCGTGGACCACAAGCCGCTAACGTACGCGATGGCCAAGGTTTCGGAACTATGGTCGGGCAGCAATTCAATTCAACTTTATTTATATAGCGCCATTTCACAACAACAGTCATCTCATAGCACTATCAACTGTAGGGGGGAACCCCCACAGTTGCAGAAAGACCCCAGCAATCAGGTGATCCCCTGTGAGCAAGCACTTGGCGACGGTGGAGAGGAAAAACTCCCTTTTAACAGGAAGAAACCTCCAGCAGAACCAGGCTCAGGGAGGGGCAGTCATCTGCTGCGACTGGCTGGGGGGTGAGGGGACAGAGAAGATGAAAAGAACAGACATGTAGAGAGCAAACAGCACGATGGGGACTCAATCTATGGGAGAGAACAAACAAATGTTAATGACCAGCAAAAAAAAAATATTTCATAGAGAGTGAGGAAAGGAGTGAGGCCCAGTGCATTACTGGAGGTCCCCCGGCTGACTAAACCTATTAGCAGCATAACTAAGGGAGGGTTCAGAAACACATGATCCCTCCCTAATTGTAGGCTATATCAAAAAGGTAGGTTTTAACCCTAATCTTAAAAACAGAGATCGAGTCTGACTCCCGAATCCAGATTGGCAGCTGATTCCACAGGAGAGGAGCTTGATAACTGAAGGCTCTGCCTCCCATTGTACTTTTGGAGATTCTAGGTATTACAAGTAGTCCTGCATTTTGGGAGCGTAGTGCTCTGTTAGGATAATACGGTAGTATCAGATCTTTTAAATAAAAAGGAGCCTGATTGTTTAGAGCTTTGTAAGTAAGAAGAAGGATTTTAAACTTAATTCTAAACTCTATGGGAAGCCAATGAAGGGAGGCCAGAACCGGAGAGATATGATCTCTCTTTCTAGTACCTGTTAAAACTCTTGCTGCAGCATTTTGGATCAGCTGAAGACTTTTTAAAGATGTTTTAGGACAACCTGATAATAAAGAATTACAATAATCTAATCTCGAGCTAACAAAAGCGTGGATCAGTTTCTCAGCATCACTCTGAGACAAGATGCTCCTAATCTTGGCAATATTACGCAAATGATAGAAGGCAGTCTTAGAAACAAATTTAATATGTGAATTGAAGGACAAATCCTGATCAAAAATAACTCCAAGGTTCCTCACAGAGCTATTAAGAGAAAGAGTAACTGCATCCAAACTGAAAGTTTGATTTGAAAAGGAATTTCTAAGGTTTTTTGGACCAACAAGAATGACTTCAGTCTTATCTGAATTTAATAGCAGGAAATTACAAGTCATCCAAGCTTTGATTTCCTTAAGACAGGCTTCTAACTTGGCTAATTGATTACTATCATCTGGCTTCATTGACAGGTATAATTGTGTGTCATCTGCATAACAATGAAAATGTATACAGTGCTTTCTAATAATGTTGCCTAACGGAAGCATATATAAACTAAAAAGAGTAGGGCCTAGCACAGATCCCTGTGGAACTCCATGACTAAGCTTTGAGTTGAAAGAAAACTCATTATTTACATGAACAAACTGGAACCTATCAGATAAATAAGATCTAAACCACTGCAACGAAGTTCCATTAAGTCCAACATAGTGTTCTAATCTATCAAGTAGAATATTATGATCGATAGTATCAAAAGCTGCACTAAGGTCTAAAAGGACAAGTACAGAAACTAGTCCATTATCAGATGCAATGAGGAGGTCGTTAGTGACCTTCGCTAAGGCTGTTTCAGTACTATGATGGATTCTAAACCCAGATTGAAACTCTTCAAGTAAACCAGTGGTCGAATAATTGCGTAGCAACAACTCTTTCTAAGATTTGTTAGAAAGAGTTGTTGTTGTTACTCCGAGATTGCGTCCAGCAGAGACAGCTGGACGCAATCTCGGAGTTTACGACTGACATTCAACATGTGGCCAGTAAACTCAACGTGGTGGCGGACTGCCTCTTGTGCGCATTAGTGGCCCCAGTCTATGTGGGGATAGATTACACGGCCATGGCCGCTGAGCAGATCGGCGATGCGTACATTTGCGCACTCCAGTCTGGACCAACAGGGTTAAGGCTGGAAAGTAGAGTCCTGCAGGACAGCCCCCCCCCCCCCCCAATCTGTGACGTCTCCACGGGCTGCCTGTGCCCGGTGGTCCCATGCGCTTGGCACCGCCGGGTTTTTGAGTCGGTTCACTACCTGGCACACCCAGGAGTGCGCGCGTCAGTCAAAATGGTGGGAGTGAAGTACGTCTGGCCGACCCTGCGCAAACAGGTGAAACAGTGGGCGGCAGCCTGTGTAGCGTGCCAACGAGCCAAAGTGCACAGGCACACAAAGGCCCCCTTGGAGCCATTCCATATCCCAGCTAAGCGGTTCAACCACGTTCACGTGGACATTGTGGGCCCCCTACCGCCATCGCAGGGGTTCACGCACCTCCTGGCAGTGGTGGACTACACCACACGCTGGCCCGAAGCTGTCCCACTAGCTTCCACCACGTCCGCAGAAGTTGCACGTGCTTTTTTGAGGACATGGGTGGCACGTTTCGGCACCCCTTAGGACATCATGACCGATCGGAGCCCGCAGTTTGTTTCTGACCTCTGGTCCATCATGGCCCGGAGCCTGGGCGTCACAGTTCATCGCACGAGCGTGTACAACCCCCAGGCCAATGGGTTATGTGAGCGTTTCCATAGATCGCTTAAAGCAGCGCTCAGGGCTTCGCTTGCGGATGCAAATTGGGTAGACCGCTTGCCGTAGGTTCTATTAGGGTTGCATTCAGCACCGAAGGAGGACTTGGTGGCCTCCCCAGCAGAGCTGGTTTTTTCCCAGCCACTAAAGCTCCCCGGGGAATTTTTGCCGGATAACCCCGCGCCGAACACCGATCTGTCCCCGCGTTCACAGCATAGCGCAGGGGCAGGGACGCTACCCGGCCCGGCCCACCACTGTTTTCCCCACGCTTTTGTGCCAAAGACCTTGAAGGATGCGTTGTTCATATTTGTCAGGCACGATGCCCACCGGACCCCATTGCGCCCGCCCAACGATGGCCCGTTCAGAGTGCTGGAACCCATGGACAAACATTTTGTGTTAGACTTGGGGGGCCACCGAGAGACAATCTGTATAGACTGGCTTAAGCCCGCCTTTGTTTTAGCAGATGAACAGGTGGTGTTGGCCCAAGCTCCTTGGCGCGGAAGACCCCCACTGAGAACTCCCCAGGTAAATGACTTGTCAGATCAGTCACACGAGCATGCTGAAGGTGTCCCCCCCCATTGTCCCCCCCCAGACGGATGCACCCCCAGGAACCCCCCACCAGCACAGTAGCGCCTCAGAGCCAAAGATCCCCCGTTACAGCAGCTATGGAAGGAGGCTGAAGCCTAAAGGACATGAGGGTTAAGGCTCAGTCTGAGAGTCTGGGGGGGGGGGGGGGGGGGCGGTGTGGGAAGCCACTCAGTAGTTTTCCCTCAGACTGAAGGGCATGACAGATCATAGGTGCTGGGGGACAAGGGGAATTGTCATGCGGGGTTGATATGTCAATACAGCACCTCAGGTAGTGGAGGAGTGTTAATATAAAAGAGAGTGCCTGCAACCTGTGTTTTTAATGTTTTGGATTCTGGTGGATGTGAGAGGAAGAGAATAAAGTTTCATCTGCTCTGAAAGCTCGGCCTGATTATTCCTCTCTCCACAATGGCAAGATTAAGAATTAAGAGATAAAGTCGACTGAGCATATTTGTGCCTGTTGGCATATCAGTAATCAGTTAAAAGTTTTACTGTGACTGACATGCTCTTCTAAAGCATTGTGGTTATTTTCATAGATAATAGCCATATTATTCGTGTGACACAAATGACCTCTCAAGATAAATTTATATTGAACAGAAGCTTGCACACTAACATGGAGAGAGGATAGTAAAATATCAATCCCTTAAGTTGGCCACATCCTGTCAGCTGCATGTTTGTGCAACGGGTAGCAAGAAGGGATCAGTGAAATGGGCTGTAACTTAATTTATAGCTAGTTTAGCACTTCTGGCAGTCGAAGAACTCTCTTCTTTGTTGTACTGTTTCAAGCAATGATGTAGCACCAGGAACATTTCTATAGGACTTCAAAGTTAGCACAAAAGACACAATAGTGTCATATCTGCAAGCAAAACTGTAAAGAACAGATATGGCGTTTGTAACTGCATGCATGGCAGAACGTAGGGGAAACAAGTCTTAAAGATGTTTATGACATGCTATTATTTCAGTTTAGCTAAAATGGTTACGTCCTGTGGTAAACCATAAGTGTGTGCATATATACTGTGTGCATGAATGTTAACATAATAAAACTGAGAAACCATCACATTTAATATATTTAAAAACAACAACAGAAAAAAAACAGAATAATGCTGTCAAAATATGTCACAAGTGTATGATTCCACAAAGCATGTGCCAGGGCAGGCATACTGTATGTTTTTGTGTGTGCATGTGACAATTCACAGAAAGTGAAAAAAGAGGAAGAGTAGGCAGATGCTGATTATAGGAAGATTAGTGAAAGGCTGACTGTCAGTTTATAACACATAAGCCAACCACTAAAATGGAGCGGGAGGGCATTGGCACATTTAGAACTAGAGGGCACTCAGAGAGTGCATCCCTTTACCAAGGTTCTGTCCCTCCCTCCCTTTGTCCTTCCCGCCGTCCCTCTAGTGAAAATGTCATCCAAATCCATCTATGAGTTTTTGTGTGATCCTGCTAACAGACAGAGAAACGGCAGCAAAAACAATATGACTATATTATGTGACTACATTATAATAACTAGAAAAACACTCAGAGAGTGCATACCTCCACCAAGGCTCCTTCCATCCCTCATGGATCACCTCTAAAATGTAATGGGTTTGTTTCAGAGGATTCTTGCTAACACAGTGTGAGAAGATAAGAGCCTTGGTGGAGGTATGCGTTGTCGGATCATCACACAAAATATTATGGGTTCCTCCCTAGCCCAGGAATCACCTTTAATAAAAATTTCATCCATATCTATACAGTAGTTTTGGAGTATTCTTGCTAACACAGTGTGTGAAGATAAGAGCCTTGGTGGAGGTATGAATTCTGGGATCATCACCAAAATGTTATGGGTTCCTCTCTAGCCCAAGGACCACCTCTGGTGAAAATGTCATCCAAATCTGTTATGATCCCTGGTGCACCATTACACAGCGCACCAAGCGAGGAATGAAAAACCCAACCGCAGGAGCAGATATGTGCAATTTATTAACAAACCCCCAAATAATGAGTCCAGCAACAGTCATGCAAAAACACAGAGTAATGAAATGATTGGCTTAAAGCCACCAGACTTACAGGGATGCCTCCTGGATGCTCTACTGCCCGGCTACGGGAACGTCTAGTGCCGCTGAGCTGCAGTCAGCACGGGGTGAAAGACAAACCTGGACTTACAGTGCAGGAGGGATCCGGGGCAGTCCGTGTAGTCCGGTGGATGAAAGTGAAGCAGGCTGACAGCAAAATAAAGGTAATAGCATACATGGAGGTACACGCTGCCGTGTATGAATCTCAATGCTCCAGCAGTCTCTTCCTACTAACACAGCGTTTAAGTAATAATAATACTAACGAGGGAAGAGACCGCCGGTGTGTGGATGCATAGGCTTGTGGAGATCACGAAATGATGAGACTGGTTGCTTTTTAGTTCCAGTTTATTGCATCTTACATCTCCAGCCTTCTCTCTCTCTCAGACAGAAACAAAGAGGAAGTGCTGCAATAAACCCACACATATATATATCATGCACCCCCACAGACAGAGTCACCCACTCAAGTCAAATCCCTCTATTCATCCCTCACACCAAAAGTCACACATTCACGTTACATCAAATCTTTCTATTCATAACGTACATCAAAGGCAAAGTCACACATCCATGTTACATCCTTCCATTCACGCTTAATCCAAAGTTCCTTCAGGCTCTCGTCCCTGAGCCTCTGTCCTTCTTCTAAGTCCGCAGGTGGCCCAGACTCATTGTCCATTTGAGGCGTGAGGTCAATCCACATTGCAAGCCCACAGTCTTTCTGTGTTGAAACCTAAGCATGCAAATATGTGAGCTACATACAGTTACATAGTTATGAATATGGGCGCTACATCACCCCCCCCCCAAACGCCCAAGAATGGACAAGACAACCACATTATCTCAATGGGTAATACAGCGTATGTCACCCCCCACCTGCAGAAACTACAGCACAGTCTGATCAAATCACACATCACCCCACACGTAGCCTAGGTTTCAACCTCCTCCCGAACCTGCTGTAAGCAGGCTTCACAATCTGTGTGGTGCCATCCTGTGGCGAATCTGTGGAGTGGGGAGGAGAAAGGTTATTTGATCCTTGCGGGGGCGCCTGGGGCCGCTCCCTGGGGAGCCTGCCGCGTCGAGGTGCCTGCGCCAGTCGTACAGACTCGTCATGCAACACAAAGGCAGGCTTTAATCTATCACTCAGAACTCAGAAAAGATATATTGCCAAGTACATTAACAGATAACTGATAACATACGAGGGATTTGACTTGACACAGAAAACGACCTGCATTTCCGGTGACACGGCAGCATCTGTGAACGCGCCTGTCATCAGATGGGTACAGGATGCATAGGGAAGAAAGGATAATACAATAGGAAGGAGCAAAAAAACCACTGATTGTCAGAATACTGGTCATATATGATCAATATTATGATTACAAGAAAAAAAAGCCCTCAATGCACAGTTAGCAGACAAAAAAGTTTGCAAGGACACAGAGAGAGCAGTGAGTGAGTAATCTTTTTCATCAGTTTTTTGAGTCAGTGTGGATGTAGTGTTGAATGTAGGTGTTTGTATCAGTTAAGAACAACAAGGTCTCTTTGGCAGGAGATGTTTTGTCTAGCTGCTGGCATTGTCCTTGGGCCATGCAGCTGGCTGTCCGAAAGCCGTGAGCTCAATGTTTTGAAAACAAAAAACTGCAGATAATCTGGAGGATTTGTGTAAGGGGAGTCAGATTCGTCGAATAGTACTGATCCCAGAGAGAAAAAACTTAATATTCTCTTACAGATTCAGTACTTAATCCTTCATTGCTGGACGTTGAATCTTTCATGGACGGCTCTCAGCGTAATCATGATGTAATCCACCTTCCTAGACAGTTCTCCATTTGCCGCTGTCAGAGTCCACTCCATTTTTTCAATTTGATGGTTGAACCTCGCTTGGCCAGCATTTTGATAGGTTGTGTCCATCTTCATCAATTTACGGTACACCAGGACAATCCCAGATCCAATCAGAACGATCCCAATCACCATTACTACGAAGACGTATAAATCTTCTACATCTTCGATGGAAAGATCAGACAGGCACAAGAGTTTCCAATTACTTGTGTCCCTCAAATAGCCCGCAGCAGCCGTTCCTGCGGGGCAAACAACCTCCCCCGGGGCACTTTTCCTCGTTGAAAAAATAGCGTCAGTTGCGTTCAAAGCCCAGCTTATTAATTCCATAATTTCTTTCGATAATCAGCAGTAAGACACGCAGACAGATGATAGCAAGCTGGGATCCAGTTAGTTAGGGGAGGAAGGAGATAAGTCAGAGCAGGAGAGAAGAAAAAGGCGTCTGCTCTCTTTGGAGGGCGGAAGTGAAGTCAGTACTGATTGTTTCTTTCCTGCCTCCCAAATCAAGCACAAAATATTTGTCCCCGGTTTCCAGCACTCGAAATGGACCGTCATATGGTGGGCGGAGACTGTGTCGCTGAGCATCGTGCCTAACAAAAACAAATTCGGCGTTTTGTAGAGCTTTGGGAACAAAAGCACGCGGAAAAGTGTGATGCGCGGGGCCGGGGAGCGTCTCTGCCCCCACGCCACTCAGAGGTCCCTGTGCTGGGGGGCGCCCTGGCGCCGCATGGCTTGGTAGGAACTCACCGGGCAGCCTGAGAGGTTGAGCAAAAACTAATTCCGCGGGTGAGGCGTTTAAATCCTCTTTGGGTGCTGAACGCAACCCCAATAAAACCCAAGGTAGCCTGTTTACCCAATCTGCATCCGTGAGTGACGCTCTCAGGGCTGCCTTCAAAGACCTGTGAAAACGCTCGCATAACCCGTTAGCCTGGGGATGATACGCGGTAGTGCGGTGGATTGTCGCTCTTAAGCTGCTGGCCATCGTTGACCACAGTTCCGACACAAATTGAGGTCCCCTATCGGACGTAATGTCCGACGGGACCCTGAAACGAGCTACCCAGCCCGTTAAAAAAACGCGAGCCACCTCTGCCGCTGTGGTCATTGTTAGCGGGACCACTTCTGGCCGACGTGTGGTTCGGTCCACCATTGTCAAGAGGTGTGTGAACCCTTGTGACGGCGGTAGCGGGCCCACGAGGTCCACATGCACATGATCGAGCCTCTTAGCCGGGATGTGAAAAGGCTCTAAGGGGGCTTTCGTGTGCCTGTGGATTTTGGCCCGCTGGCAAGCCATGCAGGCTGCCGCCCACTCTTTCACGTGCTTGCGCAGGCTCGGCCAAACAAACTTCTCCGCTACCATTTTTACAGAAGTGCGTACCCCTGGGTGCGCCAGGGAGTGAACCGCGTCAAAAACTCGGCGGCGCCAAGCAGCCGGTACCACCGGGCGCGGTCGCCCGGTGGATACATCGCAGATGAGGGGGGGGCAAACCGGCTTGTAGAATCCTGCTCTCCAGCCTTAACCCTGTTGGTCCAGACTGGAGCGCGCGCACGTCTGCATCTCCGCTCTGTTCCGACGCCATGGCTGCATAATCTATCCCCACGTGCACCGGGGCCGCGTGCGCTGCTAACCGGTTCCGCGGCCGCGGCCGTGCAATCTGCATCCGCGCAGACAGGTGCTGTTACTGCGCGGGAGAGACAATCCGCTACAACGTTAAGCTTACCGGCTACATGCTGAATGTCAGTGGTAAATTCCGAAATTGCGTCACCTGCCTCTGCTGCCGTCCGGACCACGGTTCCGAAATTTTGGACAATGCGAAAGTAAGCGGTTTGTGGTCGACAAACGCGGTGAAACGCCGCCCTTCCAGCCAGAACTGGAAATGGCAAATGGCCAGGTGGAGCGCCAACAGCTCCCTGTCAAACGCTCTGTATTTCCGCTCGGCATCGCGCAAGGATCTGCTGAAAAAAGCGAGCGTCTGCCAGACCCCGGCGACCTGCTGCTCCACCACGGCCCCGATGGCCACGTCTGACGCGTCGGTGGTTAGCGCTATGCGGGCTGATGGGTCTGGGTGTGCCAGCAGTGCCGCGTCCGCCAGTGCTGTTTTAACCTCCGTGAAAGCGCGTTCCCGCTCCGGGGACCACTCGATCACATTGGAGGGCTTCTGCTTTTTAAGCGCGGCGTATAACGGCTGCATGAGCTGCGCTGCATGGGGTATGAAACGGTTATAAAAATTTACCATTCCTAACCATTTGTGGCCGAGGGAACTCTGCCACTGCGCGTACCTTGGCCGGTAGAGGGACTGCCCCCTCTGGGGAGACGCGGTGTCCCAAAAAATCGATTTGCGCCACACCAAAATGGCACTTGGCTGGGTTAATTATCAACCTGTGCTCCTCCAACCTCTGAAAAACGGTCGTGAGGTGTTTTTCATGTTCCTCCTCGGAGGCACTGGCAACTAAAATATCATCCAGGTAGACAAAAACAAAAGGGAGATCGCGCAACACGGCATCCATCATTCGTTGGAAGGTTTGCGCGGCGCCTTTAAGGCCAAAAGGCATGTGTAAAAATTCGAAAAGTCAGAACGGGGTTATTACCGCTGTTTTGGGGATGTCCTCTGCACGGACCGGGACTTGGTGATAGCCGCGAACCAGGTCTATTTTAGAAAAAATGCGCGCCTTCGCTAAGTGCACCGAAAAATCCTGGATATGCGGAATTCAGCCTGCGGTCTCCACGAGCCATCAGCCTTAGGGACCATATGGAGCGGGGAAGACCACGGGCTCTTCGAGTGGCGAATTGTGCCCAACCTTTCCAGGTTGGTGAACTCCTCGCGTGCAATGGAGAGCTTAGCTGCAACCAAGCGCTGAGCCTTCGCAAAAACCGACGCGCCAACTGTGGTGATGAAGTGTTCCACCCCGTGTTTCACAACCTTAGCTGAAAAAGTGGGAACTGTGAGCGCTGGAAACTGGGTGAGGAGAGTGTGAAACTTACCGCCTGCTGTGGCGACGTTAGTCTGTACTGGTGGCGGGGACACTCGAGCTGCGCAAGGAATAGAATAAAAAGAGAGTGCATTAACCAGGCGTTTATTCCTCAGATCTACCAACAAGCCATGTGAGCACAAAAAATCAGCGCCTAACATGTTGAAACTCACTGCCGCTACAATGAAAGTCCATTCATAGTTGCGGCCATGTAGGGACAGTTGCAGAGTCCTTTCTCCGAACGTCTTGATGGACGAGCCGTTCGCCGCCATTGCCCTGTCCCCGCTGGGTCCAGCCAAGCGGTCCGCATAGGTCGCGGTGATGAAACTCCTCTGGGCTCCGGTGTCCACGAGGAAATGCCGCCCAGAGCTCGCATCTGTTAGGTAAAGCAGCTTATTCTGCTTGCCGAGAGTCAAAGCTGCTAACGACCCCCGGCTTTGGCGTTTCCCTGCTTCTTGAAGCTGCATGGCGGGATGTATCTGTACGCCCTCTCCGCGAAGCGTCGATGGTAGAAACAGAGGCCGTCCCCTCCTCTGCTTCGGGACCGCGCTGCTGCCGTCGTTGCTGGGGTGGCTTCTGCTGCCTCCGGCTCCTCCCTGCCCCCGGCCACTGCGCCAAGATCTGCTGCTGCCGCGGACATCGCCTGCTTGCCGCAGGCATCTAGGTGCCGCTGCACTTCTGCGGCCAGCGCGCGGAAGTCCTGGTGGTTCACACATTTCATGCTGGACAGGGTACCTCTCATGTGCGCCGGGAGGGTCCTCAAGAAAATGTGCTTAAACAAGAACTTGTCGTCTTCCGTTCCGAGCAGCTGCAGCATGTCCTCCATCAGCTCGGCCAGCCTGCGTCCTCCACGGTCTCGCAGGTCTAGGAGCCTCCTGGCCCTCACCTCGGCTGAGGGCATGAAACTCAAAATGAGGGCGGCTTTCAGTGCTTCGTATTTGCCAGCAGCTGGCGGCTGTTGCACCAAGCTCTGCACACACCGAGCCGCGTGGCTGTCGAGTCTTGCGATGACATGGTGAAATCTGGTGTCATCCGCTGTAATTCCCCCGAGCACGAACCGCGATTCCGCGTGCTGGAACCATGAGTGCGGGTCTTCTTGCCAGAACTTGGGGAGCTTGAGTAAGACCGCACTCGTATGGACGGTCCCCGGTGAATCCGGGTCAGAGCGCTCGTCTCTTGGTCACCAATGTGGAGATCACGAAATGATGAGACTGGTTGCTTTTTAGTTCCAGTTTATTGCATCTTACATCTCCAGCCTTCTCGCTCTCTCAGACAGAAACAAAGAGGAAGTGCTGCAATAAACCCACACATATATATATCGTGCACCCCCACAGACAGAGTCACCCACTCAAGTCAAATCCCTCTATTCATCCCTCACACCAAAAGTCACACATTCACGTTACATCAAATCTTTCTATTCATAACGTACATCAAAGGCAAAGTCACACATCCATGTTACATCCTTCCATTCACGCTTAATCCAAAGTTCCTTCAGGCTCTCATCCCTGAGCCTCTGTCCTTCTTCTAAGTCCGCAGGTGGCCCAGACTCATTGTCCATTTGAGGCGTGAGGTCAATCCACATTGCAAGCCCACAGTCTTTCTGTGTTTAAACCTAAGCATGCAAATATGTGAGCTACATACAGTTACATACAGTTATGAATATGGGCGCTACAGGCTGAACATAACCGAAAGCAATGAGCATGTGAATGAGAATGAATGAAGTGTGTGCGTGTACGTGTGTGAAACACCCATAATGCGGATCAGCTGGCGATACTCACAAGAGGAGGGGGTGGGCTTGATCTGTCAGGGAGCGAGGACCCAAACGACTCCCTGAAGCACCTGATGGAAAATAAATAGGAAAGCAGGCCAAAAACCACGGGTCAGAACTGGGTTTGGGACCACCAAATCCAGGTTCATGACAGCCCCCCCCCCCCAGGGGTGGATACTAGACACCCCCATACCACCAGCTGAAACCCAAAACACACCACAAGCCCCCCCCCCCCCCCCCCCAGAAACAATTACCCAGGGTAGGAGGTGGGGGAAAACAGGTTAGGAGGGAAGCAACCGGTGAAAAATACAAAAAATAATATGCAAATACAAGCAGTGACCCTCCTAACAGCCCCCACCTAGGACATTAACCCCCCTCCCCAGAAGTCCAAAGTTCAGGGGATCGACCAGAGTCCCAGGCCCCCGGCATAGCGAGGGGTGACTGATCGGGTGGCCTGCCCAAGTCCCACGTCCAGCAGACGGCCCACAGAACAGCGTCCGGCGACCTGCCCGGGCCAATGGGCCACCCGACATGAAGGCCAAGTCTTTCGGGTGGCCGACCAGTGTGGTGGAGCCACCAGGACTGGAGGGGAAGGTGGAGAGGCAGCCTACCCACCGAGGAACCTCGGTGGCCAAACTGAGGGACAGGAGCCCCCCTGCCCTCTGAAGCTTGGAGCAGGGGGACCATAGCTCTGCTGCACCCGCGGTGGGCTCCGGCTGGAGCACCATTGCACCTGCGGTGGTCCCCATTGGGGGCCTCATTGCTCCCGTGGTGGCCTCCCCAGCGAGGGAGGTAGGGCTCTCCATGACCCCTGGTGCTGAACCCAGATCCTCGGCGGCCTCTGACGGGATCAGCTGCTCTCCGGCGACCCTGGTAGGGGGCTCCGAACCTGGAGGGAGAGAAAGAGAGACCAAGTCAGGGTCACTGGCAGAGGCAGAGCCTGGTGAGGTGGCCCTGAGGGCTACTGTGAGCTGCCCTGGTCCCCCTCACCATGAGCCAGGTGGTGTGACATTGACATAGACATGACAGCCATTATGGAGCACACTTGCCTGCACTCGGGCTCCACCGCTGTCCAGGACTCTGACGACTTGGGGTGCGTGGATACTGTCGGTCCGCCAGGTGCTGTACCCCCGTCGACCTCCTCTGGGACATCTAGCCCCGCGTTATTGTCCGTGGACAACCCAGGTTGCGGCAGCTCCTCTCTGGCAACCCTAGGAAGGAGCTCGAAGGAGACGGGAGAGAAGAATCGGTTAGGGTCGCTGGCAGCAGCAGAGTCCGGCTAGGGGAGTCCAGATGCAACTGGGGGCTGCACCCAACTCTCCTCCCCAAGAGCCAGACAAGATCTCTCAATAACTGACAAGTGAACTACAGGAGAGATTACTTGCCTGTGCTCGAGCGCTACCACCATCCAGGACTCCGACGATGATGTTTGGGGTCCAGCAGGCTGGAGGTCTGGTCCGGGGGATGACTCTGCTGCAGCAGCCCCCACAGCAGGCATAATGGTGGTTGCAGTCTCGGTGCCCCTGTGCGCCATCTTACATGCCACCGGCTCCTCTGGCATGGTGGTTGGGGATGGCCTTACTGCTGGTCCTAGCACTGAGCCCTCCAGGACCTCAGGTTCCTCTCCCCTCAAGCGACCAGATTCTGGCGCCGACGAACTCGTAGGAGCACAGAGAGAGGGTTTGGCGAGATCAGTCGAAGGGTTACTATATGCCGCTGGGAAGGAGCACTCAGGTGACTGCAAACCCTGAGTCTCCTGGCCAGGAGGCAGGCAAAATTGTTCATCAACAATGAGGGTGAAATGAGAAAAAACTTGCCTGTTCTCCTGGCCCTGGATGTTCCCAGCAGCCTCCGAGGTGTCTCCTCTCCCCACTGCGCATTCCTCCTCAATCAGGCTGTCAATGAGAGCGAGCAGGCCCAGTCTCTCCTCCTCCGTCATCACGTCCGTGGATTGGACGGGCGCCGGCACAGAAGATGGAACCGTCACAGCCCGTGAAGCACGTCCTCGGGCCTCCCTCTCGTGGCGCTCCTCCTCAATCTGACGGTCGATCATGGTGAGCAGGCTCAGTCTTTGTTCCTCCATCATCACATCCTCGGCCTGAGTGGCCCCCGGCCCGGAGGATGGAGCTGTCACGGCCCGTGAAGCACACTCTCGTTCCTCCCTCTCGCGGCACTCCTCCTCAATCTGGCGGTCTATTAAGGCGATCACCCCTCCGTGTCTCCTCTTCCGTCATCGCATCAGGGGACAAAACGTGCCCAGGCTCTAGGGATGACACATGAGTGGGCGAGCCGCGGGAGGAAGATGTCTTCTTCGGGGAACTTCGGCCACTGAGCGGAGAAGAGTACTTCTTCCAGGAGGTCCTGTGCTCTTTGCTACTCGTCCGTCCAGACCACCATGATGTTGTTCGGGAGAAGAGAGAAAAAAAAGAGGGTAAAAAGAAAAAGAAAAAACGCAGGTCTACTCTGCTGGGTTTTTTTCTGGCTGGTCAGAGCATTCTGTTATGATCTCTGGTGCGCCAATACACAGCGCACCAAGCGAGGAATGAAAAACTCAGCTGCAGGAGTAGATTCGTGCAATGTATTAACAAACCCCCAAATAATGAGTCCAGCAACAGTCATGCAAAAACAGAGTTATGAAATGACTGGCTTAAGGCCACCAGACTTACAGGGATGCCTCCTGGATGTTCTACTTCCCGGCTATGGGAACGTCTAGTGCCGCTGAGCTGCAGTCGGCACAGGGTGAGTGTATGAGCGTGTGAATGAGAATGAATGAAGTGTGTGTGTACGTGTGTGAAACACCCATAACGCGGATCAGCTGGCAATACTGACAAGAGGAGGGTGTGTCCCTGAGCTGTCAGGGAGCAAGGACCCAAAGGATTCCCTGAAGCGCCTGATTGAAAATAAATAGGAAAGCGTGCCAAATACCACAGGTCAGAACTGGGTTTGGGACCACCAAACCCAGGTTCATGACACAAATCCATGCAGTAGTTTTTGTGTAATCCTGCTGCACAAATAAAAATAAGGTCCTTGGTGGAAGTATGCACTCTCAAATTATCACCAGAATTTAATGGGTTCATCCTTGGGCCAAGGGCTATCTGTGGTGAAAATTTCATCAAAATCCATCCATTAGTTTTTGCGTAATCCTGCTAACAGACGGACAAACAAACAAACAGACAGACAAACCACCCCGATTACATAACTTCCTTAGCGGAGGTAATAATAATAAGACTGTAATCATTGTGTTGACCAAACATTTAGGCTGGGCAGTTTCACCTGAAATCAACATCATGGTTTATTGAATCTTTCAGGTTGGTTTTCTTTTTTTTCTCCTCTCTTCTCCCTTACAGTTTACCGACAAGATTTATAATTATTAAGCAATATTACACAACAATGTGGTATCATATCACTGTGGTGTGTAGTAAACAAACATAACAGAATAGGCCTATTGTTGTTTTACAAACAAAAAAATTAAACATTGCCCAGTGCTGAAGTCCTCAAGAAGGACAAAAGAGATTACATCGACAACCTGGCCAGTCAAGCAGAAGAAGCAGCAGGACAGAGGAACCCGAAGACAAGTTCCAGACAAGTTCCAGCAGACAGACAAGCCAGTGAAAGACAAAAACGGAAACCCACCAACAACAACTGGGGAACAGCTGAAGCGATGGGCAGAGCACTTCAGAGAGCTGCTGAACTGCCCAGCCCTCAAAACACCACTAGACATCCCACCAGCAGAGACAACACTACCAGTCAACTGCGACAAGCCCTCAAAAGCAGAGATCAAGAAGGCCATCATGATCTTGAGGAACAGGAAAGCTGCAGGACCAGACGAGATACCGGCAGAAGCCAGCCCTCAAAACAACACTACCAGTCAACTGCGACAAGCCCTCAAAAGCAGAGATCAAGAAGGCCATCATGATCTTGAGGGATGGGAAAGCTGCAGGACCAGACAAGATACCAGCAGAAGCCATCAAAACACACATTGAAGCAGCCGTCAACATGCTACATGGCCTCTTCAGCAAGATCTGGGAGAAGGAAGAGGTACCAGCCCGGTGGAAAGAAGGAATTGTCATCAAGCTGCCGAAGAAGGGGAACCTCAGAGATTGCAGCAACTACCTAGGGATCATGCTCCTGTCAGTGCCGAGCAAGGTTTTTAACCAAGTTCTACTGGAGAGGTTGAAAGAGGCAGTCGACCCCAAGCTCCGAGATCAGCAGGCAGGCTTCCAGAAGAACAGATCCTGTGCCGACCAGATCACCAGCCTACGCAACATTGTGGAGCAATTGCTGGAGTAGAACTCACCCCTCTATATCAGCTTCACAGACTATGAGAAGGCCTTCAACAGTGTGGACCGTGAGATGCTGTGGAAGTTGCTGAGGCATTATGGAGTTCCCGAGAAGATCATCTCCCTCATCCAATGCATCTACCAGGACATGAGCTGCAGGATTGCACACATCGGCCAGCTGTCAGAGAGCTTGGAGGTGAAGACCGGAGTCCGCCAGGGGTGCTTGCTGTCACCGTTCTTCTTCCTCTTGGTCATAGATTACATGACAACAGGCAGGAAAAATGGGATACAGTGGACACTCTAGATGCAGCTGGATGACCTCGACTTTGCTGATGACCTGGCGCTCCTGTCACATAACCACAGCCAGATGCAGGACAAGACTACTCGCCTGGAGACTACATCAGCTGGGACAGGACTCCAGATCAATAAGAAGAAGACTGAGCTGATGAAGATTAACACCACTGCCAACACACCAGTCACAGTTGGAGAAGAGCCCATCAGAGAGGTGAAGTCCTTTGCCTACCTGGGAAGTGTGGTGGATCGATGGGGGGACAGACCGAGATGTCACAGCCAGGACTGGCAAGGCAAGAGTAGCTTTTGTCATACTGAAGAATATCTGGGCATCAAAAGAGATCTGCACAAGAACAAAACTTCGCA
This sequence comes from Pholidichthys leucotaenia, assembly GCA_020510985.1. Taxonomy (NCBI): domain Eukaryota; kingdom Metazoa; phylum Chordata; class Actinopteri; order Cichliformes; family Pholidichthyidae; genus Pholidichthys; species Pholidichthys leucotaenia. The sequence goes on from CM035837.1 coordinate 287,157,890, forward strand.
TTTTCAACTCTAACGTCAAGTCTGTTCTACTTAGCCGTATTAATATATAAAATAATATTAAAAAAATTCCTGGATCCAGATCATGAGCCGGATCACCATCAAAATCAAATAATCTGTTCCCTGTGCCATTTCACACCTTTCCTGAAAATTTCATCAAAATCCGTTTGGAACTTTTTGAGTTATGGTGCTAACAGACAGACAAACCAACAAACCAACCAACGCCGGCAAAAACATTACCTCCTCCCTTGGCGGAGGTAATAACTGTACAAGAAACCCTCTCAGTGAGGGCATGTGCCTTTTTAGCATATACATTAAGCTAGAGAGTAGATACTGTGTGTATACTGTATATGGATGTAATATATAAATATACAGATGTGCAAAAGAGAGAGAAACAACATCAAGTAGAACAGATGGCAGTTGGCATATGCAAAGTTAATCCTGGTAGTAGAGAAAAGACAAATAAACACTAAATGCATACATCAAATGAAGAAGGTATACCACTGGTTTTTATAAAGGCAAATAAAATGTAGAATATCTGGATGAATATGCTATCTGTAGTTTGGATAACCACATAAAGTTTCTATAACCTGAGAAAGAAGGAAACAAACAGTATAGTTTAAGCAGTACTATGTAATGTTCTTGCTCCAGGTAGGAACACCAGAAAAACTACAACTACGGCCACTGTGACCTCAGTCCCAAAAGCAAATCACAAGGTGTTTAGTTGTTTTTGGCTACAGTTGTGTTCTGTGATTGGCTGTTGGGACTGAGATCATAGTCGCCATAGCTGTAGTCCTTTCAGTGTTCATGCAAGAACAGAGCTGTTGTAGGCATGCATGCTTACTCAGGCTAGGGGGAAGCAATGTTCCCCCAGTCATAGGCTGATGTACCATGAAAATAATTTTGGAAACATCATTTTCAGGTGCCTTTGACCGCCACTTGATCCACATAGCACTGGACCCCCATGATCCCTCCTGCAGGTGGTGAGCCCACTGGAGGGGAGAATGGAGCAAGAGATTGACAGACGGATCAGAGCAGCATCTGCAGTGATGTGGACGTTGTACTGGTCTGTTGTGGTGAAGAGGGAGCTGAGCCTTCTAAGGTAAAGCTGTCGATTTACCAGTCAATCTACGTTCCTACCCTTACCTATGGTCACGAGCTTTGGGTAATGACCAAAAGAACAAGGTCGCGGATACAAGCGGCTGAAATGAGCTTTCTTTGTAGGATCGCTGGACTCACCCTCAGAGATAGGGTGAGGAACTCAGTCATCCGGGAGAGGCTCAGAGTAGAACCGCTGCTCCTCCACACTGAAAGGAGCCAGTTGAGGTAGTTTGGGCATCTGATCAGGATGCCTCCTGGCCGCCTCCCACTTGAGGTGTTTTGGCCACGTCCCTCTGGGAGGAGACCCCGGGGCAGACCCAGGACTCGCTGGAGAGACTATGTCTCCCAGCTGGTCTGGGAACGCCTTGGTATCCTCTCTGAAGAGCTGGAGCAGGTGGCTGGGGAGAGAGAAGTCTGGGCTTCTCTGCTTGAACTGCTGCCTCCGCGACCCAGACCTCCGGAAAAGCAGTAGAAGATGGATGGATGGATGGCATTTTCAGGTGAAAATCTTACATAGCATTGCTTTAAGTACAAACCCCAATTCCAATGAAGTTGGGATGATGAGTAAAATTTAAAATCAGAATACAATGATTTTCAAATCCTTTTCAACCTACAGTATATTCAATTGAATACACTACAAAGACAAGTTATTTAATGTTCAAACTGATAGACATTTTTTTTTGCAAATATTGACTTTTTTTTTATACTTATTAATCCTAGAGGGAAATTCAAGGCATCCACCTGGATGGATGAGGCAGCCATGGTGCGGCGCCAATCCCTTCACCATTCACGCACACCTTCACACCTAAGGCCACTTTAGAGTCAGGTTCAGGTTCAGGTTCAGGTTACTTTATTTGTACCCGTAGGTAGATTTGTTTTGCAGTTGGTGACATCCATATTTACAAGCCACTAATTACATTCAACATAGACACAAACACAGGCACACATCTTACAAAATAGGTAAATATAAAATATGTACAATATAATTTTTATAGCTTGTTCAACTCTTTGACAGCAGCAGGGACAAAGCTGTTTTTGTAGCGCTGGGTTCTACTTTTTGGGACAGCAAACCTCCGTCTGGAGGGAAGAAGCTGAAAGTTGCAGTGCAAAGGGTGGGAGTCATCATTTAAAATCGAGTCGGCCATCCTCTGTACTTGTCTGGTGTACAGGGATGTCAGGCTCAGCTGTGACTCACCAAGCAAACGACTGGACCATCTGACTACCTGATCCAAGGATTTCCTCTGTTTCAGTTTTATCTGACCAAACCATGACATTAAAGAAAAGGATAAAACAGATTCAATAAAAGCCCGATAGAACATAGTCATTATGGTTCGGTCAATTTGGAAGCGTGCAAGTTTCCTCAAACAATGCAAATTTTGCTGACCCTTTTTGCACACCCTTTCACAGTTCACCTCAAAGTTCAATCTACTATCAATAATTGTCCCAAGATATTTGTACGATTGTACACATTCGGTGGTCTGGCCTTTTAGTATGGTGACTTTGTGCCTGGGAGTTTTCCTCCTAAAGTCAATAATCATATCTTTCGTTTTTGTTGTATTCAGCTGCAGGTAGGAATCCTCACACCAGTGAACAAAGTCATCAACTACTGGGCCGTGGCCACTCTCACCATCCTGGAGGAGACTGACAATGACTGAGTCATCAGCATACTTTATAATGTGTCTGTTGTCATGTCTGCTCCGACACATGTTTGTGTACAGGATGAAGAGTAGTGGTGACAACACACACCCCTGAGGAGAGCCAGTAGAAGAGCACTTTAGGTCAGACAATGTGCCATTGACCCTTACTCTCTGCGTCCTGTTGGTTAAGAAATCCAGAATCCAACCCACCAGATTATTGCTTAAATCAAATTGTTGCAGGAGCCTTTCAACTAAAATATGAGGTTGGATTGTATTTAAGGCAGAAGAAAAGTCCACAAATAAAAGCCTGGCGTGTGTCCCATTAAAATCCAGATGTTTAAAAAGCATGTCAAACAGAGTGACAGTGGCATCCTCCACTCCTCTGTGAGGCCTATAGGCAAACTGCAGAGGATCCAATGCATGTTCAGTCTGCCTTAGGACCTCACATCTGACCAGTTTTTCAAAAATTTTCATTAAAATTGAAGTCAAAGCAACTGGTCTAAAGTCGTTTACCGTTTTAGGACAGCTGGATTTTGGAACGGGAACAACCACGGCATCTTTCCAGATCTTAGGCACATGTTGTGTCTGTAAGGACTTATTGAAAATATAATGAAATATAGGACTCAGTTCATGTGCACAGGACTTTACCAGGCGTCCACATATATTATCAGGGCCCTGACTTTTGTTCACTTTTACAGCGCGGAACTCCCTTTTAACATCCTGCATCTCAATATTAAAGTGCTGATTGTCTTTGAGTTTCTGTTTCAAATCTTGGATTTCTGTGCTAAAATCAAAGGAGTCAAAACGACCATAAAAACAATTAAGAGCATTAGCCAGCTCTGTGTCTGAACTAAAACCATCTAAAAACACACAATTACTGCGCTCTGTGCTCTGAAGGCCTGCAATAGTTTTCATACTGGCCCAGGCCGAACCAAGTTTATTTGCTGCCATCTTGCTTTCCAACTCTGATTTATAATTCTGTTTTGCTCTTAAAATTTCGGCCTTCAGCTCCTTGGTGGCAACCTGTAGCGCAGAAACAGACCCTTGTTTAAAGGCAAGAGCTTTCCTCTGTAAGCAGGATTTAACTGATTTAGTAACCCATGGTTTGTTGTTGGGATATATTTTGACACGTTTACGTGGAACAAACTTATTTTGACAGTGAGCCATGTATGAGCATGTGAGCTCAGCCAGAGAGTCCAAATCATCCCCGCAGGCCATTATGAACATCTTCCAGTCTGTACAGTCAAAGCATTCCTGGAGGCTGTGCTCTGAATCTTCTGTCCACACATCAATGTCTCTGGTCTCCACTTTGCCTCTTCTGAGAGCAGTTTTATATGTGGGCAGCAAATGAACACAGTTGTGATCTGATGATCCTAAAGGAGGAAGGGGGAGTGATTTATAGGCCCTCTCTATGGATCCATAGCACAGGTCCAATGTCTTTTTTCGCCTGGTTGGGCAGGAGACATACTGATGAAAGTTTTTAAGTGTCTTCTTTAAAGAAACATGGTTAAAATCCCCAAGAATGAAGTTTGGCGCCTCTGGAGAAATTGACTGCAGCCGCTGCACCACATCAGAGATGGTGCTGGAGGCGGAGTCAGCGTCTGCCCTCGGATGAATGTACACAGTTGTGATGAAAAGTTGGGGAAACTCTCGAGGCAAATAAAAGGGGCGTAGTGACACAGACAGCAGCTCCACATGGGGTGTACAGATGCGCTCTCTGACCGTGACAGATGTGCAGTACTGCTTATTAATGTATAAACATACTCCGCCCCCCTGACGCTTCCCAGTTACCTCTTCCTGCCGATCCGAGCGCAGCGGAGCTCCAAAGCCGTCAATCCACAGGTCTGCATCTCGATCATGCGCAGTAAGCCAAGATTCAGTGAAAGCCATGACGCAGCAGTTCTTAAAATCCTTCTGGTAACGTACATTGCCTTGAATTTCCTCCACCTTGTTTCTCACAGACTGTGCATTCCCAAAAATGATCGAAGGAAGAGGAATGTTACCAAACTGACGTCTCCTAAGGCGCAATTTCACACCTCCACGTCTTCCACGCTTCCTCCTGCCGCTTCTTTTTTCACCGCTGTGACCGTCTCTCAAAATAAAGTCCGGCAGATGAAATTTGGGCGCAATCAGAGACTCTGCACCAGCTGTGTTAAAGCGCAGCAACACGTCCCTGGAATATTGTATTCTGCCCGCTATTCTGCTCGTCATGGAGCCGAACGCGTTTACCTCAGAGACAAAGAGCCAGAATACAGAAAGCAGCAGTGCGAGATATGAGAGGAAATCCATGTTGCAGATACTAGGGAGCTGTTCGCCATATATTCCACAAACGCTCCAGAGCAGAAACGACAGAGGATTTTCTAAAAACGTAAAAAAGTACAAAAAACACACACACGCACACATGCACTATATCACCAAGCTGCTGGTCGCTGCGTGCGCATGCGCCCAAGTTGTCCAAGTTAGTCCAATTAACCTAATTTGCATGTTTTTGGCCTGTGGGAGGAAACCGGAGTACACCCCCGCAGACACGGGGAGAACATGCAAACTCCACACAGAAGGGTCACTAATGGTCAGAGGGTGGGATCAAACCCACGATGGTCAGGGGTGGAATCGATCCCGTGACCTTCTTACTGTGCTGCCACAGTGCTAACCACTGCACCACTGAACTGCCCGGAATTGATGCTTACAACATGTTGCAAAAAAAACTGGGATGGGGTATGTTTACCACTGTGTTACATCACCTTTCCTTTTAACAACACTCATTTAGCGTTTAGGAACTGATGACACTAATTGTTGAAGCTTTGTAGGTGGAATTCGTTCCCATTCTTTCTTGATATGTGACTTCAGCTGCTTAACAGTCCGGGGTCTCCGTTGTCATATTTTGTGCTTCCTATTGTGCCACACATTTTAAATGGGAGACAGGTCTGGACTGCAGGCAGGCCAGTCTAGTACCCACACTCTTACTACAAAGTCACACTGTTTTAACACATGCAGAATGTAGTTTGGCATTGTCTTGCTGAAATAAGCAGGGATTGTTGTATGTGAGTTTGGCCCTTGGGGCTCTCCGTAGCCGCCCTGCAGGATGACATCAGGCAGACTGCGGCTGCTGTATTTATTCTGTGCCAGTCCCAATAAAGTTCAGTTCATTGCTTGGCATAAGTCAACTCCTGTCTCACTGATTTCATACATAACATTTTGGCGACAAGAAAAATTATGGCGGCGTAGGGGGTACCTCTACCACCATTTCTACAGTATCCGGGAGAACCAGCAATCCTGTGGCCTAACTGGTTGGCTATGTTTGAGGGGTATATTGCAGCATTGGGCCTGAGTAAACTCGACGGAGTGCAGAGGTGAGCACTTATGGTTCATCATCTCAGCGTAAAGGTCGGAAAATTTTCCACATGTTGGGGGAGACGGAGTCTTATGTGGATGCTGTCGGGCGGCTTGCTGACTACTTTGCCGAGCACACAAGGAACACGAAGCTGTGGGTGGAAAGGCTGTTGGTGCCAAAAGAAGTTAAGCTAGCTAGTTCAGGGGAGCAAACAGCCCAGCTGGTGGCAACGGCGAAATTAGCCACGGAGCTAGGTGGGTGCCAAATACAAGCTACAAGCTACAAATTACGGTGGAGTCGGAGCTACAAGTGAGGGAGCCCGCATCCACCGAGAACCACAAGCCAGCCGAACAGCACAGCACGGTGAGTGATCGCAGCACTGGAGGTGAACACAGCATGGTGAGAGAAGATGGCACGGGGGGAGAGCAGCGACCAAACTCGGCTCGGTTTTCCCAGCAGCTAGAGTTGGAGCAGTGGGAGGGGGAGCACGAGCATGCTGAGAACCCCAGAAAACAGCAGCAACAGCCGGGCACCACGGCGGTCGAGCAGGACCAGCCTTGCTCAGGTTCAACGCAGGAGGGTCTCAGTGCCGGCGCTCGAGAGGCCCTGGACGAGGGTATAGAGTGTAACAGTGAGGCACCTGCGTTGACAAGTGATACCAACAAGATAGCTCCAGTTTTCCCCTGAGCTCGGCCGCAGTGGGCCGGAGGATCTGGGGCTACGATGGCGACCGCTGCAGCAACTTTAAAGAAGGTCTGGACCAGACCGACAGGCACGGAGGGATCGTGTGCTGATCAGCAACACTGCAGACCAAGCAGAGCCCCTCTGAGAGTTATGGACCTGGTCTGGGTTCATTGGGGGAGACGTCCATGGCGGATGTGGGCCAAATGACAGCCAGAGGAACACTGGGAGTGACTGTGCATCATGGCTGTGCGGGGCACAGCCTATTTTCAGCTGTCGGACGGCTTGTGGAGGCACGCCAATGAGCTGTGGTGTGCCCGGGAGGAGGCTTCAGATGGCAGGTCCGGACGAGAGAGGTGGTCGATGGCAAAGAGAAGAGGCGCTCTCGTCTGTGAGGTCAGCTATGATCCTGGAGGCATGCCGCTTCCAGGGGCGAGTCTACTGAGGGGCTGCCCTGGGCCCCACAAGCCGGTTCTACCCCTTTTGTGCCAGAAGGACAATATTGTGGTTTTGAAAAATAATAATGATAAAAACGTCACAAGGTTCTAATGTTCATATGTTTGCATGTGTTTTAAAAAAATCTGAAATGTTATCAAATCAAATCAAACTTTATTGTCATATTGCTGTACATACAACTGTAGTGCAGGCAAGATGAAATTGCGTTTCTCTCGGCATCCATATAAGAAGCAGCATGATTTAAGACACATTCCCACATAGCTCCCCCCCACCCCCACCCCCCCATCCATTCACACATCCCTGAGACATACTTGGGGAAGAAGAATAATAACTAACTATAATATACAAAATGACCGTAGGTGCAGTAGTGTGTATGATAGATTCCGGGTCAACTGTTCAGCATCCTGACAGCTTGTGGAAGGAAGCTGTTGATCAGTCTGGTGGTTCTGCCTCTGATGCTCCGGAATCGTTTACCAGATGGAAGAAGTTCAAAGTGTTTATGCAGAGGGTGAGAACGGTCCTTGACAATGTTTAGTGCCCTGCTCCTACAACGGTTCTGAAAAAGTTCTTGGACAGAGGGGAGGGAGACTCCAATTACCCTCTCCGCCCCCTTGACTATCCTCTGCAGGGCTTTTTTGTCTGACATACTGCAGCTGAAGTACCATGTAGCAATGCAGTATGTCAGAACACTCTCCACCACACCTCTGTAGAAGGTCCTGAGGATGCAGATGGGGAGAGAGGCCTGTTTGAGTTTCCTCAAGAAGTGCAGTCTCTGCTGAGCCCGCTTCCTGATCTCCAAGGAATTCTTGCTCCAGGTCAGGTCCTGCGAGATCTGCACTCCGAGGAACTTGATGTTCTCTACTCTCTCCACTAAACGGCCGCCGATGCTGAGGGGGGCGTGCTCAGGCTGCGACCGCCGGAAGTCGATAATCATCTCCTTCGTTTTGTCCACGTTGAGCACCAGATTGTTCTCCCTGCACCAGCCCTCCAGGTCTCTCACTTCTTCCCTGTACATTGATTCCTCATCCCTCTGGATAAGTCCCACCACCGTGGTGTCATCTGCAAACTTAATAATCTGGTTCCCCTCGTGTCTGGATACACAGTCATGTGTTAGAAGTGTAAACAACAGTGGACTGAGTACACAACCTTGAGGGGATCCGGTACTCAGCGTGACAGACTTGGAGATGTTGTTTCCAACACGGACAGACTGAGGTCTCTCAGTCAGAAAATCCAGGATCCAGAGACATATGGCGGTGTTCAGACCGAGAAGGAGTAATTTCTCCATCAGTCTCTGGGGAATAATGGTGTTGAATGCTGAACTGAAATCAATGTACAGGAGTCTGGCGTAGGTGTCTTTCTGGTCCAGGTGGGTGATGACAGAGTGTAGGGTGGTGGAGCGGTTTGAACGATATGCAAACTGGAGCGGGTCGTGTGATGCAGGGAGGCAGGCTGTAATGTGTGGTTTGACAAGCCGCTCAAAACACTTCATCACAATTGGTGTCAGTGCAACAGGACGATAGTCATTCAAACAGGACACCACTGGTTTCTTTGCCACCGGTACAATGATAGAGGTCTTGAAGCATCTGGGAACGATGGCCTGACTCAGGGAGATGTTATAAATGTCAGTCAGGACATCCGCCAACTCGCTCGCGCAGTCTCGGAGCACATGTCCCGGAATGTTGTCTGGACCTGCAGCTTTACGTGGGTTGTCTCTGGTTAGGGTCCTCCGTGTGTCCGCTGTGTTGATGGTAAAAGCTGGTCCGACCGATGGTGGGGGAGGGCCAGCCCTCCCTCTGATTGTCGAGTTTGATGCTTCAAAACGTGCAAAGAAGTCGTTAAGCCTGTCTGGAAGCGAAGCGTCGTCATCATCGACCCCCTGCCTAGGCTTAAAGCCCGCCAGTGTCCGAACTCCCTGCCACATCTGCTTGGTGTTCCTAGTGTCACAGAGGTGTCCCTGGATTTTCTCCGCATAGGCGCGCTTTGCCGCCTTAATTCCCTTAGAAAGCGCAGATCTGGCCGAGCGGAGGGCGATCCTGTCCTTCGCTCTGAAGGCTGCATCTCTGGCTGTGAGCAGCGAGCACACCTCTGCAGTCATCCAGGGCTTATGATTACCCCGCATAGTGATGGTCTTCACTGTAGTGAAATCCTCTGTGCACTTCGCGATGTAGCTGGTGACCGAATCAGCATACTCCTCCACATCTGTCCTATCTTCCTGGGAGGCTGCTATTTTGAAGACCTTCCAGTCTGTGTGCTGAAAACAGTCTTTCAGTGCAGGGGTTGCACTCTCTGGCCAAATCCTGATTTGTTTCACTGCTGGCCTGCTGCGCTTCAATAAACGTTTGTAGGCAGGCACCAGCATCACGGATATGTGATCAGAACGGCCGAGATGGGGGCGGGGTATCGCTTTATATGCATCTGTGTTTGTGTACACTAAGTCCAACATATTCTCTCCTCTGGTCTTAAAGTCTACACATTGTTTAAACTTGGGGAGCACAGTCTTTAGGTTGGTGTGGTTAAAATCCCCCGCAACCACCACAGAACTGTCCGGGTGTGAAGTTTGGATTTCACTGATCGCATTGTGCAGTTCCCCGAGTGCCTTCTTAGCATTAGCTTTAGCGTTAGCGCTCGGCGCTATGTAAACACCGACTACAAACACGTTGCTGAATTCTCTAGGCAGATAATAAAACCGACAATTTACAATAAGGAACTCCGCCAACGGAGAGCAGTGTTTAGACACTAACGTGGCATTAACGCACCAGTTCTTGTTAACATAGATGCATAGCCCACCCCCCCAGCTCTTACCGGAGCTTGCCGTTTCCCTGTCGGCACGGAACATCGCCATATCTTCCAGTTGAATGGCCTCGTCAGGAATGTTGTCGTGGAGCCATGTCTCGGTGAAAACAAACACACAGCAGTCCCTCCACTCTCTCCGGGTTTCTCTCAGCAGACGCATTTCGTCCACCTTGTTTTCGAGGGCGCGGACGTTTGAGAGAAGAAACAACAGTACCGCTGGTCTGGAGGGGTTAGCCTTTAGCCTAACATGGATCCCGGCCCTTTTTCCTCGCTTTTTCCTGCGTTCCCTCCGCTTCCGCTTCCTCCTCTCACGGGTAGCTTCCAGCGGGGACTCCGCCAGAATTCCATGCTGGCGTAGGATGTCCAAATCACAACCGATCGCCGCGATTCTTGCAGCGTGCAGTACCTTGATGTTTAATAAGGTCTCACGGTTGTAAGTTTTACAGAATGTACGTCTGGGATGATCACAACACTCAAAACTCTCACACTCGCTGATGCCAAGAGGGGCCGCTGCGTCCGAGCGCGCTGCCGCCATCTTATGTATGGTCTTGAGATTATTTTATGCACTGTTTATTAGTTAGGAACACAACAGTATTTTAGTTTATTGATAGACTCTTTTCCTTTTAGTTAATTACGGATGACAGAATAAATCCACCTTGCCGTGTGGGGTAGGATGGTAGTCCACCCGACCCCCCTAGCTTAGGTTTGTGGTGTGAATGTGATAAGCCCTTCAGCAATTTCAGTTCTAGTTTTTTTTAGTCCATGATTCGGGTCCTAAATTGGGGGGGGGGAGTCTTAATTGTGTGTGTGTTTTTGGACTTTTCTAAAGGGGTGGGAGAATGCTGTATGTGAGTTTGGCCCTTGGGGCTTGCCATAGCTGCCCTGCGGGATGACAGGCAAATTGTGGTTGCTGTATTTATTCAGTGCCAGTCCCAATAAAGTTCAGTTCATTGCTTGGCGTAAGTTGACTCCTGTCTCACTGATTTCATACATAACAGGGATGTCCCTGAAAAAGACATTGCTTGGACGGCAGTATATGTTGCTCCAAAACCTGTATGTACCATTCAGGATGCCTTCAAAGATTGCAAGTTACCCATGGCATGGGCATTAACACATCCCCATACCCTCACAGATACTGGATTGTTGATAATAATCTAGATGGTCCTTTTCCTCTTTAGTCAGGAAGACATGACATCCATGATTTACAAAAGCTGAAGAAGATGGCGCGCATGGATGCTGCGGCCCCTCTAGGCATCAGTGAGTGTGAGAGTTTTGAGTGTTTTGAACATCCCAGACGTACATTCTGTAAAACTTACAACCGTGAGACCTTATTAAACATCAAGGTATTGCACGCTGCAAGAATTGCGGCGCTCGGATGTGACTTGGATATTCTATGCCAGTATGGAATACTGTCGGAGATTTCGCTGGCATCTACCCGGGACAGGAGGAAGCTTAAGCGGCACGAATGCAGACAGAGACGAGGAAAAAGGGCCAGGATCCATGCTAGGCTAAAGGCTAACCCCTCCAGACCAGCAGTACCGTCGCTCCTTCTTTCCAATGTCCACTCCCTCGACAACAAGCTGGACGAGTTGCGTCTGCTGAGAGAAACCTGGAGAGAGTGGAGGGACTGCTGTGTGTTTGCGTTCACGGAGACATGGCTCCACGACAACATCCCTGATGCGGCCATTCAGCTGGAAGGGATGACATCGTCCCGGGTGGACAGAGAGGCTGCTAGCTCCGGTAAGAGCCGAGAGGGGGGGCCTATGTGTCTATATTAACAAGAACTGGTGCGTTAACGCCACGTTAGTATCTAAACACTGCTCTCCATTGGCAGAGTTCCTTATCATGAATTGTCGGCCATTCTATCTGCCGAGGGAATTCACCAACGTGTTTGTAGCTGTTGTTTACATAGCTCCTAGTGCTAATGCTAAAGCTAATGCTAATGAGGCACTCAGAGAGCTGCACGACACTATCAGTGAATTTCAAACTTCACACCAGGACAGTTTTGTGGTGGTTGCGGGGGATTTTAATCCCACCAGTTTAAAGACTGTGCTCCCCAAGTTTAAACAATGTGTGGACTTTAAGACCAGAGGAGAGAATATGTTGGACTTGGTGTACACAAACTTCCCAGATGCTTATAAGGCAACATCTCGCCCCCACCTCGGCCATTCTGACAACCTATCCGTGATGCTGGTGCCTGCCTACAAACCTTTACTGAAGCGCAGCAGGCCAGTAGAGAAACAAATCAGGATTTGGCCAGAGGGTGCAGCCTCGGCACTTCAGGACTGTTTTCTGCACACAGACTGGGAGGTTTTCAAAATAGCAGCCTCCCAGGGAGACAAGACAGATGTGGAGGAGTATGCTGAAATGGTCACCAGCTACATCGCGAAGTGCACATAGGATGTCACTATAGTGAAGACTATCTCTGCACGGGGCAACTATAAACCCTGGATGACAGCAGAGGTGCGCTCGCTGCTCACAGCCAGAGATGCAGCCTTCAGAGCGAAGGACAGGATCGCCCTCCACTCAGCCAGGTTTGCACTCTCAAAGGGAATTAAGATGGCAAAGCGTGCCTATGCGGAGAAAATCCAGGGACACCTCTGTGACACTAGGAACACCAAACAGGTGTGGCAGGGAGTTTGGGCGCTGACAGATTATAAGTCTAGGCAGGGGGTCGATGATGACGACGCTTCGCTTTCAGACAGGCTCAACAACTTCTATGCACATTTTGAAGCATCAAACCCGACAATCAGAGCAAGGGCTGGCCCATCTCCACCATCTGTTGGGCCAGCTATCATCATCAACGCAGCGGACCCATGGAGGACCCTAATCAGGGTCAACCCACGTAAAGCTGCAGGTCCGGACAACATCCTTGGACGTGTGCTCCGAGACTGCGCGAGTGAGTTGGCGGATGTCCTGACTGACATTTATAACATCTCCCTGAGTCAGGCCATCGTTCCCAGATGCTTTAAGACCTCTACCATAGTACCGGTGGCAAAGAAACCAGTTGTGTCCTGTTTGAATGACTATCGTCCTGTTGCACTGACACCAATTGTGATGAAGTGTTTTGAACGGCTTGTCAAACCACACATCACAGCCTGCCTCCCTGCATCACATGACCCGCTCCAGTTTGCATATCATTCTAACCGCTCCACGGAGGATGCTATAGTCACCACCCTGCACTCTGTCATCACCCACCTGGATCAGAAAGACACCTACGCCAGACTCCTGTACATTGATTTCAGTTCAGCATTCAACACCATTATTCCCCAGAGACTGATGGAGAAATTACTCCTTCTCGGTCTGAACACTGCCACATGTCTCTGGATCCTGGACTTCCTGACCGAGAGACCTCAGTCTGTCTGTGTTGGAAACAACATCTCCAACTCTATCACGCTGAGCACTGGATCCCCTCAAGGCTGCATATTCAGTCCACTGTTGTTTACACTTCTAACACATGACTGTGTATCCAGACACGAGGGGAACCAGATTATTAAGTTTGCAGATGACACCACAGTGGTGGGACTTATCCAGAGGGATGAGGAATCAATGTACAGGGAAGAAGTTAGAGACCTGGAGGGCTGGTGCAGGGAGAACAATCTGGTGCTCAACGTGGACAAAACGAAGGAGATGATTATCGACTTCCGGCGGTCATGGCCTGAACACATCCTTCTCAGCATTGGCGGCCATTTCGTGGAGAGAGTGGAGAACATCAAGTTCCTCGGAGTGCAGATCTCGCAGGACCTGACCTGGAGGAAGAATTCCTTGGGGATCAGGAAGCGGGCCCAGCAGAGACTGCACTTCTTGAGGAAACTCAAACAGGCATCTCTCCCCATCTGCATCCTCAAGACCTTCTACAGAGGTGTGGTGGAGAGTGTTCTGACGTACTGCATTGCTACATGGTACTCCAGCTGCAGTATGTCAGACAAAAAAGCCCTGCAGAGGATAGTTAAGGGAGCTGAGAGGGTAATTGGAGTTTCCCTCCCCTCTGTCCAAGAACTTTTTCAGAACCGTTGTAGGAGCAGGGCACTGAACATTGTCAAAGACCACTCTCACCCTCTGCATAAACACTATGAACTGCTGCCATCTGGCAAACGATTCCGGAGCATCAGAGGCAGAACCACCAGACTGATTAATAGCTTCCTTCCACAAGCTGTTAGGATGCTGAACAGTTGATCTAGAATCTTTCATACATACTACTGCACCTTATGGACATTATGTATATTATTTGTATATTTATAGTTCTAGTTAGTTTTCAAGAATGTCTCAGGGACTCCTGAGGTAAATCAACTCAATGTTGTAAATCAGTTTAAATATTTAGGAATTCAAATTGTGCCTAAGTTAGAATCAGTTGCCAGTGCCAACTACGAAGCCTTAATGACAGATATTAATGAGTTGCTTCAGAGATGGATGTCACTACCAATGTCGATGATCGGGAGAATTAATATACTTAAAAGTAATATCTTACCCAAAATACTTTATTTATTTCAATACATTCCTTTACCACCACCTTCAGATCTATTCTCAAGAATTAAAAAAAAGTTAGTGGAATTTATATGGAACAATAGGAAGGCTAGATTACGTCTGTCCTTACTATATTTACCATTTGATCGTGGAGGTCTGAAATGTCCAAACTTTATGTTGTATTACTGGTCAGCACAACTGAGGTCTATGACACATTATTTTTCATCAAATGATCCCCCTCACTGGACTGAAATGGAATCATACAATTTACCTTTACCTCTTCCCTTATTCATATACTCAGACTCGGCTAAAAAATTACAGAAACAAGTTAAAAATCCTATTGTAAAGCATATGATCAAAATATGGTGTGAAATCAAAAAATATTTAAAAGAACCACATTTATTGTCACAATTTAGCCCAATATGGGGTAATCAATATTTTACACCAGGGAGAGCGGATGCTGTATTTAAAGTATGGAATTTAAAAGGGATTCAAAAGATTCAAGACTTATATTTGTCACGTTGACCAGATGTGACTCAGTGGTTAAGACAGATGTTAACAAACCTTCCACTAGAAAGAATAACATATATACTGAAATCAAAGGAAAATGTGTTTGAGAATATATGGAGACCTTTCATTGATTATGTAAAGAAATTAAACATAACTTCTGAAGAAGAAGGTGAATGATGTGTGTGGACCTTGTAAATTCCAAATTGGTGAATGTATAATATGTATACTTATGTAATGGATTACCTAGGCTAAACAGAGGAGCATTGTTGATGACTTGCTTTTGTTAGTGGTTGTTGGTGTTTTTAGTACATTTTTTTTCTTTTATTTTTAAATTACTTTAGTGTTAGTGTTTGATTGTTTGTGTCATGTTTGTTAAAAAAAGGTTCAATAAAAAAATATTGTGGAAAAAAAAGAATGTTTCAGGGATGTGTGAATGGCTGTGTTGGGGTGGGGGTGAGGGTGTGTGTGAGTGTGTCTTAAATTATGTTCTTTTTACTTATATGGATGCCGAGAGAAACGCGATTTCATCTTGCCTGCACTACAGTTGTATGTACAGCAACATGACAATAAAGGTTGATTTGATTTGATTTGAAAAACAATTTGAAATAGGGACTCGTCAGACCACAGCACACCTTTCCACTTTGTTTCAGTCCAGCTCAGATGAGCTCAGGCCCAGAGCTAGCGACGGGGTTTCTGGGTGTAGAGTTTTAACCTGCACTTGTAGATGTAGCGACGAACTGGGTTAATTGACAATGGTTTTCCGAAGTGTTCCTAAGCCTGTGTAGTAATATCCTTTACAGAATGATGTTGGTTTTTAAAGCAGTGCTGTCCGAGGGATCAAAGGTCATGGGCATTCAGTTTTGGTTTCTGGCCTTGTCACTTACGTGCAGAAATTTCTCCAGATTCACTCAATCTTTTTATGATATTATGGACTGTAGATAAGATAAGATAAGCCTTTATTAGTCCCACAATGGGGAAATTCCAGGATTGCAACAGCACAGAGATAGCAACACTAAGAGCAACAATCAGAAGGCAAGAAAAAACAAGAGCAGCTAGTATACATATGTACATATTACTATAAATATATATATATATAGACACACAGTGCAGAGCATTGCGATTGGTGGATGTGCAGCAGATGCTGCAGATGATGAAATCACTAAATTCCTTGCAATTGTGCATTGAAAAACATTATTCTTCAACTGTTGGACTATTTGCCCATGCAGTTGTTCACAAAGTGGTGAACGTTGTCTCATCCTTATTTGTGAATGACTGAGTTTTTTTGGAGTTGTTCCTTTTATACCCAATTATGACAGTTTTTTCCATTTAACCTGTTCACCTGTGGAATGTTCCCAAATTTTTTGATCATTCCTCAACTTTCCCAGTCTTTCTCTTACCCCTGTCTCAGCTTTGCTGGAACGTGTTGCAGGCATCAAATTCAAAACGAATGAATATTTGCAAAAAAACCCAAAGTTTATCAGTTTGAACATTAAATAGTATCTTGTCTATGTAGTGTATTCAATTGAATATAGATTGAAATGTATTTGCAGATCACTGTATTCTGTTTATATTTACGTTTTTCACAATGCCCCAGATTCATTGGAATTGGGGTTTGTAGTCCACCGGTAAAGTGCAAAGCAGCAAACTATACAATAGTTTTATAAAGCTGTGCCTCAAAATGTCCTGACTGTAAGAAAACAGCTATCTTTATTTTTGTTTCCTTTGTTTTTGTAGAAGCTAATAATTTAAAAAGTCAAGATAAAAATCAAGATAAGGGGCTATCAGAATCATGGTTGGATGGATGGAGTAAAATTCAAGATTCAAAGGCTTTATTATCATGTGCACAGTTAAGAAATGCTACATTTCCTGAGCAGTGAAATTCTTACTTTGCTCTCCGAACGAATGCCAAGGTAATAGGAACAGAAACAACAATTCTAAGCAGCTACTATTTACAAGAGGCATGAGGGCATCAAGTCTAATCTTCTGACAATAGTGCCTATTATGCTGACCATAACTCTGGGACAAATTCCATTTATTGCAGCAGTGCCATTGCCAAACGGTACAATGGATGGCATCAAGATTCATAACTGTATTATAGCACCACCCAGTGTTCACCAAGTGGGAAGTGAATCCAAGAGCCACAGGTTTATCTTATTTTTAATATTTTTTATTTTAATTATGTGCCAGAAGTTTTACAGGACATATTCATGATAATTCCACCAAATACAGAGGTACTTCATCCTATTTTACCAATTACATCCCTTGCTTCCCAGTATGCGCCCAATAGAGTCGTTAAGCAGCAAATTTAAGACAGTCTCTCATTCCTGCAGTTATGGTAGTGTCCCCTCTTTGTATCCATGGTTGCTCTGGAGACATATTCCAATAGAAAAAACTTCTTTCATTCCCCTCTACAGGCATTCTTTGGCACTAGTAAGAAAGAATAAGAACAAAGTAAAACAACAAGAACAGCAGAAACAAACTGAGAGAAAAAAAAATGTTTTTAAACAAATAAAAAGTATATAAATGTATATAAATAGTTCTGGTAAAAGGCATTCTTGGAGTATTTGAAGTGTAGATATTTCATGTAAAGTCTTTTCTTATGGGTTTAATAAAGTCTATCCACCTCGACCATACGGTGGTGAATTTGTCCAATTGTACTCTAATACAGTAGAATATGTTACTTTTTCCATTATGTAAATTTGATGGATAATATCAACCATTCATCTAATGAAGAAGCCTGGGGTTTCAGCGATTTGCAAGTTATGGCTTTTTCACATGCAACAAGTAGGGTGGCCATGAGAGATTTGTCTTTGGTGTGCATTTCTTTAGTCATATGACTCCAATAAAGAGCATCAAAAGTAAAAGGGATTATACTGTACTTTCTCTAAAGTCTGATGAATGTTCAATACAGTACAAGACCAAAAAATATGGTAATGATCAGCATTGGTCTGACACTGTCTCCAACAATCTGAGTTTCCAGTTTTGTATCTGTTTTGCTGGGGTGTGACAAAGAACAGTACACTTCCAACAAAATTCCCTTGAGTTCCCCTCAGTTTGTGGTTTTCCATTGTATTTCACAGATTGTACACCACTCTTCCACAGTAAAAACTCGATTACTTTCTGTATCCCATTTCTCTTTAATGTTTAGAGGTTCATTTGACGTTGTATTTAGAAGACATTTATAAATTTTAGAAATAATTTTGGAATTGGATTCAGAATTATAAGCCGATATGAAGATTTTCATTATTCTATCTTTGATGGTCAACAAATCCACTTCTTTCAGAATTGTTGCCAGGCGATGCCTTAATTGTAAAAATCTATAAAAATCGTTTTGATCCAAATTATATTTATTTTTAATATCCTGAAAGCACTTTAGTGCCCCCTTGTGTAGTAGTGTACAATATATACTCACTCCCTTCTTTGCCCAAATATTAAATCTTTTATCAGTTAAATTAGGTGGAAAATCACTGTCAAAAGCACACCATCTCAACAGTTTTGCACTCTTTTGTATGTGACTTAGTTTTTGAACTTCTTTCCAAATTTTTAAAGACAAATTAATAAAGGGATTTACCATGTCCAAAAGGTGTCTGACTAGTGCTACATCGGAGATGATAGCTTGTGTTGGGATCCTGTCAGATATTGCAAACTCCAATTCTTTCCATCTAGCTAAATAGCTAGGATTGCACCAACATACCAGAGGTCTACATTGAGCGCTGTAGTAACATTCCATCAGACATGGGAGGCCCACTCTTCCATCCTCCTTTTTGAGTTGTAAAGTTTTGCATTTGACTCTCGGTTTTTGTTTTTTTTTAACCATTTCAAATATATCTAGATATGAGTATGTCCCATTCTCCAGATTGCTTAATTGGCACCTCCACAGAAAGTGTCTGGAAGAGATACAGCAAATGTGGGAGAATGTTCATTTTGACTGACTCCACCCTCTGGCTTAGATTAAGGAATGAGATAATACTCCATCTTCCTACATCTGCCTTTAACTTAGAATTCAACTTTCCATAGTGAATATTGAATAGATTTGTCAAGTCCTTTGGTAGGTAAATACCTAAATATTTTATAGAGTCCGCATCCCATTTTAACCGATAGTTTTGAATGATATCTCTAGTAGGTTCATAATTGAAGGGCAAAATTTGTGTTTTGGATACATTGAGTCTGTAACCAGACACTGAGCAATATTCTTCCAGATAGGTGATAAGTGTAGGTAAGGAGTTGGAAGGTTGTGTCATCACCCGCCGCTCACGGGCATCCACCTCAGCTGCGCGCACACCTGCACCTTGTTAGTGCGCAGCTATTTATTCCATCTCGCCCTGAGCTGCAGCCTGGAGCCGTCTGTCTCCCTGCGTACTCAAACCCTCAGCAGCATCCTACCCTCCAGGCCTGCTGACTCCTCATCACGGCACGTAAGCTGTCCATTACTGTCTTACCTTTTCCTGTCAGCCTTCCCCTGTGCACAGGTGGACCTCCCGGCGGCGGACACTCTCCCCTTCGTCTCACCGCTCCTCTGCCTCGCCGCTTCATCTCGGACGGACAGCAGGACGCTGTCCCCCAGGCTTGGGACCTTGCCAACGCCAGCCACCGCAGTACTACAAGTAAGCACAGAACCTTGTTACTCTCCTGTGTGGTTGCCCAGCTAACTCCTGTTCTCCTCTCACTCATAGGGTTGCCTGGCCGCACGGCGTGCTGCTCTGTCCTGACCTGCATCCTCCACCCACAGTACATACTTATCTCTCACACACGCATCCATACACGTCACATTGTTTATTAATAAAGCTTTCAAATCTGCCTGAGCCTGCGTGCGTGTTTCCTGGGCCGAATAATATGTCACTACGGCTCTAGCAAAGTGGCCCAGCGGACAGCGGGCTCGCACGCCGCTTTTCCACCCTTGAGGCTCAGGTGGATATGTTAGCACACCAACAACAGGTTATACTAAATCAGTTAACCATAATTACTAACCGGTTAGACCGTCTGGACCCTCCGTGGGCTTTCCCTCCGGGTCCTCTCGGCGCTGCGGCTCCGGTCGCCTCCTCGGCTGGCCAGCCAAGCTCGGGAGCGCCAACCCGTCTCATACCCATTCCAACCCCCACTCGCTTCAACGGGAAACTCGGTGGAGCGAAGGGGTTTATCCTGCAGTGTGAGTCGGTGTTTCTGCGCGTTTCCGGGGATTTCCCCTCAGACCATAGCCAAATCGGGTACATGGCTAATCTCCTGGAGGGGCGAGCGTTAGCTTGGGCCTATGCCATAATGACGAAGCCCAGCTACGCAAACCTCTCTTATGACCGGTTTGTGCGGGACTTTTTTTTTTTTATTTAAGTTTTTGTAAAGGGTATACATGTCATTACAGCATTGCATTGTTTACATTTTCATCACATGTTCCCTTATTTTTTGTTATTTGACAACATTGGAAGAATAATTATTACAACACCCCTTTTTTTTAAGTGAAAGAAAAAGTGAAATTAAAGAGAACAGAAAAAACAAACAAACAAACAAAAGAGCAAAAAACGAACAAACAAACAAAAAAAATAAATAAAAATAAAAGAGCATCTGAGTAGCATTGGAACAAAGAGAGGTGCCATTATTGAAATGGTATTTGTCAAAGATTAGATCTAATGGAAGACACATATGCGATCCAGGGTTGCCAAAAGTTCATGAACCCATCCATGTCCTGTCTCAGTGCGAATGTCAACTTTTCCATCGAGTAAATGTCCTGAATCACGTTAATCCAATCTTCAGGTGTAGGACAGTCCTTTAACATCCATTTTTTAGTTAGGGCTTTTTTACTTGCCAATATTAAAACAGTGAATAAGTATTTTTCTCCTCGTCTTTCCAGTGAATCCGGTAGTAAACCCAAATACAAAGTTACAAAAGAAAAGGGAACTGTTATTTTGAATATTTTCCCCAATATTGTCTGTACATTGGTCCAATATTGGTGGATAACTGGGCATGACCAAAATACATGAAAATGATTTGCAGTCTCTTCACCACACAAGCGCCAACAATTCAACCCCTTATGAGTAAATTTGTTTTGTGCAGGTGTTCTGAAAAATCTTACCAAATTTTTCCATCCAAATTCTTTCCACTGCAGGGATGAGGTACTTTTCCATTGCTGTTTATTTAGCTTTTCCCATATTTCCAGTTGTAAAGTGAAATTCCCCTCTTTTTCCCATCTCTCTTTTATATATGATGTGTTGTCTCCTTTTAAGTCTTGAAGACCTTGGTATATTTTAGAAATGTATCTGATCCCTGGGATCCCTTTATATGCCATTAAGAAGACCTTCAGAACACCTGACTGGGCCCTTTCCAAATCCTCCTTTTTAAGTATATTGTTTATGTGGTGTCTAAGCTGAAAGAACCTGTAAAGGTCTTGATTTATTAGACCTTGTTTTTTCAAATCTTCAAAACTTCTTAAAATTTGCCCTTTAAAAAAATCGTAATATTTTATCAGTCCATTCTCTTTCCACTTTTTAAATCTAGTGTCTGTTTTATTAGGAGTAAAGTCTTGATCATAGGCAATCCATTGCAGAAATCGATAGGGCTCTTTAGTTTGATTCTCTCTGACTATCTTAAACCAAATTTTTAGCGGGGTCTCTATCCACGGGTTAGTGTTATTCAAAAGTTTAAGTAAGACATTGTTCCCTATTATCGCCTGTAGGGGGATGTCACTTGTTATTTGGCATTCCATCTCCTTCCATTGTGCAGTGTAGACTGGGTTACATATCTCTACTAAAGTTTTAATTTGTGCGGCTTTAAAATAGTCCCTGATATTTGGCAGCGCAAGCCCACCTTTGTCTTTGTTTAGCTGTAGGGTTCTATATCTGATTCTAGGTCTCTTGCCCTGACATATGAATCTTGAGATCCTTCTGTCCAGTTCCTGCCATGTTTTTTTTGGAGGTTCTACCGGTATTGTTTGGAAAAGGTATAGAAGATGTGGAAGTATATTCATTTTGACTGCTTCAATTCTTTGTGCAGTACCCAAGAATGGTATCATATTCCATCTTGCTAGATCAGATGTTATTTTTGCCACCAGTGGATCATAGTTTAGTGTTATAATTTTGTTGAGTTGTTTCAGGATGTTTTGGACGCCTTCCACTTGAGGTGTTTGAGGTGTTTCAGGCACGTCCCACTGGGAGGAGACCCCGGGGCAGACCCAGGACTCGGTGGAGAGACTATGTCTCCCAGCTGGTCTGGGAATGCCTTGGTATCCCCTCTGAAGAGCTGGAGCAGGTGGCTGGGGAGAGGGAAGTCTGGGCTTCTCTGCTTGAACTGCTGCCTCCGCGACCCGGACCTCCGGAAAAGCGGTAGAAGATGGATGGATGGATGGATGTTTCGGGATATTGACCCCCAGATATTTCATAGATTCCATCTCCCAGTTAGTTTTGAGTTTGCTTAGTAAATATTGATTTGGGTCATAGTTGAATGTTAAAACTTGAGTTTTATGCATGTTTAGTTCGTACCCCGATAAATCTCCGTACTCTGAAAAAACTGAGATTAGTTCTGGAAAAGAGGTGTCCGGCTGCCCCAGGTATATTAAAATGTCATCAGCAAAGAGTGCTATTTTATGTTCCTTCTGACCGAGTGTAATACCTTGAATTTTTTGATTCTGTCTTATTCATTGGCTCAGAGGTTCTATGAAGATTGCAAAGAGTAGTGGAGAAAAGGGGCAGCCCTGACGACATCCTCTTTCCAGCTCAAAAGATGATGATAAATTACCGTTAATCCTTATTTTAGCTGTTGGTTTTTTATATAATGCCTGGATAGTTCTAATGAAGTTGTTATGAAAATTGAAACTGGTTAAGATTCTATATAAGAAAGACCAGTCAACCGAATCGAATGCTTTTTCAGCATCTAATCCCAATATGACTGCATTTAAGTTATATTTTTTTATATGATGAATTATGTGTAAAGTGCATCTAATGTTGTCTTGTGTCTGTCTTTGTCTTATAAAACCTGTTTGGTCTAAATGAATTAAGTCTGTCAGTATATTTTCTAACCTTTTGGCAAGGATAGTGGTAAAAAGCTTATAGTCCTGATTTAATACACTGATTGGTCTGTAGTTGGAGCACTCTAGTTTATCCTTTTCAGGTTTAGATATGACTGCAATGACCCCTTCTCTCCAGGAGGGGGGATTTCCCCTGTGTGGAGGACATAGTTAAATGTTTTCAGGAGGAGAGGAGATAGTTGCTGTTTAAAGGTTTTGTACCACTCTGCTATATAGCCATCTGCTCCTGGGGATTTGTTAGCTTTAAGTTTCATAATTGCTTTTTCTAATTCTTTAGGTTGTATTTCTGACAGTAGTGTTTTATTTTGAGACTCAGTAAGTTGGGGAAGGTTTAATGTGTTTAGGAATGCTTCGGATGAGTTTTTATGTTTTTTGAGGGAGTACAAGTTCTTATAGTAGTTCTCGAAGCTTTTAAGAATATCCTGAATTCTGAATTTTATTTCCTTTGATACTGGGTCTCTGATTTTGTAGATTGCTCTTCCCGTTTGTTGTTTCCTCAATTTATAGGCTAGTAATTTTGCCGATTTGCTGCCTGCTTCATAGTATTTTTGTTTCAGAAATGTAAGTTTCTTCTGGATTTCTATTGTGCAGATCTCATTTATTTGTTTTTTAATTTCCTTAATTTTGAGCGAGTCATTAGAATGAGCATTGTCTTTGTGCTCTTTTTCTAGGTTCTTAAGTTCTGACTCTAATGTGGTTAGTTTTTCTTGTCTCAGTTTCTTTTGGATTGCCAGTTTTGCGATAATCTTTCCCCTTATTACAGCTTTGCATGCATCCCACAGTATTAAGGGGATACTTCTCCATTATCATTTTCTTCCAAATATCTGAGAATATCTGATTCCAATTCATCTTTCAGTGGTCCTTTCAGGACATTTGAATTTAACCTCCAAGAAAATGTATTATTTGTGATTTTTTGGGTACTTAAGTCCATATGGATCGGACTGTGGTCGGAGAGATCCATCAGTCCTATTTTACATGTTTTTACTCTTCCAATGTCTCTATTAAACATAAAAAAAATAGTCAATCCTTGAGTATGATGAATGTGGCGTTGAGTAAAATGTATAATCTTTTATACTGGGGTTGAATTCCCTCCACACATCACAGATTCCCATTTCTTTTAGTAGCATCCGAGTTTTTCTACTTTGAGTGTTATTTTGATGTGGAGAATTACCTGATGCATCCCAGCATGGATTCAGTCTTAGATTGAAGTCTCCACCACATATCACTAAACCTTGGGCTTTAGTTATCATTAGGTCAAACACATTTTTATAAAATTTCCAGTTAGCCCCTGGAGGTGCATATACATTCAGCAGGGTGATATCTTCTCCCTCTAGCCGCCCAATTACCAAACTGTATCTCCCTTCTTTATCTTTGTGTTCTGACTTTTTTTCAAATGTAATTTTGGTAGATATCAATGTCGCTACTCCCCTCCTCCTCCCTGACTTATATGAAGATGAAGAGATCATATTAAACCCTTGTCTATTGAGTTTAGTGTGCTCCACGTCTGTTAGGTGGGTTTCTTGTAAAAATATTATTCCTGCTTTGTCTTTTTTCATTTTGCCTAGAATCTTGGATCTTTTAACTGGATTCAGGATCCCTTTTACATTATATGAGATTATTTTGGTTACACCCTGTTTCTCCATTGTGTTGTCTTATTTAGTATAACAGTGTGGTGGCCCTTTTTTATGCTACTCAGAAACTGAAAGAACATTAAGAACATAAAAAACATTAAGAACATAGTGTAAAAAACTTTAAAACAAAAAACTGACAAAAGAACTTCCTGAGCTGAGGTCTTTTTAGTGACCTTAGAAGAGCCTTGATGGAGTGTAGGCTCTGAGGGAAATTCCTCAAACTCTGTTACGTGTTGAGGGCCCTCTCTTACCCCTGTAAGTTGTCCCATGTTTTTAACGTGAATTTCAGATCCCAGTCCGAACTTGTAATGATTTTTTTTTTTTATGTCTATACCTTATGAAATTGTGTGCACCCTCCCACCACCATCACAGCAAACATTCACGTTAATACAGTATTTTTTAGTGTGGGGAGAACATGTGGATCATTGTCACATTTCTATTTTAACAAGTTTTTTTTTTTTTAAGACTTATTTGTTTCTAATATTATGACTGTTCCATGAGATGTTTTACCACATGCTGATTCTGCATCTCCTTTAATGTTTGTTACCTTGTAGGAGGGGGGTTGGATGTGCAGACTGACTAAAAAAAAAACGTTATTCCCTCCTGTAAACGGCCAGTTTTTCCTTGTAGCTCTGACGCTGGGTTTCTCGCTGCTGGCCTGTGGGTTTTGAGGGTCTCTGTGTGGACCACGTTTGAGCCTTGATTCTTTCGATCGGGTCTGCTGCGGGTTTAAACACCGTTACCGGGAGTCCTCTTCTCGCCATATCTTCGGTTGCTTCTTCCGCCGAGTTATAGAGACATGTCTCTTCCCTGTAGAAAACCCTCAACTTCGCCGGAAATGGCGTCTGGAAGCACAATTTTTTCTCTCGTAGTACCTTTTTAGCGTTGTTGTATTCCCGACGCTTTTTAAGGACCTCCGGGGCGTAATCGTGTTCCACGAAAACTTTTCTCTCCATCCATCCATCCATCCATCTTCTACCGCTTTTCCGGAGGTCCGGGTCGCGGAGGCAGCAGTTCAAGCAGAGAAGCCCAGACTTCCCTCTCCCCAGCCACCTGCTCCAGCTCTTCAGAGGGGATACCAAGGCGTTCCCAGACCAGCTGGGAGACATAGTCTCTCCACCGAGTCCTGGGTCTGCCCCGGGGTCTCCTCCCAGTGGGACGTGCCTGAAACACCTCAAGTGGGAGGCGTCCAGGAGGCATCCTAATCAGATGCCCATATCACCTCAACTGACTCCTTTCAATGTGGAGGAGCAGCGGTTTTACTCTGAGCCTCTCCCGGATGACTGAGCTCCTCACCCTATCTCTGAGGGTGAGTCCAGCAATCCTACGCAGAAAGCTCATTTCAGCCGCTTGTATCCGCGATCTCGTTCTTTCGGTCATTACCCAAAGCTCGTGACCATAGGTGAGAGTAGGAACGTAGATTGACTGGTAAATCGACAGCTTTGCCTTAGAACTAAGCTCCCTCTTCACCACAACAGACCGGTACAACGTCCGCATCACTGCAGATGCTGCTCCAATCCGTCTGTCGATCTCTCGCTCCATTTTCCCCTCACTCGTGAACAAGACCCCAAGATACTTAAACTCCTCCACTTGGGGCAGGAGCCTGTCCCCAACCCGGAGAGGACAATCCACCTTTTTTCCGGCTGAGGACCATGGACTTGGACTTGGAGGTGCTGATTCTCATCCCAGCCGCTTCACACTCAGTGGCAAACCATCCCAGCAAGAGCTGTAGGTCATTGCTGGATGAAGCCAACAGGACAACATCATCTGCAAACAACAGAGATGAGATCCTGTGGTCACCAAGCATGACACCCTCCATTCCCTGGCTGCGCCTAGAAATCCTGTCCATAAAAATTATCAACAGGATCGGTGACAAAGGGCAGCCCTGGCGGAGTCCAACTCTCACTGGGAATGACTCCGACCGAGTGTTGGCAATACGAACCAAACTCTCACAACGGTCGTACAGAGACCGAATAGCTCGTAACAACAAGCCCGATACCCCATACTCCCGAAGCACCCCCCACAAAAATCCACGAGGGACGCGGTCAAATGCCTTCTCCAAGTCCACAAAACACATGTAAACTGGTTGGGCAAACTCCCACGAACCCTCAAGAATTCTCGAGAGGGTAAAGAGCTGGTCCGATGTGCCACGGCCAGGACGAAAACCACATTGCTTCTCCTGAATTCGAGGTTCAGCCAACGGCCGGACTCTCCTCTCCAGTACCTTGGCATAGACCTTCCCAGGGAGGCTGAGGAGTGTGATCCCTCTAAAATTGGAGCACACCCTCCGGTCCCCTTTTTTGAAGAGAGGAACCACCACCCCGGTTTGCCATGCCAAAGGCACTGCCCCCGACCTCCACGCAGTGTTGCAGAGGCGTGTCAACCATGACAACCCAACAACATCCAGGGCCTTGAGGTACTCAGGGTGAATCTCGTCCACCCCCGGGGCCCGGCCACCAAGGAGATTTTTAACCACCTTGGCGACCTCAGCCCCTGTGATAGGCGAGTCATCCCCCTCGTCCCCAAACCCTGCTTCCTCTGTGGAAGGCGTATCAGTGGGATTGAGGAGATCCTCGAAGTATTCCTTCCACCGCCCGACGATACCCCCTCATGGATCATCACCTTATCGTGGTGGGGGGGGTTTGCGTGCCCCAGTGATCCCAGGAGCTATGTTGTCTGGGGCAATTTGCCTCTGATAGGGTCTCCCAAGACAAACTGGTCCTGGGTGAAGGGCCAGACTAAGAACGATCCAACAGACTCTCATGATAAATTGTATATCAAGGACTCAGTGTACCCCGCCCGGTAAGGGGTTACCGGGGCCCCACCCTGGAGCCAGGCCTGGGGGAGGGGCTCGAAGGCTAGCGTCTGGTGGCCGCATTTCCACCCATGGGACCCGGCCGGGCTCAGCCCGAAGGAGTTACATGGGTCCGCCCTCCAGTGGGTTCACCACCTGCAGGAGGGATCATGGGGGTCCGGTGCTATGTGGATTAGGTGGCGGTCAAAGGCGGAGACCTTGGCGGACTGATCCCAAGCTTTCTAAACTGGCTTTTGGTACGTGGAATGTCACCTCTCTGGTGGGGAAGGAGCCTGAGCTGGTGTACGAGGTTGAGAGATACCGGCTAGATATAGTCGGCCTCACCTCAACACACAGCTCCGGTTCCGGAACCAGTCTCCTGGAGAGGGGCTGGAGCTTGGCCTTTTCTGGAGTTGCCCCGGGCGAGAGGCGACGAGCAGGGGTGGGTATTCTTGTATTGCCCCACCTTGCTGCCTCTATATTGGAGTTTTCCCCGGTGGACGAAACGGTTGCTTCCCTGTGCCTTCGGGTTGGGAAACGGGTCCTGACCATCATTTGTGCCTATGCACCAAATGATGTTTCAGAGTACCCACCCTTTTTGGAGTCTGTGACTGGGGTGCTGGAGGGTGCTCCTCCTGGAGACTCCATTGTCCTACTGGGGGACTTCAATGCGCACGTGGGCAACGACAGTGAAACCTGGAGGGGGGTGATTGGGAGGAACGGCCTGCCCAATCTGAACCCGAGTGGTGTTCAGTTATTGGACTTCTGTGCTAACCACAGTCTGTCCATAACGAACACCATGTTCAAGCATAAGGGTGTCCATATGTGCACCTGGCACCAGGACACCCTAGGTCGCAGGTCGATGATCAATTTTGTTATCGTATCATCAGACCTGCGACCGTATGTCTTGGACACCCGAGTAAAGAGAGGTGCAGAGCTGTCAACTGATCACCACCTGGTGGTGAGTTGGATCCAATGGCAGGGGAGGATGCCATTCAGACCTGGTAGACCCAAACGTCTAGTGAGGGTGTGCTGGGAGCGTCTGGCTGAGGCCCCTGTCCGGGAGGTCTTCAACTCCCACCTCCGGAAGTACTTCAACCACATTCCGAGGGAGTCTGGAGACATGGAGTCTGAATGGGCCATGTTCTCCACTTCTGTTGTTGAAGCGGCGGCCCAGAGCTGCGGCCGCAAGGTGGTCGGTGCATCTCGTGGTGGCAACCCCCGAACCAAGTGGTGGACACCAGTGGTGAGGGGGCCATTAAGCTGAAGAAGGAGTCCTATCAAGCTTGGTTGGCTTGTGGGACTCCCGAAGCAGCTGAGGTGTACCGGCAGGCCAAGCGGAGTGCAGCTCGGGTGGTTGCTGAAGCAAAAACCCGGGTATGGGAGGAGTTCGGTGAGGCCATGGAACAAGACTTTCGGTCGGCTTCAAAGAGATTCTGGCAAACTGTTCGGCGGCTCAGGAGGGGAAAGCAGCTCCCCGTCCACACTGTGTATGGTGCGGATGGGACACTGTTGACTTCAACTTTTCTCTCTTGGTGCATAAATCCTTTTTTCTGCCAAGCCAGTCTTACAACCTCTTCTTTTATTTTGAAATTGGAAAACTTCACCACCACCAAACGTGGAGGCGCTTCCGCCGCCGGCCTAGGGGCTAATGTACGGTGCGCCCTTTCTATCTTCAAGTCGGTGGATTGGGGAATATCCAACTTCTCTCTCAGTAAGGATTGCACGCATGCCGCCATTGTGGAGAAACCATCCTCGACTCCTTCTTTCAGACCGTGAATTCTTATGTTGTCTCTTCTCAGTCTTCCTTCTTGGTCGGTTAGCTTAGCCTCTAGTCTTGACTGCCTTTTGTGTAGATCCAGCATGGAATCTTCCAGCGCTTTTATTCTTTCCTCTGCTTCCAAGATTCAGTTCTCGGCCTGGTCCACTCTGCTGTTTGTCCTTTTTAATTCTTCTTTGAATTCACAAAATTCGGCCCAACACTCTCGGCAAAATCATCTTAATTCATTAAATACCATTTTCAAGCTAACCTTTTTGTTAGCTTCATTCAGCTCCTCGTCTTCTGAATGGAAATCCTCCGGATCAGATTCTTCGGCCGATGCGTGTCCTGGCCTGGTAAATGTCGATTTCTTCTGTTTTCCTTTAGGCATGATGACTTTGTCCTTTGATTTTCACTCTTCTAAAAATCTGTTAAATCTGATTTTCAAGGTATTTTACTGGATTGGGTCTGGGAGCTTCAGCGTTAAGCTGCAATCACCATGGTGTCCAGACCGGAAGTCCCGTGCGGGACTTTTTAGAGGTCTTTGACCATTCCCGTCTCGACAGCGTCCTCGCTGATCGGCTTCTTAGTCTCCAACACGGAAGTCGGTCAGCGGCGGAATACGCTGTCGACTTCCGGGTGGCAGCGGAGGAGGTGGGCTGGGGAGAGGCTTCTCTCTGCAGTATCTTCCTCCGTAGCCTCAGTTCTGGTCTGAGGGATGAGCTAGCCGGTCGGGATCTCCCAGGGCAGCTCTCTGAGCTGATCTCACTCACCATTAGCCTGAACAACAGGCTACGTGAGCAGGCTGCGGAGTGGAAGTCTGTCAGCCCCTCGCGTGGAGCTTCCCTCCGCCCAGCTCAGTCTCGCCCCCTGGCGTTACCGGCTCCGGAGTCCGCCAATGAACCAGAGGCCATGGTAATCGGGCGCACTAGGCTCCCTCTTGCGGAGAGACAACGCCGGTGGGAACGGGGTCTCTGCATGTATTGCGGAGATGACCAGCATCCCGTGGAGCTGTGCCCGGTTAAGCCAAACGGGGAGGTCCGCGAGTCACTGTAGGGGGCCTCGCGGACTCTAACCGGCCAAATCCCCTATCATCATGCACATTGCCCAACGCTTCTGCCACAACTCCACCGGGCATTCCACACACGCACTGGTGGATTCTGGGGCAGAGCAGAGTTTTATCTCTAGAAGCCTGGCAACCCGTTTGGGCATACCCTGCCAACCGCTGCCTACTCCCCTAAACTTGGTCACTCTCTCTCGCTCTTCCCTGGGAACAGTGACGCATCGCACTAAGCCAGTCCCCATCATCGTCTCCGGCAACCACCGGGAGGATGTGACCCTTTATGTCCTGCCCTCCTCGTCGGACCGTGTCATTCTGGGTTACCCCTGGCTGTGGCTGCATAACCCTGTCCTGGATTGGAGAACCGGCAGCGTCCTGTCCTGGAGCACCTTCTGCCTGGGCACCTGCCTCCAGTCGGCGGCTTGTGCTCCGTCCTCCTCTCCGCCGGCGTTGGTCTCCGAGCCCCTGGAGCTGACTCTAGTGCCGCAGGAGTTCCACGACTTGGGGGTAGCGTTCAGCAAGTCCAGAGCCTTGTCCCTTCCTCCGCATCGACCATATGACTGTGCGATTAACATCCGCCCGGGGGCCCCCCTGCCTTCTGGCCGTCTGTACAGTCTCTCTGCGCCAGAACGCAAGGCGATGGACACCTATATTAAGGAGTCGCTCAGTGCTGGGATCATCCGCCCCTCCTTGTCCCCGCTTGGCGCAGGTTTCTTCTTCGTGGCAAAGAAGGACGGGTCCCTACGCCCCTGTATTGACTTCAGAGTGTTGAACGACATCACCATTAAGGACCACTACACATTACCACTTATGGACACTGCCTTTCACTCCCTCCAGGGGGTGACCTGGTTCACCAAGCTTGACCTCCGCAGCGCTTACCATCTCGTTAGGATCCGGGAGGGAGACAAATGGAAGATGGCCTTTAGGATGCCCAGCGGCCACTTCGAATATCTTGTGATGCCGTTCGGGCTCACCAACGCACCTGCTGTTTTCCAGTGTCTCATTAACGACGTTCTTCGGGACTTCCTGGGAGTATTCGTCTTTGTATATCTTGATGACATACTCATCTTCTCCAAGTCACGGAAGGAGCACCAGGTCCATGTGAGGCGGGTCCTGCAACGGCTGCTGGAGAATCGCCTGTTCATCAAAGCAGAGAAGTGCGAATTCTACGCCCGGACCACCTCCTTCCTGGGGTTCGTTATCTCACACAACCAGATCCTCCCCGACCCCGCTAAGGTTAAAGCGGTGGTCGAGTGGCCCACGCCTACCTCCAGGAAGCAGGTGCAGCAGTTTATTGGGTTCACAAACTTCTACCGGCGCTTCATTCCCAACTTCGGTGTCATTGTCACCCCCCTGACCCGCCTCACGTCATCGAAGGTGCCCTTCCAGTGGTCAGAGGAAGCGGCCACTGCCTTCAAGACTCTCCAGGCAGAGTTCTCGTCCTCCAGGGTCCTGACCCAGGTTGATCCCGTGCTTCAGTGTCTGGTGGAGGTCGACGCATCCGACACAGGGGTGGGGGCGGTGCTCTCCCAGC
Organism: Pholidichthys leucotaenia; assembly: GCA_020510985.1. Lineage (NCBI taxonomy): Eukaryota > Metazoa > Chordata > Actinopteri > Cichliformes > Pholidichthyidae > Pholidichthys > Pholidichthys leucotaenia. Next base: position 287,189,649 of record CM035837.1, read on the forward strand.
GCTCGCCGGTGGATGGTGTCAAGCGGCCCTGCGCCTTCTTCTCCCGGCGGCTATCGGCGGCGGAGCACAATTATGACGTCGGCGACAGGGAGCTCCTCGCTGTCAAGCTCGCGCTGCAGGAGTGGCGCCACTGGTTAGAGGGGGCAGCCCAGCCTTTTGTGGTCTGAACGGACCATAAAAACCTCGAGTACTTGAGGTCAGCGAGGCGCCTGAATGCCCGCCAGGCGCGCTGGTCTCTATTTTTTGCTCGCTTCCAATTCACCATCACGTACCGTCCAGGCTCGAAGAATGGGTTGCCTGACGCCCTGTCCAAACAGTTTGCCCCTGAGGACCCGGAGAAATCTGAACACACCATCCTGCCCAACTCATGCGTCGTGGGGGAGATTTCCTGGTCCATCAAGGACAAGATTCTGAGGGCTCAGGAGACGGAGCCGGATCCTGGCGGTGGGCCAGAGGGGAGGCTCTTTGTTCCTTCGGCGGTTCGAGGAGAAGTGATCCACTGGGCCCATACCTCCAAGCTCTCCTGCCACCCTGGCATCACCCACCTGGTGAGTTTGCTGCAACGCTCGTTTTGGTGGCCGGGTCTCCAAAAGGACATGACCAATTATGTCCGAGCCTGTCCCCAGTGCGCTACCGGCAAATCCCAGAACTCTCCACCTGCGGGTCTACTCCAGCCCCTGCCGGTCCCGGGCAGGCCCTGGTCACACATCGCCCTAGACTTCGTCACCGGTCTCCCCGTCTCTAACACCTTTGACACGGTCCTGACGATTGTGGACAGATTTTCCAAAGCCGCCCATTTTGTGCCTCTTTAGGGTCTCCCTTCGGCACGTGAGACGGCCGACCTTCTGGTCCAACATGTCGTCAGGCTGCATGGGATCCCGCTGGACGTGGTCTCAGACCGGGGCCCGCAGTTTGTCTCCCAGGTTTGGAGGTGCTTTTGCAATGCTTTGGGGGCCACGGTTAGTCTCTCCTCTGGTCACCACCCCCAGTCTAACGGGCAGTGCGAGCACACAAATCAGGAGTTGGAGGCCGCCCTGTGCTGCGTGACATCCTCAAATCCTTCATCCTGGAGCTCCTACCTGACCTGGGTGGAATACGCCCATAACTCGGCCCGATCCTCTGCTACTGGTGTGTCGCCCTTCGAAGCGTCCTTGGGGTACGATCCCCCCGTGTTCCCCGAGCAGGAGGGTGAGTTAGCTGTCCCTTCGGTCCAGGCGCACATGAGGCGCTGCCGGAGTGTGTGGACCAAGACAAGAAACGCGCTTTTACGCAAAGCGGCGCGCAACAGCTCCACCGCCAATCGCTACAGAAGACCGGCTCCTGTCTACCAGGTGGGTCAGCGGGTTTGGCTCTCGTCCCAGGACATTAACCTTAAGGGTGAGAAGAGGAAGTTGGCGCCGCGATTCCTCGGCCCCTTCGTGATTTCAAAGATCATCAACCCGGTGGCTGTGCGTTTGGCCCTCCCCCCCTCCCTACGTGTGTGTCCCACTTTCCACGTATCTAAAATCAAACCTGCCCTTTCCAATCCACTCTGCCCCCCTCCTAGGTCTCCTCCTGCGCCTAGGATGATCGACGGTGACCCAGCGTGGGGTGTTACTGCCATCCTGGACTCCCGGCGCCGAGGTCGTGGGCTGCAATATCTGGTGGACTGGGAAGGTTATGGTCCGGAGTGGAGATCCTGGGTGCGCTCTTCATGGGTGTTGGATCGGGACCTCATTGCGGAGTTTCATCGGACGCACCCAGGTAAGCCAGCGCCAGAAGGTGCTGGTGGGGGGGGGAGTACTGTCATCACCCGCCGCTCACGGGCATCCACCTCAGCTGCGCTCACACCTGCACCTTGTTAGTGCGCAGCTATTTATTCCATCTTGCCCTGAGCTGCAGCCTGGAGCCGTCTGTCTCCCTGCGTACTCAAACCCTCAGCAGCATCCTACCCTCCAGGCCTGCTGACTCCTCATCACGGCACGTAAGCTGTCCATTACTGTCTTACCTTTTCCTGTCAGCCTTCCCCTGTGCACAGGTGGACCTCCCGGCGGCGGACACTCTCCCCTTCGTCTCACCGCTCCTCTGCCTCGCTGCTTCATCTCGGACGCACAGCAGGACGCTGTCTCCCAGGCTTGGGACCTTGCCAACGCCAGCCACCGCAGTACTACAAGTAAGCACAGAACCTTGTTACTCTCCTGTGTGGTTGCCCAGCTAACCCCTGTTCTCCTCTCACTCATAGGGTTGCCTGGCCGCACGGCGTGCTGCTCTGTCCTGATACTTATCTCTCACACACGCATCCATACACGTCACATTGTTTATTAATAAAGCTTTCAAATCTGCCTGAGCCTGCATGCGTGTTTCCTGGGCCGAATAATATGTCAGGTTGCTCCAGATACTGTATATTAATATGTCATCTGCAAATAAGGTTATCTTTTGTTCTCCCCTGGAGGTGGCTGTGGCGCAGGTGTAGCATGGCCAACTACTGATCAGAGGGTCAGGGGTTCGATTCCCATTCTGTCTGCAGTCTGCATGTCGAAGTGTCCTTGAGCAAGACACTGAACCCCTAGCTGCTTCTGGTGGGTCAGGCCAGCACCGGTGTATGGCAACTCTGCCACCATCAGTGTGTGAATGAGTGGATAGCAGGATCTGTAAAGCGCTTTGGTCATCTAGAGATATGAAAAAGCACTATATTAGTGAACACCATTTAAGCACTTTATACCACTCGGTGGTGAAGCCATCTGCACCAGGGTTGAAGTTTCATAAAATGTCTATAATAAAAAAAAGAATAAAAATAATTATACAAAAAAGTAGGTAATTTATGAGAACTCTCCAAATTCACATAAAAACTTTCCACACTTTCAATTAAAAAAATCTCTAATTTAGGTGGTAGAGTAACCTGAAATTGTAGGTTGTCTTTGTATATTATCACTCAAATATACATAAGAATAGTTACCCCAAAATAGTCAAGAAGTTACTGAGATGTGACTTTAGTCTGGATAGTTTGAGGTTTTTCTTCTAAATTTATGGCAATTTCATTCTAAATTTACTACTTTTTCCTTGTAAATTTGAAAGATTTTTTTCCCACTTAAATCAACTTCTCTCATAATTTGTGTTTAGTGCTAATTTAGGCTTTTTTTCTTGTACATTTGAAACTTTATTCTCATGAATTTGTGAGGTTTTCCTCATAAATTAAAAATCAAAAATGAAATGAGCAAAGATGCAGCATTTTCCATTACATTATAAGCTATTTATAGTCTACTAGTAGCCTATTTTCTAACCACCACCCCAGGTGAAAACCTCATGTACTTTGAAACCTAAATGTTTGCAGGTATGCATCATACTCTTACCAGATAAATTCAGATCTCAAAAAACTATTCATAGTTGCAGAATATTCCAACTGAGGCTGGCGTCATACATCATTATCTCCACCAGGCCGCAGGCCAGGAGGTTATGCTTTTGCCGGGGTTTGCCTGTTTGTTTGTCTGTCTGTTGGTTAGCAAGATAACTCAAAAAGTTTTGGACGGATTTCGATGAAACTCTCAGGCGTTGTTGGAAATGGTACAAGGAAGAACTGATTAAATATTGGGGATGATCCGGATCACCGTCTGGATCCAGGAATTTTTTAAAGGATTCTTTAACATTGTGAGATAGGGCCATTTTCAACATAGAGGATGCGGAGAATCAGCGTGCTGCAGCGAGAGAAGAAATGCAGCGACTCAGGCAAGGGCTATCCCCAGATGCTGTTGAAGCTCGTCGAGCTTAGTTTTATTTTTTTTTTTATTGATTTTTTTTCTTATTACCTCCACCGGGAGGTTATGTTTTTTTTGTTTTTTTTTTAAAGAACACCTGCTCGATATTGCCAGTCATGCCTCGTTCAAAGTCTAAAAGTGTGAAACAGAGAAGGCAACAGAGTGCAGAGTGCATGAGAAAGAAAAAAAGGCAGGGAGATAACACAGAGGATGCATAGAATCACCGTGCTGCAGCGACAGAAGAAATGCAGCAACTCAGCCAAGGGCTATCCCCACATGCTATTGAAGCTCGTCGAGCTTAGTTTTATTTTATTGATTTTTACCTCCGCCAGGAGGTTATGTTTCTGCCGGGGTTTGTCTGTCTGTCTGTTTGTCTGTTTGTCTGTTGGTTAGCAAGATAACTCAAAAAGTTTTGGACGGATTTCGATGAAACTTTCAGGCATTGTTGGAAATGGTACAAGGAAGAAATGATTAAATATTGGGGATGATCCGGATCACCGTCCACAAGAAAACTGCCATTACGCAAAATGACATTTTCATTAATAACTACTCAACCACTAATCCTATCATTGTCAATCCAATTGCTAGTCATATGTTTTCATGGTCAAGGAATCTGAAAACGTACACACAAACACTGTATGGGGGGAACTGTGGCGCTTGGCGGAGGTCTGCGCTCTCCGAGTGCTTTTCTAGTTATGAGTGTGTTACCTGTAGAAAAGCTGCAGCAGCCTCCTACTGTTGGAATAGGGAGGGACCTCTGAGTGTGTGTGTGTGTGTGTTTGTGCACCAGGGCTCCAGCGCATGCAGGCACAGGGGAGAGAAAGTGTGTGAGAGGAGCGGTCATACCATTTGCGTGGCGGGGGGTGCTTTCATTTTTAAAAAGTTTGAATGACAAGCTACCGAATACGTTTTGGATGTTATTTCAGCTTGTCAAAGACAAATTTTATAATCACAACTTTTCTCACTCCAGTTTTTAGGGGTGTTGAGTTTAAATTTAAGGGTGCTACAGCACTCCTAAAAAAAGGCCTAACACTGCCCATGGTCTGTAATTTCCCTAATTGTTCCTGTTTTTTTTTTTTCCCACAATATTTTTTTATTGAACCTTTTTTAACAAACATGACACAAACAATCAAACACTAACACTAAAGTAATTTAAAAATAAAAGAAAAAAAATGTACTAAAAACACCAACAACCATTAACAAAAGCAAGTCATCAACAATGCTCCTCTGTTTAGCCTAGGTAATCCATTACATAAGTATACATATTATACATTCACCAATTTGGAATTTACAAGGTCCACACACATCATTCACCTTCTTCTTCAGAAGTTATGTTTAAATTCTTTACATAATCAATGAAAGGTCTCCATATATTCTCAAACACATTTTCCTTTGATTTCAGTATGTATGTTATTCTTTCTAGTGGAAGGTTTGTTAACATCTGTCTCAACCACTGAGTCACATCTGGTCTATGAGTCTTTTTCCATAGTAGTGCAATACATTTTTTGGCATTTCACTCTTATTAAAGTTATGCTTTCCTGGATACAGACCCAACAAAAACAGTTTAGAGTTCAATATGAATTGTTTTGAAATTATTTTTTCTATTGTTACCCTCACCTCTTCCCAAAACATTCTAATTTTTCTACATTCCCATAAACAATGAAATAGGGTTCCTTTACTTTCCATACATTTTGTGCACGTATCTGGTATGTTTTTGTTATATCTATTTAACTCCACCAGTGTAACATACATATGCATTAACCATTTAAAATGTATCAATTTAAGACGTACATTTATTGATTTGGTTTGAGTTTCTGTGCAAGCCAATTCCCATTGTTCCTCTGAAATTTCAGTTTGCAGGTCTTCTTTCCAATAATTCATTCTTTTCTGTGAGTTTTCACTTGAGGATAGTGTCAATGAGTTATAAAACTCTGAAATAATACCCTTTCTCTTACTATCTTTCGTCAAAACTTTTTCCAAGGATGAATAAGTAGGTCGGGTGAGAGCATTATTTTGATTTGATCGAATAAAATTCCTAAGCTGAAGATATTTAAAAAAATGTGTTCTATTAAGATTAAATTTGATCCTCAGTTCTTCAAAAGACATTATGTTATCTGAACGTGACAAATATAAGTCTTGAATCTTTTGAATCCCTTTTAAATTCCATACTTTAAATACAGCATCCGCTCTCCCTGGTGTAAAATATTGATTACCCCATATTGGGCTAAATTGTGACAATAAGTGTGGTTCTTTTAAATATTTTTTGATTTCACACCATATTTTGATCATATGCTTTACAATAGGATTTTTAACTTGTTTCTGTAATTTTTCAGCCGAGTCTGAGTATATGAATAAGGGAAGAGGTAAAGGTAAATTGTATGATTCCATTTCAGTCCAGTGAGGGGGATCATTTGATGAAAAATAATATGTCATAGACCTCAGTTGTGCTGACCACTAATACAACATAAAGTTTGGACATTTTAGACCTCCACGATCAAATGGTAAATATAGTAAGGACAGACGTAATCTAGCCTTCCTATTGTTCCATATAAGTTCCACTAACTTTTTTTTAATTCTTGAGAATAGATCTGAAGGTGGTGGTAAAGGAATGTATTGAAATAAATAAAGTATTTTGGGTAAGATATTACTTTTAAGTATATTAATTCTCCCGATCATCGACATTGGTAGTGACATCCATCTCTGAAGCAACTCATTAATATCTGTCATTAAGGCTTCATAGTTGGCACTGGCGACTGATTCTTAGGCACAATTTGAATTCCTAAATATTTAAACTGATTTACAACATTGAATTGATTTACCTCAGGAGTTGGGTGATTTCTCTGGGTCTTATTTAGCATTAATATTGAAGATTTAGTTTTATTTATTTTATATCCTGATATTTCCCCAAAGTTCTTTATTAAATTTAACAAGGTCGGAATTGATTTTTTAAGATTCGACATAAACAAAATTATGTCATCAGCATACAGGGAGATTTTATGTTCTGTTGGTCCTACTTTAATTCCATATATTTGTGGATGTAAACGTACTGCCATTGCTAAAGGTTCAATTGCCATAGTAAACAGTAAAGGTGAAAGTGGACAGCCTTGTCGACATCCTCTATTGATTTTTATTGATTTTGAGATATTGCTATTTGTTAGGATTTCTGCTGTAGCATTATTGTATATTATCTGAACCCATTTTATGAAATTATTTCCAAGTCCAAACCTTTGTAGGACTTCAAAAAGAAAGGGCCATTCGACCCTATCAAAGGCCTTTTCAGCGTCCAATGATAGGAGAGCTGTATCCAGTGCTTCTTTATTAAAATAAATAATATTAAATAGTCTTCTTACATTATGGAAGCCTTGTCTTCCCATTATAAAGCCATTCTGATCTCGGTTAATAATATTTGGTTAATAATATTTAAAATAATATTTCTTGTAGTCGTCTTGCGAAAATTTTACAGATTATCCTAAGGTCAGCATTTAATAGGCTTATTGGTCTCATGTTCTCATGTTTTCACTCATTTATTAGAGGGTTTACCTGGTTTTGGCAACAGTATAATGAAGGCATTATTCATGTATGGTGGTAAATTACTATTTTGAAATGCTTCTAAAACCATTTCCAAAAATGGTTTTATTAATTTATTCTTAAATTTTTTATAGAGGTCAACTGGAAGACCATCTGGTCCCGCACTTTTTCCTGATTTCATATTATCAATGGCTAGCCCAACTTCTTCTTGACTAATTTTTGACTCCAGTATCTCCCTATTTTCATTTGGAATACACGGTATAGATAATCCGTCCAAAAACCCATTTAGTTTTGTTAAGTCAGTTTCATTTTTTGTATCATATAGTTTTTCATAATAATCTCTAAAGGCACTATTAATTGCTAAAGGATCTACAACTGCCTGTCCGCTACTTATAATACTGGTAATTGGTGTTTTAAATTCTAATTGTTTAATCTGCCATGCCAATAATTTTCCTGATTTTTCACCTTGTTCATAAAAGGTTTGCTTCAATCTTAGAAGACTCGAGGCAGCTCTATTCGCTGATTTTTTTGTCATATTCAGCTCTCAGAATCAGTAATTCGTTCTCTAATTTTGGATTACTTCCTGCATACACTTTTTCTTGAAGAATTTTTATTTTTCGCTCCAGTTGGACTCTCTCCTCTCGAGTCTTCTTAGATTTTGAACCTGTATAACTAATAATATGCCCCCTGATAAAAGCTTTGAAAGCTTCTCACTTTATACATGCTGATGTTTGTGTAGTATTGATATCAAAGAACTCATCTATCCGTTTTTCTATGTACTTAACAAATTCCTCATGTCATAACCCGAGTGTCGGTTCCGTCCGCACTCGGGTCTTATATCATCTTTTCCCTGGCTTTGACAGCAGAGGGTTCCTTCTAGCTCCCCGGGCTCTTATTGTGACAGCGCCCGGGGGAGCTCCCTGCTGTCAGAGTCAACAGCTGTGCTGCTGTCAGAGTCAACAGCTGTGCTGCATCAGGGTCATTAGTGACCAGGGTTAAAAGCAGGTGCTGAATGCTCCCCGATGCAGCAGTCTCTGTTAACTCCTGTTAACCAACCTGTTAATCTCCGTTATCCTACCTGTGACTCTCCTGTTAACGTTCTTGTTAACCGTCTTGTTCAGGTACGTCTGTGAGACTTGTTCTCCGTTGTTACTTCGTCTGGCGCTTTGGGTGCTCCCCGGCTCAGACGTTACCCATTCATCGTGTGTTATCCTATGATTGTCCTACCTGCACTGTCATGTGTGTTACCCTCTGTTCCTGCACCTGTCAATAAACATCACTGCAACTCACTGGTGACTGCTGGCGTCTTATGGTGGCTCGTGAGGGCCACCGTGACAGTAGACTGCTGCCAGAACGCCCGGAGAAGGGGTGTCGCACTGAGACGGCATTCACCGTGAGTTGGCAGTATTGGACTTGTTCTTCCCTGTCTGGGTGTCAGCCCTTGAACATGCCGTCTCCCCGGAGTCACGTTTGGCTCCAGGGCAGAGAGCTGACGGCCATCTTGGAGGAAGTTGACGGGACGCTCTTCTCCGCTACCCTGTACGACGACCCCAATGAGAGACGCTGGCACCTAGAGTTTGCTGAGAATCTCCTGGACAGTCTCCCTCGCCATACCACCCATCCTGAGGTCTGTGCCAGGAGGAATGCCATCGCTGCGCAGCGAGAGGAGCTCCGTGGGTTGGAGGGAAATCCCGGCAGGAAGCCGAAGAGGAGGAGACGTCACCCTTCACTTCGGAATCCCGTTCCTGCCTCCACTCCGGCCCGGGAGTTCGCGCCACCCAGACGGCTTTCCCCGTCCTGCAAGACATCACTCGGGATTCCCCCGGAGGATCTGCAGCTGACGGCAGTTAAGGTCCGGGACCGAGTGGCTGCTGCTCGTTCCGCTGTGCACCCGTCCGTCATTATGAGGCATGTGGCGGCCGCCGTTAGACTGGTGGAGAGGAGTCCGGGGCTACGTGACTTCCCAGAGTTCGACGCCCTCCTCGCCTCTGTCTCTGCCCAGGAGCGGCGATTCCCGGATTTTTCCTTCGCTTCGCCCCCTGTGAGCAGCCGCCGCCACACAGCCTCATCTTCTCAGCAAAAATCCCATCCGGATCCAGTTCCGGGTCGCCGCAAGGTCTCATCCTCCCACGCAGCTGTCTTTCCTGCGCCTCTTCAGAAAGATCTCTCAGCCTCTTCTCCCGAGCCACTTCCCTCCGCTGTCATGCCAGCACTTCAGGTCCGGCTCATCTCGGCTGTCGCCCCCTCCTCCTCAACGCGCTCCCCGACCGCTGTGTGCATCCTGGATCCAGACCTGGCGAACTCCATCCCGGAATCCACGCGAGCGGCTCCCCGATGTCTTCCCAGGGGGCCCTCTGTCACCGCCCGGCGGGGAGAGGGAGGAGCAGAGTCCATGACAGCAGGCACCATCCAGCCTCCAGGAGACAGGCAAGTCTCGGTTTTTTCACATTCTTCTGATGATTTGCTCTGTCAAACTCCTGGAGGTGGAGTTCGGGGTCCGCAGCTCCCCAAACTCCCATCACCTGCAGTAACTGTAAATATTAATCCCGCTTCCTCTGTGTCTCCCTCCGCTGAGCGGTCCCCGGTGCCAGGCCAACATCGTGGGATGAGGAGGGGGCCTGAGGTTCTGGACTGTCCGGTCCCGGTCCCGCAGCTACGCCGTGGACGGAGGAGGATGGCGGACTGCTACGTGGAGCCTGCGCCGACGATCAAGTGTCCCCGGGTCTCCACAGAGGAGCGGTCCGGTCCAGCGGGACGAGGTTCTCCTGCTACCACGCTGTGTGGGCTGTCGGCGTGGACACCGGGGCCGGAGGACTCACAAGCTGCGCTGTCCATCATGCCAGCTGCGGAGCCCGACGCAGCTGAGTGGGAGCCTGAGGACGACCTCCTAACGCTGGATCCCGGATCGTCGCAGTCCTGGACGGCGTCAAAACCCGAGATCAGGCAAGTGCTCTGCTTTGTCTTTCTTCTCTATCTCTTAGAGCATTTTTGCCTGTCTCAAGGGGAGACGAGCCGGGTGCAGCCGCCCGCTGCGTCCAAGCTTATCTCGCCGGGTTCTGGCACTGCCGGTGATCCTGACCCCAGTTCTGTCCTGTCTCCTGAGCCTTCTCCCAGGGTTGCCGGCGAGGAGCTGCTTTCGCCTGCTGTGCCAGAGGTTCCAGGTTCGGGGTTGGAGGTCGATTCTGGTGTGACGCCGACCCAGTCGGGGTCCGACGTAGGTGCCACTGAGACCCAATCGGGGTCCTTCGCGGGAGCAACCGTGACCCAATCGGGGTCCGACGTGGGTGCTGCACCAGCAGGTTCCAGGTTCGGTGAGGGAGCTGCAGATCTCCTGCCGCCGGATGCTGGACAGGCTCATCTCCTTCTCCATCACCATCGTCACCCTCCTCGTCCTCCTGAGGAGCGCAACCCATCTCCACCTGGGGCCGTTGGGGTTCCGAACAGTCCGCCCGGTTCTCCCTCGTCTCTCCCTTCTTCAGCAAGACCGCCGGCTACTTCTCCCCTACGGTTCTGGTGGGCTAGCGATGCGGGTCGGCCACCTGAAAGACTGCTGCGCCAATTTGGCTCTCTGGGTCGGCCTCCCGACACATTGGATCCCCTGTTTGGCGACCTGGTCCGGCCGCCTGAAACTTACTGCTTCCAAGCATGGGACCGGGGTAGGCCGCCCGAACTGTCCTTTTTCCCCCTGCCTGTTTTGTGGCCGCTTGATGCCGGACGGCCCCCCGAACTTTCTGCCTCCATCCCTCAGGGTCAGAACTGCACTCTTCCCGGGGTTTCTCATTATGTCTGTGAAACTGTTGGGGTGTGCGGGGGGGGGGGGGGGGGGGGGGTTGATATGTGATTTTTGTGGCTCACTCCTTTTTCGTTCCTGTATTTGGTAGTTCTTTTTCCCTCCTCCATCTAATGTCAATTTGTTGTTTACCCATATATGTTTTGCCTGTTGGGTTCTGTTCATGTTTCCCACATTTAAGGGAGTATGGTTTTTTTTCCTATCTACCTGTCTCTATAGCCTTGTTGGTCCCCTGTTATTGTCTCGTCCTTTTTTGTCTCTCTCCCTCCTGCCAGCGCCCTGTCCGCCCACCCTAGGGGGGGTGGGGTGGGGTGGGGCTTGGGTGTTACTTGGGCCGCTCAGGGGCTCGGCCTAGAGGGGGAGGTACTGTCATAACCCGAGTGTCGGTTCCGTCCGCACTCGGGTCTTATATCATCTTCTAGCTCCCCGGGCTCTTATTGTGACAGCGCCCGGGGGAGTTCCCTGCTGTCAGAGTCAACAGCTGTGCTGCTGTCAGAGTCAACAGCTGTGCTGCATCGGGGTCATTAGTGACCAGGGTTAAAAGCAGGTGCTGAATGCTCCCCGATGCAGCAGTCTCTGTTAACTCCTGTTAACCAACCTGTTAATCTCCGTTATCCTACCTGTGATTCTCCTGTTAACGTTCTTGTTAACCGTCTTGTTCAGGTACGTCTGTGAGACTTGTTCTCTGTTATTACTTCATCTGGCGCTTTGGGTGCTCCCCGGCTCAGATGTTACCCATTCATCGTGTGTTATCCTACGATTGTCCTACCTGCACTGTCATGTGTGTTACCCTCTGTTCCTGCACCTGTCAATAAATATCACTGCAACTCACTGGTGACTGCTGGCGTCTTATGGTGGCTCGTGAGGGCCACCGTGACACATCATCCTGAAGCCATTTATGCTGAAATTGCCACCTACCTGGAACCTTTGTCAATTTCTTATCTACATATATTAGACAGCAGGGTGCGTGATCAGATATCACGATGTTATCATAGAAACAATTTTGAATCTTGGACCTTAATTCTGTGGAGATCAAAAAATAGTCAATAAGTGAGAATGTCTTGTAGGTATTAGAATAACAAGAATATGCTTTGACTTGTGGTTTCATTTCTCTCCATATATCTAGTAATCTCAATTCTTTCATAAAATGATTAACGGTCATTCTGCATCCATTGTGCGTACAGTCCAGTCCTGTTGATCTATCTATACTGGGATTCAATGTACAATTAAAATCCCCTGCTATTATATGTTGCCCTGTGAGTGATGCTAAAGTAAGAAATAAATTAACGAAGAAGTTTTGATCATCTATATTGGGACCGTATAAGTTCACCAGATTTATATTTTCTAATAACAAAGATCCTTGGATGATTAGATATCTTCCCAGTTTATCTCCAATTACATTTTTCACTTGAAATGGGACTGTTTTATGTATGAGAGTCATAACTCCCCTGGCTCGGGATGAAAATGATGAGGTGAACACACTTCCCTGCCATCTTCTCCTTATTCTTTTTACATCCTCCTCTATTAGATGAGTTTCTTGTAAAAACACAATTTTTGAACCTATGTCTTTTATTTTATTCATAACTTGTTTAAGTTTTTTTTAGATTTTGTAGACCTCTGCAATTCCATGAAGTTAAATTAAGATTAACGCTTTGGTCTATGATCAATAAAGAGTTTGAGATTACCTTGCAAAATAAACATGCTCATACAGAGAAGCAAAAACATGGATGGTTGAACATTCATCCCACAAACTACACAAAAACAAATTCCCCCTCCCCACATTCGTGGTAATCCCCCCAAAATCAAAAAAAAAATTCCGTCTCCCGCCATAGCCAGTGACTGCTCCTCACCTGCGAGGATCAGTCAGACCACTCACTCTTTTCTCCTCTCAATCACCCTGATTCTGCTACTTTTAATGACATGACATTAACTCTCTTCTGTAGTTTTTCCAACTTAACTCCAAAATTTTATAGCAACTATGTACATCATAGCTTTTTTTTTATATATATATATACACTACTGTTCAAAAGTTTGGGGTCACCCAGACAATTATTTTGTGTTTTCCATGAAAAGTCACACTTATTTACCACCATGAGTTGTAAAATGAATAGAAAATATAGTCAAGACATTGACAAGGTTAGAAATAATGATTTGTATTTGAAATAATAATTTTTTCCTTCAAACTTTGCTTTCGTCAAAGAATCCTCCATTTGCAGCAATTACAGCATTGCAGATCTAACATGATTGCACAAGGGTTTTCTAATCATCCATTAGCCTTCTGACGCAATGAGCAAACACATTGTACCATTAGAACACTGGAGTGATAGTTGCTGGAAATAGGCCTTGATACACCTATGTAGATATTGCACCAAAAAACAGGCATTTGCAGCTATAATAGTCATTTACCACATTAGCAATGTATAGAGTGTATTTCTGATTAGTTTAAAGTTATCTTCATTGGAATAAAGTGCTTTTCTTTCAAAAATAAGGAAATTTCTAAGTGACCCCAAACTTTTGAACGGTAGTGTATATAATACAATCTATATTTTGTAGACATGCTATATGTTTCAGATCAGTCAGATACTTGTACACATGCTTAAATATTCTACCTTTATATCTTGTTCTTGCTTCATGCTTAGCTCCCGCCAGTCTCTCCTTGGATCTGCTTGATAAGCTTCTGCACCTCCTGAAGGGTCTTGAAGATATGGGTTCTCCCTTTATATGTGACCAGCAGTCTTGCCGGATGAATCACTCCGTGACGAATCCCGAGGTTGCGCAGCTCTTTACGGGCGGGGTCAAACTGTTTCCTTAATTGTTGAATTCCTGTGGCCAAATCTGGGTAGAACCGCACCTGTTGATCCTGGTATTTGATTTCTCCTTTGCACGCGCTGCGTTGGTGACCGTCATCTTGTCTCTGTAGTTGAGGAACTTCATAATCAGCGTCCTCGGTGGTGTCTTCTTATCTCTCGGTGGGCCGATTCGGTGATCGCTCTCCAAGACGACCGATGACTGCAGATCCGCGTTGTTCAGCACCTCTGGAATCCACTTTTCCAAAAAGGAACATGTATCCCGTCCCTCCGTACCCTCCGGGAGGCCCACCAGCCTTAAATTATTCCGTCGCGACCGGGATTCTAAGTCCAGGACGTTATCTTCCAGACGTTTATTTTTTAATTCCAATGTTTGGACCTTTAATTGTAGGCTGGTGACGTCATCTTCAGCATTGGAGATTCGGAGCTCTGCCTGCGATACTCGTTCCATACAGTCGCTTATTTCTTTTCTCATTCCTTCTATCGCTGCTATAATCCCATCAAATTTAGACGAAAAGTCTGCTCTCATAGAGCTGATAGCAGCAAGTACCGCATTCGTTCCCTCCTCGGCAGTCACCGCTCCGCCGCTAGCTCCCTCCTCCGCCATTGTCCCTGCAGATTTTCTTGCTTCGTCATAAGCGTGGAAGTCTGTTTACTTGGATTGTCTCGACGAATCAGTTTTTCCTCCGCCTGATTTCACAGCCTTGGTTTTTACCATATCCGCGCCTAAATGCTAGGATAGGTTTTTGTTCCAATTGAGAGGGTTTTAGCCTACTTTTTATTTTTAGGAGCAGAGCAGAGTGAAACACGTCTTCCTACGTGGCCGCCATAACCGGAAGTCCCAATTGTTCCTGTTTTAATTTTTTGAGATAAGACGTGCGTGCAATAATGTTACCTCTCATAATAGCTTTAAATGCATCCCATAGCGTGGCTCCACCTCTCCTGTGTCATTAAACTCTAAATAACAGGTTTATTTTCAAGTGCCCCTATTATGTACTTTTCCCACATGTTGACACAATTCCCAGAGGTGTTAATAAAATGTCTCAAACATGCTTTGGTCAAAAGGAAGGCTTATGAGCTTTCCTTGGACTGGGCTCTTTTTGTATTTTTTTTTTTTTTTTTTTGCTTGAAATTCTAACAAGCCCTAGTTTGTTTTTGTTTTGTTTTTTTAATTTTGTGTATTTTATTGATCCCCAGGGGGGAAATTCAGGGCATCCATCTGGATGGATGAAGCAGCCGCGGTACGGCACTATCCCTTCACCATTCACACACACATTCACACCTAGGGCCACTTTAGAGTCTCCGATTAACCTAACTTGCATGTTTTTTGCCTGTGGGAGGAAACCGGAGAAATCTTGGAGTAAACCCACGCAAACACGGAGAGAACATGCAAACTCCACACAGATCACCGTTGGTCAGGGGCTGGGATCGAACCCGGGATCCCATGGCCAAGGGTGAGTTGCTGTGCTGCCACAGTGCTAACCACTGCGCTACCGCACCACCCAGTTCAATCCACCATTGCGCTTGTGTCATTTATGATTTCTGTTGTTCATGCATTGTCATTTTGAGGTTAACAGCTGACAAGTTTTGAACTAAAATGATGTCACAGAACAAAACTCATGGCAGTTATAAAGCAGTGAGTTCCAAAAAAAATTATTGCTAATGGGGCAGATATTCACATTTGCAGATTTTTAAAGAAGGAGCAATGAACATTATTATTATTAGCATCGTAGCTTTCAGCATTAGTTTGTATGCGACAAAACACAAAAACCACACATAATATTCAGTCACAGCAGAGAATGTCCTCATATCCACCTTGCTTTAAATGACAAACTACATGCATACATACATACATACATTCATACATAGACATAATGAAAGCCTCAGAACTAGTCCTTCACTTAATGTGTGCTCCTTGTTCCTTTACCCACAAATCACTAGTCAAGTAAACGGTGTGGTATTAACATCAAAAGTAAAACAAAGGCACTCCATGTACTGATGTGAATAAATGTGTGTGATTTTAATGCTTTGTTGCATACAAACTGAAACTGCTACCTATGGTAGCTGCCATGAGTTCTGTTCCAGTACATACCCTCTATAATAAACATAGAAACAACTAGAAAAGCACTCAGAGAGTGTATACCTCCACCAAGGCTCCTTCCGTCCCTCATGGATCACCTCCAAAATGTAATTGATTTGTTTTGGAGGATTCTTGCTAACACAGTGGTGGAGGTATGTGTTCTCGGATCATCACCAAAATGATATGGGTTTCTCTCTAGCCCAGGAACCACCTCTGGTAAAAATTTCATCCAAATCCATCCAATAGTTTTGGAGTATTCTTGCTAACACACTGTGAGAAGATAAGAGCCTTGGTGGAGGTATGCATTCTGGGATCATCACCAAAATGTGATGGGTTCGTCTCTAGCCCAAGGACCACTTCTGGTGAAAATTTCATCCAAATCCATGCAGTAGTTTTGGCGTAATCCTGCCGCAAAAATACAAACAAGGTCCTTGATGGAGGTATGCACTCTCAAAGCATCACCAAAATTTAATGGGTTTGTCCTTGGCCCAAGGGCTACCTCTGGTGAAAATTTCATCTAAATCCGTCAGGTACTTTTTGCATAATCGTGCTAACAAACAGACAGACAGACAGACAGACAAACCACCCAATTACAGAACATCCTTGGCGGAGGTAACTAATGAGTTAGCTGTGGAGGAACAAATAAGTTCAGGCGAGATGCGACGAGCTGGAAGGTTTCAGAGTTTTATTCCTCCATCATCATGAGACACACTGTAGCGCTGTGCGCTGTGCTGTGTGTGCTGTGTGTATCGTGTGTGTGCTTTCTTCTGAGGCATGTATAGCAAGCTCTTTTACAAAGACAAGAAAGAATGCATGACACATTTGCATATTGATATACATATCAGTCAATACATATCAATCGCGTGATTAACTGGCTCCCGGACTTCCTCTCCTTAATCTGGGGATGTATAACAATTGCCCATTGTTCTGATTATCTCCTAGGGGCTCTCTGTCCGTATGGAAATTGTTCTGCTTCCTATCGCCTAGCTGAGTGTGAAGGCTGAATGTCCATGTAGATTGTGGTGGATCACCACAGGGCTCCCCCCAGAACACTCAGCAGGGGTTATGACCCCCCTGTCATTTGGCTCCAGCTCCGGGTTCCAGCACATTGAACGGCCGTGGATCGTAGGTGCACGGGCCGGTGTGTTTCGTGCGTAATGGAACAAGATGGCGATCGGCCGGCTTTAGGGAGTGAGGTACGGAAAAAGCTCTGTGGAGGCGGAGGGGGAGGAAGGTGGAAGTAAATGAGTGCCAGCCCGGGACGTCAAAGGTGTCTGGGCCGTGCAAACATTGCGTGTGGATCCGCGATGGTGAGGGGCTTCCCCGGTAAACCTGGCGGAGATCCACAGCGGATGTGAAAAAAAAAAAAAGTCTCTGACTTCTCTCGCGGCTCGATCCAGCGAGGATGTGGGGAAGGCGAGCGGCCAAATTCCCCGAGGATGCGTAGCAGCTGTGAAACAACTGCAGATGTGTGAGGGTGTGAGGCGGTTTGGCTTTAGGTGCGGGAAGCAGCCCTAAAGTCATCGAGGAAAGCAATTGGCTAAATTCCCCTTGTGCGCCGTGGCTAAGAAATCCATACAAAGTCCCGTGTGCAGGCTGCACGTCTGCTCCAGGTGCTTGAGCAGCCCTGAAGGTTTCGGGGGTGGCGATCAGCCATGTTTCTCGGGCATGTGCAGCGGCGGAGGATGATGTATCAGTCTGTGGAGCAGGTTCGTCCCTGTGCGTGGTGCACACTTGGCGCCGTGACCACATAACTGGCAGTTGCGCTGTCCTCGTAATCCTGTGGTGTGTGTGCGGGGCTTCTGTGTGTGGGAGGTCGGCTGTTCAGAGTTTAGTCAGAGTCGGGGAGCTCGGTGGAAATCAACGCAGTCGGCGTCGATGACTGTCCCCGTTCAGGCTGCTTCCTTCATTCGCTCGTGTTATTCATGGTGCGTTTTGGTCCCAGCGCTGCGCTCCGGTGAGGATGAAGAGGTTGCAGGCGTTCTCTGGTCCTCTGGGTCATTCTTCCTCTTCAGGTCACCAGTGGGGATGTAAAAGATCAGGCGAGGGGCGCACCATGACGCATGCTGGGGCTTCCCATCTGGGTGATCTCCGGGGTGTTCGCCTCGTGTTCCATTCTTCGTCAAGGGTCACCAGTGTGAAGGAACAAATAAGTTCAGGCGAGATGCGACGAGCTGGAAGGTTTCAGAGTTTTATTCCTCCATCATCATGAGACACACTGTAGCGCTGTGCGCTGTGCTGTGTGTGTCGTGTGTGTGCTTTCTTCTGAGGCATGTATAGTAAGCTCTTTTATGCAGACAAGAGAAAATGCATGGCACATTTGCATATTGATATACATATCAGTCAATACATATCAATCACGTGATTAACTGGCTCCCAGGCTACCTCTCCTTAATCCGGAGATGCATAGCAATAGCCCATTGTTCTGATTGTCTCCTAGGGGCTCTCTGTCCATATGCAAATTGTTCTGCTTCCTGCCGCCTAGCTGAGTGTGAAGGTTGAATGTCCATGTAGATTGTGGTGGGTCATCACATAGCTACCATTAGTAGCCACTTGCCCAACCAGTCATCTGCAGACAACACTCCCCAACCCTTGCAGCCAGAGTATAATAAACAATAGTAAAATTAATTAAAACTAGAAAAGCACTCAGAGAGCGCATACCTCTGCCAAGGCTCATTCTGTCCCTCATGGATCACCTCCAAAATGTAATGGGTTTGTTTTGGAGGATTTTTGCTCACACAGTTGTAAGAAGATAAGAGCCTTGGTGGAGGTATGCATTGTTGGATCATCACCATAATGTCATGGGTTCATCTCTAGCCCAAAGACCACCTCTGGTGAAAATTTCATCCAAATCCATCCAGTAGTTTTGGAGTATTCTTGCTAACACACTGCAGCTCAAGTCCTCACTAAGACCAAGAAAGTAGATCATATACTGTAGCTCCAGTCTTCAGATCTTTACACTGGCTTCCTGTCTGTCAAAGAATAGATTTCAAAATACTGCTGTTGGTTTATAAAGGTCTGAATGGTTTAGGGCCAAAATACATCTCAAACCTGCTGATCCATTACGAACCACCCAGAGCTCTCAGGTTGTCAGGGTGAGGTCTACTATCTGTTCCCAGAATTAGAACCACACATGGTGAGATAACATTCAGTTTTCATGCTCCTCACATGTGAAACAAACTTCCAGAAAGCATGAGGGCTGCTGAAACTCTCAGCTGCTTTAAATCCAAGCTAAAAACTTTACTATTTGCCATGGCCTTTCAGTAGAACAATTGTTAAATCTCCTACAATGTAATGTAATTTTTATTTCTTACACGTTTTCTGCCTTATTCTATTTTAACTTGTTTTTGTTTCTCTTTAATTTACTTTTTAGTTTGCTTTTAAATTCTTATGTATTCCTTTTACAACTTCCTGTAATGCCTTAATGTTTTTACGTAAAGCACTTTGAATTGTCTTGTACACGAAATGTGCTATACAAATAAACTTGCCTTGCCTTGCCTTGAGAAGATAAGAGCCTTGGTGGAGGTATGCATTCTGGGATCATCACCAAAATGTTTTGGGTTCCTCACTAGCCCAAGGACCACCTCTAGTGAAAATTTCATCCAAATCCATCCAGTAGTTTTGGAGTATTCTTGTTAACACACTATGAGAAGATAAGAGCTTTGGTGGAGGCATGCATTCAGGGATCATCACCAAAATGTTATGGGTTCATCTCTAGTCCAAGGACCACCTCTGATGAAAATTTCATCCAAATCCATGCAGTAGTTTTACATAATCCTGCTGCACAAATACAAACAAGGTTCTTGGTGGAGGTATGCACTCTCAGATCATCACCAAAATGTACTGGGTTCATCCTTGGCCCAAGGGCTGCCTCTGGTGAAAATTTCCTCCAAATCCGTCCAGTACTTTTTGCCTAATACTGCTAACAGACAGACAGACCATCACGATTACATAACCTCCTTGGCGGAGGTAATAATGTCTCAGAATAAGATATATGGTCAAGTGTTAGTAGATGACCCGAGAACTTGAATGTCTAGTGGGCTTGGATATATTGCAATATATAGAAAAGAACCATAAAGATGAACCTTGATTTCCAGCTAAGCTAAAGGCTAGCCAGGCTGATCTGTTGGTCTCTACAGAATAGTATGAGGGTCAAATTGGTTAGAAAAACATGAGCACTCTCACAGATAAAATATAAGATAACTAGAAAGCACTCAGAGAGCACAGACCTCCGCCAAGGCTCCTTCCGTTCCTCATGGATCACCTCCAAAATGTAATGGGTTTGTGTGTAGGTCTAGAGCCACTTCTGGTGAAAATTGCATCAAAGTCTGTCCATTAGTTCTGGAGTATTGTTGCTAACACACTGTGAAAGATAACAGCCTTGGTTCAGGTATGCATTCTGTGATCATTACCACAATGTAATGGATTCGTCTGTAGCCCAAGAACCACCTCTGGTGCAAATATGATCCAAATCCCTCTAGTAGTAGTACTGGACACACAAACCTAGAGGAGTACACTGAGGTTGTTGTAGCATGCATAGCTAAATGCACTGATGATGTCACTCACTGCAAAATCATCACTGTTCATGCTAACCAAAAGCCACGGACGACAGCAGAGGTCCACAGGCTCCTGAGGGCTCAGGACGCAGCCTTCAGGGCCGGCTACACTGCAGGACTAGAAACAGCTTTGGCCAACCTGTCCCGTGGCATCAAGGAGGCAAAACGACAGTACAGCAAGAAAATATCCAGCCACTTCAGCAACACCAGAGATGCACGTTCCCTCTGGCGTGGCATACAGACCCTCACCAACTACAAACCTCCACCTCAGACCTGTGTGAGTGACATCACACTGCTTAACAACCTAAATGACTTCTTTGGCCGCTTTGAAGCACAAAACAGCACATCAGCACAGAAGACCACTCCTCCAGACGAGCAAGTCTGGATCCAGTGAACATGAAGAGGACCTCTCCAGGATCAACCCACGCAAGGCAGCTGGACCAGACAACATACCGGGTCACGTTCTGAAGGACTGTGCAGAGAAGCTCAAGAATGTCCTGGCTGACATCTTCAACATCTCCCTGAGTCAAGCTGTTCCCCCAATGTGTTTCAAAACTGCCACCATAATACCAGTCCCAAAGAAGCCCGTCCCATCCAGTTACAATAATTACCAGACCAGAGCACTGACTCCCATCATAATGAAGTGCTTCAAGCGCCTGGTCATGCAGAACATCAAGTTCATCGTCCCTCCCTCCCACAACCCATCTCAGTTTGCATACAGGTCAAACAGATGGGTCAAACAGAAGATGCCATCGTTGCTGCTCTCCATCCAGCCCTCACCCACCTGGACTCAAAGAACTCCTACGTCCGAAAGCTGTTCTTGGACTTCAGTTCAGCATTTAACACAATCAATCCCCCAGCACCTAATACAAAAACTCAGACACTTGGGACTCAAAACCTCTGTCTGTGACTGGGTGCTGGACTTTCTCACAGGGAGGCCACAGAATGTGCGGGTTGGCAGCAACACCTCCAAGACCATCACACTGAGCACAGGGGCCCCACAAGGGTGCATGCTCAGCCCGCTGCTCTTCACCCTGCTGACCCATGACTGTGTACCAGCCTACAGCACCAACCACATCATCAAGTTTCCAGACGACATGACGGTGGTGGGCCTCATCACCAACAATGAGGAGGCCAACTACAGAAATGAGGTGAGCCAACTGGTCCAGTGATGTAAAGACAATAATCTCTTCCTGAATATGGGAAAAACCAAGGAGATTGTGGTCGACTTCTGGAGGGGACATACACAGCATCCCCCGCTGATCATCGACGGAGCAACTGTGGAGAGGGTGAGCAGCACCAAGTTCCTGGGAGTGCACATCTCTGAAGACCTCTCCTGGTCCAACAACACCACATCACTGGTCAAAAAGGCTCAAACTCTCCTCCATTTCCTCTGCAAACTGAGGAGAGCACAAGTCCCACTCCCCATCATGTGCTCATTCTACCAGGGAACCATTGACAGCATCTTCACCAGCTGCATCATGGTGTGGTATGGAAGCTGCACCGCCTCCTGCCAGAAGACACTACAACGCACAGTGAAAGCAGCCAGCAAGATCATCGGTGCCCCCCCCCCCCACCGCCTTCCCGGACATCTACCTCACCCATAGAACCATCAACATTGCAGGCGACACCTGCCACTCCTCACACTGCCTCTTCAGACCCCTGCCCTCAGGGAAAAGGTACCGAAGCCTCCAGGCCTGCTCCACAAGACTGCTAAAGAGCTTTGTTCATCAGACCATCAGGACCCTGAACTCTGTCCATTCCACACACACCCCCTCCCCCAAGATCCTAACGCGCTCAGCCGCACAATAACTACCTCAGCTGTTGACACAGAAAGACTGGCACACCAACTGTAGGATGAAGTGCCTATAAAAATATTTGTCATAAGGTACAGGAATTATTTATCTTATTTAATAGTGGGTGTGAAAGGGGGCGGAGTTGAACCCTCACTTCTACACCCGCTAAATTAAATAAAAGCACTCGAAAAAGGGGCACCAGTCCTAACGGACAATAAAATTAACTTTAATTTTAATTAATTTTGTACCTTAAATTACTTAATGAATCAGTCTCAAAGTTTCAGTGGGTTTTTGTCCTGCCGTGATTAGGAAACCTGTATATGCGAAAGGAAAACGCTTCTACTGCTCTTATTCACTCTTTTATTAAAATCATTCAGGTTACATGGCATGGCATTCAAATGATGAATAAACAGATTCAGATGATGACAGCGTAAAATATCACATCAACTGATATTGGGTTCCTGAACATAAAATCCAGCGTTACACCTCTGCAGAACCAAGGAGAAACTAGACTTATGTTTCAACGGTAAATGAGGCTGGAATGTTTTAACAAAACAACGCAATTTTATGGGGAAAATTCATAAGCTAATTATCTAAAAATGACTCCTGAACTAATCTACAAAAATTTTAAGGGCAGTTACTTAAAAATGACTGAAAGTTTTCGTTCAGTTTACAATTCCATCCTGCGGCTGAGAGACTAATTGAGCCCTGAAATACGGGCCATATTCAATTGTAATTTAATTGTTAGGACATCACGTTTTAACCCAGGAAATAGGAGAAATAAAAGTTTCACTCACACACGGCCGTAGGTCCAAGTTTCTGTGGGTCGGTACCGCTGGGTTTTGAAGTTAGGACGTCGGAGGAAGCTGCTGCAAGATGCCTCCTCACAGCCGTTGTAGTGTAAACTCAGCTGGGGGCTCTCCAGACAATGGCAGCAGTGGGTGGTCTGTCACAGAGCGGCGTGACAAGTCCTTTGAAAAAGAGTCCAAATTTGGGGTCTCTTGTAGCGGGATCGACCCAAAAGCTGAAGGAAAATCTTCTCAGTCTCTGTTCACTTTAAACTAGGCAAATTAAAGGTCCACTTTAATGGCGTGAAAAGTCATAAAAAAAAATATTATTAGAAAAACATTTACTAGGATAAGAATGGCTTCTGAGGTGAAGGAAAAAGTTTGAGAATTTGATTCTCTAAAAAGGGGCGAGCTCTAAAGAAAAATGGTTCCTCCTCAGTTTCCAGAATATAAGAAAAGACTTGACAAACACACAGAGAATAAAATAAAACTTCACAGGGCCTTGAAACGGTGGAATAAAATCTTCTTCTGAGATCTAGATTACTATTCTGCTTCTTTAATCTTAATTTAGTTCCTAATCTTTCTCAAAATCTCTTTCTTTCTTCTTTCTGTGTTTCTAATTCGTAATTCTATTTCTAGCTAATCTTCCTGCCTGTTCTTTGTCTACCCTTTTTCTTCTTCTGTTTCTGATCTCTCTTTTTCTAACTCTCCAACTCTGCTGATCTCTGACTTCTGTCTTTTAAAGTTACCTCGCCGGGTCGTAAAACGGATGATGTAGTCGCAAGACTGACCAATCGGCTTTTTCAGAAGCAGTTTGAAATGGCTGCTATCCAATGTGAGAACACTTCTTTGTTTGAGAGCAGCCAATCAAATGAAGACACCATCCCATGAAATTTCAGAGGGAAAATCAACACTCAGTCAGTTCTTATGAGATAAATGCTCAATATAAAATCTAACTAAATTAAATGACTTGGCTAATATATGGTGATCAGGCATTTATACCATTACTCCAATAACACTCATGAATATAACATTTCTTATACATAATTATAATACATGCATTCACATTTAGATCAAGATTAGAACAGCAGAACATGCAGCAAACCATGGTTGGTGATAAGAGGGATGATTTTCAGTGTCCTTAGGATCCAGAGGATAAGCTGAAAGAAACTTAATATTTAGAACAAATTAAAAGTCATCCTACGTACTGAAAACACATTCCGTAGGTATCCGCTAGGAGGTACTGTTGAGCTGTAGATGATTTCCTTTAGTATCTGGCGAAGGTACCTGGACAGCATAGGCTATAAAACCGTCAGATTAAGTGGTTTATGACTCTTTTAAAAACATTGGTTTCCTGTGAAAAGGTACGTTATCAAATGCAGTGTTCATGTTGAGAGGTCTGGTCTCCTGAGTTTTATGTTCCTTTGAGCCTTTAAAAGTAAAATGTTTACATTGGGGTCCTGGGAAAGCAAGCATCTTTGGTCAGGCCTGGAAGAAGCCTGCATGAGTCGACATAAAAGCCAGTGATATTCCTGAAAAGGCAGAAAGGTGATATTCCTGTGTAATGAAAAAAAATGAAATTCCTGTAAACTGGAGAGAAGTGATCTTCTGTCTCGGTTTTGAGGAGACGATGATGCTACACCAACAGTAATACATCTGCTGCTGTATGTCTCTGCACTTTACTGCAACCATTTGCACAAATGCCATGCATGTATCTGCTGCTGTCTGTTATTGCAATACTGTTCATGTGCAGTCTTATCTGTCACTGTCTGCACCTACACTACCGCATCAAACTTGCAACTACGAGTATGGCTGCTCTACTTTTTCTGTATACAGGATTGCTGGGTTTTATTGTTTATCTTTATTTGCACTATGGGATGTCTGGGTCTATCTTTTGTCGCTATTTGCACTATGGGTAGCATTACTGTACACAGACTACTGTTGTTTTTCCAGCCTTATTCCATCACTGAACACCACTGAAGAGAGAGAGAAATGCCATTTCAATTCTCTTGTATGTCCTGTATGTATAGTAGTATTGACAAATAAAATCTTGAATCTAGTTTTGGAGTATTGTTGCTAACACTCTGTGAGAAGATCAGAGCCTTGGTGGAGGTGTGCATTTTTGAGATCATCACCAAAATCTAATCATCTGATCAGTGTGCCATTACACACCTTTCCTGAAAATTTGAATGAAAGGCACAATATAAATGCAATCTATTATTATTATTATTATTATTATATGGACTCGGAAAGCGAGGATAGCTTGGATGGTGACGTTACGGAAACCAATGCGGCCAGCCGAAGGTCTGCCCCGGGAAAACCCCTGTGCAAGGGTTGTGGGTCTGCAATGCACCGCAATAAGGCGAAGGACAAGCCCGGCAAGAGGAAAACATTGTAGCAGATGTGGACGCTTGAACCATTATGCTAGAGTGTGCCGTGTGTCTGAACCAGAGAGCCTACGGAAGAAATCGCTCCACCCGCCCCTGAGAACCATCCATACGGTGTCCCCCAACACAAACGGGTACACGTATTGTGCAGTGGAGTTGGACGGCGTGGAGGTGCCACTGTTGTTCGATACAGTGGCAGAGGGGTCGTTGCTGAACTGGGCCACAGTGAGGAAGTTCTTCCCCCACTACAGGATTAAAGGTAACCCGGCACCGTTGTATGGTTATGGAGGTGGAAGGCTGTGCACGGTTGGGACTGTGGAGTTAACGGTCTGGTACAAGTCTGCAAAGATGGTTGACTTCACGTTCCACGTGACAGCACGAGGCGTTAACATCATGGGCTGTCATCTGTTTTATGGACTGGGTTTTGCCATTAAAGATGGTGCCGGGAACGAATGGTCGGGTTGTGGCCACTGGAACCCCCCGGTTCCACGTTTTGTGGAATGAGGGACTAACGGACACCACAGCGGTCAAGCAGGACCAGTTTCACTCAGGTTTGGCGCAGGAAAGTCTCAGTGCCGGTGCTCGGGACATGGTAGAAGGGGTTACCGAGCGTGGCGGCAGGGCACCTGCGTCGGCGAGTGACACCATGTTAGCCCAGATGCCTCCAGAGCTTGGCTGCAGGAAGATGGAGGGTCTGCAGCTACGACGGTGACTGCTACGACTATTTTAGAAGAGGACAGGGCTAGACCGACGAACATGGTGTTACTGCATGCTCAGCAGCACCGCGTCAGGCCAAGCCGGGCCCCCTGAGGGTTTTGGACTTGGTTTGGGATCGGTGTGATGAACATCTACAGCAGAGATGGGCCAAACGACAGCCAGCAAAACATCGAGGATGTCTGCGGATAGTGGCGCAGCATACTTACAGTTGTCTGACGGCTCATTGAGGCATGCCAATCAGCTTCGGTGTGTCCAGGAGAACGCTCCGGGTAACGAAGCTAGACGGGAGTCGGTGTTGGTGGTGAAGGAGTCAGGCTCTGCCATTCAGAAGATCAGCTATTGTCCCGGGGGCTTGCTGCTTCCAGGGATGCACTTGCTGAGGGTCTGCCCTGGGCCCCCCCATGCCGGTTCGACCTCTCCTACCCAAGTGACTGTGCTGTAAAAGTTGTGTTTATAGTTCTATGTGTTATGCATGTTATGTTATGGGGTCAAATATGTGTTTATGTCTTGGTTTAGGAGCATGGCTGTGATTTTTAGTTTAATGATGAACTTTTTAGTTTATTTGGTGGCAGAATAATCCACCATGCTGTGCAGGTTGTGTGGCAGTCCACCCACCAGCCCTATTTTAGATTGTTTTGCATGTGTTAGGCCAGTTTAGTACATTAGTTTTCATTATTTTAGAGCGTGATTCGGGTTCCAAATTGGGGTGGGTTTCAATTGTGTGTGTGGTTTTGGACTTTTCTAAGAGGGGGAGGAAATGTGGTATTGTGGGACACATATGTATCACTTTAAGCTTCACATCTCAGAGTAGAACAAAAGAATTGGGCCTCCTGTGAGATAACAGGAGGATGTGAAAATTTAGTCTTTGGTATGCAAGAGACGGCCTTGGGGGATTTCCTGGTCTGTCAGAGACTAAGAGGAGGATGCTATAGGATTTAAGGAAAGATGCATTGTTACTTGTGATTAAATACAATGTGACTGTGAGCTTTGAAGGTCCTTGATATATAAAGGACGAATGTCTGTGTTTTTCCTCTTTCTGCTTTGCTGATAGAAGATGTGAATAAACCTGACTCGTGAGATAAACTCTGCCTCGTCATTTTCACATTTCCACACTGGTGACCCTAAGATGTATCATGGATGAAAGAAATTCCCCCGGGCCAGCCGAGTGAGGAGCTCCCAGCCAAGCGTATGCCGCTACCGTCCAGCTACCGGACTTTTGGCAGGACAACCCACGCTCCTGGTTCCACTTGGTCGAAGCACAGTTCGCCCTCCGGGGGATAACAGTAGATGACACGAAGTTCTACCATGTGATTGCAAAGCTCGACAACCGCACGGCTCGGCATGTGGAGAGCCTATTGGAGTGGCCACCGGCCAACGACAAATACAGCGGGTTGAAGGCTGCACTTATCCAGCGCTTCACTCTCTCAGTCGAGGAGAGAGCAGAGAGGCTCCTGGCTCTGAACGACTTGGGAGATGGCACGCCCATTGACTTGATGGAGAACATGCTGAGGTTGAGGGGCTCAGACGGTGACAACTTCCTCTTCACCCACATTTTCCTCAGGACCCTACCGTCGGCCACGAGAGCGACCCTGGCCAGTTCGCCGTTGTTGGACCAGCGGGACTTCCACGCGCTGGCCCAGGAGGCGCACCGGATTCTCAACGCCAGCAAACAGCGCATGGCCACCGCGCCAGCGACGGAGTTCGGTGTGACGGCCGGAGATGGCGGGGGGCCAGAGACGGCGGTAGCAGAACCACCGACGACGGCGGCGGCGGGGGCCAAGGATCGCGGAGGAGACACCCTCTGTTTCTACCATCGCCGCTTTGCAGAGAAGGCACGCAAATGTATACCACCGTGCCAGTTCAAGCGCTCGGGAAACGCCAAGACCGGGGGTCGGTAGCAGCTGCGGCCCTCGGGGAGGAGAACAAGCTGCTCTACTTGAAGGATGTGCGCTCAGGGAGGCGTTTCCTCGTGGACAAAGGATCCCAGTTGAGTTTCATCACACCTTCCTCCGCTGACCGGCTGGCGGTTCCCAGAGGTCCCGGGGCGTCAGCAGCGAACGGCTCGGAGATTAAGACCTTTGGTGAGAGGACTCTGCTTCTGTCCCTACACGGCCGTACATTTGAGTGGACTTTTGTCATAGCTGCAGTGAATTTCAATATGTTGGGGGCTGATTTTCTGTGCTCACATGGGTTGTTGGTTGATCTTGCTAACAGGCGCCTGGTTAATGCACTTTCTTTTTATTCTATTCCCTGTACAGCCCGAGCGACCCCGCCAACAGCACAAGCCAACGTCACAGCTCCAAGTGGTAAGTTCCACACACTGCTCACTCAGTTCCCAGCACTCACGGTTCCCACATTTTCAGCAGCCGTCGCTAAACACGGAGTGGAACATTTTATTACTACCACCGGACCGCCCGTTTTTGCAGAAGCTCGGCGCTTGGATTCAGCTACACTGACCATAGCGCGCGAGGAGTTCGCCAACCTGGAAAGGTTGGTCATCATCAGGCGTTCGAACAGCCCATGGGCTTCCCCACTTCACATGGTACCGAAAGCTGACGGCTCGTGGCGACCTTGCGGAGATTTCCGCAGGTTGAACAACGCCACAGCGCACGACCACTACCCAATCCCGCATATCCAAGATTTTTCTGTTCATTTGGCGGGGGTGTGCGTTTTTTCTAAGATAGACTTGGTCCGCGGTTACCACCAAGTCCCAGTGCGCGCTGAGGACATACCCAAAACAGCGGTAATAACTCTGTTCGGTCTATTCGAGTTTTTGCGCATGCCATTTGGGCTTAAAGGCGCTGCGCAGATGTTCCAACGCATGATGGACGCGGTGTTGCGCGATCTCCCCTTCGTATTCGTCTACCTGGACGACATCCTAGTAGCCAGCATGTCCGAAGATGAACACAAAAACCACCTCACGGCAGTTTTCCGGAGGTTGGGAGAGCATGGTTTAATAATCAACCCAGCGAAGTGTCAGTTCGGGGTGACGCAGATTGATTTTTTGGGGCATCGCATCTCTCCAGAAGGAGCGGTTCCGCTGCCTGACAAGTGCGCGCGGTAGCAAATTTTCCCCAGCCACAAACGGTCAAGGCGTTACAGGAGTTTTTGGGAATGGTGAATTTCTATAATCGTTTCCTCCCCCGCGCAGCGCAGCTCATGCAACCATTGTATGCCGCACTCAAAAAACAAAAACCCACAAATAAGATCAAATGGTCTCTGGAGCGAGAGCAAGCATTCTCGGAGGTCAAAACAGCCCTGGCAAACGCTGCAATGTTAGCACATCCAGACCCAACGGCCCACATAGCGCTCACTACTGACGCGTCAGATGTGGCCATAGGGGCGGTCGTGGAGCAGCATGTAGCCGGGGCTTGGCAGCCGCTCGCCTTTTTCAGCAGGACTTTGCGCGATAGTGAACGAAAATACAGCGCATTCGACAGGGAGTTGTTAGCTCTCCACTTGGCCATTCGCCACTTCCAGTTCTGGCTGGAGGGACGCCGTTTCACCGCGTTCGTTGACTGCAAGCCGCTGACATTCGCGATGGCCAAGGTTTCAGAACCGTGGTCGGGCCGGCAGCAAAGACAGCTGGCTGCCATCTCAGAGTTTACTACTGATATTCAGCACGTGGCGGGTAAACTGAATGTAGTGGCAGACTGTCTCTCGCGCGCCGTGGCGGCCCCAGTCCGCGTAGGGATAGATTATGCAGCCATGGCCGCGGATCAGGTTAGCGACGTGGACGTGCATGCTGCATGCGCTCCAGTCTGGACCAACAGAGTTAAGGCTGGAGAACAGGGTGCTGCAAGATGGTATGCCCCCCCCTAATCTGCGATGTCTCCACTGGGCGACCGCGTCCTGTGGTACCGCCGCGTGGCGCCGACGCGTTTTTGACTCGATTCATTCTCTGGCGCACCCGGGAGTGCGCACGTCGGTCAAAATGGTAGGAGAGAAATTTGTATGGCCGAGCCTGCGCAAACAAGTTAAGGAGTGGGCAGCAGCCTGCATGGCTTGTCAACGAGCCAAGGTACACAGACACACGAGAGCTCCCTTGGAGCCGTTTCACATCCCGGCTAAGAGGTTCGATCATGTTCACGTGGACCTCGTAGGTCCCCTCCCGCCGTCACAGGGGTGCACACACCTTCTGACAATGGTGGACTGCACCACGCGCTGGCCGGAAGTGGTCCCACTGGCGTCAACCACAGCCAAGGAGGTGGCGCGCGCGTTTTTAACAGCATGGGTAGCGCGCTTTGGAGTCCCGTCGGACATTACGTCCAACAGAGGTCCTCAATTTGTTTCCGAACTTTGGTCAGCAATGGCCCGCAGCCTGGGGGTAACGATCCACCGCACAACCGCATACAATCCACAGGCTAATGGGTTAAGCGAACGTTTTCATAGGTCATTGAAAGCGGCTCTCAGAGCGTCGCTGACGGATGCAAATTGGGTGGACAGGCTACCATGGGTTTTATTGGGGTTGCGTTCTGCACCTAAAGAGGACTTAGAAGCCTCCCCGGCTGAGCTAGTTTTTGCGCAGCCACTTTGGCTGCCCGGGGAGTTTCTCCCAGATAATCCTGCGCCAGATAGCTCCCCATCTCAGCGGTTGCAGCGTGGCACGGAATCGGGCACGCTGCCTGGCCCCGTTCACCACAGTTTTCCGCGCGTTTTTGTGCCTAAGGCTTTGAAAAACGCGGAGTTTGTTTTTGTCAAACACGATGCCCATCGCCCACCGCTGTGATCACCTTATGATGGACCATTTAGGGTGCTGGAAACAGGGGACAAGCATTTTTTGCTAGATTTGGGGGGCAGGAAGGAAAAGATTGGCATAAACAGGCTCAAACCCGCCTTTATGGTGGCAGACGAGGATCTGCTGTTGGCCAGGGCTCCTCGGCGCGGCAGACCCCCTCAGGGACATTCCCCAGAACACCCACAGGGAGTGACAAACAGTTCTCACCCCCAGACAGCAGCTCCCCAGCAGGATGGCGCCGCAGAAGTGGCGAAGCCCTCTTACAGCAGATACGGGAGGAGACTGAGGCCCAAGCAGCACGTGGGTTAATGTGTAATGATTTTATCGTGACATGCAGACTGTTATTCTGTTGTTCCATCTTAGATGTTTGAGTGGGGTCATGTGGGACACATATGTATCACTTTAAGCTTCACATCTCAGAGTAGAACAAAAGAACTGGGCCTCCTGTGAGATAACAGGAGGATGTGAAAATTTAGTCTTTGGTATGCAAGAGACGGCCTTGGGGGATTTCCTGGTCTCCCAGAGACTATGAGGAGGATGTTATAGGATTTAAGGAAAGATGCATTGTTACTTGTGATTAAATACAATGTGACTGTGAGCTTTGAAGGTCCTGGATATATAAAGGACGAATGTCTGTGTTTTTCCTCTTTCTGCTTTGCTGATGTTGGAAGATGTGAATAAACCTGACTCGTGAGATAAACTCTGCCTCGTCATTTTCACATTTCCACAGTATATGGAATTGTGGCACTTTACTGTGAAGTGCAGTGTGGTGATGTGGACGTCCTGTCACGTCACCGCACTGCTCTATATAGTGGGGTGGGCCACCATGTTACGGCCTCTTACACGGTGCCCACACCAGGTGCCTGCCATGTTACCGCTGTGTTCCCTTTCCATCAGTAAAGCTGTGTTCGACGCAACCCTCATCTTGCCTCATTCATCACCAGGTATTCCACACATAACAAAAGCCACAAACGCTCACCTGGCATGCCAACAGATGCGGACATGTTCCTCCAAGTGTTTGCTTTCAGATTTTGATCATGATATCCTTTGTGTCAGATCAAAGAGTACCAGGTTGTTTGATGCAGCAAAGTTCAGTCTCCACCTCCTCCACGTCACGTCTCGTTCTCATCTTCCTGTACCGGTGTCCTATGTCGCGCCCTTCCTTAATTCTGATTGCTGCTTAGACAGGTCTGACACTGACAAGCGCAGCTGTACAGCAGTCTCAAAAGTTGAACTTTTTTCAGCCCTGAGTGCCGCAACTAAAAGCATCCACCGCTCAAAGCGTTTCAGTGCTGAACGCTGGACTACATAAGATAAGATAAGATAAGATAAGCCTTTATTAGTCCCACAATGGGGAAATTCTAGGATTGCAACAGCATAGGGATAGCAACACTCAGAGCAACAATCAGAAGGCAAGAAAAAAACAACATCTAGTAAACATATGTCCATATTACTATAAATGTATATATATATAGACACACAGTGCAGAGCATTATGGCTGGTGAATGTGCAGCAGAAAGTCTAAGCTCTCTCTCCGCGGATGCAGCGGGCCAGCTGGAAGTCTTTGGGCATGATGGTGACCCCCTTAGCGAAGAAGAGACCACCAGGTGGGTCTCGCTGGTCTCCTGCAGAGCCATGACGGCGAAGCTCAGGAAACGCAGGACGGTCTTGAAGTCCTGAGCGATCTCCCTCACCAGGCGCTGGACGGGCAGTTTACGGATGAGCAGCTCCGTGGATTTCTGGTAGCGACGGATCTCTCTCAGAGCCACGGGCCTGTGACGGCGAGGCCTCTTCACTCTGCCGGTGGCCGGAGCGCCTCTCCGAGCAGCCCTGGTGGCTAGCTGTCTCCTGGGGGGCTTCTTCCTCCAGTAGATTTTACGGGCGGTCTGCTTGGTTCTTGCCATCGCTCTTTATTATTCTGTCTTATATTTCTTTCACGCCGCCTAAACTCCAGCCCGGCACCCGCGTCGTTTTCACTACAGCTCCCGGTATGTCGAGTTTCCCATGAGCACCGGGCGGCGGCCAAGTGCTAGCTAGCACCAGCTCCTCCCTGCTGTAACGTCTCCCGCTGCAAACCGTGGCTCCGTCCGCCGACCCGGGAGACCCCCGGGGCGATCCGTGCGTCCGTGATATATATACAGAGTGAAAGGTGTAGAAAGAAGAAGGAAGATTAAAAAAAAGGCTGTTGCAACAGGCAGCCGACTCGTGTGGCGCCGCCGGTCCGGCGGAACCAAATAGTCGCCTACAGCAGAAAAAAACGAGTTTGGTGGACACGTCCCCTAATACTTTTTCTGCAGTGTTTGGTTTCCAGGTTGCCAAGGCACGTGGCACATAACTCAGTGGACACGTCTTAAAGGGGCAGTACATGAAAAGTGCCATATTAATATATATAAAATAATATTTAAAAAATTCTTGCATCCAGATCGTGATCCGAATCACCACCAATATCTAATCATCTGTTCCCCGTGCCATTACACACCTTTCCTGAAAATTTCATCAAAATCCGTTCATAACTTTTACAATTATGTTGCTAACAGACAGACCAACCAACAAACAGACAAACCAACAAACCAGCCAACGCCACTAAAAACATTACCTCCTCCCTTGGCAGAGGTAATAAGCCAGAATGACATGATATATTAATTATGGATTAATGAATGAGCTGGGACCATGAAGAAGACCTCTCAAAGCTTAAGTCAAGCTGCTAGTTAACACCTGCATTGTAGGGGTGTGAATTCTGAGACTCAGTGTGAAACTTCCCTCTGTCTTCTCTGAGGACAGGGCATGCCAGACTAGCCACAGGGCAAGTCTGTATCCGACCTGTTAATTTGTGAAACAATAACCCCCAGAGGAGAACAGTAAATCCAAGTATTTCAGGCAGATTTATAGCCCTACAGTCATGTGAAAAAATTAGGATACCCTGTGTTTTGTTTTTTACATATTTGGACATATGGATATTTAATATCAATGTTAAAAAATACTGGGAGATTCACGTAATACAACTAAACAATTAAAAATGAATTAAAGTCTTTTTTTTATTTTCTGTAAAATGTAACTCTAAACAAATAGTGAGGAATAAATTAGGACATCCCCATCTTTTTTAGGACACCCCCATATTCATTCCCAATTAAAATGGCTAAAATAATTTTTAAAAAATGCAAATAAAACAAAAACAAGGTTAGACATAGATATGTGAACACTTCTTAATAAAGAACTGAATATTTAAAGGGGTGTCCAAACTTTTTTTCACATGACTGTATAATTCTATGGGAAAGGGGAACTCCTGTACAGGCAGATTTTGGTCTGTTTGACTTTGGAGACCATACATTTGCAATCAAAATCATTCAACCCCACTGCAAATTTGATTTATTGGTAAAATGTAGCTAGCAGCTGTGTGCAATACAAATCAAACAAGAACAATTTAAATAGCTCAACACAACTAATATTACAAGTGGTTTCTCCAACTTCAACACAAAATGCCACTTTTAATGACAACTGATCCCGATTCTTTGATTGAAAGATCCAAGAATAAGCCAGAGAATTCTTCAATTCAAAGATGTAACATTTATTTAGAAGTCACATGTAAAGCAAGCAGCGCTGGGTGCAGTGTGACGCAGCCCCCTCTGGAGCATCGCCAGACTGACCGCGACTTCTGGGTGCAACTCACATTCATCTTCTCGGGTTGGTTAGACCAACCTCGTACAATAGGATGGGCTTGTACGCAACTGCCTGATTGGCCAGTTTAACTCTGACGTGAACAGGCCATCCGCTATTCAAGTTAACTGTCCCCTAAAATGTTATTGCACTGTCCCTGTCAAATAAACTAATCTACTACTACTACTATCAAAAGTGTGTGTGTGTTGGTTTGGGTGTGTAACTAATGTAATAGACCTGACTGAAAGAAGTGAGAGAGAGACAGAAGAAAGAGAGCTCTATAGCTCTGCCTACTTCCTGTTTATCAAAGTTTAACAAAACATATTTGTTCATAAGAATGCAACCAGAACATGCATAGAGTATGTGTAGAGCATAATGGGAGATTACCTACAGAATTATTATTTTGGCACTCTAACTTTTCATAACCCTTTCACTCCCCCCTTTGACATGATTTTATCATGTCAACCATACATGGTGTGAGAGACACTAGTGGTTAGCAGATGATGAATAAAGTAGATCCCTACATTGTGTGTCAACCCAGTCAGTCAACCCAAAATAGGCTTGCACCACTGGTTCTGATACCCTTGCCTCCCCCCTTGTGGACACCCCAGCGCAGTGCAGCAATGTCTAAGAGGGTGTACCAAGGCAACACATCCTTGTCCAGATGAGCTGCAGTCACATAACTGTCCTTGTTCACCAAGTCCTGCATCCCCACGAGGTCTCCTCCTGATCATCATGTGAATAGTTCTTTGTCCGGTGGAGTGAATCATGTGGGGGTCATGAGGTTGAACAGGGTCAATCCATAAAGCCCACAAAATCTTTTGTCCACCAGTTAACCTTTGCCAGGGCTCGCATCGTTCAACTGCAGTCATCACATGGTTGCGACAGGGGTCTGACCTTCCTCTGTGTCTGCTTCCTGTATCCACAGCTGTGGAGCACAGTCCCATCTTGTAGACACACACCGGTACCATTAGAAGCAAAACAACTGTGTGCCCACACTCTCAGAGGCACATCTCGTCCCATGAGGTCTATAGGACAGCCTGGTGGATGCAGCGGAGAGTAGACAATATCCAGTCCAGCCAGTGAAGAGTTCAGTGGTGCTGTCCCAGGGATGCCACCCACCGGTAGTTGGACAGAGGAGGAGATGCTGGTGTTGATGAAGCTCGAGCCCCTGTGCCCACCATAGCCTCCACTGTGAGGGGTAGTGTTGGAAAATGCCGTCTCCTCCGTGTGGCTGATCTGGCTCCACCTCGGATGCTGGAGGTGCGGTGGGTGCGCATGGGTACCAGTCCATCTTCTTCTAGGGACTGAAGTCATACAGTCACTAGCCCTACGACCTCTTTCTGTGTCGCAGGCCCACATCGTGATGGTCTGGTGCTTCCCCCTGCATACACCTTCCCTTCACCCTACACCTTTGCTCGGATGCCGATACAAAGGACTCGGCCGGGACAGGATCAATAATGGCCTGATGGATTGTCACCACAATTCTTGGTCCTTTACTTTTCAGCATTTTTATTAATGACTTGCCGTTACACTGCTCAGCTGCAACATGCCAACTTTATGCAGATGATGCAGTTATTTACACAGCTGCCAAGACTCCAGCACAGGCTGCAGATGTACTGTCTACAAGTATGGTTGATGTCCAAGAGTGGCTCCTCAAGAACCATCTATTGCTGAACCTTCAGAAAACAGTCTCAATGTGCTTTTCAATCAAAAAATGTAACCTGCAACATTTTAAAGTTAATATACATGATCATGACATCAGTTTAGCTACAGAATTCAAATACCTTGGCATTGTACTAGATCCTCAACTCAAATTTAATCTTCATATAAAGAAAATTTCAAAAACAGTAAAAAAAAATCTGAACTGCTTTAAATTAATTAGATATTACATACCTTACGAAGCAGCTGCACTGTATATGCATTCTATGGTTTTTTCTCATATATCATACTGTTTGACAGTCTGGGCTCAAGCAGCCCCTTCCACAATAAGACATATAGGTTCATTATATAATCAAACCCTAAAAATCTTGGACAAAAAGCCCATTAGGTGGCATCACTGTAATGTTTTAAAAAAATACAACCTATTGAGTTTTGAGAGCTTCATTGACCTCTGTCTTCTGAAATTAACGTTCAAATGTTTCCATAAATCAGCACCCGAGCCACTTGCTGGTTTCGTCCAAAGACAGGACAGCAGCAGAGCCACCAGGAGTTCTGTTAACAATAACTGTAAAATATTCCACCGCAGAACCACATTCGGACAAACAGCTTTCTCTATAAAGGGCAGTCACATCTGGAACACAATGCCAAATGAAATTAAAATAATAACGGACTTTAAAACATTCACTAAAAATGTTAAAAACTGGCTGAAAAATAAACAAGAATGTACTCATGTATGAATTATTTGTCTGCAAAGTGAGAGTGAATGAAGGGAAGGAATAAATGTGTTTGTTTATAGTGAGTGACGGAGGGAGGAAGGCCTGAAATAGGCAAATGTGAGTTATGTTATATGTGTTAAATGTGAGTCAGGCTGTTATATTTGTGTATTTATAATATTTATGTTAAAGGTGAGTCAGGCTGTTATATTTGTGTATTTATAATATTTATAATATTTATAATTGTGTATTTATAATTTTTCTGCATTGATGTATGTGGTTATTGTGTATATTTTTATCTTGATTCTTTTTTCTAAAGCCCATCCAGGGACAAGAGTTGCAAATTAGCTAATAGCTATACACTCTATGTGCAACACATCAGATTGATTGTCTTTGATTAATTGTCTATGTTTATTGCACTGTCCCTGTCAAATAAACTAATCTACTACTACAATGGCTGGAGCCTGTACCGTTTTATCCTTTCTCACTACATCTGTAGTTGACTATGTGCTGTTGTAAGTTATCTCCCATTAGCTTTGAGTGTGTGATTGTCAGCTATATGAAATCTACAAGCAGTGGTTGTGTTGTGATAAGTGAGCTGGGTAATGGGATCTACTGTATGTGTTGCAGTGTAAGTAGATAGTAAACTAAATTGTTCAAAGTTAGGAGACATCCTTATCCATGCTTGTTGTATTCAGGCCTCTAGGGCTTCTAACCTTCACAATTATCTTGACTACCTAACCGTAATTAGCATCATGGAAATAAGTATGCAAGAATAGTATAAGTCTCACACCCCTACGTGTGTGTGGTAAGCTATGTATGATTTATGTATTATCGGTAGCACATTGTGTTTACAAATAATCCGTGATAGCACAATGGTCTTTGTCATCATCCTCCATCTTGGGGTCTTCAGCTCCTCCTCTGGACTCAGCAATTGGTTTCTATGGGAAGGTATGAGATGTGCAAGATTTGCTGATGACTACCACTGAGGAAAATTGCATTTAGATGTCTAGCTCATTTATCAATATATGTGATCCTGGCATACAACGAGCACAAAGAGTTAGAGCTTTGCTAATTCCTGCAGGCCCGGCGTCATCAGGGTATTTCCTACAGGACTGACGACACTATGACATCTGCTGCTTTTGGTTTTATGACCTGGTTAACACCTTTCTAGGCTTCAGAATATATGGTCTATAGTGTCGTACTCTGCTCCTTTTATTAGATCTACATCTGTTTAACCTTTTACCATAACCAATTTAGAATTTGCTTCAAATTGTTACGTGTGGCTCTGGGGAGCCACACAATGAGAGCCAAGGGCGAGCCAGTGAGTTGTGATGTTTTATTGAAGACAAGGGTGAGGGATAATGGAAGCACAGGTACTCATACAAAGTAACACACACGAGCAGTACAGCACCGGAGTAGACAGCTGGCACCGGGCGTAGGGATGCTAAAGCATGGGAACTCACAGCGGGTAACACTCACAGGTTATGCAGCCAGACGAGTAGAGAGCTGGCACCGGGCATAAGGACTCCAATACACAG
Organism: Pholidichthys leucotaenia; assembly: GCA_020510985.1. Taxonomy (NCBI): domain Eukaryota; kingdom Metazoa; phylum Chordata; class Actinopteri; order Cichliformes; family Pholidichthyidae; genus Pholidichthys; species Pholidichthys leucotaenia. The sequence goes on from CM035837.1 coordinate 287,228,137, forward strand.
GTACTCATACAAGATGACACTCCCAAGTGATACAGTAAGGTGAGCAGAGAGCTAGCACCGGACATGGGGGTACAAAGGCACAATACTCCTTACGGGATAACACTTACGAGTAATGCTGCCAGATGAGTCAAGGGCTGGCACTGGACGAAGGAGCTCCAGCCTAGCAGTGCTTAAGTCGCAGCCCCGAGTGATCGAGGCTGCTCCTTTTTATCCTCATTAGCAGCGCCCCAGCTGATGAGGATTAATTGGGCCCCAGCCATCCCGTAACACTGACAGCTGGGAGCCCGCTGAGACGCTGCCCAATGAGAGACAGGGATGAGAATGGACATGGTCTGAGCGACGGAACCTGGCGTCTCATCCCATGGTGACAGAGCCTCCCCCTCACGGTCGGGCTCCGAACGACCCGAAACATCCGCCCCCCCCCCCCCACCTAGGGTGGGCGGAAGGGAGGCAGGACCGGAGGGAGAGAAGCAGGGAGAAAAAAAAGACAAATAAACCATGAACAAATACAGAGTACCAGGGTAGAGAAAAAAAAAACCCAAATACAATACCATACCTGTCAAGTGATAAGGTTTCGCCGTATTTTAATACGGGGAAAATGCAATTTTAGCAAATACGGGCGTATTGCCATTTCTGTACGCCAAAAAGAAAAATATACAGCGAAAAAAAAATTACTGAGAGAACCTAAAATCAACTGAACAGTAATTCGATGCCTGGCGACATTGAGCGCACCTAAGCAGTCTTTTTATGATTTTCAAATGGCTTCACGCAGCGCGCCGCCGGCGAAGAAAACAAAGCTTGAAGAAAAGGGAAATCGAGGGACTGGATGTCACCAAAAAGAATGGGAGAGTCCGAGCTTCGAGAAATTGGCATAGACAGACTCAAACCCGCCTTTGTAGCGGCGGACGAGCATACGCATACGCTCATCTGCATCAGATCGTACCTGACAGCCAGACCCACACTGCAGGTCGGCGCCTTTTTAGTCCTTCATGCTTCCTAGACACACTGGATATAAAGTATCAAACTTCAGCTTTCAGTAGATCAAACCCAATCAAGGTAATGATTTACAGTAGGTGAGAATAGGGAAACACCATCTTTGACTGATAGCGCTGTTCAGATTCAGCAGGGCATATGCTGCTCCATGACAGCTATGGCACTAAAAAACAGGCTTTTCAATTTTATATAATTTAGCTAAAATATAGAAATGTTACACATTTATGTGGGCTGTTCATAAGAGATTTCCCCTGAGTCATCTTCCATGGACTGAGAAGACTCAACCTTGGCACATTTATTAGTCTTTCTCTGCATAGTTACCACAAAGGGTAACACATTTCTTCTATCGCTTTATGCAGCTGCGGAGACCTCACCTGTAGAAGTCTGCAGGCTGTGCCAGAAGCCACAACTTGACCATGGAAATCAGCATTTCATTGTCTTGGAAGGGCTTGCCCTTCAAAAATGACTTCATTGTTGAAAAAAGGTGGAAGTCAATGGTGTAAGGTAGGGAGAGGAAGTGGGGTGAGGAAGGATTAAATAGCCGCAGGACTGTGCTTCTCTCTGGGCAACGTGTAAGTTGTGAACCTGGCATTATCTTGCAGGAAGTGGACTCCTTTGGTCAGCATGATGATTGCTTTTGATGACCTTCTGCAATTTCTGCAGCAGTGAAGTGTAGTAAGTCCCGGTAATTGTGGCCCCGCTTCCCCCAGCTACTCAAAGTGTACTCAGCACTGCTTTGCCTTCCTCACAGCAATGCTGACAGTGAGAGAGCTTTCAGCATGGTCAGGAAAATTCACACCGACTTCAGAAAAAGTATGCTCCCAGAAACTGTGACTTCTTTCATGCAAGTGAAAATGAATTGTGACACTCCATGCTTCAAGGTCAAGCCTTCAAAAGAAATACTAGAGTCAGCAAAGGCTGCTACTTGGAACTATAACAAGCAGCATCAGTGAACATTTTCTTGTTTCGAGTTCATCCAAGTGCATTAGTGTAACAAAGCTGACAATTAAAAACTCTTTAATTCCAAGTGTATATATCTAGCTGACAATTAAGAACTATATTCAGAACTATTCTTATTGTGGACTTTCAAATTAAGCAATCTACCTTGTGCTATTGTAAATTTGAAAAATATTGGGTTTTTTTACTTTTTATTTATTTATTATTAATATTATCATTTATTTTTTATAAATTTATTTTTTTTTTATTTTTTTTTTTTGTGCTACTTGGCTTATTATTTTCACGTTACTGTCACGCCACGCCGCTCATCAGCGGCGCCACCTGTTCGCACACCTGCTCGTCATCAGCGGCGGGGGATTTAAGCCGCCTCGCCCTGAGCTTCGGCCTGAAGCCGTCAGACTTTTTCATGCATCGCTGTGAGTTCCTTCACCCTCAGCGGATTACTCTGGTAAGAAGACCTTACCTCCTTTTCCTCCCAAGTCTGCTCCCCTGTGCACAGGTGGATTCCCCGGCGGCGGACAACGCCTCTCCATCGCCTGTTCCTCGCTGCTGCACCGGGCGCTCCAGGTGGCTGTCTACCGGACCTCGTCCCTTGTTGTGCCAGCCATCTATCCTCTCCAAGTAAGCTCCTCTCTCGCTCTTATACCTCCTGTGTTGGTGTGTGCCCGTCACCCTTTTCCTTGTGCTTTTCCCATAGGGTTGTCCGGCTGTACGGCCTCCTGCCTCTGTGCCCGAAGCAGACGCCGCCATCAACACATTTACATCCCGCAGACACACATTCATACACTCCTGTTTTTAATAAACTATTTGAACTACTCTGAGCCTGTGTGTGTGCGTCTCCTGAGCCGTGCGTTATGTCAGTACGGCTTCAGCAGAGCGGCTCGGCAGACGGTGGGCTCGCACACCGGCTTACCACTCTCGAGGCTCGGGTGGATCAGATAGCTTATCAGCAACAGGTGATCCTCAATCAATTAATAAATATAACTAACCGATTGGACCGCTTGGACCCCCAACAGCCGTTCCCCCCGGCTCGTCAGGGTGGCGCGGCTCCTGCCGCTCCAGTGGCCGTCCAGCAGGCTCCTGCGGCACCGACTCGGCTCACTCCCATTCCGACCCCCGCCCGCTTTAGCGGAAAGCTCGGCGGAGCGCGGGGGTTCATAATGCAATGTGAGTCCGTGTTCCATCGTGTGCCCGGAGACTTTCCCTCAGATCACAGCAGAATTGGTTATATCGGGAATCTCCTGGAGGGGCGAGCATTAACTTGGACCTACGCCGTAATGGCGAGGCCCAGTTATGCCATCCTCACATATGACCAGTTCGTGAGACGCTTTCTGGAAGTCTTTGACCATTCGCGTACCGAGACGGTCCAGGTCGACCGGCTTCTCGCCCTCCAGCAGGGAAGCCGGTTGGCAGCGGACTACGCGGTCGACTTCCGGGTAGCAGTGGAGGAATTAGGCTGGGAGGAACGCTCCCTCTGAGGCCTTTTCCTCCGCAGTCTAAATGATGATCTGAGGGATGAACTGGCTGGGCGGGATATCCCTGAGACGCTAGCGGAGCTAACATCTCTTGCCATCAGTTTGGACAACAGGCTGCGCGAGCGCTCCTCGGGGCGGAAGTCGTCTTCTTCTCGCCCTCGTGGAGCCTCGTCGCGCCTGTCCCAAGCTCGCCCCCTGGCGACGCCGCCACCATCGCGCCCCGAGGAGTCGGAGCCGATGGTGACGGGCTGGACAAAGCTCTCTCCGGCGGAGAGACAACGCCGCCGTGAGTTAAATCTCTGTATGTATTGCGGAGATAGTCAACACACAGTAGAGCTTTGTCCACAGAAGCCAAACGGCGGGGTCCGCAAGTCACTGTAGGGGGCCTCGCGGACATCAATCGGTTAAATCCCCTCACACAATTGAAGCTGCCCCTCCGTTTCTGCCACAACCCCACTGGGCATCTCACCCACGCACTGGTGGATTCGGGCGCGGAAGCCAGCTTTATTTCACAAAGCCTGGCAACCCAACTGGGCATCCGCTGTCAGGCACTCAGGAACCCTATCTCCCTGGTCAACCTCTCTCGTGCCTCCCTTGGGAGAGTAACGCACCAGACCATCCCCGTCCCAGTTATTATCTCTGGAAACCACCGGGAGGAGATAACCTTTTACGTCCTGCCCAACTCTGTGTCGCCCGTCAGCCTGGGGTATCCCTGGCTGCGCCTCCACAACCCTGTTCTGGATTGGAAGTCCGCCGGGGTGTCGGCATGGAGTACATTCTGCATGGGCACCTGTTTACAGTCCACTGCCTGCTCTCCGTCCGCTTCTCCCCCTCCTACGGACGCAGCGCCCCCGGACCTGTCCCTGGTGCCACTGGAATTTCACGACCTGGGTATGGTATTCAGCAAATCCAAGGCAATGTCTCTCCCTCCTCATCGGCCCTATGACTGCGCAATCAACCTCCGCCAGGGGGCACCCTTACCTTCTGGACGACTCTACAGTCTATCGGCGCCGGAGAAGGAGACAATGAACTCATACCTCAAGGAGTCGCTGAGTGCTGGGATTATCCGCCCATCGTCATCACCTGTGGGGGCAGGATTCTTCTTCGTTGGTAAGAAGGACGGGTCTCTCCGTCCTTGCATTGACTATCGTGCCCTTAATGACATAACGGAGAAGGATCGTTACACCCTGCCCCTCATGGACACCGCTTTCCACTCCCTCCAGGGGGCGACTTGGTTCACCAAGCTGGATCTCCGCAGCGCATACCACCTCGTCCGGATCCGGGAGGGAGATGAGTGGAAGACAGCTTTCCGTACCCCGAACGGCCACTTCGAATACCTGGTGATGCCGTTCGGGTTGACCAACGCTCCAGCCGTCTTTCAGCGCCTCATCAACGACGTCCTCCGGGATTTCATCGGCCTTTTTGTGTTCGTCTACCTAGATGACATACTCATCTTCTCCAAGTCCAGGGACGAGCACCAGGTCCACGTGAGGCGGGTCCTCCAAAGACTGCTGGAGAACCGGTTATACGTGAAGGCCGAGAAGTGTGAATTTTACGCAAAGACAACATCCTTCCTTGGGTTCATCATCTCACACGACCAGGTGCTTCCGGACCCAGAGAAGGTGAAGGCGGTGGTGGAATGGCCTACACCTGCATCAAGGAAGCAGGTGCAACAGTTCGTTGGATTTGCGAACTTCTACCGCCGCTTCGTCCCAAATTTTGGCACCATCGTCGGCCCGCTGACCCGCCTCACGTCCCCTAAGGTTCCGTTCCGGTGGACCGAAGAGGCCGCGGCTGCTTTTCACGCGCTGAAGGCGGAGTTCTCCTCCTCCCGGGTCCTTAGCCAAGTCAACCCTGCGCTGCAGTGCATCGTGGAAGTGGACGCTTCGGACACAGGAGTGGGGGCGGTGCTATCCCAGCGGTCGCCAGACGACGGTATCAAACGGCCCTGCGCCTTCTTCTCCCGGCGCTTGTCCCCGGCGGAGAGGAATTACGACGTGGGTGACAGAGAGCTCCTCGCCATCAAGCTCGCGCTACAGGAGCTTCGTGGTCCTGACGGACCACAAGAACTTGGAGTACCTTAGATCTGCCAAGCGCCTGAACGCCCGCCAGGCGCGCTGGTCCTTGTTCTTCGCCAGGTTCCAATTTACCATCACCTTCAGGCCTGGCTCCAAGAACGGCCTGCCCGACGCCCTCTCTAGGCAATTCGCCCCTGAGGAGTCGGAGGACACGGTTCACACCATCCTACCCAGGTCGTGCGTCGTGGGAGCCGTCACCTGGGACATCGAGAGCAAGATCCGGAAGGCACAGGAAGTGGAACCTGACCCTGGCGGCGGACCGGAGGGGAGGCTGTTCGTGCCATCCACGGTTCGGGGGGAGGTCATCCACTGGTTGCACACATCCAAGCTCACCTGTCACCCTGGCTCCTCCCGGATGATTGACCTCCTCTAGTGGTCCTTCTGGTGGCCGGGCCTGCGGAGGGACGCTGCCCGCTACGCCCGGGCCTGTCCAGTTTGTGCCACCAACAAATCGGGAAATGCCCCTCCAGCGGGTTTGCTCCAGCCTCTGCCCGTCCCTGGCAGGCCCTGGTCGCATATCGCCCTGGATTTCGTCACCGGACTCCCAGTCTCGAACACCTACGACACCATCCTGACCATCGTGGACCGCTTCTCCAAGGCGGTACACTTCGTTCCCCTTCGAGGTCTCCCAACTGCCCTGGAGACGGCGGACCTCCTCATCCAACACGTGGTCAGGCTGCATGGGATTCCGGTGGACGTGGTCTCGGACCGAGGGCCCCAATTTTCCTCAGAGGTTTGGAGGTCGTTCTGCAACGCCCTAGGAGCCAAGGTGAGCCTCTCCTCCGGCCATCACCCCCAATCCAACGGGCAGTGTGAGTGGACCAACCAGGAGCTGGAGGCTGTGCTCCGCTGTGTAACGGCGTCCAAACCCACGTCCTGGAGTAACCACCTTGCCTGGGTTGAATACGCCCATAACACCGCTCGCTCTTCTGCTACAGGGATGTCTCCCTTTAAGGCGTCCCTGGGTTACGACCCCCCGCTGTTCCCGGCGCAGGAGAGTGAGGTAACTGTCCCTTCAGTACGGGCGCATCTCAGGCAGTTCCGCTCCATCTGGGCGTCTGCGCGCAATGCGCTTTTACACACGGCGGAGCGCAACAGAGCCGTGGCGGACCGGCACAGAAGACCTGCCCCGGCGTACAGAGTTGGTCAGCAAGTCTACGTGTCGACCCAGGACGTGATCTTAAAGGGCGAGAGGAGGAAGCTGGCACAGCGCTTCATGGGTCCATACCCCATCACCAGGATCGTCAACCCGGTGGCTGTGCGTGTAGCTATTCCCCCCTCCCTCTGCATCCATCCCACCTTCCACGTGTCCAAGGTGAAGCTGGCAGTCTCCGATCCCCTTTGCCCTCCTCCTGCTGCGCAACCCACACCCCGGATGATTGATGGCCATCCGGCCTGGCCCGTCTCCTCCATCCTGGACTCCCGGCGCCGGGGTCGTGGGTTGCAGTACTTGGTGGACTGGGAGGGCTATGGGCCTGAACATCAACAGTGGGTACCCTCGTCGTTTGTGTTGGACCCATCGCTCATCACTGATTTCCACCGAGCGCACCCAGAGAAGCCATCGCCAGGAGGCGCTGCTAGAGGGGGGAGTACTGTCACGCCGCGCCGCTCATCAGCGGCGCCACCTGCTCACACACCTGCTCGTCATCAGCGGTGGGGGATTTAAGCCGCCTCGCCCTGAGCTTCGGCCTGAAGCCGTCAGACTTCTTCATGCATCGCTGTGAGTTCCTTCACCCTCAGCGGATTACTCTGGTAAGAAGACCTTACCTCCTTTTCCTCCCAAGTCTGCTCCCCTGTGCACAGGTGGATTCCCCGGCGGCGGACAACGCCTCTCCATCGCCTGTTCCTCGCTGCTGCACCGGGCGCTCCAGGTGGCTGTCTACCGGACCTCGTCCCTTGTTGTGCCAGTCATCTATCCTCTCCAAGTAAGCTCCTCTCTCGCTCTTATACCTCCTGTGTTGGTGTGTGCCCGTCACCCTTTTCCTTGTGCTTTTCCCATAGGGTTGTCCGGCTGTACGGCCTCCTGCCTCTGTGCCCGAAGCAGACGCCGCCATCAACACATTTACATCCCGCAGACACACATTCATACACTCCTGTTGTTAATAAACTATTTGAACTACTCTGAGCCTGTGTGTGTGCGTCTCCTGAGCCGTGCGTTATGTCAATTACCAAAAAGTTATGGCTCAAGATGGTGTCCATATAAGTGTACGTTTGAATAAATATGTTTGAAATAGTTCATGTTGCAATTGTTGTTGTTTGTTTGTTTTTTGTTTGGGTTTTTTTGCTTCAGTTTTTTTTCCATCTGCCGACAAATACAGTTTTTAAGTACTCAGTACAGGTGTGAAAGCCCCGTCAATAAGGGAGGCATGAGGTATGCCTTGACAGGTATGCAATACTCTATATCGCACAGAAAATAATTAGATCAGGACACAGATGGGGAGAAAACTGAGCAAGGACACAGGTTACACACTACTCAAATAACACACAAACAATGTGTAGACCAGAGCAAGGAAGGGAGAAAAAAAACCCCACCAAAAAGGTAACAGGAACAAATAAGGCAATTACAGAGTACGGTTAAGAGGGAAACAAAACACATTACTCCATAACGCACAAAACAAGACTAGGAACAGGACAAAAATGACGAAAACGCTGAGTACGGGTAATAGGTAAAAAAAGCACAATACACAGCGTTATATGGAACAGAATGAGGCAATCATAGAGCACGGTTGAGGGGGAAACAAAACACATTACTCCACAATGCACAAACGAGGCTATGACCAGGACAAGAATGATAGAAACGCTGAGTACGGATAATAAGAAAAAAACATAATACACGGCGCTATATATAGGATCACCTAGAGGAATGAAGGTGACAGGAACAAATGGACAATTACGGAGTACGGTTGAGAGGAAAACAAAACACATTACTCCATAACGCACCAACAGGGCTAAGAACAGGACAAAAAAGAGGAAGAAAAGTGCTGAGTACGGTTAATAAAAAAAACACAATACACAGCACTATATACAGTATATACATATATATTCACCAAAAGGACAAAAAACTACACCCGAGTGACCCTAATAATAACAAAAGGTAAGCGACACCCGAGGAATATGGCAGGCAGAGTCCAAAAGGCTGGGACTGCTCCGGAGGTCTCCCCGCCCATTGTCCAGTTGGCTAACCGGGGAAAGGGGAATGTTCGGACGGCCAACTCCAAACCCAGGTCCCAAGAAACAAGTCCACCGGCAGCCGTACCAGGCCACCCAGAAGCAAACACAGTTTGTCGGGGAGTTGGACCAGATCGCCGAACCAAAAGTCTTGCGGGTCGAGCAGCCGACCCACATCACTCAACCACCAGGGCCGTAGAGACGGGCGAAGGGTCAAAGCGGACCCCGATGGAAGAGGCTCAGGGGAGAGCCGATGACGAGGTAGACGAGCGTCAGGCCGCAGGGAGACAGCCACCTCCTCACCGGACCTGGACAACACTGGTGCAGCACCCACGTCGGACCCCGATTGGGCCATAGGCCAACCCACGTCGGACACCGCTGGAGCAGCACCCACGTCAGACCCCGACTGGGTCTCAGGCAAACCCACGTCGGACACCCCTGGAGCAGCACCCACGACGGACTCCGACTGGGTCGGCACCGCACCAGAACCGACCTCCAACGTTGAACCTGGACCCTCCAGCACCACGAGAGACGGCCACTCCTCGCCGGCGACCCTGGAAGAAGGCTCAGGACAGAAAACAGAACCGGGATCAGGATCGCCGGCAGTGCCAGAACCCGGCGAGACGAGCTCCGACACAGCGGGTGGCTGCACCCAGCTCATCTCCCCTAGAGACAGGCTAAAGTGCTCAAAGATATGAAGGGAGAAAAGAAAGGAGAGCACTCGCCTGATCTCGGGTTCTGACGCCGTTCAGGACTGTGAAGATCCAGGATCCGTCGTCAGGAGGTCGATGTCAGGCTCCCACTCAGCTGCGTCGGGCCCCGCAGCCGGCACGATGGTCAGCGCAGCTTGAGATACCTTCAGCACTGGTAACCACGCCGACGGTCCAAAGGGCGTGATGGCAGGAGAACCTCGTCCCGCTGGACCGAACCGCTCCTCCGTGGAGACCCGGGGACACTTGGTCGTCAGCGCAGACTCCACGTAGCAGTCAGTCCTCCTCCGTCCACAACGTAGCTGCGGAACCAGGACCGCAGGCCCTCTCCTCGTCCCACGACGTTGACCCGAAGCCAGGGACCGCTCGGCGGAGAGAGACACAGAGGATGCAGGATTAAGAACACAGGTTACAGCAGGTGGTGGGAGTTCAGGGAGCTGCGGACCCCGAACTCCACCTCCAGGAGTATAACAGAGCAAATCACTAAGTTGAAGTGAATAAACTGGGACTTGCCTGTCTCCTGGAGGTTGGGTGGCGCCTGCTGCAGTGGACATTATTTCTCCCTCTCCCCGCCGGGTGATAACGGAGGACCCCCTGGGAAGTCGTCTGGGGACCACCCGTGTTATCTCCAGAAGAGGGCTCGCCAGGCCGGGATTCCAGGCGCACACAGCAGTCGGGAAGCACATCGAGGAGGAGGGGGTGACAGCTGGGGTGAGCCAGCCCGAATGCCCTGGAGTGACAGCGGGGGAAAGAGGCTCAGGGAACGAGGCTGTGAAATCTCCACGCTGACGAGACGAAGAGGTGACAGCTGCGTGGGGGTAAAGGTCCTGGTGGCGGCCCAGAACTGGCTCCGGACGGGCTTCGTGCTGAGGTGACTTGGCGATGTGATGACGGCTATTCCCAGGGGACAAAGCGAGGGGGGGACCCAGGAATCGCCGCTCCTGAGCAGAGACCGAGGCGAGGAAGGCGTTGAACTCGGGAAAGCTTCGTAGCCCTGGACTCCTCTCCACCAATCTCACTGCCGCCGCCACATGCCTGATGGTGGTAAATGGGTGCACAGCGGAGCTCACAACAGCCAATCGGTCCCGGGCATTAAATGCTGTCAGCTGAGGCTCCTTCGGGGGAATCCCGAGTGACGTTGTGCAGAACGGGGGATGCCCTCTGGGTGGCGCAAACTCTCGGGCTGGAATGGAGGCAGGAACGGGATCCTGAAGCGGGGGGCGATATTTCATCCGCTTCGGCTTCCTGCCGGGATTTCCATCCAACCCGCGGAGCTTCTCTCGCTGTGTAGCCATGGCGACCCTCCTGGCACAGGCCTCGAGATGGTATGAGGAGCGAAGGTGACTGTCCAGAAGATTCTCAGCACGGCCCAGATGCCAGCGTCTCGAGTTGGAGGCGTTGTGCGGGATAGCGGCGAAGAGCGTTCCGTCGACAACCCCCGAGATGGACCTCAGCTTGTCGCCCTGGCGTCGAACGTGACTCCTGGGAGACGGCATGCTAACAGCGCTGACACCCGGACAGGAAGGTACAGGTCCACAACAACTCACGGCCGCCGGCAACTCGTCTGGCTGCGACTTACTGTTACGTGTGGCTCTGGGGAGCCACACAGTGAGAGCCAAGGGCGAGCCAGTGAGTTGTGATGTTTTATTGAAGACAAGGGTGAGGGATAAGGGAAGCACAGGTACTCATACAAAGTAACACACACGAGCAGTACAGCACCGGAGTAGACAGCTGGCACCGGGCGTAGGGATGCTAAAGCATGGGAACTCACAGCGGGTAACACTCACAGGTTATGCAGCCAGACGAGTAGAGAGCTGGCACCGGGCATAAGGACTCCAATACACAGGTACTCATACAAGATGACACTCCCAAGTGATACAGTAAGGTGAGCAGAGAGCTAGCACTGGACATGGGGGTACAAAGGCACAATACTCCTTACGGGATAACACTTACGAGTAATGCTGCCAGATGAGTCAAGGGCTGGCACCGGACGAAGGGGCTCCAGCCTAGCAGTGCTTAAGTCGCAGCCCCGAGTGATCGAGGCTGCTCCTTTTTATCCTCATTAGCAGCGCCCCAGCTGATGAGGATTAATTGGGCCCCAGCCGTCCCGTAACACTGACAGCTGGGAGCCCTCTGAGACGCTGCCCAATGAGAGACAGGGATGAGAATGGACATGGTCTGAGCGCCGGAACCCGGCGTCTCATCCCATGGTGACACAAATTTTCTCATCCCCTCGTTTGTTAATGTTAAGATTGGTCATGTAGGAGATTTCTGGGCGTCAATGTGCACAGCCTTTTGTGCTGTGGTTACCCAGTTAAGAGACAATGCGTATGTTTCTAATTTAGGAGAATATTCTATCTTAAGGTCAGGTATTGGCTTTCCATGGATGGCTATATTCGCCAGTAGAGGTGACAAAATGTCCAACATTTCCCAATCCATGTGTTTGGGTCTAACCAGCGGGATGTGTGGAACCCCCCATAGGTTGAAATGTCTCTTATCCTCGTTAATTAGGACAATGGATGCTTCCACACATTTCCTTGTTTACCAGTCCAAGTTTTATGACCAATCTGGAGGATGGGTTTGCAAATAATGGTTGTTCATTATTTGGATCAGATCCGTTCAATTGCCTATAGTACATGGGGTACAATGCTACTTTTACATATGTTGATAGCTATTCTACTGGTAGCTTGCCATTTGCAGAGTTTAACTGTTACTTTTTCTGACTTGAAAAGTCCTGTATGTTGTTACCCGGAGTTACTACTTTACATGGATATCCTGGAGCCAGAACTGAAAATGACGCATAGCCAGGTGGAGAGCCAACAACTCTCTGTCAAAAGTGCTATACTTACACTCGTTGTCGCGCAAAGTACGGCGGAAAAAGGTGAGGGGTTGCCACGAACCGGAGACGTACTGCTCCACCACAGCTCCAACCATGACATCCAATTTGTCTGTGGTGAGCGCTATCCGTGCTGGTGGGGCTGGGTGGGCCAGCAAAGCCGCATTGGCAAGCACCGTTTTGGTGCCTGTGAAAGCCCGGACCCGATCGGGGATCCAGTCAATACTATCTGTGGGTTTCTTCTTTTTGAGCGTGCCGTACAGTGGTCGCAGCAGCTGGGCTGCGTGGGGGAGGAAACAGTTGTAAAAACTGATCATCCCCCCCAAATTCCTGCAGCGCCCTCATGGTCTGCAGACACGGAAAATCTGACACTGCGTGTACCTTATCCGGCAGTGGGATTGTGCTGTCCGGTGAGATGTGGTGGCCCAAGAAGTCGATTACTGGCCGCCCAAACTGACACTTCGCCGGATTATCAGCCCGTGCACTTCCAACCGTTGGAAAACTTGCTTGAGATGGGCGAGGTGCTCCGCCTCTGATGCACTAGCCACCAAAATGTCATCTAAGTAGACCAAAACGAATGGCAAATCACGGAGCACTGTGTCTATCATCCTTTGAAAAGTTTGTGCTGTGCCCTTTAACCTAAACGGCATGCATAAAAACTCGAAAAGACTGAAGGGAGTTATTACCACCATTTTGGGGACGTCCTTGGTGCGAACCAGGACCTGGTGGTAACTGCAGACCAGATCCACTTTTGAAAAAAATGCACGTTCCGGCCAGGTGCACAGAAAAATTATGGATGTGCGGGATGGGGTAACAGTCGTGTTCGGTGACATTGTTCAATCACCACACGGCTGCCACGAACCATCGGACTTGTACACCATGTACAGCAGGGATGCCCAAGGGCGGTCCTTTGACATTTGATCCCTTTGACAATGATCCATTTGACATTCTAAGTTAGCGAACTCCTTGTGCGCGATGGCTAGCTTAGCTGCGTCCAGGCAGCGTGGACGCGCAAAAACCAGCGGCCCCTTCGTGGGGCTCAACCCCATGCTTGGTTACGGTAGCGGAAAAGGTGGGCACTGTGAGTGTGGGAAACTCGGCAAGGAAATGCTGGTACTTATCCCCTGGAGCTAACACATTTGCATGTGTACCCCGAGCTATGCAGGGTAATGAGGAAGAAGAAACAGCATCCATTAAATGTCTGTTACCCATTTCAACAAGGAGACCATACGCACACAGAAAATCAGCACCTAAAATAGGAACCGAGCATGCAGCTACCACAAAGTCCCACTCATAATTGCATCCATGCAAACATACAGTCACCGACCTTTCACCAAACATCCTGATGGGGGATCCGTTGGCGGCCATTAATGACGGACCGCAGCCTTCTGCCAGCCTATCCGCGCTTACTGGCAAAATAAGGCTCTTCTGGGAGCCAGAGTCCACCAAGAATTGTCTCCCAGAAAGTGTGTGTCCTCGATGAAAAGCAGCTTCTCCCTGTCGCCAGTGGCCGTAGCTGCTACTGACTGCTGGCTGGTCCGTTTCTGCATCCTCTGGAAATGGCACGGCGGCAGACATGTTGCATGTTGTTGTTGCATGCCGGCGCCAAAACGCTGATGATGAAAACACGCTGTCTTGTTCCTGCATTTCCAAGTGGCCGTCCCGGCCACCACCTGCAGCTCCTCAACCTCACCTGGATGCTGAAACCCATTAGCTAGGATGATGCGGTCTGCTTCCTCTGTCAGCGCTCGGTAATCCTTGGTTGCCAGCACCGGCAAGTTGGCCAGGATTGCCCTCACCAAAGCTGGCAGCTTCGTCAGGAAGAGGTGGGCGAAGAGGAAAGATCTGTCATCTGTGCCCAGCAAAAACAGCATACTCTCCATTAACTCCACAGCCGATCTGTCTCCTAATTCCGTGTGTGAGAGAAGCTTCTCTGCTCTCTCTCCGGTGGAGGAGACACCACAGCAGCAACCGTTTAAGAGTATCGTATTTACTCTGGGCTGGGGGAGCGCGAACCAGGCTCATTGCTCACCGAGTAGCAAGCGGGTCCAGTGAACCCACCACGTAATGGTACTTTGTGTCATCTTCCGAGACTCTGCGGAGCGCGAACTGGGCTTCCACGTGAATGAACCAAGAGGCCGGGCCATGGAGCCAAAAGTCTGGGAGTTTGACCGCCACAGCGAGCGTAGCGGGGGGAACCCCAAGTGCGGATGTTCCCACGGAGGTGCTCAGTCCATCTTCCATTTTCACATCTCAGGGTCACCAATGTGGAGGAAAGGAATTAAATGAGGCACGAGCTGACGACACACAACTTTATTTCTTCCAACCAGCAGAACAGACTGAATTGGGTACCAGAGCAAATCTTTTTATTACAGCTTTAATCCCGCCCTTGGCACCCGGAGAACACACATTAACATACACGACAGTAGAGCATGACTCACACAACACTTTCGCGCCCAGCATACCCAAGGTGTGAACAGCGTCTTCTACCCCACACAATAGGTTCACGGTTGGCATAGTGGGAGCGAAGGCGCATCTTTATTTGGTTTATTACCCCCTTGCACTCTGGCACCTGTCTTTGGTTCCTCTCCCTTCTTCTCCTCATTTCCATCTCTCACCTCCTTCCCCCATTTCCCCAAAGTCTTGGGTGGAGTGCGATCTCCTGTTGTGTCACCACAGCGGTCAGAATAATCAAAAATTCTGAGAAACTCTTCAGTGAACCAGTCGAAAGTTTAGGTAGGGTATTCTGGGCTCAACAAAACCACGTGTGCCCAGGTGAGTGCCCGTCCTTCCAGCAGATTTACTGCGTAGCTGATCTTACTGTGCTTGGAAGGAAAATCCTCTGGTATGCATTGGAAAACCAGACTGCACTGTAGAATAACACCCCCCCCCCCCCGACCCTCTCCCAATCTCCCATTGTAGCGAGTGGGGGTGGAAACTGCTACGGAGGAGAAGCCCAGACCGGAGCTGGGGAAGGTGCCGAAGTGAGCAACAGAGAGAACAAGTAGTGGTTAACAATATATTTTTTTTTTTTTAATTTCTCCAGTGCCTTTAACACCATCCAGCCACTGCTGCTGGGCGAGAAGCTGCAGGGGATGGGGTTGACAGCTCTGTGATCTCCTGGATTACCGACTACCTGACAGGCAGACCACAGTTTGTCAGGCTGGGCAGTGTCTTGTCTGGAGTGGTGGCTAGTGATACGGGAGCGCCACAGGGGACTGTGCTCTCTCCTTTTCTTTTTACCTTATACACCACGGACTTTCAGTACAACACTGAGTCATGTCACCTGCAAAAATTCTCTGATGACTCAGCTGTTGTGGGGTGTATAACAGGAGGAGAGGAGGGGGAGTACAGGGCACTGGTAGACAGATTTGTGGAGTGGACGGAACAGAATCACCTGAGGTTGAATGTCAGCAAGACCAGGGAGATGGTGATTGACTTCAGGAAGAGGAAGGCTCCTTCTCAGCCACTGCAGATTAGGGGGGAGGATGTGGGAGTGGTTGAAGACTACAGCTATCTGGGTGTCAGGATCAGCAGAGGGTTGGACTGGAGATCCAACACCGATGCTGCACATAAGAAGGGGATAAGCAGACTCTATTTCCTGAGAAAACTGAGATCCTTCAACGTGTGTAGCAGGATGCTGGAGCTTTTCTACCAGACTGTTGTCGCCAGCGCCATCTTCTTTGCTGCAGTCTGTTGGGGTAGCAGTATCAGGGCCAGAGATACCAACAGACTTGACAAGATTATCAAGAGGGCTGGCTCTGTAATTGGTCTCAGACCGGAGACCTTTGAGACAGTGGTGGAGAGGAGAACACTAAATAAACTGCGATCCATCATGAACAATCCTGATCACCCCCTCCACCACACACTAGATAGGCAGCGAAGCACTTTCTCCAGTAGACTACTACAGCTTCGTTGTCGAACGGCCAGGTACAGGAAATCTTTGCTGCCACATGCAATTTCACTGTACAATAACTCACTATGATGTTGTATTCTGGTTATAGCTATGCTGCCACACTGCACCTTACAGACTAACTGGTACCTCACATTTTCACTCTGCTCCTGATAGTCCTTCTTTGTGCAATGGGATGATTCATGTGTTTATACGTGTCATCATATATTAAGCTATGATGTATATAGGTTCTATAGTCGTGTTAGTTTCTTTTTTACTTTCCATGGGTAATCCCTTTGTCGTGTGTGTTTCTGTTGTTTGGCTGTCAACTGTCATGCTGCTGTTACACTGTAATTTCCCAGTTTGGGATTAATAAAGTACATCTATCTATCTATCTATCTATCTATATTAAGTGTAAAGTGATAAGCTGCGGCAAGGAGTCTGGCAACCCTGCGGTGGGAGAGAGAGGACAAGGGGTAAATATTGTAAAATTTCAGAGATTATGATAATGATTTGCTTGTTTGCTTACAGGTGCTGAGGTAAAGTTCGACAATGCGCAGGATGGCTGGAGACTTCGGCGCCACAGTAGAGGGTCCCAGAAGAGGTAGGGGCTCCGGGGGTAGAGTGACGTGATTTGGAGAAAATGAGAGAACAGGTTAGGGAAAATGTTGGTAAGTGCACTTTAGAGGGTAAGGGGAAGAGAGGGTCCAGATTTAGTCTCCACAGAGCAAGGATTCAATCTGCCTGTGTGGAGGTCCACAGTCCGCCTGGGAGTCCTGGAGCAAAGAGGGGAGATAAATAGAAGGAGCAATGTGCTACTTTCCTTTTCTATTATGGCCTGACTGCTGATTCTATCTGCGCTCGGGTTGTCCAGTATTTTCCCCATTCTCATTTCTGGGTTTTTCATATGGCCGTTCAGGGCTCTTATTTTGATAGCGTCACGACGGGGCTTCCGGCTGTCAAAGCCGAGTCGCGTTGTGACAGCTGTTTCCCATTTCATTGATTACGTTCTCCTTTCCTGATTGGCCGTGATTCATCCTTTGAGGGAGCAGCTGAGATTGATTTCTCGCTGCGACTTTCACAACGTTGGACTGGAGTTCCTAACCCCGACTCCAGTCTCCCTTTTGATTCATCGCTCTCTGTAAGTGTTATTCCTACTCAGAGTATTCTATCTTATCGCTTAGCCTTAGTCAATGTTCGTATTTTTGCCCCACATGGCTGTTTATTTTGTCATTGTGTCTTTCGTTAATAAAACATGCAAACTCACTGGTTGGCATATAGCGTCTCAATGATGCCCCGTAAGGGACATCCTTGTCAGTAGGTCGCAGCCAAACGAGATGCCGGTCACTGTGAGTTTGTTTTTTGGGCTTGTGTTTTTTTCCTTCCTTTTTTTTTCGTGTACCAGCGTGTTGGGAAATGGCGTCGCCAGGGAGGGGTTATTCCTTGAACTTGAGCTACGAGCTGATCGTGTTCCTAATAGAGGTGGATGGCCTCCTCTCCAACACTCGTCGCAACGTCAATCCCAATGACCCACGCTGGTACTTGGACCTCGTCGAGGCGGCAATTAAGCGCAATCCTCGCCATGCCGACCACGCCGAGGTCAGGAAGAGGATGGCGGAGATTATGGCACTTCGGGAGAAGACCCGTGGACTGGAGAGGAATCCCAGCAGGAAGCCGAAGGTGAGGCATCCCCGCTCCTCACCTCAGGATCAGGTTCCTGTCACCCATCCAGCCCAGGAGTCCACGTCACCAAAGTGCCGTTCCCATCCGCACCGGAGGAAGAGGACAGCCAGGACCCCCCATGAAGAGAAGCAGTGGGCAGCTGAGCTCATCAGGGGTCGTGTGACTGAAGCTCGCTCTTTCTCCCATCCCAGTCAAATTCTGAAGAGTGTAGTGATGGTGGTTAGACTGGTGGAGATCCATCCTGAACTCTATGATTTTCCCGAGTACGCTGACCTGTTAGCCTCTGTCTCTGTGCAGCAGCGGCGTTTCCCAGATCGGACCTTAGCCTCGCCCTCTGCCGGTACACGTTGTCACCCTGCTCACAATCAGCCTCAGCGAGATCCCCGTCCAGATCCTATTCTGGACCCCCGTAAGAACTCTGCCTGCCAGCCAGCTGTTATCCCTGTGTCACAACGGAAGGGACAGACGGCAGCCTCAGCCTCGGGGTCATCCGTCCCCGCTGTTCCGTCAGCTTCTCGTCCCCGGACTGCCTCGGCTCCTCCTCCCTCCTCCTCGGCGCTCTCTCCAGCTGCTGTGAGCTCTACGAGTCCTGCCCCAGCCGCGCCCATCACCGATCCCGTGCGAGCGGCTCCTCTTCGTCTTTCTGGGGGGCCCTCCATCACCATCCATGGGGGAAACGGGAGAACCAAGCCCTCTGCAGCAGTTACCATCGTTCCTCAGAAGAACAGGCAAGTGCTGTTTCATTCTTTCACTCCATATAATGAATTGCCTTGTCTGACTCCTGGGGGTGGAGTTCGGGGTTCACAGTCCCCTGAGCTCCCTCCACCTGCTGTAGCCAAAAATATTGAACCTGCATCCCCTGTGTCTCCTTCCCCTCTCTGCGAGCGTCCCCCGGTGCCAGGAATAGACCGCCGGACGAAGAAGAAGCTTGCGGCCCTGGAGAGCCTGGTGCCAGCCCCACAGCCACATCACGGGCAGGGGAGGAGGGCAGACTGCTGTTTGGAGCCTGCGCTGACGATCAAGCATCCCCGGGTCTCCGTGGAGGAGCAGTCAGATCCAGCAGGTCACGGACCCCCTGCCACACGCCGTGCAGGCCCTCGGCATGGACTTCAGTGCCAGGGAGTTCCCAGACTGTGACGACCATCATGCCGGCTGCGGAGCCCACCGCAATCGAGTCGGAACCAGGAATGGACCTCCAGATCTTCGAGCCTGGATTGTCGGAGTCCTGGATGGCGATAGAGCCCGAGATCAGGCAAGTGCTCTATTTTGTCTTTCTCTTTTCCGTTCTGGAGCATTATTGCCTGTCTCTCGGGGAAACGAGCCGGGTGCAGCCAACCGCTGCATCCGAGCTTGTCTCGCCGGGCTCTGCCACTGCCAGTGATCCTGATCCCAGTTCTCTTTTTTCCTCTGAGCCTTTTCCCAGGGTCACCGGAGACGAGTCAGCTCCGGTCGTCGTGGAGGTTCCAGGTTCTTGCTTGGAGGTCATCCCTAGTGCTGCGCCGGCCCAGTTGGGGTCCGACGTGGATGCTGCTCCAGCCCAATCGGGGTCTGTTGTGGGTGCAGCTCTGGCCCGATCGTGGTCCAGCAAGGGCACAGCGCTGGTTCGGTTTGAGGACTGGTCCCTCATCTTTCCCCCAATCTCCCTCCACCGGGTGCCACTGGGGTTCCCCGTATTTGGCTTGGCTTCCCCTCGCTATCCCTTTTGGTAGGGAGGCCGCCTCCAAGCTTTCCCCTCCGGTCCTGGTGGCCTAAAGACGCGGGTTGGCCGCCCGGGACACTGCTTCGCCAGTTCGGCATTCTGGGTCGGCCGCCCGAAGGACTGCCTTGTTGGTTAGGCAACCCGGTCCGGCCGCCTGAGGTACTGTTTCTCTGGGCCTGGGACTGGGATAGGCCACCTGAACTGCTTTCTTTTCTCTCGGTCATTTGGAATCGGGATGCGGGTAGACCACCTGAACTGCCTTTTTTTTCCCCTCCCTCTCCATGCTCTACCGGCCGGCATCCCTGTAAGTTGGACTCAAAGACTTTTACTGGCTGACAGTCAAAGGTGTATGTTGTGTGTGTGCATCAGTCATTTGAAAAGAGAAAAAGAAGAAAATAGTGCAGTTGAGGAGCCAGTGGTTTAATTTGATGTGATAGGAATTTGTTTTTGCAATTTTCGTTAATCACAACCAATGTATACCCTTATATTTTTGACTGAAGTACCAGCTAGAAATATTTTGCACCTGAGCTTGCTCCGTGTCAGCTATTTTCTCACTGTATATGCGAGTTTGACACATAGCCACAGCATATTTATAGGTGGGAATGCTCTTATTTAACAGATCCTAATTGTAGTTATCCCTTCCTGCTTAGTCTTCAGTTTATCATCTTTTCAATGCATTATGCTTTTTACACAGGGCATTGTAGCCTGTCACTAACGACCGAAGTTGCTACTATCCTGTGTTGACTAAAACCAGAGAAACAAACTAAACCGGCATGTCAAGATGTCACTGCACTAATGATTCTGCTTCATGCAGTGTGTCTACCCACAATTTTTGTTTCACATGGGTTAGCGTTACATTAACATTCTATCCTATGTAGTGTGTATGCAGATATAGGTTTTTTTTTTTTTTTTTTTAAGTTTTTGTAAAGGGTATACAGGTCGTTACAGCAATGCATTGTTTACATTTTCATCACATGTTCCCTTATTTTCTGATATCTGACAACATTGGAAGATTAATTCTTACAACACCCCTTTTTTTTTTTTTTAAAGAGAAAGAAAAAGTGAAATTAAAGAGAAAAAAACAAAAAACAAAAAAAAACAAACAAACCAGCAAAAAACAAACAAAAAGAAAAAGTAAGTAAATAAAGATAAAAGAGCATCTGAGTAGTGTTGGAACAAAGAGCGGAACCATTATTGAAATGGTATTTGTCAAAGATTAGATCTAATGGAAGACACATATGCGATCCAGGGTTGCCAAAAGTTCATGAACCCATCCATGTCCTGTCTCAGTGCGAATGTCAACTTTTCCATCGAGTAAATGTCTTGGATCACGTTAATCCAATCTTCAGGTGTAGGACAGTCCTTCAACATCCATTTTTTAGTTAGAGCTTTTTTGCTTGCCAATATTAAAACATTGAATAAGTATTTTTCTCCTCGTCTTTCCAGTGAGTCCGGTAGTAAACCCAAATACAAAGTTACAAAAGAAAAGGGAACTGTTATTTTGAATATTTTCCCCAATATTGTCTGTACATTGGTCCAATATTGGTGGATAACTGGGCATGACCAAAACACATGAAAATGATTTGCAGTCTTTTCACCACACAAGCGCCAACAGTTCAATCCCTTATGGGTAAATTTGTTTTGTGCAGGTGTTCTGAAAAATCTTACCAAGTTTTTCCATCCAAATTCTCTCCACTGCAGGGATGAGGTACTTTTCCATTGCTGTTTATTTAGCTTTTCCCATATTTCCAGTTGTAAAGTGAAATTCCCCTCTTTTTCCCATCTCTCTTTTATATAAGATGTGTTGTCTCCTTTTAAGTCTTGAAGACCTTGGTATATTTTAGAAATGTATCTGATCCCTGGGATCCCTTTATATGCCATTAAGAAGACCTTCAGAACACCTGACTGGGCCCTTTCCAAAACCTCCTTTTTAAGTATATTGTTTATGTGGTGTCTAAGCTGGAAGAACCTGTAAAGGTCTTGATTTATTAGGCCTTGTTTTTTCAAATCTTCAAAACTTCTTAAGATTTGCCCTTTAAAAAAATCGTAATATTTTATCAGCCCTTTCTCCTTCCACTTTTTAAATCTGGTGTCTGTTTTATTAGGAGTAAAGTCCTGATCATAGGCAATCCATTGCAGAAGTCGATAGGGCTCTGGTGCGGCAAGGAGTCTGGCAACCCTGCGGTGGGAGAGAGAGGACAAGGGGTAAATATTGTAAAATTTCAGAGATTATGATAATGATTTGCTTGTTTGCTTACAGGTGCTGAGGTAAAGTTCGACAATGCGCAGGATGGCTGGAGACTTCGGCGCCACAGTAGAGGGTCCCAGAAGAGGTAGGGGCTCCGGGGGTAGAGTGACGTGATTTGGAGAAAATGAGAGAACAGGTTAGGGAAAATGTTGGTAAGTGCACTTTAGAGGGTAAGGGGAAGAGAGGGTCCAGATTTAGTCTCCACAGAGCAAGGATTCAATCTGCCTGTGTGGAGGTCCACAGTCCGCCTGGGAGTCCTGGAGCAAAGAGGGGAGATAAATAGAAGGAGCAATGTGCTACTTTCCTTTTCTATTATGGCCTGACTGCTGATTCTATCTGCGCTCGGGTTGTCCAGTATTTTCCCCATTCTCATTTCTGGGTTTTTCATATGGCCGTTCAGGGCTCTTATTTTGATAGCGTCACGACGGGGCTTCCGGCTGTCAAAGCCGAGTCGCGTTGTGACAGCTGTTTCCCATTTCATTGATTACGTTCTCCTTTCCTGATTGGCCGTGATTCATCCTTTGAGGGAGCAGCTGAGATTGATTTCTCGCTGCGACTTTCACAACGTTGGACTGGAGTTCCTAACCCCGACTCCAGTCTCCCTTTTGATTCATCGCTCTCTGTAAGTGTTATTCCTACTCAGAGTATTCTATCTTATCGCTTAGCCTTAGTCAATGTTCGTATTTTTGCCCCACATGGCTGTTTATTTTGTCATTGTGTCTTTCGTTAATAAAACATGCAAACTCACTGGTTGGCATATAGCGTCTCAATGATGCCCCGTAAGGGACATCCTTGTCAGTAGGTCGCAGCCAAACGAGATGCCGGTCACTGTGAGTTTGTTTTTTGGGCTTGTGTTTTTTTCCTTCCTTTTTTTTTCGTGTACCAGCGTGTTGGGAAATGGCATCGCCAGGGAGGGGTTATTCCTTGAACTTGAGCTACGAGCTGATCGTGTTCCTAATAGAGGTGGATGGCCTCCTCTCCAACACTCGTCGCAACGTCAATCCCAATGACCCACGCTGGTACTTGGACCTCGTCGAGGCGGCAATTAAGCGCAATCCTCGCCATGCCGACCACGCCGAGGTCAGGAAGAGGATGGCGGAGATTATGGCACTTCGGGAGAAGACCCGTGGACTGGAGAGGAATCCCAGCAGGAAGCCGAAGGTGAGGCATCCCCGCTCCTCACCTCAGGATCAGGTTCCTGTCACCCATCCAGCCCAGGAGTCCACGTCACCAAAGTGCCGTTCCCATCCGCACCGGAGGAAGAGGACAGCCGGGACCCCCCATGAAGAGAAGCAGTGGGCAGCTGAGCTCATCAGGGGTCGTGTGACTGAAGCTCGCTCTTTCTCCCATCCCAGTCAAATTCTGAAGAGTGTAGTGATGGTGGTTAGACTGGTGGAGATCCATCCTGAACTCTATGATTTTCCCGAGTACGCTGACCTGTTAGCCTCTGTCTCTGTGCAGCAGTGGCGTTTCCCAGATCGGACCTTAGCCTCGCCCTCTGCCGGTACACGTTGTCACCCTGCTCACAATCAGCCTCAGCGAGATCCCCGTCCAGATCCTATTCTGGACCCCCGTAAGAACTCTGCCTGCCAGCCAGCTGTTATCCCTGTGTCACAACGGAAGGGACAGACGGCAGCCTCAGCCTCGGGGTCATCCGTCCCCGCTGTTCCGTCAGCTTCTCGTCCCCGGACTGCCTCGGCTCCTCCTCCCTCCTCCTCGGCGCTCTCTCCAGCTGCTGTGAGCTCTACGAGTCCTGCCCCAGCCGCGCCCATCACCGATCCCGTGCGAGCGGCTCCTCTTCGTCTTTCTGGGGGGCCCTCCATCACCATCCATGGGGGAAACGGGAGAACCAAGCCCTCTGCAGCAGTTACCATCGTTCCTCAGAAGAACAGGCAAGTGCTGTTTCATTCTTTCACTCCATATAATGAATTGCCTTGTCTGACTCCTGGGGGTGGAGTTCGGGGTTCACAGTCCCCTGAGCTCCCTCCACCTGCTGTAGCCAAAAATATTGAACCTGCATCCCCTGTGTCTCCTTCCCCTCTCTGCGAGCGTCCCCCGGTGCCAGGAATAGACCGCCGGACGAAGAAGAAGCTTGCGGCCCTGGAGAGCCTGGTGCCAGCCCCACAGCCACATCACGGGCAGGGGAGGAGGGCAGACTGCTGTTTGGAGCCTGCGCTGACGATCAAGCATCCCCGGGTCTCCGTGGAGGAGCAGTCAGATCCAGCAGGTCACGGACCCCCTGCCACACGCCGTGCAGGCCCTCGGCATGGACTTCAGTGCCAGGGAGTTCCCAGACTGTGACGACCATCATGCCGGCTGCGGAGCCCACCGCAATCGAGTCGGAACCAGGAATGGACCTCCAGATCTTCGAGCCTGGATTGTCGGAGTCCTGGATGGCGATAGAGCCCGAGATCAGGCAAGTGCTCTATTTTGTCTTTCTCTTTTCCGTTCTGGAGCATTATTGCCTGTCTCTTGGGGAAACGAGCCGGGTGCAGCCAACCGCTGCATCCGAGCTTGTCTCGCCGGGCTCTGCCACTGCCAGTGATCCTGATCCCAGTTCTCTTTTTTCCTCTGAGCCTTTTCCCAGGGTCACCGGAGACGAGTCAGCTCCGGTCGTCGTGGAGGTTCCAGGTTCTTGCTTGGAGGTCATCCCTAGTGCTGCGCCGGCCCAGTTGGGGTCCGACGTGGATGCTGCTCCAGCCCAATCGGGGTCTGTTGTGGGTGCAGCTCTGGCCCGATCGTGGTCCAGCAAGGGCACAGCGCTGGTTCGGTTTGAGGACTGGTCCCTCATCTTTCCCCCAATCTCCCTCCACCGGGTGCCGCTGGGGTTCCCCGTATTTGGCTTGGCTTCCCCTCGCTATCCCTTTTGGTAGGGAGGCCGCCTCCAAGCTTTCCCCTCCGGTCCTGGTGGCCTAAAGACGCGGGTTGGCCGCCCGGGACACTACTTCGCCAGTTCGGCATTCTGGGTCGGCCGCCCGAAGGACTGCCTTGTTGGTTAGGCAACCCGGTCCGGCCGCCTGAGGTACTGTTTCTCTGGGCCTGGGACTGGGATAGGCCACCTGAACTGCTTTCTTTTCTCTCGGTCATTTGGAATCGGGATGCGGGTAGACCACCTGAACTGCCTTTTTTTTCCCCTCCCTCTCCATGCTCTACTGGCCGCATCCCTGTAAGTTGGACTCAAAGACTTTTACTGGCTGACAGTCAAAGGTGTATGTTGTGTGTGTGCATCAGTCATTTGAAAAGAGAAAAAGAAGAAAATAGTGCAGTTGAGGAGCCAGTGGTTTAATTTGATGTGATAGGAATTTGTTTTTGCAATTTTCGTTAATCACAACCAATGTATACCCTTATATTTTTGACTGAAGTACCAGTTAGAAATATTTTGCACCTGAGCTTGCTCCGTGTCAGCTATTTTCTCACTGTATATGCGAGTTTGACACATAGCCACAACATATTTATAGGTGGGAATGCTCTTATTTAACAGATCCTAATTGGATCTGTTATCCCTTCCTGCTTAGTCTTCAGTTTATCATCTTTTCAATGCATTATGCTTTTTACACAGGGCATTGTAGCCTGTCACTAACGACCGAAGTTGCTACTGTCCTGTGTTGGCTAAAACCAGAGAAACAAACTAAACCGGCATGTCAAGATGTCACTGCACTAATGATTCTGCTTCATGCAGTGTGTCTACCCACAATTTTTGTTTCACATGGGTTAGCGTTACATTAACATTCTATCCTATGTAGTGTGTATGCAGATATAGGTTTTTTTTTTTGTTTTTTTTTATTTAAGTTTTTGTAAAGGGTATACAGGTCGTTACAGCAATGCATTGTTTACATTTTCATCACATGTTCCCTTATTTTCTGATATCTGACAACATTGGAAGATTAATTCTTACAACACCCCTTTTTTTTTTTTTTTTTTTAAAGAGAAAGAAAAAGTGAAATTAAAGAGAAAAAAACAAAAAACAAAAAAAAAACAAACAAACCAGCAAAAAACAAACAAAAAGAAAAAGTAAGTAAATAAAGATAAAAGAGCATCTGAGTAGAGTTGGAACAAAGAGCGGAACCATTATTGAAATGGTATTTGTCAAAGATTAGATCTAATGGAAGACACATATGCGATCCAGGGTTGCCAAAAGTTCATGAACCCATCCATGTCCTGTCTCAGTGCGAATGTCAACTTTTCCATCGAGTAAATGTCTTGGATCACGTTAATCCAATCTTCAGGTGTAGGACAGTCCTTCAACATCCATTTTTTAGTTAGAGCTTTTTTGCTTGCCAATATTAAAACATTGAATAAGTATTTTTCTCCTCGTCTTTCCAGTGAGTCCGGTAGTAAACCCAAATACAAAGTTACAAAAGAAAAGGGAACTGTTATTTTGAATATTTTCCCCAATATTGTCTGTACATTGGTCCAATATTGGTGGATAACTGGGCATGACCAAAACACATGAAAATGATTTGCAGTCTTTTCACCACACAAGCGCCAACAGTTCAATCCCTTATGGGTAAATTTGTTTTGTGCAGGTGTTCTGAAAAATCTTACCAAGTTTTTCCATCCAAATTCTCTCCACTGCAGGGATGAGGTACTTTTCCATTGCTGTTTATTTAGCTTTTCCCATATTTCCAGTTGTAAAGTGAAATTCCCCTCTTTTTCCCATCTCTCTTTTATATAAGATGTGTTGTCTCCTTTTAAGTCTTGAAGACCTTGGTATATTTTAGAAATGTATCTGATCCCTGGGATCCCTTTATATGCCATTAAGAAGACCTTCAGAACACCTGACTGGGCCCTTTCCAAAACCTCCTTTTTAAGTATATTGTTTATGTGGTGTCTAAGCTGGAAGAACCTGTAAAGGTCTTGATTTATTAGGCCTTGTTTTTTCAAATCTTCAAAACTTCTTAAGATTTGCCCTTTATTTGCCCTTCTTAAGATTTGCCTGATTGCTGGGGTCTTTCTGCAACTGTGGGGGTCCTCCCTACAGTTGATAGTGCTATGAGATGACTGTTGTTGTGAAATGGCGCTATATAAATAAAGTTGAATTGAATTGAATTGAATTAAAAAAAATCGTAATATTTTATCAGCCCTTTCTCCTTCCACTTTTTAAATCTGGTGTCTGTTTTATTAGGAGTAA
Source organism: Pholidichthys leucotaenia (assembly GCA_020510985.1). NCBI lineage: Eukaryota > Metazoa > Chordata > Actinopteri > Cichliformes > Pholidichthyidae > Pholidichthys > Pholidichthys leucotaenia. The sequence continues at coordinate 287,255,007 of CM035837.1, forward strand.
AGTCCTGATCATAGGCAATCCATTGCAGAAGTCGATAGGGCTCTTTAGTTTGATTCTCTCTGACTATCTTAAACCAAATTTTTAGCGGGGTCTCTATCCACGGGTTAGTGTTATTCAAAAGCTTAGGTAAGGCATTGTTCCCTATTATCGCCTGTAGGGGGATGTCACTTGTTATTTGGCATTCGATCTCCTTCCATTGTGCAGTGTAGACTGGGTTACATATCTCTACTAAAGTTTTAATTTGTGCGGCTTTAAAGTAGTCCCTGATATTTGGCAGCGCGAGCCCACCTTTGTCTTTGTTTAGCTGTAGGGTTCTATATCTGATTCTAGGTCTCTTGCCCTGCCATATGAATCTTGAGATCCTTCTGTCCAGCTCCTGCCATGTTTTTTTGGGAGGTTCTACCGGTATTGTTTGGAAAAGGTATAGAAGACGTGGAAGTATATTCATTTTGACTGCTTCAATTCTTTGTGCAGTACCCAAGAATGGTATCATATTCCATCTTGCTAGGTCAGATTTTATTTTTGTCACCAGTGGATCATAGTTTAGTGATATAATTTTGTTGAGTTGTTTCGGGATATTGACCCCCAGATATTTCATAGATTCCGACTCCCAGTTAGTTTTGAGTTTGCTTAGTGAATAATGATTTGGGTCATAGTTGAATGTTAAAACTTGGGTTTTATGCATGTTTAATTTGTACCCCGATAAATCTCCATACTCTGAAAAAACTGAGGTTAGTTCTGGTAAAGAAGTGTCCGGCTGCCCTAGGTATATTAAAATGTCATCAGCAAAGAGTGCTATTTTATGTTCCTTCTGACCAAGTGTAATACCTTGAATTTTTTGGTTTTGTCTTATCCATTGGCTCAGAGGTTCTATGAAGATTGCAAAGAGCAGTGGAGACAGGGGGCAGCCCTGACGACATCCTCTTTCCAGTTCAAAAGATGATGATAAATTACCGTTAATCCTTATTTTAGCTGTTGGTTTTTTATATAATGCCTGTATAGTTCTAATGAAGTTGTTATGAAAATTGAAACTGGATAAGATTCTATATAGAAAAGACCAGTCAACCGAATCGAATGCTTTTTCAGCATCTAATCCCAATATGACTGCATTTAAGTTATATTTTTTTATATGATGAATTATGTGTAAAGTGCGTCGAATGTTGTCTTGTGTCTGTCTTTGTCTTATAAAACCTGTTTGGTCTAAATGAATTAGGTCTGTCAGTATATTTTCTAACCTTTTGGCAAGGATAATGGTAAAAAGCTTATAGTCCTGATTTAGTACACTGATTGGTCTGTAGTTGGAGCACTGTAGTTTATCCTTTTCAGGTTTAGGTATAACTGCAATGACCCCTTCTCTCCAGGAGGGGGGGATTTCCCCTGTGTGGAGGACATAATTAAATGTTTTCAGGAGGAGAGGAGATAGTTGCTGTTTAAAGGTTTTGTACCACTCTGCTGTATAGCCATCAGCTCCTGGGGATTTGTTAGCTTTAAGTTTCATAATTGCTTTTTCCAATTCTTTAGGATGTATTTCTGACAGTAGTGTTTTATTTTGTGACTCCGTAAGTTGGGGAAGGTTTAATGTGTTTAGGAATGCCTCGGATGCGTTTTTATGTTTTTTGTGGGAGTATAAGTTCTTATAGTAATTCTCGAAGCTTTTAAGAATATCCTGAATTCTGAATTTTATTTCCTTTGATACTGGGTCTCTGATTTTGTAGATTGCTCTTTCTGTTTGATGTTTCCTCAATTTATAGGCTAGCAATTTTGCCGATTTACTGCCTGCTTCATAGTATTTTTGTTTCAAAAATGTAAGTTTCTTCTGGATTTCTATTGTGTAGATCTCATTTATTTGGTTTTTAATTTCCTTAATCTTGAGCGAGTCAGTAGAATGAGTGTTGCCTTTGTGTTCTTTTTCTAGGTTCCTAAGTTCTGACTCTAATGTGGATAGTTTTTCTTGTCTTAGTTTCTTTTGGGTTGCCAGTTTTGCAATAATCTTTCCTCTTATTACAGCTTTGCATGCATCCCACAGTATTAAAGGGGATACTTCTCCATTATCGTTATCTTCCAAATATCTGAGAATATCTGATTCCAATTCATCTTTCAATGGTCCTTTCAGGACATTTGAATTTAACCTCCAAGAAAATGTATTATTTGTGTATTTTTGAATATTTAAGTCCATGTAGATCGGACTGTGGTCAGAGAGATCCATCAGTCCTATTTTACATGTTTTTACTCTTCCAATGTCTCTATTAAACATAAAAAAAATAGTCAATCCTTGAGTAAGATGAATGTGGAGTTGAGTAAAATGTATAGTCTTTTACACTGGGGTTGAGTTCCCTCCACACGTCACAGATTCCCATTTCTTTTAGTAGCATCCGAGTCTTCCTGTTTTGGGTGTTATTTTGATGTGGAGAATTACCAGAAGCATCCCAGTATGGATTCAGTCTAAGATTGAAGTCCCCACCACATATCACTAAACCTTGAGCTTTAGTTATCATTAGGTCGAATACATTTTTATAAAATTTCCAGTTAGCCCCTGGGGGAGCATACACATTCAGCAGGGTGATATCTTCTCCCTCTAGCCGCCCAGTTACCAAACTGTATCTCCCTTCTTTATCTTTGTGTTCTGATTTTTTTTCAAATGTAATTTTGGTAGATATCAATGTCGCTACTCCTCTCCTCCTCCCTGACTTATATGAAGATGAAGAGATCATTTTAAACCCTTGTCTACTGAGTTTATTGTGTTCCACGTCTGTTAGGTGGGTTTCTTGTAAAAATATTATTCCTGCTTTGTCTTTTTTCATTTTGCCTAGAATCTTGGATCTTTTAACTGGATTCAGGATTCCTTTTACATTATATGAAATTATTTTGGTTACACCTTGTTTCTCCATTGTGTTGTTTTGTTTAGTATAACTGTGTAGTGGCCCTCATTTGTGCTACTCAGAAACTGAAAGAACATTAAAAACAAGAAAAACATTAAGAACATAGTGTATAAAACTTTAAAACAAAAAGCTGTCAGAAGAACTTCCTGAGCTGAGGTCTTTTTAAAGACCCTGGAAGAGCCTTGATGGAGTGAAGGCCCTGAGGGAAATTCCTCAAACTCTGTTACATGTTGAGGGCCCTCTCTTACACCTGTAAGCTGCCCCATGCTTTTAACGTGAGTTTCAGAACCCAATCCAAACTTGTAATGATTTTTTTTTTTTCCTATTATGCCTAAACCCTGTGAAATTGTGTGCACCCTCCCACCCCCATCACATCAAACATTCACGCAAAAACAGTATTTGTTAGTATGAGGAGAACATGTGGATTATTGTCACATTTCTATTTTAACAAGTTTTTTTTTTTTTTTTTTTTTTTATTACAAAGACTTATTTGTTTCAAATATTATGACTGTTCCATGAAATGTTTTACCACATGCTGAATACGCATCTCCTTTAATGTTTGTTTCCTTGTATGAGGGGGGTTGGATGTGCGGATTGATTCAAGAGAGAAAAAAAAAAAAAAAAAAGGTCGCTATTCCAACCTGAAAACGGACAGTTTATCCGCGACGCTCTGGCGCTGGGTTTCCCGCTGCTGGTCTGTGGATTTTGAAGGTCTTTGTGTTGTCCATGTTTGCGCTTTGATCTTCTCACTCGGGTCTGCTGCGGGTTTAAATACCGTTACCGGGAGCCCTCTTTTCGCCATGTCAGCTGTTGCTTCTTCCGCCGAATTATAGAGACACGTTTCATCGCCGTAGAAGACCCTTAACTTCGCAGGAAATGGAGTCTGAAAGCGCAATTTCTTCTCTCTTAACACCTTTTTCGCGTCATTGTATTCCCTGCGCTTTTTAAGGACCTCCGGGGCGTAATCGTGTTCCACGTAGACTTTTCTCTCCTGGTGCATAAATCCTTTTTTCTGCCAGGCCAGTCTTACAACCTCTTGTTTTATTTTGAAATTGGAAAATCTTACCAACACCGAACGTGGGGGCGCTTCCGCCGCCGGCCTAGCGGCTAATGAACGATGTGCCTTTTCTATCTTCAAGTCGGTGGTTTGTGGAATATCCAATTTCTCTCTTAGTAAGGATTCCACGCATTCTGCCATGAGTTAAAACCGTTTTCGGCTCCTTCTATCAGACCATGAATTCTTATGTTGTCTCTTCTTTGTCTTCCTTCTTGGTCGGTTAGCTTAGCCTCTATAGATGCTTGTCTTTTGCGTAGGTCCAGCACAGAATCTTCGAGCACTTTTATTCGATCCTCTGTTTCCAAGATTCGGTTCTCGGCCTGGTCCACTCTGCTGTTTGTCCTTTTCAATTCTTCTCTGAATTCCCGAAATTCGGCCGTAACTTCTCGGCGAAATCGTCGTAGTTCCTCAAATAGTGATTTCAGGCTAACCTTTTTGTTAGCTATCACCAGTTCCTCGTCTTCTGAACGGAGATCTTCCAGTTCAGATTCTCCGGCCGATACGTGTCCTGGCCTGGAGAATTTCAGTTTCTTCTGTTTTCCTTTAGACATGATGATTTTGTCTTTTGATTTTCACTCCTCCAAAAATCCGTTAAGTTTGATTTTCAAGGTGTTATCCTGGATTGGGTCTGAGAGCTTCAGTGTTAAGCTGCAGTCGCCATGGCGTCCAGACCGGAAGTCCAGATATAGTTTTTTGAATTAGAGTGAATTCAAAGCACTTTTTTTTTTTCACCTGGTAACCGGACATTTTACTGTGAAGATCAGTTTCAGTTAGAGTGTACTCATTTGCCGTGAAGGGGGAAGGCAAAGGGGAGAAGAATCCCATTTTAATGGCAATATTTGTAGACACGGATTTGCATCCTAAGATTTTTTGTTTAATGTTTCCCCAAAACTGCAGTTTCCTTAATGTAGATATGTGCAAGTTGAAGAATGAGCTGCTTGTTTTGTTTTGTTTTGTTTTTTATAGTTTCAGCAGTTTTATCCAGGGCTGGGTTTGCTCAGAAACATTTCCCATCTAAAGGAGGGAAATGACTAAATTAAGTTGATGTAAAACATAATCTTTAGACTTGAAACATAAAGAACTAGAAAAGCACTCGGAGAGCGCAGACCTCCGCCAAGCACCACAGTTCCCCCCATACAGTGTTTGTGTGTACGTTTTCAGATTCCTTGACCACGAAAACATATGACTAGCAATTGGATTGACAATGATAGGATTAGTGGTTGAGTAGTTATTCACGAAAATGACATTTTCCGTAATGGCGGCCACAGTTCCGGCCATACAGTGTTTGTGTGTACGTTTTCAGATTCCTTGACCACGAAAACATATGACTAGCAATTGGATTGACAATGATAGGATTAATGTTTCAGTAGTTATTCAGGAAAATGGCATTTTCCGTAATGGTGGCCACAGTTCCCCCCCTACAATGTTTGTGTGTATGTTTTCAGATTCCTTGACCATGAAAACATATGACTAGCAATTGGATTGACAATGATAGGATTTGTGGCGGTTTGAGATAACCCCCACAACAAACTGAGACAGACACAGCACTCGGCTAGAGCAAAAAACAGAACAGTGAAATGTGTGTATTAATGTCTACAGGCAGCCCCGCTCCTTCTGGCTTGTTTCGGCTCAGTACTGTGATGTTAATGTCCCATTCATGCATTGTGTTCATGCTTCCTGTTCTCACTATGTCTCTCAAATGCAAATGCCATACCCACTGCTGTAAATGCCCTTTCATGCATTGTTTGTAACTGGTATAAATACCGCACATATTCTGTAACTCATTCTCTCTTTGACTGCTGCTGCTGACACACACACCCAGTGTCCCCTTTGCAGAGAGCCACGGGGCTCGCTCCTGCGCGCGCTCACAGCGCAGGGGCGAGTTTCGCTGTGCCGCTTGGGGTCCCCTTATCTTATCATCTGCCATATTGGTGACCCGACGCTGAAAAAAACACGCTGCCGGCGAACGCAGCACCCGGCGGTGATGCTCCAACGACAAGCGAATGCAGCAGCTGCCTTCTGCTTCAGTGAACTCTCAGGACATTATCCATGACCGGGAAAGCCGCAGCAAACTCCATGGTGGGATCTGCACGCCTAGATCGGCACATCCACGCTGGACCGGCCGCGCTCACAGCTCCTCCACACGAGAGCGCATGCACCTCATCCCCTCTCCACGACGGCGACCTCCATGGCCAACGGAGAATGCAGCGCGTGGACCTGAACGCACCATGGCCGAGCGAGTGACAAAGATCGTCTCCTCCCTCTCACCACTCCAATCTGCACGAGCGCGAGGGACAAAGATCGTCTACTTCCTTTCACCGCTCCAACACATCGAACAGGGATGATTACACTCCCTGACCCTGTCTCCTCTCCAGCTGGCCCAACAACGCACGGAGCCCCGGCACACGCACCGGGGGGTTACGCGGACGGCGCACCTCGCACAGGACGCATATGGCTCGGCAGACCCCCATCCTCCTTCGCCGCTGCACACAGGCCCTTCAAGGTTGCTCGTACACCTGAGGCACGCACGCAGCATGCACGAAGGATTTGCTAATGGTCTCAGCCACGGTGCACAAGGGAAATTCAGCGGTTTGCGGTTTCCGAGAGCTTTAAGGTTGTGCCTGCACCTAAAGTCAACACGCCAGTCCCTCTGCTTTTATTACAGCCGCCACGCAGCCTCGTCTTTTCTTCACGGCCGCTATTAATCCTTGCAGGACTTAACCGCGAGAGGAGCCAGTGACTAATTTTTCTTCTTGTGATCTCCGCACGTTCAACAGGACAGCCCCTCGACATCGCGGAACAACAAGCAATTTTTGCGCGGCCCGGACGATTTCACCGTCCCCGGCAGGCATTTACTACCCCCCACCCCCCTCCACCTTCGCCTGCACAGAGCTTTTCCTGCTCGCTGCCAAAGCTGAACTATCGAGGTCTTGGCCCCCTGCCGAGCCCTCTGGGGGGGAGCGTATGTGGCGGTTTGAGATAACCCCCACAACAGACTGAGACAGACACAGCGCTCGGCTAGAGCAAATAACAGAACAGTGAAATGTGCGTATTAATGTCTGCAGGCAGCCCCGCTCCTTCTGGCTTGTTTCGGCTCAGTACTGTGATGTTAATGTCCCATTCATGCATTGTGTTCATGCTTCCTGTTCTCACTGTGTCTCTCAAATGCAAATGCCATACCCACTTCTGTGAATGCCCTTTCATGCATTGTCTGTAACTGGTATAAATACCGCACATATTCTGTAACTCATTCTCTCTTTGACTGCTGCTGCTAACACACACTCTGTGTCTCTTTGCTGGAGAGCCTGAGGAACCCGCTCCAGTCTGCTCACACTAAGGGCTGGGGCGGAGTTCCTATGATGGCGGTGTGATTTAATAAACCTGCTTAAAACCTCACTTCGCTGCCTTTTATTTTATCTGTGCGGCGGTTTGAGATAACCCCCACAACAGACTGAGACAGACACAGCGCTCGGCTAGAGCAAATAACAGAACAGTGAAATGTGTGTATTAATGTCTACAGGCAGCCCCGCTCCTTCTGGCTTGTTTCGGCTCAGTACTGTGATGTTAATGTCCCATTCATGCATTGTGTTCATGCTTCCTGTTCTCACTGTGTCTCTCAAATGCAAATGCCATACCCACTGCTGTGAATGCCCTTTCATGCATTGTCTGTAACTGGTATAAGTACCGCACATATTCTGTAACTCATTCTCTCTTTGACTGCTGCTGCTGACACACACACTCTGTGTCTCTTTGCTGGAGAGCCTGAGGAACCCGCTCCAGTCTGCTCACACTAAGGGCTGGGGCGGAGTTCCTATGATGGCGGTGTGATTTAATAAACCTGCTTAAAACCTCACTTCGCTGCCTTTTATTTATCTGCCGCCATAGGATTAGTGGTTCAGTAGTTATTCAGGAAAATGGCATTTTGCGTAATGGCGGCCACAGTTCCCCCCATACAGTGTTTGTGTGTACGTTTTCAGATACCTTGACCATGAAAACATATGACTAGCAATTGGATTGACAATGATAGGATTAGTGGTTGACATAATGCACGGCTCAGGAGACACACACGCAGGCTCAGGATAGATTCAACAGCTTTATTAACAAACAGGGATGTGTGGCTGCGTGTCTGTGGAATAAGAATGTATTGGTGGTGGCGTCTGCATCAGGCACGGGGGTAGGAGGCCGTACAGCCGGACAACCCTATGGGAGGAAGCAGAGGGAGAAGGGTAACGGGCACCACACCAATACAGAGGATAATAATGGTTAGCTGGCTTACTTGGTTATGACAGGTGGCTGGCGTTGACAAGGGCGGAGCCCGGGAGACAGCGACCTGCAGTGCCTGTGGCAGCAGCGTAGAGACAGCGGCGAGATGAGGAAGTCCGCCGCCGGGGAAGTCCACCTGTGCACAGGGGAAGGCTAGAGGAGAGAGGTAAGGGGAGCTTACCCAGATAATCTTTGCTAGCAGGCTTGAGTTCCGTAGTAGCAAAAGGTGCTGAAGTAGAGAGACGGCTTCAGGCCGAAGCCCAGGGCAGAGTGGATTAAATACCTCGCCGCTGACGAGGAGCAGGTGTGCGCGCGGCTGGCGCCGCTGATGAGCAGCTGGTCATGACAGTACTCCCCCCTCTAGCAGCGCCTCCTGCCGATGGTTTTTCCGGGTGCGCTCGATGAAACTCAGAGATGAGAGACCGGTCCAACACCAGCGAGGAAGGCACCCATTGTCTCCACTCGGGTCCATAGCCCTCCCAGTCCACCAAATACTGCAACCCACGACCCCGGCGTCGGGCGTCCAAGATCTCAGTGACAGTCCAGGCCGGATGGCCACCAATCATCCGGGGAGCGGGGTGCGCCGCAGGTGGAGGGCAGAGGGGGTCAGAGACCACCGGTTTAATTTTGGAGACGTGAAAGGTGGGATGGATGCGGAGGGAGGAGGGAATAGCCACACGCACAGCCACCGGGTTGATAATCCTGGTTATGGGAAATGGGCCGATGAATCGTTGGGCCAGCTTTCTCCTCTCACCCTTTAGGTTGACGTCCTGTGCGGATACCCAAACTTGTTGTCCCACCTGGTAGGCAGGGGCAGGTCTCCTGTGCCGGTCCGCCGTGGATTTATTGCGCTCCGCCGTGCATAAAAGCGCATTGCGCGCCGTGGTCCAAAGGGAGCGACACCGCCTAAGGTGCGCCTGGACAGAGGGGACAGCCAACTCGCCCTCCTGCGCGGGGAATAGAGGTGGATCATATCCCAGGGATGCTTTAAAGGGAGACATCCCGATGGCAGAGGAGCGAGAGGTGTTGTGGGTGTACTCCACCCAGGCGAGGTGAGAGCTCCAGGACGTGGGCTTGGATGTAGTAACGCAGCGGAGGGCAGCCTCCAGCTCCTGGTTAGTCCGCTCACACTGCCCGTTAGACTGGGGGTGATGGCCGGAGGTGAGGCTTACTTTAGCTCCCAGGGCGTTGCAAAAGGACCTCCAGACGTCCGAAGAGAACTGGGGGCCACGGTCAGAGACCACGTCGACCGGGATTCCATGCAGTCTGACCACGTGTTGGATGAGGAGGTCCGCCATCTCCAAGGCTGAGGGGAGTCCACGTAGGGGCACAAAGTGGGCGGCCTTGGAAAAACGGTCAACGATGGTCAGAACTGTGTCAAAGTTGTTGGAGACAGGGAGCCCGGTGACGAAGTCTAGGGCGATGTGCGACCAGGGCCTGCCAGGGACGGGCAGGGGCTGGAGCAGGCCCGCAGGGGGAGTGTTACCTGACTTACTGGTGGTGCAGACGGGGCAGGCCCGGGCATAACGGGCGGCATCCTTCCGCAGACCTGGCCACCAAAAGGATCGCTGGAGGAGGTCGATCATCCGTGAAGCTCCAGGATGGCAGGTGAGCTTAGAGGTGTGGAGCCAGAGTATAACGTCCCCCCGGACGGCAGATGGCACGAAGAGCCTCCCCTCCGGTCCGCCGCCAGGGTCCGGTTCCGACTCCTGCGCCCTCCGGATCTTGTCTTCTATGTCCCAAGAAACAGCCCCCACGACGCACGACCTGGGCAGGATGGTGTGAACAGCGTCTTCTGTGGCCTCCGGGGCAAATTGCCTGGAGAGGGCATCGGGCAGGCCGTTCTTGGAGCCAGGCCTGTAAGTGATGTTGAATTTAAACCTTGCAAAGAACAGGGACCAGCGCGCCTGGCGGGCGTTCAGACGCTTGGCAGATCTTAGATACTCCAAGTTCTTGTGGTCAGTTAGGACCACAAAAGGCAAGGCTGCCCCCTCCAGCCAATGACGCCACTCTTGAAGCGCAAGCTTGATGGCAAGAAGCTCTCTGTCCCCCACGTCATAATTACGCTCCGCCGGGGACAGGCGCCGAGAGAAGAAAGCACAGGGTCGCTTGACTCCGTTGGCTGGAGACCGCTGGGACAGCACCGCCCCCACCCCCGTGTCCAAAGCGTCCACCTCCACTATGCACTGCAGCGCGGGATCGACCTGGCTGAGGACCCAGGAGGAGGAAAACTCCGTCTTCAGCGCCTGGAAGGCCATTGCTGCCTCTTCAGTCCACCGGAACGGGGTCTTAGGGGAGGTGAAGCGGGTCAGAGGCCCGACGATGGCTCCAAAATTTGGGACAAAGAGGTGGTAGAAATTGGCGAACCCGATGAATTGCTGAACCTGTTTCCTAGAGGTAGGTGTGGGCCAATCCACCACCGCTTTAATCTTCGCTGGGTCCGGAAGCACCTGGTCATGGGAGATGACGAACCCCAGGAAGGAAGTTGTTTTGGCGTAGAATTCACACTTCTCCGCCTTGACATATAGACGGTTCTCCAACAGTCTCTGCAGGACCCGCCTCACGTGGACCCGGTGCTCATCCCTGGACCTGGAGAAGATGAGGATGTCGTCCAGGTAGACGAATACAAACAGGCCGATGAAATCCCGGAGGACGTCATTAATGAGGCGCTGGAAGACGGCTGGAGCGTTGGTCAACCCAAACGGCATCACAAGGTATTCAAAATGACCGTTAGGGGTGCGGAAGGCTGTCTTCCACTCATCTCCCTCCCGGATCCGGACGAGGTGGTAAGTGCTGCGGAGATCCAGCTTAGTAAACCAGGTCGCCCCCTGGAGGGAGTGGAAGGCGGTATCCATGAGGGGCAGGGTGTACCGGTCCTTCTCCGTGATGTCATTGAGCGCTCGATAATCAATGCAAGGACGAAGGGAGCCGTCCTTCTTTCCCACGAAGAAGAACCCTGCGCCTACTGGAGAGGAAGATAGTCGGATGATCCCAGCGCTAAGCGACTCCTTCAAGTAGCTGTTCATGGCCTCCTTCTCTGGCGCTGACAGACTATAGAGGCGTCCTGAGGGTAGGGGCGCCCCCTGGCGGATGTTGATGGCACAGTCGTAGGGCCAGTGAGGAGGCAGAGACATCGCCTTGGACTTGCTGAAAACAGCACCCAGGTCGTGGAACTCTGAAGGCACAAGGGTGAGATCCGGGGGCGCGGTGTCCTTGGCTGTGAGAGGCGAGGACGGGGCGCAGGCAGCGGATTGAAGACAGGTGCCCATACAGAAGGTGCTCCAAGCGGACACTTTCTCAGTCTTCCAGTCCAAGGCGGGGTTGTGGAGGCGGAGCCAGGGGTATCCGAGAATGACAGGAGTAACCGAGGTGGGCAGGACGTAGAAGGAGATATCCTCCCGGTGGTTTCCTGAGATGATCACCGGAATGGGAGATGTTCGGTGGGTCACTTTTCCCAGGGAGACTCGGGAGAGATTAACCAGGGCGAGAGGAGAGTCGAGGGGGTGACAACGGATGCCCAATCGGGTTGCCAGGCTCTGTGAAATAAAGCTACCCTCCGCGCCTGAATCCACCAGTGCATGTGTGAGGTGCCCAGTGAGGTTGTGACAGAAGCGGATGGGCAGCGTCAAATGTGTGAGGGGATTTAACCGATTAGCGTCCGCAAGGCCCCCTACAGTGACTCGCGGACCTCCTCATTTGGCTTCTCCGGACAATGCTCCACCGTGTGCTGGCTACCCCCGCAATACATGCAAAGGCCCAGGTCACGGCGGCGTTGTTTCTCCACCAGGGGGAGCTTTGTCCGGCCCGTCACCATCGGTTCCGACTCCTCGGAGACCTCCGGCGGCGGCAACGCCAGGTGGCGAGCTTGGGGCAAGCACGCAGAGGCGCCCCGCGAGCGAGAAGACTGCTTCCGCTCTGAGGCGCGCTCGCGCAGCCTGTTATCCAAGCTGATGGCTAGGGAAATCAGCTCCGCCAGCATCTCCGGGATATCCCGGCCAGCCAGCTCATCTCTCAGATCAGAGTTTAGGCTGCGGAGGAAGATGCTGTAGAGCGCACGCTCTTCCCAGCCAACTTCCTCCGCGGTAACCCGGAAGTCGATCGCGTATTCGGCCGCTGATCGGCTCCCCTGTTGGAGGCCGAGAAGGCGGTCGACCTGGACACTGTCCAAACGCGAATGATCGAACACTTCCAGAAATTGTCGCACGAATTGGCCATAGGTGAGGGTGGCGTAGCTGGGCTTCACCATAATGGCGTAAGCCCAGGTAAGCGCACGACCCTCCAGGAGATTACCAATGTAGCCAATTCTGCTATGGTCTGAGGGAAAGTCTCCAGGAACGCGAAGGAACACGGACTCACACTGCATGATAAAACCCCGAGCTCCACCAAGTTTACCGCTAAAGTGAGCAGGAGTGGGGATTGGTGTGAGCCGTGCCGGCGCACCCAGAGCAAGCTGGGCAGCCACCGGAGCCGCAGGAGCTGCGCCACCCGGACGAGCCGAGGGGAACGGCTGCTGGGGGTCCAAGCGGTCTAATCGGTTAGTAATAATTGTTAATTGATTTAGTATCACCTGTTGTTGATAGGCTATTGAATCCACCCGAGCCTCGAGGGTGGAAAGACGGCGTGCGAGCCCGCTGTCTGCCGAGCCGCTCTGCTGAAGCCGTACTGACATAATGCACGGCTCAGGAGACACACACGCAGGCTCAGGATAGATTCAACAGCTTTATTAACAAACAGGGATGTGTGGCTGCGTGTCTGTGGAATAAGAATGTATTGGTGGTGGCGTCTGCGTCAGGCACGGGGGCAGGAGGCCGTACAGCCGGACAACCCTATGGGAGGAAGCAGAGGGAGAAGGGTAACGGGCACCACACCAATACAGAGGATAATAATGGTTAGCTGGCTTACTTGGTTACGACAGGTGGCTGGCGTTGACAAGGGCGGAGCCCGGGAGACAGCGACCTGCAGTGCCTGTGGCAGCAGCGTAGAGACAGTGGCGAGATGAGGAAGTCCGCCGCCGGGGAAGTCCACCTGTGCACAGGGGAAGGCTAGAGGAGAGAGGTAAGGGGAGCTTACCCAGATAATCTTTGCTAGCAGGCTTGAGTTCCGTAGTAGCAAAAAGTGCCGAAGTAGAGAGACAGCTTCAGGCCGAAGCCCAGGGCAGAGTGGATTAAATACCTCGCCACTGATGAGGAGCAGGTGTGCGCACGGCTGGCGCCACTGATGAGCGGCGAGTCATGACAGTGGTTCAGTATTTATTCACGAAAATGGCATTTTCCGTAATGGCGGTTTTCTTCTGGACGGTGATCCGGATCACCACCAAAATTTAATCAGTTCTTCTTTGTACCATTTCCAACAATGTCTGAAAGTTTCATCGAAATCCATCCAAAACTTTTTGAGTTATCTTGCTAACCAACAGACAGACAAACAGACAGACAAACAAACAGACAGACAAACCCCGCAGCAATTGGATTGACAATGATAGGATTAGTGTTTCAGTAGTTATTCACGAAAATGGCATTTTCCGTAATGGCGGTTTTCTTCTGGACGGTGATCCGGATCACCACCAAAATTTAATCAGTTCTTCTTTGTACCATTTCCAACAACGCCTGAAAGTTTCATCGAAATCCGTCCAAAACTTTTTGAGTTATCTTGCTAACCAACAGACAGACAAACAGACAGACAAACAAACAGACAAACCCCGGCAAAAACATTACCTCCTTGGCGGAGGTAATTATTTTGGGAGTTGTCTTGGTTAGATTTTGAAATGATTGGAGTAAAGTGGACTGGTGATCGTCCTGCCACTCAGAAATTCTGTTTTGGGGGATAACCGTCTACACCCCCTGTCCTTCCATGCTGGTCAGCCTTGTTATGCACACTTTCTTTGCCTGGTTTATAGTATTGGACTGTATTACTGGAGTGGTGGCTCAGTACCGGAGTGGTGGCTCAGTTGGTAGAGCATCCGCCCCACACCCGGGAGGCAGGAGTTCAAATCCCGGTCGGGTCATGCCAAAGACCATATAAAAGTGGAACTTCCTGCCGTCCAGCTTGGTGCTCAGCAATAACGGAATGGAGGAGGGAAATCTGTGGCGGCGCCTTGCATGGCAGCGGCCCTCTGATTCTGCACTGGGGTGTGTGTGATTTGACACTGTAGATAGGTAAAGCACAATCTCGTTCTACTGTACATGATTGGTTGTACGGTTGAATGACAATAAGGGTGATTTAATTTAATTTATTTATAGTTTGCTGACCTACTCTGTAGCGATTGTTTGTTTTTTTTTCTTCCCCTCAGTGGTTATATGGTACTTGTGCTTTTTTTTTTAGATGTACCTGTATCTTGGTTTTCTTGTTTATGAGTTTTGTTTTTTCCCCTTGGTGGTTTATGGTACTTGTGTACTTTTGGAAAGGTACCTGTATTTTGGTTTCTCGTGTTCCCTATCAGGCAGGATGTTATGTACATTTTTGTTTATCCTGATTCAACTGTGTTTTAGGAGATTCCTTGTATATTCTCTATTTGATTTTCTGTGTTTAGTCTCACCCTTTTCTTAGTTATCTTTGTTGCCCGATCCTTGTGGGGTTTTTTTTCTTCTCTTCTTGGTGTAGTATTTTCCTTTTTTTGCCCCCTCCGCCCTCCCTGGGTCGGCCCTGGTAGCCTTCTGGTTGGGGGGGAGGCCTGGATGTTATATTTGCGCCTGGAATGCGCCTTGTGAATGGGGGGTACTGTTATGGCCTAAGCGCTGATTCTATCCGCGCTCGAGTTGTCCAGTATTTTCCCCGTTTTCATGTCTGGGTTTTTCATATGGCCGTTCAGGGCTCTTATTTTGACAGCGTCACGACAGGACTTCCGGCTGTCAAAGCCGAGTTGCGTTGTGACAGCTGTTTCCCATTTCATTGATTAAGTTCTCTTTTCCTGATTGGCCGTGATTCATCATTTAAGGGAGCAGCTGAGATTGATTCCTCGCTGCGACCTTCACAACGTTGGACTGGAGTTCCTAACCCCGACTCCAGTCTCGCTTTTGATTCATCGCTCTCTGTAAGTGTTATTCCTACTGAGAGTATTCGATCTTGTCTCCCAGCCTTAGTCGATGTTTGTGTTTTTGCCCCACGTGGCTGTTTATTTTGTCATTGTGTCTTTCGTTAATTAAACATGCAAACTCACTAGTTGGCCTACAGTGTCTCAATGATGCCCCGTAAGGGACATCCTTGTCATTTTCAGGCTCGTTGGAGGAGAGGACTGGCTGCTCATGCGTGGGGAAGACAGCCATGGAGTAGTCTAACAATCTCCTGATGAGAGGAGGATGCTGGAGCTATTTGAAGGGTGTGGCGATTGCCGGCAGGTGGTGAGGACAGCTGTGGGGAATGAGATGGTTATTTGGAGAGAGAGAGAGCCATGAGCAGCCAGACCACTACAACTTTAAGTTTTGAAGCCTTGTACACACAAACAGGCTGCGTCACTTACAGCTAATTGGACCGCTGCATGGGTTGAGAACAAAAGCGCTAAAAGTTCATTTTCCCTACTTTTCATGTTTATTGAAAGCAAACAGGATGCCATTCAGCTGCAGTATGGATGTGCAAGCTTTCATTTTGCTGTATTAAGAATCAACCAAACATCTTGATTGCACTGTACACTGGGTGGACTTCTAAGTTTTAATTGTTGTTTATTACATTTTCTGAGAACCCTGACCAAAAAGACAGGCCACATAAAACACTATGAAACACACACAAAACATCATCTTAGAAGAACTACACAACAAGAGAACAACCATTGAACTTAAAGTGACTCAAGTTTTTGTCTGTTGTTAATGTGTCTGTAACATGTTTTTTGTAACTTACAAGACATATCAAGAGCAAAATCAGTCCCAAGTCCCAAGTCTGTGTTTTTCTGCTATGAATGTCCAGTTAAGCCCCCCCCCACCCAAAAAAAAGGCGACTTTGGACAGAGCTGTTACCTCTGAAGAATGGGTGGCAATGACCATGTGCTGAGGTTAGTTTTATACGGAACGGCCGTGTGACGTCACTCGATAGGAAAAACCACAAGGAATTGTGGGAAAAGTGGTATGCCTGTCTTTGTTCAGTAGTGAGCAACGAAAGCGGTTAAGCTGAAGTTTTTGAGAGGGTTGCTTCAGTGTGTTATTATTATTCATCCGAATACCATGCAACGTTAGAATGGGGAGGTTTTGCTGCATTATCAAATGCAATAACTGCTCTCACGATTGGTATGAGAAAAAGACTCATAACGGCGTACGCTTTTTTAATATCCTGACTTGGAAGAACAGTGGAGACAATCGGGTCTCCGAGCTAACAAAGAGGCGTCAGATGGAATGGACTGCAGCGGTCAGAAGGAAAGACATCAGCTTCAACAATATTCTTACACACATGGTCGTGTGTTCATGGCATTTTCTCGAAGGTAAGCTATGATTTAAACACATACAAAGATTACTTGTATGCATGTGGAATTGTTGCTAACTTTTAACAAGCTGGCTAGGAATTCCCAGAGCGCACGTTGTTGCCTTCATTGTGCATGGATTTAAAATCAGCTGGGGACTGAAGTTCATAGAATGTTTGGTATCATTAGATTCAGCAGCTTGTCCTCTTTCAGATGACTATAAAAACATCACCGTCCTGATTTAGTATGTTTTTATAGCGGCTAATTATACCGATAATTTTTTTGGTGCTCCAATGTGCGCGTCGGGCTTATCACATTACTTGATTAGTATTTCATGTCCAGTTGTGTAATAATGTGTATATATTTTTCAAGCATCATATGACAAATTTGAACATAAATCCAACATTTCACCACTGGGACTTAGAAATGCCTGCAGCTGCAGAGACACATGCTAGTGCAGAAAACTGTGTAGAAACAATGATTGCTTACCATAGATAGATAGATAGATGGATAGATGGATAGCTAGATAGATAAGATAGCCAGACAGCCAGCCAGATAGATAGATAGATAGATAGATAGATAGATAGATACTTTATTTCGAACAAAAAAGTAAAAAAACAAAACAAATGACAAGTGCAATAAAAGTGACAGTATACAGTGCTCGAAAGGGAGAAGGAAGAAGTGAACACTTATTTACTCCAACTCCTCTTTTCCCTAAATACAACCCATGTGAAATAGATACAAATTACCTCATTTAAGACCCCAAGTAGACAATTAACTATATTTTGTACATATCAACATTGATGCCCATCCATCCCAACATACATACAGTCCATACATCAAAACCCAGCCCCAAACAACACAGATGTACACAGTACTGTCCCACCTACCATTCCATAGTGTCCCAGAGTGAGCATAGTGAATCGTACATATAAATACTACCCCTCTAACATATATTCTTTCAGCAAATAATGTTTATACCTATTTTTGAATTGATTTCTGTTTGTACATAGTCCAAACCATAGTCCATGGTCCATGGTCCATAAATCCACCCCACAGACAGATATGCACAGACTTTTCTTAGTTGTTCGTACCTTAGGTTTTGTAAAGTTTAAGTCTCCTCTCAAATTATAATCATTGTCTCTTTTTTTGAATATTTTTTGTATATTAGTTGGGAGTTGATTATTAATTGCCCTGTACATTACTTGTGCGGTCTTAAATTTAACTAAATCCATGAACTTTATGACATGTGACTTTAAAAACAACGAGTTGGTATGGTCTCTATATCCAACATTATTTATTATCCTTATAGCTTTTTTTGTAATGTGCATATTGGCTGTAGGTTGGTCCTATAGGTGTTTCCCCAGACCTCTACACAGTAATTAAGACATGGT
Organism: Pholidichthys leucotaenia; assembly: GCA_020510985.1. NCBI lineage: Eukaryota > Metazoa > Chordata > Actinopteri > Cichliformes > Pholidichthyidae > Pholidichthys > Pholidichthys leucotaenia. Next base: position 287,272,980 of record CM035837.1, read on the forward strand.
AGAAACAGTGAATTGTACAGTAAGAACAATGATTTATAGTCCAAGATGTGTCTTGTTTCCCCAGTATCCCTATACATTTTGCCAACTTGGCCCGGATGTGACTGATGTGAGGTTTCCAGCAGATTTTATTGTCTAGCGTCACCCCCAGAAACTTATTTTCCTGTACTGTTTCTATTCTGGTATCATCTATCGCTACCATTATTTCATGATTTATTTTAGAATTTCCAAGCAACATAATCTTTGTTTTTTGATTTTTTTTTTCAGATTTAGAGATAATTTATTTTTGTTGAACCACTGCGTTTTTTTTTTTTTTTTTTTTTTTCTCTCTCGGCGCCACACGAGTCGGCTGCCTTTTGCAACAGCGGCTCGATTCCGAGTCTTTTTCCCTTCCTCTCTCTTTTGATCCGTCTTTTTTTTTCACCCCACTTATATCACGGACACACAGATCGTCCTAAATGTCTCCTGAGCCGGTGGACGGAGCCACTGTCTATAGCAGGATACGATACAGCAGAGAACAGCTGCTAGCATTCAACCGCCACCCGGTCCCATTGGAAAAACTCAACATACCGAGAGAACTGAGGCGAAAACGCCGCGGCTGCCGGGCTGGAGTAAGGCGGAGGACAAAAAATATAAGGTACAGACCCTCCCTTCCATCTGTTGTCATGGGAAATGTACGGTCGATACTGGGAAAGTTAGATGAGCTAGCGGCTATCTCCCGTTATGATAGCACATACCGGGAGTGCTCTCTCCTTTTGTTTACTGAGACGTGGCTAACTGAACTAGCAGCAGATGCTAACATTGAGCTGGAGGGTTTTCACATGATACGAGCTGACCGAACACCAGAGAGTGGCAAGGCTAGGGGCGGTGGAGTGATAATGTATGTTAACAACAACTGGTGCAGACCGGGACATATCACTGTTAAACAACGACACTGCAGCAAAGACATTGAGTTGCTAGCTGTTAGCATGAGGCCTACATATCTCCCGAGAGAACACTCACACGTGATCTGCATTGTTGTTTATGCAAATCCGACGGCGAACGCTGGGACAGCACGTGACGTCATCCATTCAGTAACCAGCAGGCTGCAGACAGAACACCCAGATGCTCTTCTCCTCATCTCAGGCGATTTCAACCATGTTTCACTGTCTCCCATTCTACCCACGTTCACCCAGTATGTCACATGCCACACTAGAGACAATAAAACACTGGATTTATTCTACGCAAACACTAAGGAGGCGTACACCTCATCACAACTCCCCCCACTCGGGAGATCGGATCACAACTTGGTTCATCTCCGGCCGGTGTACAAACCCCTAGTGCACAGACAACCTCCGGCCATGCACACTGTGGAGTTATGGTCTGAGGAGACAATGGACACCCTAAAGGGCTGTTTTGAAGCCACCGCCTGGAAGCAGCTCTGCGATCCACATGGTGAGGACATCGATGGCCTCATTCACACCTTCACGGGCTACCTCAGCTTCTGTGTGGACAAATCCGTTCCCACCAAGACCATACGGCGTCACTCAAACAACAAACCCTGGATCAACCCTGAGATAAAAACACTTCTGAGAGAGAAGAAGAGGATCTTCAGGTCAGGGAACAGGGAGATGCTGAAGTCCGTACAGAGGGAGCTGAGGAGAAAGATCAGAGAAGGCAAGGACAGCTTCAGGAAGAAGATGGAGGACAAGCTGCAACAGAGCGACATCAGCGGGGTCTGGAGAAACCTCAAAACCATCTCGGGGCTCCAGAATACCTCCCCCCAGGCCACAGGGGGCAGGGAGTGGGCGAACAACCTGAATCTGTTTTTCAATAGATTTGACCAACCGCCCTCCCCCCTGACTGCACAACAACCACGGCTGCCTCTAAAGAAATCAAGTCCTGCTGCCCACTCCCCACTCCACCAACACCCCCCCACTCCCAACACACAGCCCCCCATCCTGACCCTGACCAGGACCCAGGTGAGGACGGAGCTGAGGAAGATCAAGGCGAGGAAGGCGCCGGGACCGGACGGCATCAGCGCAAAGCTCCTCAAGTCCTGTGCAGACCAGCTGTGTGGGATTGTGACGTATATCTTCAACATGAGCCTGAAACTGGGGAGGGTACCACAGCTGTGGAAAACATCTTGTGTGGTACCTGTACCAAAAACTTCCCACCCCAAAGACCTGAACAGCTACAGACCGGTGGCCTTGACGTCCCACTTGATGAAGACCCTGGAGAGACTGCTCCTTGCTCACCTCCGCCCCCTGGTGGAACCAGCGATGGATCCACTCCAGTTCGCCTACCAGCATGGCATTGGGGTGGAGGATGCGGTGATCTTCCTCCTTCACCGTTCTCTGTCCCACCTGGAGAAGCCCGGGAATATGGTGAGGATCATGTTCTTTGACTTCTCCAGTGCTTTCAACACCATCCAACCGATGATCCTGAAGGACAAGCTGCTGCGCGCAGGGGTGGACCAGCACCTGTCATCATGGACCCTGGACTACCTCACGAACCGGCCTCAGTTTGTGAGAACCCGGGACTGTGTTTCCGACACGATCATCAGTAGCACGGGGGCCCCCCAGGGAACGGTGCTGGCTCCCTTCCTGTTCACTCTTTATACTGCGGACTTCTCACACAACACAACACACTGCCATCTACAGAAGTTCTCTGATGACTCTGCGATCGTTGGCCTCATCTCCAATGGAGATGAAGCTGAGTACAGAGGGCTTATCCAGGACTTCGTGGACTGGTGCCATCGGAACTGCCTCCAGATCAACGCGAGGAAAACTAAGGAGCTGGTGGTGGACTGCCGCAGGCATGGGCAGCCCCTCACAGTACCAGTAAATATACAGGGAACAGACATCGAGATGGTGACATCCTATAAGTACCTGGGTATTCATCTGAACAATAAACTAGACTGGTCACACAATACTGATGCACTCTACAAGAAGGGACAGCGCAGGCTGTTCCTGCTGAGGAGACTCAGGTCTTTTGGTGTACAAGGGGCGCTGCTGAAGTCATTCTATGACACGGTGGTGGCATCAGCCATCACTTTTGGAGTGGTCTGCTGGGGCAGTGGCATTACTGCAGCCGATAGGAAGAGACTGAACAAACTGATTAAGAAAGCTAGCTCTGTCCTGGGGCAGCGCCTTGATCCGATGGAGGAGATAGGAGAGAGAAGGACGGTGGCTAAACTGTCATCTCTGCTGGAGTCCGAGTTCCACCCTATGCAGGACATACTGAATGCACTGAGGAGCTCATTTAGCAGCAGACTACATCATCCCAGGTGCACAACCGAGAGGTTTCGTAGGTCCTTCCTACCAACGGCTGTCAGACTGTACAACCTAAGCAGGGCTGCTCGCAGAGATAGCAAAAGACGTAACAAACAAACAAACTAATAGTTTTTTGAATGCAAAAGATGCAATAGACTTACACAATGGTCCCCTCCGGCATACAACTAGGAACATACCGGTCGCTATGGAGGGTGAGAATATGTATGGGCACATAATCATACCATGTAGGATAACTAAGTAGACAGTTATGCTGTTTCATTCCATCTAGCAACAATGCTCTGCACTGTGTGTGTTTATATATTTGCATATTTATTCCATCTAGCTACAATGCTCAGCACTGGGTGTGTTTATATATTTATATATCTACATATTATTCCATCTAGCTACATTGCTCCGCACTGTGTGTGTTTATATACTTGCATATTTATTCCACCTAGCTGCAATGCTCCGTACTGTGGGTGTTTATATATTTACATATTTATTCCATCTAGCTACAATGCTCTGCACTGTGTTCATATATTCATATATTTATTCCATCCAGCTACAATGCTCTGCACTGTGTGTCTGTGTGTGTGTGTATATATATATATTTTATAGTAATACGTACATATGTTTATTAGCTGCTCTTGCTTGCTTGTTTTTTTTCTTGCCTTCTGATTGTTGCTCTGAGTGTTGCTATCCCTGTGCTGTTGCAATCCTGGAATTTCCCCGTTGTGGGACTAATAAAGGCTTATCTTATCTTATCTTATCTTATCTTATCTTAACCTTTTCATTTAAGTTGTGACCACCTCTAAAATCTGCTGCAAATTCTCACCAGTGCAAAGGATATTTGTGTCATCCGCAAACAAAATAAATTTCAGAATTTTTGATACTTGACATATGTCATTTATATATAAGATAAAGAGTTTGGGTCCCAAAACTGACCCCTGGGGCACACCACAAGAGATGTTCATGAAGGGTGATTTGTGCTCACCAATTTGTACAAATTGTTGTCTGTTACTTAAAAAACTTTTTTACTAACTTTTTTTTTTATTGTTGGATGTAAGCCCATACTGTACACTGTGTTGATAAATTCTTCTGTCGAACTATGTTGTTTTGAATTCATAAGATCTATATTGAAATCCCTACAGATGAACATAACTTTATGAGTTAGTTTTGCATACATTTTTTCCATCCAGTCCTTAAATAAATCAATGTTTGATCCAGGTGTTCTATATACACAGCTCACTACCATATTCTTCACATTGTCCAGACAGATTTCTATTGTAATACATTCTAATAAATCATCCACAGTCACTGACAAAATTTTCAACAACCTTGTATTGCAAGCTCTTGTCAACATAAATTGCAACTCCTCCTCCTTTTTTCACTTTTCTGTTTATATAATTTAATTCATAGCCATCCATGGTAAAATCCACTCCTTTCTCTTCACTGAACCACGTCTCTGATATTGCCACTATGTTGAACAGCTCTTTAAACTGATGTAAATAATCTTTAATGTTATTAAAGTTGGCATAGAGATTTCTGCTGTTGAAGTGGATCATAGAAATATTGAAATCAGATGTGACCATTGTGTTAAACTGTTCATCCGTGTAGTAACTACAGTTATTATTGATGGAGGTTTTTAAATTATTGTCAGGGTCTATGTTATATTCTACGTCCTGTGGGTTGTGATCCGTACATTCAAAAACTTTCAGTTCCTGTTGTTCCTGTTTGTTGATCTTTTGTTTCATGTCGTTAAATGTCCTGATGCAGATGAGTGTGATCCTTCAATGTCTTACAGTTATCATTTGTTGCTGTCGACTCCAGTTCATAATGTTCATTGGTATTTTTCCAGTTCCATAATATTTCAGATGTTGATAACCTTGGCTTCTTCAGGTGATCCATTTAATTTGATGTATATTTTACAGTTTGATGTCCAGGTGTTTTGAATCTTTTTTTGCTTTCTCATGTGTCTTGCTTTTCTGGCTATTTCTGCGTTTTCTTTTGTGAGGTGCTCGTTCATGTAAATGTTCGTTCCTTTCAGTTTCCTCCCTTGTTTTAGCAGTGCAGTCTTGTGTTTTCTGTTGACAAACCTCATGATGACAGCTGGTTTGTCGCTGTTCTTCCTGGGCAGAGGGTGGCAGGCCTCAATGGTGTTACAGTCCAGCTGGATTCCTGAGGACTGCAGGAAGGCTGCCACTTGTTGCTCCATGGATTCGGCTTCCAGCGCATTGAGACTCCCTCCGCTGTCCGCGGCCACCACTCGAGCATATGATCGGGGTTTAATGTAGAGCTCTGTGATGATCACGTCGTTCACCCGGGTGTACTGCTCCAGGTCTGACACCCTGCTCTCCAGATATGCCAGCCTCTTGTCCTTCTCGGCGTTCTGGATCCGCAGCGCTTTCACCTCCTCAAGCAAACCTTTGTGCAAACAACTGTTTTCTGGTCATTCACCAGGAAGATTTGAGGCGGCTGAACCCATCCATTGCTGAATTGAACATGAGCCTCTAATGATTTATAGTTTTTAAATTGCTCATGGGTGTATGCGGTCACTCCACAAACCAGGTAGGCAAACACATCTGACAGTGTGAAGCAGTTGGTCGAGATCCGTGGTCCATTCCTTGTGCTCATATCGACTGATCAAGTTTATTTCTTTAATTTTTTGGAGGTAGTGCTCCTTTGCTTTGTTATTCAGCTTCTCTGAATAAGGAATTTTAATTTTCTGTTTGCTGCGTTCCATCGCACGTACAGTATGTCTGTCCCTGTTATTAGATGCAGTAGACTACAAGTAAACAAAGAAGTCGGACCATGACAATAGCGACAACAGCCCAGAATGCAGCGTGGCATGACGTCAATGCCCATTCTCTATTGGGCTGAACAGGTGTGGTACAGAGTAGTGTATAGATGTGACGGAGCAGGAAGAGAGAGGGAAGAGACCTCGTGTTACAGTGCTGTCTGCTATATACCCCTGACGTACTGACATCACCTGTGCGTGTTTGCAGTGCGGCACGTCATGTCACATTGCTTATACTACACTTACCCCCCTTCCTTTTGAGAACACCAAAAACAGTTACCCTCCCACAATCACAGATTAGCCCGATAGAACACAGAACTTTGACTGGGCAGCCCCGTAGACTGCCAGTGTGCCCACATGGCCTTGTGGGGTATTCTGCCATGTACCAGACCATGCCCTAACTACAAATGTACTTAAAGTCAGTCACATAGTCCTCGAGATGAAGAGGCCTCCATTAGGCTCGGGCCAGGTGGGGCTCAGGCTGCGCTGGCTCGGATGGTTCCAGTGGGCGCCCCGCTGGAGTTGTGGACCATTCATCGGTGAAGTCCAGTCTGGGTGGGCTGGCTTGGTCGCAGTCTCTTGGCCAGAAGTGAGAGGTGGTGTTGCCCTTCTGAGACAGCTAGCATCTGATGGAGGATGTAAGCGGTCCAGGGGAAGGCGTAGAGGCAGGCCGGTCTTGCCGCTGACAGGGCAGGCCACACCGTCTTCCAGGTCCTGTGTGGATGTGATTCGGAGCTTCTGTAGTGAGGCGGCAGCTCAGGAAGGCTCACGCTGCGTGAGGATTGGCTCTGATTCTACAGGGTTCTGCTCGGTGTGTGGTGCGGAGCAGGGAGTGGCTGTGTCAACGTCCAAGAAGTGGTTGAGCTTACCGCAGCATTGGCACCTCTGTCCTGTGACTGGGCAGGCAGATGCACATGTGCGATGGGAGGAGGAGCTGCAGTTATCACAGGGACGGCGTGCTGTGGTGCCTTGTCGTCCCACGACGTTTCCCTCAGGGCCGTCGTGAAGAGACATGGAGTCATTGTGAGGAGACTTGGGGTCCAAGGGCTGAGCAGCCAGGGCAACGGCTTGTGCCAGTAGAGCTGATTGTGGGGAGCGCGGGTCGGGGGCCACTAGCTGTGCTGCTAACTGGGCAGCCGCTTCTAGCTGGGACACCATTTCCACTGACCTGGCTAACAGCAGTTTTTCTGACGCCATCAACAGCTTCTCCCATAGCTTCGGATTCATGGTATGCTCTGCTAACTGGTTTCGTACTATCTCATCCTCCAAGTGCCCAAATCTATACAGTACGTGCTAGCCAAACAGCGGAGGTTGGCAATGTATTGTTGTACTGATTCACTCGTACGCTGTCGGTGCTGGCGAAACACAATTCTTTGGACCATTACGCTCTGCGGAGCAGTGAAATGTCCGGCCAACAAAGCCACACAGTCGTTGGATGTGTCTGTGGGTCAGAGAGTCCGAAAAATATGCTGTCTCTTGCTGCCGAGGTTGTGTATTAGCATGACCCTTAGCCTCACCTTGCTAGCTTTGGCTAGGTCGATAGTGGTTATGAAAGTCTCAAAAGATTCATACCAGCGGGCCCATGGAATTGGTGCTTCACCAGGCAGGGTGAGGAATGGCTGTAGAGGTGCAAGTAAAGTCTCTATCCTCGATGTTATGTGGGTTATCCTCTTCGCCAATAGATTTATTGGGCTTAACAGGTGTGGTACAAAGCAGTGTATCAATGTGTGGGAGCAAGAAGAGACAAGGAAGAGACCTCGTGTTACAGTGCTGTCCACTATATACCCTTGACGTGCTGACGTCACCTGTGCGTGTCTGCAGTGCAGCACATCCCGTCACATTGCATATACTGCAAAAGGGTTTCTAGCTGCATAAGCATCCATGCTTAGCCTGATTAGTTATCGTCGGCCTCCGTCGGTCTATGATGACCATGGAAGAGAATCCTAAACGTCTACTCTGCTGGAACAGCACCGCCTGTGGCTGAACAGGCCGATGCGCGAATGGCAGACCCTGTCACACAGGTCGCACTTGTGGGTGGTCTCCGTGCTGCTGGGTCTGTGGCGGTTCTTCCTGCGGGTCCTTTATTCATCTACTGCAGCAGTCTCTCTTCACCCGCCTTGAGCTGTCTGGTCAGGGTGCCTCTCCATTTGGAGCGGTCCGTTGCAAGGTCCTCCCAGCGCTCTGTGTTGATCTCCAGGGCCTTCATGTCTCTCTTGCAGACGTCTCTAAAGCGCAGCTGTGGGCGGCCAACGTCTCTCCTGCCAGTCGCCAGTTCTCCGTAGAGGACGTCTTTGGGGATTCTGCCATCCTCCATACGGTGAACGTGGCCTAGCCAGCGGAGCCTGCGCTGCCTGAGTAGAGTGAACATGGAGGGAAGGCCGGCGCGGGACAGAACTTCTGTGTTGGGCACTTTGTCCTGCCAGGATATGTCCAGGATGTGGCGAATGCAGTGCAAGTGGAAGGAGTTCAGTCTCTTTTCCTGCCGGGCGTATGTTGTCCACGTCTCACTCCCATAGAGCAGTGTGCTGATGACGCAGGCGTTGTACACTGCCATCTTCATCTTGACAGCGAGTTTGGGATTCTCCCACACTCGTGTGGTGAGGCGAGCGAGTGTGAAGGCTGATTTCCCAATCCTCTTATCGATCTCTGTATCAAGGGAGAGGTTGTTGCTGATCGTGGACCCCAGGTACGTGAACTGATTCACGACCTCCAGCTCGTAGTCGTCGATGGTGATGGTTGGTGGTGCTTCTGTGCCTTGCGCCAAGACGTTAGTCTTCTTCAGGCTGATGGTAAGCCCGAAGTCCTTGCATGCCTGGGAGAAGCGGTCCATCAGGGTCTGAAGCTCCTGCTGTGTGTGGGTTGCGACTGCAGCGTCGTCTGCGAACAGCATGTCTCTGATTAGAGCCTTGCGTACTTTGGTTCTGGCTTTCAGGCGGGTGAGGTTGAAAAGCCTGCCGTCAGATCTTGTGTGCAGGTAGATTCCCTCTGTTGCTGTGCTGAAGGCATGCCTCAGGAGCATAGCAAAGAAAATCCCAAAGAGGGTTGGCGCAAGTACACAGCCCTGTTTCACTCCGCTGCGTATGCTGAATGGCTCTGAGACGTTGCCGTTGTGCTGCACTATCCCCGGCATGTTGGTGTGAAACGATTCGATGAGGCTTTGCAACTTTGGTGGGCATCCTATCTTTGGCAGGATCTTGAAAAGGCCCTCTCTGCTGACCAGATCGAACGCTTTGGTGAGGTCGATGAAGGTGACGTACAAGGGCATGCTCTGTTCTCTGCATTTCTCCTGGAGTTGGCGGATGGAGAATATCATGTCTACCGTCGATCGCTCAGCGCGGAAGCCACACTGAGACTCGGGGTAGACACGTTCGGCAAGCTTCTGTAGACAAACAAGAACAACTCGTGCGTAGACTTTGCCAACAACGCTGAGGAGGGAGATGCCCCTGTAGTTGTTGCAGTCGCTTCTCTCCCCTTTGTTTTTGTAGAGGGTGATGATCTTGGCGTCCCTCATGTCCTGTGGTACGGGACCTTCCTTCCAGCACTGGCAGAGGACGTCATGCAATGGCAGCAGTAGGGCGGTCTTGCAGTGCTTGATCAGGTCGGGGGGTATGCCGTCATTGCCGGGTGTCTTGCCAGCGGCTAAGCTATCAATGACCTTGCTGAGTTTGTCGATGGTTGGCTCGGCGTCAAGTTCGTCCATGGATGGCAGGCAGTTGATGGCATCAAGGGCTGACGGTGTCATGGTGTTCTGTCTGGAGTAGAGGTCGGAGTAGTGTTCCACCCATCTCTCCATCTGCTTGTTCTTTTCTGTGATCATCTCCCCAGTGGAGGATTTGAGGGGGGGCCGTCTTGCTCTGAGCCGGACCAAGTGCTTTCTTGATGCCATTGTACATACCACGGAGGTTCCCTGTTATGGCAGCGATTTGAATGTCTTGGCTGAGCTGAGTCCAGTACTCATTGGCACAGCGCCGAGCAGTCTGCTGAACTTTGCTTCTCGCAGCCCTGAGAATCTGGAGATTCTTCTCGTTTGGGTACTTCTTGTACTCAGCAAGTGCTGAGCGCTTGGCTTCAATGACGGGGGTCATCTTGGTCAACTTGGCATCAAACCAGTCCTGTGACTTTGAGGTCTTCCTCCCAAAGGTAGCCAAGGCTGTGCGGTGGATGGTGTTTCGCAGCTCTTCCCACTTCTGCTTTGCAGATTCTCCTTCTTGTGGTACACCAAGTTCCTTCTCAAAGGTGGAGGCAAACTGCTCAACAAGTTCTGGTTGGGCCATCTTGCTGGTGTCAATCCGTGCCTTTCCAGGCTGTCTAGCACGATGAAATTTCTTCAGCTGCAGCTTAACCTTGCAACACACCAATGAATGGTCTGTGTAGCAATCTGCACTCTGGAATGAACGGGTGATCAGCACGTTCTTCAGTGAGGTGCGCCTGGTCAGGATCAAGTCCAGCTGGTGCCAGTGCTTTGAACGCGGATGTCGCCAGGAAACCTTGTGTTGGGGCTTGGTCTTGAAGAATGAGTTTGTGATGCACAGATCGTGATATGTGCAGAACTCGAGCAGCCGCTGTCCATTGTCGTTCATTCTGCCCACGCCAAATGGTCCAAGACAGGAGGGCCAGGAGTCGTGGTCAGCACCCACTCTGGCATTGAAGTCTCCAAGGAGAATGAGTTGTTCAGAGTTGGGGATGATCCTGACAGTTGTTGCGAGATTCTCGTAGAACTCGTCTTTTGCCTCTGGTGTGGCTGTCAGTGTTGGGGCATACACACTGACGAGGGTGACTGGGCCTTGAGTGGTGTTGAGGCGGAGGGTGAGGAGTCATGCAGAGCCATTACTGCCCAGTTCCACCATCTTCAGCAAGGTGTTCTTCACTGTGAAGCCCACTCCGTGTTCCCTGTGTTCGTCACTGCCCTTTCCCTGCCAGTAGAATGTGTAGTCCTTCTCTCTCAGTGTGCCTGCGTCAACCAACCGTGTTTCCTGGAGGGTGGCGATATCCACTCCCAGTCTCTTCAGCTCATTATTGATGATGGCAGTCTTCCTGGTGTCGTTGATGTCCTTGAGGTTAGCAGAGAGTCCTGTCATCATAGTGCAGACGTTCCAAGTTCCCAGTTTTAGAGTTGGTCTCTTTTGTTTTTTTGTCTTGCCTGGTGCGAAGGTTCTCAGCCTGCTGTTTGGACTTCTCCTCATCCCCATGCACCCAATGAGGAAAGCAAGCTGTGGCGGGACAACACCTTATTGGCTGGGGGCTGCCCAGCTTGAGGCGGACGGTAGCTGTCCAGTGAGATCCGATGATTGCTCCCACCGTCGGGAACAAACCCTGGCGCCGCGCTCTACGCCAATTGAGTGGTGGCTTATAACCGGTAACTGTCATTCCCCATGTTTTGTCTACGCCAAAGGCGAAGCTGGAGTGTCCTCTCCAGTGATCCGGTGTTCTACCTTCCAGTGTTGGGCGTTGGTAGGATTCAAGCCTGGGCAGGAAGATATGGAGGACAAGATGTTGCCCATGCAGCATGTCCCCCCCCTCCACGTCACTGATGAATCCAAAGGAACAGCAGGGCTGCTACAGTTTGGCACCAGCGCCGTCGCAGGAGCTGCCACAACAGAGAACTGCCTTAGGGGCTCCGACTCCAGATTTTTCCTCAGGGTTGACTCCTGAAGCCTTTCCCGTGACCGGGTGTGCCGCAAGGCAGCAGAGGTTTGAAATCAGGGTTTACCTTCTCCTAGATGGGCTACCTTCCCAGGTTGACGGGCCACCATCTACCCGAAGCATCTGGTTTTAAGGCGCCAGAGATCCGCCCTCGCCCCTTCTCCTATTAGTAAAAGCAGTCCCGCCGGGCTTAGAGAATAAACCACATGGGCAGGCTAGGAGTTGGACTTAGTTGTCAGAGGTTTTTCGAGATGCACGCCATAAGGAGCATTTTATGAGCAATGGGAGCTTAACCCCAGAGCCGCTCCTGGCTATGACAACCTTGGAACCCTGATTAGTTATAATACTAACCAATCAGGCTAAGCACTGGGCTTGGCTAAACACCTGAGTTCACTCCCCCAGGGAAAAAGGGAGGAGCCGATGTGGCTTCGCAGACAGAGGCTCATGGTTTCAGTCAGTGTCCCTTCCCGGGGATGGCGCAAAACCGACTGCAGCCGCTTGTAGTTTTTCACTGCTGGGGCTACCGTATTCTGGAATCCCATAGTGCACGCAGGATGCCGTCAGCTCGGAGACCGGAGTCCACCGGCTGCCGCGCCTGCACATGCAGGGTCCCGGAAGGGCACCACTTTACCAGCCTGGGGCCGGGGGAAATGGAGGAATGGGAGGCACATGGTCAGAAGGCTGAATCAGAGAGAGATGTCTGCTCTTAGGGGGACGAAGGCACCAAGACCACCACCCATCCATTTTACATTCGTTTGACTTGGTTCGGTGAAGGGGTTTTCAGGGCGGACACAAAACCCTCCCGGGCACTCCATTCCATCCCCACCAGGAAGGATGGAGGAGGAGATATGAAACACCCCGCTCTCTCCAGAGGAGGAAGGTGAGTTGGGTACCTGGGGGGCGTGTGGTGCAATGGCTGGGGTGATGCCGCATGCACCGTGCTGAGGTCAGGATTCCACGACTGCGGGCGAGTGCACTGGACCACCGGCCCCCAGCCCCCAGGTGGGACTGCTGAGAGCCAGCTCACTTTGGCAGGGGTCAGTGGCGGACAGGGCACCACACCTGCCAGCTTTCCTCTGTCACTCCCACGCAGGATAGACTTGGACATTGAGCCGGGGAGACCCTCAGCGAGCGGGAAACCAGAGACCGGTGGGGAGCCTTCCAGCCTCCACACGGGGCTGGGCAGTGACTCTCCCCTGAGAATGAACCTTCCGTAGGTTCACCTATGGAACCCTTGTTATGACTTATACTTTCTCTAGATAGTCAAGCTGGATCGCCTTCTCGGAGCCTTGTACAATGTCCTCTTCTTCCTGTTCTTCTTGTGAGTCGTTCTCAGGTTCAGACATGTATGGCTGAATCACACCGATGTTTTGACTAGCCATTGCTTAGCAAGGCAGTCTTCGGTGTTCTCAGGTCAGAGGAGGAGGAGAGTGGAGCATCTGCTTCTGGTGAGCAGGAGTATGGGTGGAGCTAATTAGAATATTCATAGATTTGTGGACTGGACTGAGCAGAATCACCTGAGGCTGAACGTCAGCAAGACCAAAGAGATGGTGACTGACTTCATGAAGAAGAGGATGCCTTCACAGCCATTGCAGATTACGGGGGAGGATGTGGGGTAGTTGAGGACTACAAATACCTGGGTGTCGTGATCAGCAACAGGCTGGACTGGAAATCTAACACTGATGCTGCGTATAAGAAGGGGATGAGCAGATTCTACTTTCTAAGGAAGCTGAGATTCTTCAATGTGTGCAGCGAGATGCTGGAGCTTTTCTATCAGACCGTCATTGCCAGCACCATCTTCTTTGCTGCCGTTTGCTGGGGTAGCAGTATCAGAGCCACCGACACCAGCAGACTTGACAAGATTATCAAGAAGGCTGGCTCTGTGATTGGTCTCAGGCCGGAGATCTTTGAGTCTGTGGTGGAGAGAAGGACACGAGGGCTATGCAATATGACCATATATATCAGTGACGCGATAAAAAATGTCTACCGTTTCATATAAAACTATATTGTTTCTATCAGGATTTAAAAGAGACATACCCATTTCTACTTGTCACTCCCCCACCTCTCCCTGCAGTGCGGCAGGTGCGCCACAGCAGCTAAGTGCAAGCTAATGTTTTGCCACTATCTCTGGAGCCGCCATTTCTGTGCCAGCCAGAGATGCTGGACTTTTTCCCACCATGCTGTGCCAGAGAGGATAGTTCTCTAACCTCATTTTACTTGGAGGTAAGTAACGTTAACACCATTTCTCTCTAATTACAAGACAGCAAATGCTAAATGACGACACTAACTTATCGCTAATAGGAAACATTATAGTGTATCAGCCCATCGTTCTGGGTTAAGTCACTGCTGAGTTTCTTAATTTTGTCTGAATATTACTAAAGCTGCAAAAGTGTGTGACAGCAGCCGCATACACACTAAATTAATAATTAATTTAAAACGTGTTAGAGGAACAAACTAGCTGTTAATGTAACTTGATTTCTAATCATTTTTAGTTAGTCCAGTAAGTATAAAGAATAAGTTGAAGTAATCTCAAATGCACATTAAAAACAATTATATAACAACACTGCAAAATTAAAAGGGAAAAGGTGCATATAGATAGATAGATAGATAGATAGATAGATAGATAGATAGATAGATAGATAGATAGATAGATAGATGTACTTTACTGATCCCAAACTGGGAAATTACAAATTAATGACAGTATGTAATTTAAATTGTCGAAAAAGAGATGGTCCTTTTTATTGGTTATCATATATAAACTATAGAATTTACAGAAAATGTATATCTTGCTATGTATCGTTATCGTCAAATAAGCTTACTTATATCGTGATATGAAATTTTGGTCATATCGCACAGCCCTAGTTGATACTATCCACAGACTCATAAGGATCATCATCTATTTAACCTAGTAGTAGCATACATGGTATATAAAGTTATCTTAGTATTTTTTTTTTTACTTCCCTGGGTAACTCCTTTTTCTATTATGCTGTGTGTATTTCTGTTTTGGGTTGTTTACTGTGTCATGCTGTTGTTACACTGAAAATGTTCCAGTTTGGGATTAATAAAGTACATCTATCTATCTATATATGCAAACTTAAGTAGGTGGAAGGTGTACTGTAAAAGCTATTTCCAAGCAATTCTGGCAAAGGAAGTTTTTTTGTGGGTAAAAAGCCACAATATACTATTCTGGGCAACACACATTTGTTTATGAGGTGGTTTTAGAGCTGCCGCAGTGTGTCTTTAAACTTTGATTCCATGTGAATGAAAAATTTTGGACTTTGATGTTATGATTAGAAGAAATTATTTTGGTTAGGGTTAATACAAGAACCAACTAAAGAACAACAGACCCAGTTTAGACCCCTGAGGTGCCCCATTTCTAATTGTAAGACTGCTTGACTGAATACCAGCAAACTGCCTTCAAACCAAATTCATACACAAAATTATAAGACTTGTTTTGCTCCCATTTTTATGAGATGAATTCAAAGATTTTTTTAATATATTTTATGTTTTATGCATTCTTGTAATTTGTCATTATGTGTCAGCTCTTGTAATATAGTATGTTTTAAAGGGTTTTTTCATATGTTTATGACCATGAGGTTTTGTCTTTGCCAAAATAATCCATCCAACCCAACTGACAGATGTGGTACATCAAGATGCTGACTGAACACCATCGTTGTTGCACAGGACTCTAAAATGTGCAGTTTTATCTTCAGTAAGGACATTTATTGGGCATCAAACTATGGACCTCCCATGCTAGAGAGTGACTAACATTGTATTGTGTGTTTACAGAGTGACCTTTAATTTGTGCAACAATCATGCTATTTAATAAGTGCACACTTGTAAATTGAATGGATTATCTTCTCAAAGAGAAAGTACTCACTTACTTAAGCAATACTGAACGAGAGGAAGTATGCCCCGCTACCTGTTGTGCATTAAGCCCCTGTTTAAAAAATTTGGCGTATATGCTGGCCTACGTCAAATAAGATATGGGTAAGTTTTGTATAAGTTAAGAGCACGCTGAAGCACACTGGTACACGTAGTAGTACGACGAGGTCTTGAGCATGCACAAAATTTTTTGACGTATCTGGCATATGGCTCATGTATGTCCCGCATACGCGGGCCATAAGTTGTCGATAAGTTATGCGATCTTTGACACACTTTACTTCTAAGTTACTCATAAGACGAAATACGTTGAGATAATGTCTAGCGTACCCAATACTTATTTCTAACCTATGAATAATGTGCTTTGAACCTATGTGTAACTTACTGAACATGTTTCTGACTTACAGCTGCCGTATAATGGCATATTGGCAGTGTTGGTTCACAGGAGGAAATCAACTGGAGCAGATGTCCATGTCAGACTTGTCTTGTTCTGTTCAGAAGAGATTTTTTTTTTTTTAGATTTAGTATACTTTATTGATCCCCAGAGGGGAAATTGAGGGTCATCCACCACCTGGATGGATGAAGCAGCCACGATACGGCGCTATCCCTTAACCATTCACACACACATTCACACCTAGGGCCACTTTAGAGTCTCCAATTAACCTAACCTGCATGTTTTTGGCATGTGGGAGGAAACCGGAGAAATCCCGGGGTAAACCCACGCATACACGGGGAGAACATGCAAACTCCACACAGATCACTGTTGGTCGGGGGCTGGGATTGAACCCACGATCCCCACGATTCCCCGGCCAAGGGTAAACTGTGCTGCCGCAGTGCTAACCACTGCGCCACCGTGCAAGAGATGTTTCATACCTTAACATGTTTCGATTATTATCTGACATTTGTGACATGTCACATCAGCTGTTTTATCCTTTCCATAGGTGTGACCACCCTGACAGATTTGACAGATCTGCCAGGTTGGTCACACACCCAGCAGTGGTCTTTGGAGGAGAGTATCATCTTGGTTCAACTGAGATGATGGAGCCTTCATGGTCTCGCACACCTAGGATTCATGAATCGGGAGGAGATGGGAGTTTGGCATGACCGTGCTATACATAAGTTAGGATAAGCTATGCATAAGTTATGTATAAGGTAGACTATCGCTGGACATAAGCTGCGAACGCCGGCAACATGCATTTGTTGGTATAAGTTATCTTTAAGTGATTAAAACGTTCTATATAAGTTACTAATAGAGGGTATGCGTATGATGTCACCGAACGGAACTCATGTCAGTTAAAAAACACCAAGTGGCAAAAATGAGTGGCAGCATTAGGGTGTATGCAGTAAAAGACAAAAAATACACACAATATTCAGTCACAGTAGTACACAGAGTACCTGCGTATGATGTCACCGAACGGAACTCATGTCAGTTAAAAAACACCAAGTGGCAAAAATGAGTGGCAGCATTAGGGTGTATGCAGTAAAAGACAAAAAATACACACAATATTCAGTCACAGTAGTACACAGAGTACCTGCTTGTATTGTGAAGAGCTAATCTTATCATTCTATCTTGATTGTCAAAAAATTAAATAAATAAATAATTAAAGGCTCTGAATCAGTTCTTCACTTACCATGTGCTCCTTGTTCTCTACCCCACACATCACTAGAGTCAAGTGAATGGTGTGGTATTAACACCTGCAGTTAAAAAAAAGGTACTTTGTACACTGCTGTGACTGAATATTTTGAGTGATTTTTATGTTTTGCTGCATATAAAATAAAGCTGTCACATGTGATTGCCACTCAGTGCCGTGTTGCTATGGTAACTGTCCTATAACTGCCAAGAATTCTGTTCCAATGCATCCCCTCTATATGTTATGTATATGTTCAACTCATTATGGATACATGATGCATATGCCCAAAATTGAAAATTTTGGCTGCATGCCAGCATTTTAGAGCAACTTTGATACATCGGCATGCACTGCCTAAATCGTCAAAGTGTGACAGTATGGGGGACCCATGCTGTGGTATTCATCTCAGACTGAAAGACATGGAGATGCAGTAATTTCCTCTGACGGAAGAGCATGGGGATTAAAGGGCTGGGGGACAAAAGGAATTGTCATGCGGGAATGAATTGTAATGCAGGACCTCGGGCAGCAGGGATGTGTGAGTGTGGTGATATAAAAGAGACTCCCTGCTACGTGAGGTTAATGTTTTCTGATTCTGGAAGATGTGAGAGAGTGAAATAACTTCATCTGCTCTGAATGTTCGGCCTGGTTATTCCTCTCTCCACACTGGTGACCCTTGACGAATAATGGAACACGAGGCGAACACCCCGGAGATGACCCGGACGGAAAGCCCCAGCAATGCGTGCGCCGTTTCGGTGAAACTACCAGACTTTTGGCTGCACGACCCGAAGTCTTGGTTCCTCCACACCGAGGCCCAGTTCGCGCTCCGGGGAATAACGGCAGATGACACCAGATATTACTACGTGGTCGCAGCACTGGATGCTCGCACGACTCAGCAAGTAGCGAACCTGCTCCAACAGCCCCCAGCCTGCGACAAATACGGGGCTCTCAAAACCGCGCTGACCCGGCGCTACACGCTCTTGGACTGTGAGAGAGTGGAGAGGCTCCTGACACGCTCCGGGTTAGGAGATGGGTCGGCGGACGAACTGATGGATAAGATGTTGGCGTTGATGGGCACGGACAATGGGCATTTTCTATTTGCCCACCTTTTCCTCCTGAACCTCCCACCGGTGGCCAGAGTGGTCCTTGCCAACTCGCCGTTGCTGGCCGTGCGTGACTACCGTGCGCTAGCCCAGGAGGCAAATCGGATCATCCTCACCACCAGAGCCCTCACAGTGAACGCAGTGGCATCGGAACCCAGCGAGACGGCCAGCGGAAGCGAGGAGCCAGCAATGGTAGCGGCAGCGGGGGCCAAGAAGCGCCAGAGAGACACACTCTGCTCCTACCACCGCCGTTTTGGAGAGGACGCACACCAATGCGTGCCACCGTGTCAATTCATGCGTTCGGGAAACGCCAGGACCGGCAGTCGGTAGCGACTGCGGCTGCCAGTGAAGAAAGCAAGCTGCTCTCCGTGACAGACTCATGCTCGGGGATGGTTCCGCGTGGACTCCGGCTCCCAAAAGAGCCTCATCCTGCCGTCCTACGCCAACCGGCTAGCGAGAACTAGCGGCCCCGAGCTGATGGCCGCAAACGGCTCAGACATTAAGACTTTTGGTGAGAGGACACTGACGGTATCCCTGCACGGCCGTACGTACCAGTGGACATTCGTCATAGCGGCATGCAGTTTCCCAATCTTAGGTGCTGATTTTTTGTGTGCACACGGACTACTAGTGGATGTTGCTAACAGACGCTTGATTAATGCAGTGTCTTTTGATCCTCTCCCCTGTACAGCTCAAGGAACCGGGCCAACAACGCTAGCCAACATCACAGCTCCAGGCGGTAAGTTCCACACACTGCTCACCCAGTTCCCAGCACTCACGGTCCTGACGTTTTTGGTGGCCATCACTAAACACGGGGTGGAGCACTTCATTACCACCACCGGGCCGCCCGTTTTCGCACAACCTCGGTGCCTGGACACAGCTAAACTGGCCATAGCGCGCGAGGAGTTTGCCAACTTGGAAAGGCTGGGCATCATCAGACGATCAAACAGCCCATGGGCATCCCCATTACATATGGTCCCTAAGGCCGAGGGATCGTGGCGACCTTGCGGAGATTTCCACAGATTAAACAACGCCACAGCGCACGACCGCTACCCGTTCCCCCATATTCAGGATTTTTCCGTTCACCTCGCCGGGGCACGTATTTTTTCTAAGATAGACCTGGTCCGTGGTTACCACCAGGTCCTGGTGCGCGCAGAGGATATACCTAAAACGGCAGTAATAACCCCATTTGGTCTGTTTGAGTTTTTACACATGCCTTTCGGGTTAAAAGGTGCAGCACAGACATTCCAATGCACGATGGACGCGGTGTTGCACGATCTGCCATTTGTGTTCGTCTAACTGGATGACATCCTGGTGGCCAGCGCGTCCGAGGACAAACACGTAACCCACCTCAGGACGGTTTTCCGGAGGTTAGAGGAGCACGGGTTAATAATCAAGCCGGCAAAATGCCAGTTTGGCGTGACGGGATCGATTTTTTGGGACACCGCATCTCACTGGAGGAAGTGATACCCTTGCCGGACAAGGTACGTGCAGTGGCGAATTTTCCCCGGCCTCAGACAGTCAGGGCACTGCAGGAGTTTTTGGGGATGGTTAACTTTTATAACCGTTTCCTCCCCCGCGTAGCCCAGCTCATGCAGCCGCTGTACGCCGCGCTCAAGAAACGGAAACCGGCGGACAGAGTCGACTGGACTCCTGAGTGGGGGCAGGCGTTCTCTGAGGTTAAAACAGCCCTGGCAGATGCCCACTACTGGCGCACCCGGACCTGGCGGCTCGGATAGTGCTCACCGACGCCTTGGACATGGTCATAGGGGCCGTCGTGGAGCAATGGGTCGCCAGTTCTTGGCAGCCGCTTGCCTTTTTTAGTAGGTCTTTGCACGACAGTGAGCATAAATACAGCGCGTTCAACAGAGAGTTACTGGCTCTCCACCTGGCCATACGCCACTTCCAGTTCTGGCTGGAAGGGCGCACCTTCACTGCATTTGTGGACCACAAGCCGCTAACGTACGCAATGGCCAAGGTTTTGAAACCATGGTCGGCCCGGCAGCAGAGACAGCTGGCCGCAATCTCGGAGTTTACGACCGACATTCGACATGTGGCCGGTAAACTCAGCGTGATGGCTGACTGCCTCTCGCGCGCATTAGTGGCCCCAGTCTACGTGGGGATAGATTACACGGCCATGGCCGCTGCGCAGATTGGCAATGCGGACGTTAGCACGCTCCAGTCTGGACTAACAGGGTTGAGGATGGAAAGCAGAGTGCTGCAACAAGGCACCCCCCCCCCCAGTCTGTGACATCTCTACAGGCCACCCGTGCCCGGTGGTCCCACGCGCTTGGCGCCACCGCGTTTTTGAGTCGGTTCATTCCTTGGCACACCCAGGAGTGTGCGCATCAGTCAAAATGGTGGGCGCAAAGTTTGTCTGGCCGAGCCTGCGCAAACAGGTGAAAGAGTGGGCCGTAGCCTGCGTAGCATGCCAGTGAGCCAAAGTGCACAGGAACACGAAGGCCCCTTTGGAGCCGTTCCATATCCCAGCTAAGAGGTTTGACCACATTCACGTGGACCTCGTGGGACCCCTCCCGCCATCGCAGGGGTTCACGCACCTCCTGACAGTGGTGGATCGCACCACGCGCTGGCCCGAAGCAGTCCTACTAGCTTCAACCGCATCCGCAGATGTGGCACGTGCTTTTTTGACAACATGGGTGGCACATTTCGGTGCTCCTTCAGACATCACGTCCGATCAGGGCCCGCAGTTTGTTTACGACCTCTGGTCCACCATGGCCCGGAGCTTGAGCGTCTCAATTCATTGCATGACCGCGTACAACCCACAGGCCAATGGGTTATGCAAGCGTTTCCATAGGTCACTTAAAGCAGCACTCAGAGCTTCGCTTACGGATGCAAATAGGGTGGACCGGTTGCCGTGGGTTCCATTAGGGTACCGCACCAAAGGAGGATTTGGCAGCCTCCCCAGCAGAGCTGTTTTTTTCCCAGCTGCTGTGGTCCGGGGAATTTTTGCCGGATAACCCTGCGCCGAACACCGATCCATACCCGCGTTCAAGACATAGCGCAGAGGCAGGGACGCTACCCGGCCCGGCCCACCACTGTTTTCCACGCACTTTTGTGCCAAAATCCTTGAAGGACGCGTCGTTCGTATTTGTCAGGCAAGATGCCCACTGGACCCGATTGCGCCCACCTTACGATGGCCTGTTCAGAGTGCTGGAACCCGGGGACAAACATTTCGTGTTAGACTTGGGGGGTCGCCGGGAGACAATCTGTATAGACAGGCTTAAGCCTGCCTTTGTTTTAGCAGACGAGCAGGTGGTGTTGGCCCGAGCTCCTCGGCGCGGAAGACCCCCATGGAGAACTCCCCAGGTAAATGAATCGTCAGATCAGTCACACAAGCATGCTGAAGGTGTTTCCCCCCTCCCCATTGTCTCCCCACAGACGGACACACCCCCAGGAACCCCCACTGGCATAGCAGCGCCTCGGAGCCGAAGACCCCCTGTTGCAGCAGCTATGGGCGGAGGCTGAAGCCCAAAGGACATGGGGGTTAAGACTCAGTCTGAGACTCTGGGGGGGGGGCAGTGTGGGGAACCCACTCAGTAGTTACTCAGTAGTTTTCCCTCAGACTGAAGTGGCAGATCAAAGGTGGGGAGTGGGGGAGTGATATGTTAATGCAGCACCCCAGGTAGCAGAGAAGAGTTAGTGCTGTGATATAAAAGAGAGTGCCTGCAACCTGGGGGAGGTTTTTCTGATTCTGGAGAATGTTAGAGAGAGCGGAATAAAGCTTCATCTGCTCGGAAAGATTCGGCCTGGTTAGTCTCTCCACAGCTTAACTGAAAAGATTCTGCTAACTGTCCAAAATTAATTTTGACACTGTGGGACCTTGGGGGAGTCAGATTATTTAGCATCTCAGACAGAGACAGTGAATAAGCATGGGAGAACAATGCCCAAGGAGTTCCTGGGGATATAGCAGGAAGGAGTCCGGGACCTAGGGGGGTGAAGTCAGTGTAATGTAAATGTCATGCTGTGTGATGAGAAAATGCCATGTAAATGTGTGAAGAGGGAGTTGGGTAAAGAGGAGAGATCATGCTGAAATGATTCAGTCTTTTCTGTGCTTGAGAGATGTGAGTGTGTAATAAATCCGTCTGTCCATAAACCTGCCTCTTTATTCACACACTCCACACTGGTGACCCCAGACGTATTATGGAACACGAGGCAAGAACCCCGGAGCCAGCCCGGTCAGGAAGCCCCAGCGACGCAGCAGCCATCCCACAGACAGCCAGGACTGGAACCCCCAGCAACGTGTGCGCGGTTTCAGTCAAGCTACCGGACTTTTGGCAGCACAACCCGCGCTCTTGGTTCCACCACAGCGAGGCCCAGTTCGCCTTCCGGCGAGTAATGGCAGACGACACCAAGTTCTACCATGTGGTAGCAGTGCTGGACGCTCGCACAGCCCAGCAGGTAGCGAGCCTGCTCGATCAGCCTCCAGCCCGCAACAAGTATGAGGCTCTCAAGGCTGCGCTGACCCGGCGCTACACGCTCTCGTAATGTGAGAGAGCGGAGAGGCTCCTGAGGCGGACCGAGTTAGGAGATGGTTCGGCCATCGACCTGATGGAGAAGATGCTGGCGTTAATGGGCACAGACGACAGGCACTTTCTGTTTGCCCACCTTTTCCTCCGGAACCTTCCAACAGAGGCGAGAGCGGTTCTGGCCAATTCACCGTTGCTGGCCACGCGTGACTACCGTGCGCTAGCCCAGGAGGCAGTCCGAATCATCCTCACCACCAGGGCGATCACAGTCAACGCGGCGGCGGCGGAGCCCAGCGAGACGACCAGAGGAGGCGAGGAGCCACCGACGGTAGCGGCAGCGGGGGCCAAGGAGTGCCAGAGAGACACGCTCTGCTTTTACCACCACCGCTTCGGAGAGAACGCGCGCAGATGTGCGCCACTGTGCCAGTTCAAGCGCTCGGGAAACGCCAAGGCCGGCAGTCGGTAGCAACTGCAACCGCCGGTGAAGAGAACAAGCTGCTCTACGTGACGAACTCGCACTCAGGGAGATGCTTCCTCGTCGACACCGGAGCCCAGAAGAGCATCATCCTGCCGTCCTACGCTGACCGGCTGGCAGGACCTAGCAGCCGCGGATTTGTGGCAGTAAACGGCTTAAGACGTTCGGTGAGAGAACACTGGCCTTATCTCTACACGGCCGCTCGTACGAGTGGACTTTTGTCATAGCAGCACTGAGTTTCCCGATCCTGGGAGCTGATTTTCTGTGTGCGCATGGTTTACTTGTGGATGTTGCTAACAGGCACCTGGTTAATGCACTGTCCTTTGATTCTCTCCCCTGTATAGCTCGAGGGACCCGGCCAACAGAACAAGCCAACGTCACTGCTCCAGGCGGTAAGTTCCACACACTGCTCACTCAGTTCCCAGCACTCACGGTCCTGACGTTTTTGGCGGCCATCGCTAAACACGGGGTGGAGCACTTTATCACCACCACCTGGCCGCCCGTTTTTGCAAGACCTCGGCGCTTGGACGCAGCTAAACTGGCCATAGCGCACGAGGAGTTTGCCAACCTGGAAAGGTTGGGCATCATCAGGCGATCGAACAGCCCATGGGCATCCCTGCTGCACATGGTCCCTAAGGCCGAGGGGTCGTGGCGACTGTGCGGTGATTTCCGCAGGTTGAACAACGCCACAGCATACGACCGCTACCCAATTCCCCACATACAGGATTTTTCCATTCACCTCGCCAGAGCACGCATTTTTTCCAAAGTAGACCTGGTCCGCGGTTACCACCAGGTCCCAGTGCGCGTGGAGGATGTACCCAAAACATCAGTAATAACCCTGTTCGGCTTATTCGAGTTCCTGCGCATGCCATTCGGGTTAAAAGGAGCGGCACAGACGTTCCAACGCATGATGGATGCAGTGCTGCGCGATCTCCCGTTCGTGTTCGTCTACCTGGACGATATCCTGGTAGCCAGTGCGTCCGAAGACGAACACATGACCCACCTCAGGACGGTTTTCTGGAGGTTGGAGGAGCACGGGTTAATAATCAACCCGGCGAAATGCCAGTTCGGCGTGACGGAGATTGATTTTTTGGGGCACCGCGTCTCTCTGGAAGGAGCGATCCCGTTGCCCGACAAAGTGCGTGCCGTGGCGAACTTTCCCCGGCCTCAGACGGTCAGGGCGCTACAAGAATTTTTGGGGATGGTGAACTTTTATAACCGTTTCCTTCCCCGTGCGGCGCAGCTCATGCAACCATTGTACACCGCACTCAAGAGACAGAAACCCGCAGATGGGGTCGAATGGACTCCGGAGCAAGAGCGGGCGTTCTCGGAGGTTAAAGCAGCCCTGGCAAACGCCGCACTGCTGGCGCACCTGGACCCGGCGGCCC
This sequence comes from Pholidichthys leucotaenia, assembly GCA_020510985.1. Lineage (NCBI taxonomy): Eukaryota > Metazoa > Chordata > Actinopteri > Cichliformes > Pholidichthyidae > Pholidichthys > Pholidichthys leucotaenia. The sequence continues at coordinate 287,297,628 of CM035837.1, forward strand.
GGATAGCGCTCACCACCGACGCTTCAGACGTGGCCATAGGGGCCGTCGTCAAGCAGCACGTCGCCGGGGCTTGGCAGCCGCTCGCCTTTTTCAGCAGGACTTTGCGCGACAGTGAACGTAAATACAGCACGTTCGACAGAGAGTTGCTGGCTCTCCACCTGGCCATACGCCACTTCCAGTTCTGGCTGGAAGGGTGCAGCTTCACTGCGTTCGTGGACCACAAGCCGCTAACGTTCGCGATGGCCAAGGTTTCAGAACCGTGGTTGGGCCGGCAGCAGAGACAGCTGGCCGCGATCTCAGAGTTTACAACCGATATTCAGCATGTGTCGGGTAAACTGAATGTGGTGGCGTACTGCCTCTCGCGTGCCGTGGTTGCCCCGGTCTACGTGGGGATAGATTATGCAGCCATGGCCGCAGAGCAGATTAGCGATGCGGACGTGCGCGCGCTTCAGTCTGGACCAACAGGGTTAAGGCTGGAGAGCAGGGTGCTGCAAGACGGCATGCCCCCCCAATCTGCAATGTCTCCACGGGACGCCTGCGTCCGGTGGTCCCAGTCGCGTGGCGCTGCCGCATGTTTGAGTCGGTTCACACTCTGGCGCACCCAGGAGTGCGCGCGTCATTCAAAATGGTGGGAGAGAAGTTCGTGTGGCCGAGCCTGCGCAAACAAGTAAAAGAGTGGGCTGCGGCCTGCGTGGCGTGCCAACGAGCCAAGGTACACAGACACACGAAGGCTCCCTTGGAGCCGTTTCAGGTACCGGCTAAGAGGTTCGACCATGTTCACATGGACCTCGTGGGCCCCCTCCCGCCATCACAGGGGTGCACGCACCTCCTGACAGTGGTGGACCGCACCACACGCTGGCCAGAAGCAGTCCCGCTGGCAGCAACCACGTCCGCGGACGTGGCACGCGCTTTTTTAACAGCATGGGTGGCGCGTTTTGGAGTCTCGTTGGACATTACGTTCGACAGGGGCCCTCAATTTGTTTCCGACCTCTGGTCCGCGATGGCCTGCAGCCTGGGTGTTGCAATTCATTGCACAACCGCGTACAACCCACAGGCCAATGGGTTATGTGAGCGTTATCATAGATCACTGAAAACAGTACTCAGGGCTTCACTGACGGATGCAAATTGAGTAGAAAGGTTGCCATGGGTTTTATTGGGGTTGTGCTCCGCACCAAAAGAGGATTTGGAACCTTCCCCGGCAGAGCTTGTTTTTGCGCAGCCCCTATGGCTGCCCGGGGAATTTCTGCCAGATAATCCCGCGCCGGACAGCTGCCTGTCTCAGCTTTTGCAGCATAGTGCAGACCCAGGCACGCTACCGGGCCCGGCCCACCACTGTTTTCCGCGTGCTTTCGTGCCTAAAACTTTGAAGAACGTGGAGTTCGTGTTCGTCAGACACAATGCCCACCGTCCTCCATTGCGCCCACCCTATGATGGACCGTTCAGAGTGCTGGAAACAGGGGATAAGCATTTTTTGCTAGACTTGGGGGTTGGCGGGAGAAAATTTGCATAGACAGACTCAAACCCGCCTTTGTAGTGGCGGACGAGCAAGTGCTGTTGGCTAGGGCCCCTCGGCGTTGAAGACCCCCACGGAGAGCTCCCCAGGGAAATGATTCACCAGGGCAGCCACACGAACAGACCGAAGTTACCCCCCCTCGCCACAGCCCACCCGCAGTCAAACACACTCCCAGCAGCCCCCCACCGGCACAGCAGCGCCACGGAGGCGGTAAACCCCAGTTACAGACTAGAAAAGCACTCGGAGAGCGCAGACCTCCGCCAAGCGCCGCAGTTCCGCCCATACAGTCTTGAGATTCCTTGATCATGAAAACATATGAGAAGCAGTGGTTCAGTAGTTATTCATGAAAATGGCATTTTCCGTAATGGCGGCCACAGTTCCTCCCATACAGTGTTTGTGTGTACGTTTTCAGATTCGTTGACCATGAAAACATATGACTAGCAATTGGATTGACAATGATAGGATTAGTGGTTCAGTAGTTATTGTGGAAAATGGTATTTTCCATAATGGCGGCCACAGTTCCTCCCATACAGTGTTTGTGTGTACGTTTTCAGATACCTTGACCATGAAAAGGTATGAGTAGCAATTGGATTGACAATAATAGGAGTAGTGGTTCAGTAGTTATTCACGAAAATGGCATTTTCCGTAATGGCGACCACAGTTCCCCCCATACAGTGTTTGTGTGTACGTTTTCAGATTCCTTGACCATGAAAACATATGACAAGCAATTGGATTGACAATGATAAGATTAGTGGTTCAGTAGTTATTCACGAAAATGGCATTTTGCGTAATGGCGGTTTAGCGCTACAGTTCCCCCCATACAGTGTTTGTGTGTACGTTTTCAGATTCCTTGACCATGAAAACATATGACTAGCAATTGGATTGACAATGATAGGATTAGTGGTTCAGTAGTTATTCACGAAAATGGCATTTTGCGTAATGGCGGTTTTCTTGTGGACGGTGATGCGGATCACCACCAAAATCTAATCATCTGTAGGATACCCCATTTCTGACAATCTGTGAAAATTTCATGAAAATCCGTCCATAACTTCTTGAGTTATCTTGGTAACAGACAAACAAACAGACAAACAGACAAACCAACAAACCAACAAACAAACAGACAAACCAACGGCGATGATCACATAACCTCCCCCTTTGGCGGAGGTAAAGATATGGGAGGAGACTGAAGCCAAAAGAGCATGTGGACTGATGTTCTATCTAAGATGCTGGGGGGGCGGTGTGGGACCTTGGGGGAGTCAGATTATTTAGCATCTCAGACAGAGACAGTGAATAAGCATGGGAGAACAATGCCCAAGGAGTTCCTGGGGGTATAGCAGGAAGGAGTCAGGGACCTAGGGGGGTGAAATCAGTGTAATGTAAATGTCATGTTGTGTAATGAGAAAATTCCATGTAAATGTGTGAAGAGGGAGTTGGGTAAAGAGGAGAGATCGTGCTGAAATGATTCAGTCTTTTCTGTGCTTGAGAGATGTGAGTGTGTAATAACTCCGTCTGTCCATAAACCTGCCTCTTTATTCACACACTCCACAACACGTGACATAATCAAGACAATGACTCCAACTTTAGCACTGCCTATTTTGAAAAAGACGTGAAATAACTTAACGATGTTTATACATGGACAGATTCTGTAAACTGAATAAAGTTTTTTTTTCAAAAGGGTGGAACTTCCAGGTCAGGTAAGAAATCTTTTCAAACAGTGCCTCACTGTGGAAATTAAGGTGTTCACCACCACATTGCAATTCTCTCTAAGAATTGACAGTAAATCACTGTTAGGAATTAATGGTTACATGAACAGCTTTGAAGCAGAGTGATACATATCCAGTAAAATGTTGGAGTGCAATTATCATGGAATATAGTAACTCCTGGAATCCCTATTCAGTCATATTGCTCATCAGAACTAACTGTTGTATAAATAATATAGGGAATTGTATATAATTATTCCTTTTGTGTGCAAAGAAAAAGTTCATTTCAACTTATTAAAAGCTGAGAGCTGTATCACAAGTGCTGTTTTTATATTTTTGTCAAGTACAATTTTTTAAAATCTGAAATATGGGGACACAAAGAATGCACTGTCAGCTCTTTCGCAGTTCAGTAAAAGTGTGACAATCTTTTAAAAGCTTAGACATTATTTGAAATGAATGAATGAATGAATGAATCTTTATTTATTTTGGATAGATTAAAAGTACAGATTAAAAAGAAACAGAATAATATAACAAAGGGGGAAAGAAAATCCAACAAGGTCAAATTAGACAATAACTCCTCTGATTATACAGTTCAACATAAGTTATCCGAAATGGGTCATGGCTGAAGCCGCAGCTTATATCGCCCACCCATATTCCATCCAAGAATTCAAAAGAAAAACAAAACAAGAGCGATTACAATTCAGAACAAAGCTAAGACAAAATGTGACAAAAAACTAAGCTACAACACAACACAGACTGGATATGACAATCCTTATGTGATTTTACTTGTCATCTTGTATACATGTTTGGAGTATTTCTTCCTTTAGTTTTTGTTTAAATTGTCCAAGCGTTGTACATGATTTTAATTCAGGTCCAAAAGCGTTCCATAATCTGACTCCTTGCACTGAAACACAGTGTTGCTTGGTGGTAGTTCTCACTGAAGGTTTTTGAAATATACATGTTCCTCTGAAATGATATTGTTTCTCCCTTATTTGGAACAACTTTTGGATATTTGCGGGAAGTGATAGATTCTTCACTTTAAACATTATTACTGCAGTTTTAAAGTCAACCAGATCTTTCAACTTGAGAGCTTTTAATTTAAGAAAAAGTGGATTTGTTGGTTCCCTGTAAGCAGCTTTGTTTATTATTACCTCCGCCAAAGGGGGAGGTTATGTGATCATCGCCGTTGGTTTGTCTGTTTGTTTGTTTGTTTGTTGGTTTGTCTGTTTGTCTGTTTGTTTGTTTGTTAGCAAGATAACTCAAGAAGTTATGGACGGATTTTCATGAAATTTTCACAGATTGTCAGAAATGGGGTATCCTACAGATGATTAGATTTTGGTGGTGATCCGCATCACCGTCCACAAGAAAACCGCCATTACGCAAAATGCCATTTTCGTGAATAACTACTGAACCACTAATCCTATCATTGTCAATCCAATTGCTAGTCATATGTTTTCATGGTCAAGGAATCTGAAAACGTACACACAAACACTGTATGGGAGGAACTGTGGCTGCCATTATGGAAAATGCCATTTTCCACAATAACTACTGAACCACTAATCCTATCATTGTCAATCCAATTGCTAGTCATATGTTTTCATGGTCAAGGAATCTGAAAACGTACACACAAACACTGTATGGGGGGAACTGTGGCCGCCATTACGGAAAATGCCATTTTCGTGAATAACTACTGAACCACTACTCCTATCATTGTCAATCCAATTGCTACTCATATCTTTTCATGGTCAAGGTATCTGAAAACGTACACACAAACACTGTATGGGAGGAACTGTAGCGCTAAACTGCCATTACGCAAAATGCCATTTTCGTGAATAACTACTGAACCACTACTCCTATCATTGTCAATCCAATTGCTACTCATATCTTTTCATGGTCAAGGTATCTGAAAACGTACACACAAACACTGTATGGGAGGAACTGTGGCCGCCATTATGGAAAATGCCATTTTCCACAATAACTACTGAACCACTAATCCTATCATTGTCAATCCAATTGCTAGTCATGTGTTTTCATGGTCAACGAACCTGAAAACGTACACACAAACACTGTATGGGAGGAACTGTGGCCGCCATTACGGAAAATGCCATTTTCATGAATAACTACTGAACCACTGCTTCTCATATGTTTTCATGATCAAGGAATCTCAAGACTGTATGGGCGGAACTGCGGCGCTTGGCGGAGGTCTGCGCTCTCCGAGTGCTTTTCTAGTTCTAATAGCTCTCTTCTGAAGCATAAAGACTGGATATATGTTTGTTTTATATGTATTTCCCCATACTTCAGTACAATATGTCATGTATGGGAGTATTAATGAATGATATAAGGTATATAGTGTGGGTTGATTCAGCAAATATTTCATTCTGTGTAGTATTGCAATTGATTTGGATATTTTACCTTTAATATAATTAATATGTGACATCCAACACAGTTTATTATCAATTATTACTCCAAGAAATTTAGTTTCGGATACCATTTCAATCTCTACACCATTTACACTGAGTTTAGATACTAAGTTGTTGTAATGGTTGTTAAAAACTATAAATTTTGTCTTACTTAAATTGAGCGTTAATTTGTTTGAATCAAACCACAGTTTAATGTAACCCTTGCCTTATGTTATTTAGGTAAGGGGAATAATTAAGTGTAGACCAGTTGCTAGGTTCGTAAGGGTTACAATAGGGAATTAAAGTGAGTGTGGAATGAAATAGCTGGAGGCAAGAAATGAGCAATAATGGTTGTTATTTAGAGAGAAAAAAGTGAGCAGTATAAGATAAGATAAGATAAGCCTTTATTAGTCCCACAATGGGGAAATTCCAGGATTGCAACAGCACAGGGATAGCAACACTCAGAGCAACAATCAGAAGGCAAGAAAAAACAAGAGCAGCTAGTATACATATGTACATATTACTATAAATATATATATATAGACACACAGTGCGGAGCATTGTGGTTGGTGGATGTGCAGCAGAAAGTCTAAGCTCTCTCTCCGCGGATGCGGCGGGCCAGCTGGATGTCTTTGGGCATGATGGTGGCCCTCTTGGCGTGGATGGCGCACAGATTGGTGTCCTCGAAGACACCCACCAGGTAGGCCTCGTTGGCCTCCTGCAGAGCCATGACGGCGGAGCTCTGGAAGCGCAGGTCGGTCTTGAAGTCCTGAGCGATCTCCCTCACCAGGCGCTGGAAGGGCAGCTTACGGATGAGCAGCTCCGTGTATTTCTGGTAGCGACGGATCTCTCTCAGAGCCACGGTACCGGGCCTGTAACGGTGAGGCTTCTTCACTCCGCCGGTGGCCGGAGCGCTTTTTCGAGCAGCCTTGGTAGCCAGCTGCTTCCTGGGGGGCTTTTCCTCCAGTAGATTTACGGGCGGTCTGCTTGGTTCTTGCCATCGCTCTTTATTATTCTGTCTTATATTTCTTGCACGCCGCCTAAACTCCAGCCCGGCACCCGTGTCGTTTTCGCTTCAGTTCCCTGGTATGTCGAGTTTCTCCATTAGCACCGGGTGGCGGTTGAGTGCTAGCTAGCTCTTCCCTGCTGTATCGTCTCCTGCTGTAAACAGAGGCTCCGTCCGCCGACTCGGGAGACCTTTGGGGCGATCTGTGTGTCCGTGATATATATAGAGTGAAAGGTGTGCCGGATCAGAAAGTTATCACCGGATCAGAAAGAAGAAGGAAGATAAAAAGACTCAGAATTGAGCCGCTGTTGCAAAAGGCAGCCAACTCGTGTGGCGCCGGAACTGGAAGTATATATATATATATATATACAGACAATTTACCACTATACAAATATACAACGGCTGGTATGAAATAAAACCCCAAAGATGTCCTACTGAGCTCAGTGTTTGTTTGTCCTTTCGGGTTAGTCGTTTGACCAGTCAAGATATCTTGTATCTCCAGACTCAGGTTGCTTTTCCTCTTTTAAAGCGGCGACTTGGGTTGTTACCACTTTAAATCCTGGGCACTGGAGAGAGGAAGGGTGCTCTTCAACCGAGATCGTGGTTAGATCTCAGATCAATCTCGGTTCAGTCTCGGGTCCGGCTCGCCATCTCCATTCGGAGAGAATCCAGGATCCAGAAGGTTCTTGATCAGCAACCAAAAAAACCAAGATGAGGTCTCAGTGTGAATACAGCAAAGGACACTGCCACAATGCCCCTCACGCTTGTGCTCCCGTCAACAAGAAGAGGTATCTGTGTGAATCAGACCGCTTCACAACCTCTCTCGTCCGCGCTCATATCTTGAAAAGACCGATTTCCAGCATAGCGCCTCAGCACTTTGCTCGGAAGGCGGGGCTAATATTGCTCTTAACGAATGGAAAGACCCAGATCACCCAACGTGACCATGAAACGGAAATTTAAAAGTTGGATGACGAGGATCGCACTTCCTCTTCCCCAAGATAGTCGGTTTTCAAAATAAAATCACACAATTGCATTAATACAATTGACATCTGAGAAAAAAAGGGTCATTTTCTCAGCTGGGTTACATTAAGCTTTCCTAATTCCTTTCCGAGTGTATCCAAAAGTTGTTCCAAATTGCTTCCACTGCATAATAAATTAGTGTCATCGGCAAACAATATTAAATCCATTTTTTCTGAAACTTTACATATATCATTTATATACATATTGAATAACAATGGCCCCAAAACTGAACCCTGTGGGACTCCACAAGTAACCTTCAGTAACTGTGAGTTTTTGTTACCAACACATACATACTGATATCTATTCTTTAAGTAACTACATAACCAGGACAGCGCTACTCCCCTAATACCACAATTTTGTAGTTTCTTTAATAATAAATTATGATCCACTGTATCAAATGCTTTTTTAAGATCCAGGAATACCCCAACTGAATACTCTTTATTTTCAACGGCAGTTGATATTTTTTCTATAAATTCCATTAGAGCAAATGCAGTTGTCCTCTTGTGTCTGAACCCATATTGCTGCTCACACAATAAATTATTCTTCAGTATGAAGTTGTCAATTAAGATAAAATAAGCCTTTATTAGTCCCACAATGGGGAAATTCCAGGATTGCAACAGCACAGGGATAGCAACACTCAGAGCAACAATCAGAAGGCAAGAAAAAAACAAGAGCAGCGTGTATACATATGTACATATAAACATAAATATATAGACACACAGTGCGGAGCATTGTAGCTAGATGGAATAAATATATGAATATATAAACACACACAGTGCGGAGCATTGTAGCTAGAGGGAATAAATATGTAAATATATAAACACACACAGTGCGGAGCATTGTTCTCTCATAGAATATCTTTTCAAGTATCTTGGAAAATTGCGGCAATAGTGAAATTGGTCTATAGTTTGAGAATTCCCCTCTGTCACCCATCTTGTATATCGGGATTACTTTAGCTATTTTCATTGCATTGGGAAATATACCTGTTTGGAGAGACAGGTTACAGATATACGTCAGTGGTTTCACTAAGCATTCAATAATAGTTTTGACTAAGAGCATGTCAATACCATCACAGTCTGTAGATGTTTTACTTTTAAACGATTTAACAATTTCAATGACCTCTCTCTTGTCTGTGTTCTTTATGAAAATGGAGTCTTTTATAGCAGTGTTTTTGCTTATTGTATCACCTGTAGGCGCCGTAATGGGTATTTCTCGAGCCAAATTAGGACCAATGTTAACAAAAAAGTTATTAAATTCATCTGCAGGTGAAGCTGCATTCACACTCTGAGTCGTTTTATTATTTTTTGAAAAATCGGTTGGGTAGCTTGTATTTCTGTTTTTATTTCCAAGAATATTGTTAAGTATTGTCCATGTATTTTTAATATTGTCTCTGTTTTTCTCCAGTTCTTTACTGTAATAGTCTCTCTTACTACATCTTATTATATATGTTAACTTATTTTTGTATGTTTTATACCGCTGCTCTGCTTCTTCTGTCCTTTTCTTTAGGAAAGCTTTATATAATAAATTTTTCTTTTTACATGCCTTTTGTAATCCTTTGGTTAACCACGGCTTATTGGTAAATTTATGTTTAAGCTTTTTCTTTACTAATGGACAATTTTTTTCATAAAGAGTGGTTACAATGTTTATAAATGTGTCATAGGCTTCATTTACATCTGATACATAGACTTTTGTCCAGTCTTGCTTCAGCAAGTCCTCTTTAGAAGAACTGATTGCATTTTGTGATTTGCATCTGAACGATTTTAAAAATTTTTCTGTATTGGCCCCCGTGTGGCCATGGATAAGTGCAAAGGTTGGCAAGTGGTCACTTATATCATTTATCCCCTTTTTCCCCTCTGCCATCAGACTGCTGAACATTAAGTGACTTATTGACTCTCGTGCACTATATAGAGCAGCTCAACCAGACTCATGTCATTCATCACTGTTTTTCTGTTGCATTATCGACTGCACTATGTGGTACTCCACATCATCTGCTACTTGCTAATTTATTTAAAACTGCTGTGACTAGTATTACTCATTATTATTATTATTATTATTATTATTATTATTACTTATTATTCTACACTTATTGCATGGTTTTAGTCTTTAAGTTTTTTAGTTTATCTCTTTATCTTATCATGTTTTAATGTTGCAGCATTGCACCGAGACAAATTCCTAGTTTGTGTACTACATGAACAATGGCAATAAATCTGATTCTGATTCTGATTATCAATAATTCACTTTCTATTTTCTTATCAATAATATTAATAAACAGGTTATCAATAAGTGTAGCAGTGTGAACTGTGATTCTACTGGGATGTGTTATTGTGGGATATAGACTCATGCTGTACATAGAGTTCATGAACTCTGTAATTACATTTTGTTGATATGGATTTAGTAGATCAATATTGAAATCTCCACAAATTACTACCATTTTCTTACTAGTAATATTATTGTACAGCTCGACTAATTTATCTCTGAATGTCTCAATGCAAGTTCCCAGCGTTCTATATATACAACTTATAATTAGATTTTTTGTTTTATCTTGGTCAATCTCAACAGTAACACATTCCAAAATCCCTGGTAGTGCAAAGGACATTCCATTTACAAGCTTACACCTATACAGGTCATCAATATACAGTGCAACACCACCACCCTTTTTTTGAGATCTGTTAATATGAAACATCTGATATCCCTCTACTGCCATCAGGGGAGCCTGCTCTTCATTAAGCCAAGTTTCAGAGACTGCGATAGCTGTAAATTTTCTGTCTAGCTGTTTTAAATAGTCCTGAATCTGCGGAAAGTTTTTGTTAAGACTTCTGCTGTTGAAGTGTATTAGTGATAGTTTACCATCTAGTTGCACTTGACTTTTGAATTGCTTTTCAGTGTAATATTCACAATGATTATGAATATTATTGAAAAAGTGGTTATCAGGATCAATGTGGTCTATATTAATCATATATCCCATAACCTACATATGTATAAGCATGTGAGAATGTTTGGTGACTACATATGTAAAGCGACTTCACACCTCAGAACAGGACAAAGGGTCTCAACCGCCAGTGAAGATCAAAGAGCATCCGAGGCACTGCGGTGGAGACCAGATAGGTCGCCCTGACCTCCCAGGGCCAGGTGGAGGGGTACGGAGACAAAGGAGGGGATTAAGTAATGGGGGATGTCAGCTTTGATATGCATGTCTTTTGTTGTGTGTGAGTATAAGTACACAGAGCCGAATGTGTTCGATCTCTTACTTCTTCTGCTGCTGCACTAGATGAGACTTGTTAGAGGAGCGAAGCTGATAATAAACTTTGGTTTATAAGTCACATCGCCTCGTTATTCCAAGCTCTTCTACAATCAATATCATTCTCCATCTCTTGCAGTTTATGTTCAGCATAATGGCATATTTTCAGAGTTTGAATTTCCTCACTCAAATGTCAAATGACTTCCTCCAACTGGGGATAATTGATGTCTACTCAAGTCAGTCATAAGTTTTTTGTTTGTTTTGTTTTATTTATTTATTTTTTTTAAAGTACATTGACATGGTATGTCAAAAGAACTATTCTTGCCGTGTGTGGATATGGATTATCATAGTCTCTTAATTTTCTTAATCAGTGTTCATCTGTATTTATTTAAATCAATATTAGAAGGCCTGCCGGATGGCCGAAGGTCGCAGGGAGATGTGGCCGGGCAGATAACAGCAGGGACTGGCCCTTTAACCAGCTCTCTTCTCCGTCTCTCCCTCGGTTGTTGCTCTCTTCCCCACTTCATTGCTTTGTTTTCATTGTGGCTCATCTGATCATGGCTGCTCATTTTACCGAAGAGCCGTTCCCCTTCCATGGGCTGTTGCCCAAGAAAGAAACCGGCGCCGCTTCTTACCTCACCAGGTTCCCCGACTATGACGGCCGAGGGGTCCTCATCGCCATCCTTGACACCGGCGTGGATCCCGGGGCCCCCGGCATGCAGGTACCTCTGACCGGCGGCCGCCTCGTGTTAGCTGCGGTCGGCGGAAGCTAGCAAGTTACAGGCCCGACTCATTCACATCACCTGTATCTCTCACATATAGCTAGCTTGTCACGATAACCCTGACAATCAACGGTTTTCATGACAACCAAGTGAGAGTAAAACGATTTATAATAGACGTTTCTTTCTGCTCAAAAACTATGTTCTAATGCTAGAAAATACCTGAGTTATTTAATGGACGCTAGTTGTCGATTTGCATACAGGCTAACACAGTGACGGTTACAGGTGACAGAAGTTAGCGGCAACATTTGTAGTTTTTACTGAGTGTTTATAGATCAACTAGTTTTCGAATTAAATATATTTTAATGTTGAAGTTAGGTTAGTAGAAGGAGACTAAAATAATGTGCTGGCATACAGCTGAGGGTAGTAACGAGATAATATTTACTCAAGATTTACTGTATATGGAGTAGTTTTATTGCAGGAGTTACATTTGATCTCATTTATCTAAAATAAGTGCTTGTCCTGTTTTCTCTCATCAGAGTTAAAAATATTTTTTCAATCATTGTTCTTCGAACACATTTAATTACTCTCCATTTTATATGATTGGGATTAAGTTGGAGAAAATATTTGGCAAGGTTATATTTTAATTTCCTCAGCCTGAAACATTTGTTAAAAACCCCATACTTAAGGGGGAAGAAGCAGTGTTGCCTGATCTCGCGAGAGAAACGACCAAGCAGTTCCATGGAAGCAAGCCCCACAGGCAACCTACCACGTTGTGTAAAAGAGAGGCTGCTTGATAACGTATATCGATACATAGATTTATCTTTGTTTGCAGTGAATTGACTACAAACACAGTCAGCATTGAATAACTGAATTTTATAAACTCTAATTAAAAGAAAATACATACAACAGCAAATTTACAGTAAATGCAGTCAACATTAAAACTTTGAATAAATTAAAATTTTAAACTGATCAAAAGAAAAGACGTTCATTCTGCATAAGTAACAGCACTAAAAAAGATTACAGTTTAGTGATGTGGGATGATGGGAGTTGTTGTCCGCTAGTCGTTTAAACAAAAACTAAATATTACTCTGTTATTATATGACAGCAGACAACTTTAATTACGTGGAAAATTATCTTTTCAACTGACAAACATCATATTTGTAACTCATGGCAAAATTTGATAGGGATCAAAAGATAATTTTGCTCTTGCTATTCATTTCAGTGGAGTTTTTTTTTTTTTCTCGATTTAAGGTCCCATTGCACTGATCTGTATAAAAAAACATGGATAGCTCACGCCCCATTAGGGAGTACAGAGCCGAGTTAAGCCACCAGGCCGCCATATCAGTACACCCAAAATATTCAGCGAGTCAATGGAGAATGAATGGGTTTAGTAGTAAACGGTGCCATTTTACCATAGTAACTTCCCAAAGAATTAACAGATTTTGAATTCCTTGGTATGGAGACACAGCTTATAGTCTTGTGCAACTGGTGAACTATAGAAATTGATTTCTATAGTTGGTAGACTTCTATAGTTCACCGGTTGCGCAAGACTATAAGCTGTGTCTCCATACTAAGAAGTTCAAAATCTGTTAATTTTTTGGGGACGTTATTGAGGTAAAAGTGGCACCATTTACTACTAAACCCATTCATTCTCCATTGACTCGCTGAGTATTTTGGATGTACTAATATGGCGTTCAGGTGGCGTCACTTCTGGTAGCCAGTGATCTATCCAGTTTTTTTTTTAATAGAGCTCAGTGCCCATATGCGGAAGTAAAGGGGGCGTGACTTAGGCTGGGAGCCAGGAGAGCTGTCCGCTGAGCTGTCACACAGACAGCAAAGCAAGTATAAATAAGCAACTACATGTTAAAAAACAAGCCCAAAAACCCGCAGCCCACGACTGATGAAATTTGCAAGCGACTTTAGAGAAAAACAAGCCCAAAGTCACTTATGATAAGCGGACTTGACAACACAGGGGAAGCTTCAGATTTGAGGAAAGGTATGGTGGCTGTCAGAGCTCAAATGCGCTGCAAGTTAAGGTTGTACTCTAACCCAGGATTTCCACTGACTCCTGATGCAGTCTGTTGCAGACGCAGTGCAGACAGAGTCTTGCGTCCATCCTACATGTTCTGTTTGTGTTTTGAAGCGGCATTGATAAGAACATCCATCCATCTTCTACCGCTTAATCCTTTCCAGGTCACAGGGGATGGGGGCGGCGTGGAGCCTGTCCTAGCATCTTTTGGGGAGAGGCAGGGTACACCCTGGACAGATCGTCAGTCCATCGCAGGGCCAAGAACAAACAAGTATTTTAAGGAGCAAACATTAAATACAGTAGATACCAGAGCTTTTTCTTATGGACTGGATCTGGAATCTGTCAAAAATAGACTCCTTGCATATTTTTAGTGATCTGAATCCGATGAGATGGATTCATTCTGCAGTGGTCTGGACCAGGTGGGGAGTAGAACATTAATAAGAATTAATTTGATGATATTGGTTATAGTTTTTTAAATAAATTATAAATTGTGACCTTTTAATTTACTGAGATGCACCAGCACATGGTACACACTACAGAATTTGTTAAACCAAAAAAAAAGTCATATCTGTAGTAAAAAAAAAAATAAATATGTAAATGGTACAATAAATCATTGAGGACTATGATGTGCGTGTTTTATTCAGGTTTTTATGTTATAGATAGAAAGACCGTATTATACAGAGGGAAATTCTGATTCTCCAGAAAAAATGCTGCTTATTAATCATTAATCGATTGATAAGGTGAATCATCTAATGATTAATGAATTAATCCATAACTTGCATCCCTATTTGTACCACATTTCTCTGTTTGCTGTTCTTTTCTGTGTTTGCAATGCATTTCTCCATTTGCAGTTGCTGTGAGTACTTGCAGCACCTGCGTGTTGCTGTTTTGGTTTTGTTGTGTCTGTTTGCAGTTGCTTTCTTAACTTGCGATGCTTTTGAGCTCTCAGGGCCACCGCAGAAAAGGTTACAACTGCACATGAAGGAGTTACAAATTTATGAGTAAAAATTCAAAAATTGATGTGCAAAAGCATCACAAATGTATGAGTAAAATGTTAAATTTATAAGGGGGGAAATCAAAGGACCACAGCTGTCAAGCAAGCTGTCACAATGTATTGAAACTAGTCACGGCCATACACCAAACTAAACATTATTGCTGCGCGTTGTACAGATGTGACTGACATCTAAGCAAGCTGGCACATCTTCCTAATAATAAATTAAGGTTATTTTTAATCTTGTCATCTTGATTCAGTGTAAGTGCAGAGTGAATGTGGCTAATTAAAAGTGGGCTTTCATTTTTATTTTTTTTATCAAACACTTGAGGGTTATTGATTTTTTTTTTTTTTTTAGCATTTTTAACTTGTAAGTTATAATTTTTTTATGCCTCGGTGAAATGGAGAGGCATATGGTAATCGCTCAATGCGTCTCTGTGTGTGTGTGGTTGGTTATTTCTGTCTGCCTGTCTGTTTCAGCTCACCCGGTCAAAATTAGGTGGAACTAAAGGCTTGTATCATTGTATGGCCATATTTTCTCGACTTGTAATTTGCCAGAATTTTGAGATAAGGCTTTGTTTTTGAAATAAACACAAATTTAACTCACCTTTACCGTCAATGAAGCCGGGAAAAACGGTGTTGTAATAACTATGCTGGGCCACTAGAGGTCGCAGTGCAACTTTTTTTTTTACAGCACGTGGATGACTTCCTGTCAGTCAGTTTCTAGCTGAGAGATAAATGGCAGTTACTGAAAAAAAACATATTCAGCAACTACACCATTTATTCATCACATCAGTAGTTTTCACACTGGTTTTGTTGTTTAGTTTTGCAGAGGAAGGACGAAGTAAAACTCATTAAAACTGCAAGTCCCAACATTCCTTGCCTGCAAATGGTCGCAGTGAACTGCGCATGTGCCCGGAAACTCCCACCAGCAGGAAGTACTGAGCAATTCGCCAATGCTGGGTGAATAAATGTCCGTCTTTTTGCCCGTCTGTTTTCTTCCTCTGCCACTAAACAGCAAAAGCTCCTGTTCGTCTTGATTGTCATTATATTCACGTACCTCCATCGCTTCTGCCATTTAAAATATCTGCCACCGTGTCCCTCTTTTGTGTAGTAGAGTAGATTAGTTTATTTGACAGGGACAGTGCAATAAACATAGACAATTAATCAAAGACAATCAATCTGATGTGTTGCACATAGAGTGTATAGCTATTAGCTAATTTGCAACTCTTGTCCCTGGATGGGCTTTAGAAAAAAGAATCAAGATAAAAAATATACACAATAACCACATACATCAATGCAGAAAAATTATAAATACACAATTATAAATATTATAAATATTATAAATACACAAATATAACAGCCTGACTCACATTTAACATAAATATTATAAATATTATAAATACACAAATATAACAGCCTGACTCACATTTAACACATATAACATAACTCACATTTGCCTATTTCAGGCCTTCCTCCCTCCGTCACTCACTATAAACAAACACATTTATTCCTTCCCTTCATTCACTCTCACTTTGCAGACAATTAATTCATACATGAGTACATTCTTGTTTATTTTTCAGCCAGTTTTTAACATTTTTAGTGAATGTTTTAAAGTCCGTTATTATTTTAATTTCATTTGGCATTGTGTTCCAGATGTGACTGCCCTTTATAGAGAAAGCTGTTTGTCCAAATGTGGTTCTGCGGTGGAATATTTTACAGTTATTGTTAACAGAACTCCTGGTGGCTCTGCTGCTGTCCTGTCTTTGGACAAAACCAGCAAGTGGCTCGGGTGCTGATTTATGAAAACATTTGAACGTTAATTTCAGAAGACAGAGGTCAATGAAGCTCTCAAAACTCAATAGGTTGTATTTTTTTAAAACATTACAGTGATGCCACCTAATGGGCTTTTTGTCCAAGATTTTTAGGGTTTGATTATATAATGAACCTATATGTCTTATTGTGGAAGGGGCTGCTTGAGCCCAGACTGTCAAACAGTATGATATATGAGAAAAAACCATAGAATGCATATACAGTGCAGCTGCTTCGTAAGGTATGTAATATCTAATTAATTTAAAGCAGTTCAGATTTTTTTTTACTGTTTTTGAAATTTTCTTTATATGAAGATTAAATTTGAGTTGAGGATCTAGTACAATGCCAAGGTATTTGAATTCTGTAACTAAACTGATGTCATGATCATGTATATTAACTTTAAAATGTTGCAGGTTACATTTTTTGATTGAAAAGCACATTGAGACTGTTTTCTGAAGGTTCAGCAATAGATGGTTCTTGAGGAGCCACTCTTGGACATCAACCATACTTGTAGACAGTACATCTGCAGCCTGTGCTGGAGTCTTGGCAGCTGTGTAAATAACTGCATCATCTGCATAAAGTTGGCATGTTGCAGCTGAGCAGTGTAACGGCAGGTCATTAATAAAAATGCTGAAAAGTAAAGGACCAAGAATGGACCCTTGTGGGATACCCATGCGGTTGTTTAAAAATGAGGATTTATCCTGGTGAACTTTTACACACTGTTCTCTATTCTGGAGATAAGATGCAAACCATTCTAATGTATTTGGGGAGAAGTTAAAAGATACCATTTTGGATAAAAGCAAACTGTGGTTTACAGTATCGAAAGCCTTTTTGAGATCTAGAAAAACAGCTCCTACCACATTACCCCTGTCCAAGGACTGTTTGACGTTTTCAATAAGGCAACAATTTGCTGTTTCTGTTGAGTATCCTGGTCTAAAACCAAATTGATGTGGATGAAGAAGTTGATTGTCTTGTAAGTAGTCTATCAGCTGTGTAGCTACAACTTTTTCAAGAACCTTAGATAGGACTGGTAAGATAGAGATTGGGCGGTAATTGCATATATCGTCTTTACTGCCTGATTTATGAACTGGTATGACGACAGCTTTTTTCCAGCCAGATGGAAATGTACTAGACCTAATGGAGAGATTAATGAGATGAGTCAGTGGTTTGATTAATATTTTGCTGTGCATTTTGAGAAAGGAGGTGCTCATATTGTAGATATCATTAGTTTTTGAGTTTGACAGTGTTTTAACAATACCAGCAATTAACTTCTCATTTACCTCATCGATGTGAAAAGTATCTGTTGGAAGTATGGAATTTGTGTTGTTGAGCACATTTGGCAGCACAAAAATTTTTGTTAAGTCTTCCACAGAGCCCACAAAGTGTGAATTAAATTCATTTGCCAAAGTAGCCTTGTCACTGACGGTCTTGCCATTGATTCTAAGTTCCTTTACCCCCTTCTGATCGTTTTTTTTATTAGTTAAGTTATTTAAATGCCTCCATAGGGAACTGTTGTTACCCTTTGCATGATCTATCAGTTTATTGTAATAAGATATTTTTGATTTTCGCAGCTCATGTACCACTTTATTTCTTAAACTTTTGTACACAAGGTGATCATTTTGTAGTTTGGAGGTTAGTGATGTTTTCAGTGCATAGTCTCGCCTCTTCATAAGTTTTCTTATTTCATTATTTAACCATGGTAGGCTAATCTTCTGTTGTCTACTTTTAATTTGCTTTGAAAATTTTTCTATAGACTTTGTGATTGTTGCAGTTATAAAATTACAACAATCATCTACTTCGCATGTTGACATGAGCTGCTCCCAATTTTGATTCTCTAAGTAATGTTCAAACTCCTCATTTTTTGATTTGGGGATAATAAAATTTGATTTGTCAATATCGACTCCCCCAAAATACTGTAGTCGCTTTTTAGT
The DNA here is from genome assembly GCA_020510985.1 of Pholidichthys leucotaenia. Classification (NCBI taxonomy): domain Eukaryota; kingdom Metazoa; phylum Chordata; class Actinopteri; order Cichliformes; family Pholidichthyidae; genus Pholidichthys; species Pholidichthys leucotaenia. The sequence goes on from CM035837.1 coordinate 287,315,989, forward strand.
AAGTTTCCTGACAGCAAGAACCATGTTATGATCTGAGAGACCAGTTACAAGATTATAGGTTCTGGTTATTCGTTCTGGTTTATTAGTAAATACCATGTCAATAAGTGTTCTGGATTGTTTGGTTATCCTGGTGGGTCCTTTGATGATTTGCTGGTAATTAAATTTAGTCATGAGGCTTTTCAGTTTTTGTTTGTCTTTTTTATCAGACCAGTTGATATTAAAGTCACCATGAATTATTGTTTCTCTGTTCTTCTCAAGTTGTTTAACCAGATCACTTAATTCATTATAAAAGGAAGAATTGTGTGATGGTGGGTTGTACAATACTGCAATGTTGAAATTCATTACCGGAGAGAGACATACATTAACAGCTAAACATTCAAGTGAAGTATTCAAATCAACCAGTTGACATTTATATTTGTCTTTGATGTAAATTAAAACACCTCCTCCCCTCCCTACCTGCCTGTCTTTTCTAAAACACTGGTAGCCCACAATATCGATCATATTAGTGTCTATGTTCCTGTGTAGCCAGCTTTCTGAGAGACAAAGGTAGTCCAGATTTGAGTCCAACAGCAACACCGAAATCTCATCTCTTTTGGGGATTATGCTCCGTATGTTTAAATGACCGCCGAGGATCCCCTTTGGTTTAGCCTTGGTGTCCCAAAGAACTCGTGCATGATTAACAGTTTGGAAAAATAAATGTTGTTTTTGCTTTTGTACAGCTCGGTTTTGTGCTAACCCAGTGGTCTGCTGTTTAATAGTGGCAGGTCCAGGGTTAAGGTGAATATCTCCTGCCAGAAGTAGCAGAACTAACAGAACTTTAATTGTATATCCTCTGCCATATTGTGATTTTTGCTTAACAGCCATGTTTGCCTTAATTTGGAAGTTTTTGCTCAGGCCTTTTAAAGACCACATAGAGTGTAGGGTGAGATGTGTTTGGATTGCAGCTGTTCAAATCAGTTTGGTGGCTCTTGGCTGCCGCTGACAGTATGGGCATGTGAACTGCAGATTATTTTCACTGCACATGTGTGTACTCCAAAACTACTGGATGGATTTGGATGACATTTTTACCAGAAGTGGTCCTTGGGCTAGAGAGGAACCCATAGCATTTTGGTGATGATCCAAGAATGCATACCTCCACCAAGGCTCTGGCACCAAGGCAACAACACTTTGGTGCTTTCATTCTGGCCTTAGTATTCACTAAATTGTTTTATGTTTCATCTGAATCAATTTTAAGAGTGTAAGCCTGTACACTTAATAATTGGTTAACATGATTTTGTACTTTGATTCAAGCTATAATTCAAAATGTATTTATATAGCTCCAGTTCCGCCGGACCGGTGGCGCCACACGAGTAGGCTGCCCGTTGCAACAGCCTTTTTTTTTTTTTTTTTTTTTTTTATCTTCCTTCTTCTTTCTACACCTTTCACTCTGTATATATATCACGGACGCACGGATCGCCCCGGGGGTCTCCCGGGTCGGCGGACGGAGCCACGGTTTGCAGCGGGAGACGCTACAGCGGGGAGGAGCTAGTGCTAGCTAGCACTTGGCCGCCGCCCGGTGCTAATGGGAAACTCGACATACCGGGAGCTGTAGCGAAAACGACGCGGGTGCCGGGCTGGAGTTTAGGCGGCGTGCAAGAAATATAAGACAGAATAATAAAGAGCGATGGCAAGAACCAAGCAGACCGCCCGTAAAATCTACTGGAGGAAGAAGCCCCCCAGGAGACAGCTAGCCACCAGGGCTGCTCGGAGAGACGCTCCGGCCACCGGCAGAGTGAAGAGGCCTCGCCGTCACAGGCCCGTGGCTCTGAGAGAGATCCGTCGCTGCTAGAAATCCACGGAGCTGCTCATCCGTAAGCTGCCCGTCCAGCGCCTGGTGAGGGAGATCGCTCAGGACTTCAAGACCGTCCTGCGTTTCCTGTGCTTCGCCGTCATGGCTCTGCAGGAGACCAACGAGGCCCACCTGGTGGTCTCTTCTTCGCTAAGGGGGTCACCATCATGCCCAAAGACTTCCAGCTGGCTCGCCGCATCCGCGGAGAGAGAGCTTAGACTTTCTGCTGCACATTCACCAACCAACCATAATGCTCTGCACTGTGTGTCTATATATATACATTTATAGTAATATGGACATATGTTTACTAGATGTTGTTTTTTCTTGCCTTCTGATTGTTGCTCTGAGTGTTGCTGTCCCTGTGCTGTTGCAATCCTGGAATTTCCCCATTGTGGGACTAATAAAGGCTTATCTTATCTTATCTTATCTTATATGGTATCCTAATCAGTTTAGATAGCAAACTGTATAAGAAATGTGGTAGATTTAGGGCCACAGTTACATTAATCTTCAAGTCTCATAAATGCATGCTCACTTACACATAGGTGGAGTTCATAATTTTTACACATTGTGTTTACAGTTTTGTAGAACATATGCACATTTGTTGAATGTGGAGTGGCCCATTCATATTAGCATGGCTTCCTAACAAAGTACAAGGAATTTGCTCTTGCCATTCAATACTACCATGTTCTTGCATGAAGCCCAATGATCCTTAGGTCCGTCTTTATACTGGTTGTGCTTAAGGTCAAAGGTCAGGAGATCTGGATTTATGCTTTTTGCGTCTATGATGCGCGTACACTTCAGACAAGGTTGGAGTGCACATAGCTGTATTTATGCTTTATTTGAACCTACTGTTCAACCAAGCATTTGACGTATGTGCATAACCATCATCTGCAGTTTCACTCCAGCCCCATAGGTGGCGCAAATACATAAACATGCCATTTTGTTCACAGGCTATGTGAAGGAGAAGAAAAGCAAGAGCAATGAGCATTTTTTATTAGGCCATGTCGCCAAGCTCAAGTTTTGGTATTCATCAAAATGTTAGTAACAAAGTTTTTGTAACTACAAACAAAATCTGCTCTGGCCTCTGACATCTTGGAGAGCTTATGTAAATATAAATGTGCTTAAATACCACTTCTTATTACCACAGATTTCCTCCTTGATTAACCTTAACCTGTTCTGTGATGTTCACAATATGCAAATCTCTTTAAAAATGTGTTTTTTAACCATGACTAAATATATATTTACCTTAATTTTTCTTAAAAATGTCGATGAGTTAATTAAATTGATTTAATATCCTCTTGTAGAGGATGACTTTCACAAACGAGACTGAGTTTATTTCTCAGGGTTGGTTTATTGCAAGATCACATCCTCTAACAAGAACAGGATCTCAGGAAAAGAGACAGAGCAGTCATCCAACACAGCTCTTATAGTCTCACCAGACACAAATCCCCCCACATCAAATCACACACCCCCAACCCACAGTCTTAGGTAAACATCCAGCGCCTGAGGCTCCTTGGTGTCTCCATTGTCCTCTGACCCTCTAGCGTCTGGGGCTCCTGCTGGGGCATTCTCTCCAGCTTCACATCTCCTGCAAGGCTAACTTCACACCTCCCGTAGGTCCTCACAGGGTCAGGTCCTCTTTGGTCCTTAAGACGTGAAGCTTCTGGAATATGCACCGTCATTCCTACTAGGTGAATGCGGGGGGTATGAATACAATATATGCGCCTTAAATATGCGCCATATAACCCCCCCCCAAACGTCTAAATAAGGACAAAGTGCACCCCAATATGCATAGCATCATAACATAATACACAGAACAGCAAAAAAAAAAGGCACAACACATCACACTTCCGGCTGCTTGGGCTTCAATCGCCTGCCATATCTGCTGAAAGCCGGTTTCGACCTTCCAGTAGCCGCTTCTTGCATCTGTGAATTAGAGTTGTTAGCACATCCTTGTGAAAGCTTAGCAGAGTGTCTCCCCGGCGGCCTGCCGCGGCGTGGGGCCCTGGCTAACTGCACTTGTTCATCAGCTAACACAAAGGCGGGTTTGAGTCTGTTAATGTAGACTAATTCCCTCCTGTCTCTCAAATCGAGCAAAAAATGCTTTTCCCCGGTTTCTAACACTCTGAACGGTCCATCATAAGGTGGTCTTAAACCTAACCTCTGTGCGTCGTGCCTAACAAAGACGAATTCTGCATTCTTTAAGGCTTTAGGCACGAAAACGCGTGGGAAACTGATGAACTGTGCCGGGGAGGGTGTTTGGTCCCGCGTCGCTCTGCAGCAGCTGAGCCGGGGGGGCGATCTGGTGCGGGATTCTCAGGAAGGAATTCTCCCGGTAACCGGAGAGGTTGAGCGAAGACTAGCTCGGCCGGAGAGGCTTGCAAATCTTCCTTAGGTGCTGAACGCAACCCTAATAAAACCCATGGAAGTTTATCAACCCAATTTGTGTCCGTGAGAGCCGCTCTGAGGGCTGCTTTCAATGACCGGTGAAAGCGTTCGCACAAACCGTTGGCCTGGGGGTTATACGCAGTTGTGCGATGAATTTTCACCCCCAGGCTGAGTGCCATGGATGACCAGAGCTCGGAAACAAATTGGGGTCCTCTGTCAGACGTTATGTCCGACGGGACTCCAAAGCGCGCGACCCAAGCCGTTAAAAAACGCGCGCAACGTCTGCTGCTGTGGTTGACGCCAGGGGGACCGCCTCTGGCCAGCGCGTAGTGCGGTCCACCATAGTTAGGTGTGTGAACCCCTGTGACAGTGGGAGGGGTCCCACCAAGTCGATATGCACGTGGTCGAAGCGTTTGGCTGGGATGTGAAAAGGTTCTAGAGGGGCCCGCGTGTGCTTGTGTACCTTTGCTCTTTGACACGCTGCGCAGGCTGCGGCCCATTCTTTGACCTGTTTACGCAGCCCCGGCCAAACAAATTTCTCTCCCACCATTTTGATCGATGCGCAAATGCCCGGATGTGCCAGCGAATGTATTAAGTCAAAAACGCAGCGACGCCATGCAGCTGGGTTATTGCAGATTAGAGGGGGCATACCTCTTTGATGCACCCTGTGCTCCAGCCTTAGCCCTGTTGGCCCAGACTGGAGCGCGCGCACATCCGCATCATTAACCTGCTTGGCGGCCATGGCTGCATAATCTAACCCAACGCAGACCGGGGCTGCGAGCGCTTCCGTGCCGCAAGCCTGGCCCGTGTCTACAGCTGCCGAGTCTACCCCCTGGGGGCCTGGCATTGCAACTGCGCGCGAGAGACAATCTGCCACTACATTGTGTTTGCCCGCCACGTGTTGAATGTCGGTGGTAAACTCCGAAATCGCGGCCAGCTGTCTCTGTTGTCGGCCCGAAAAAAATTGACCATCCCCAAAAATTCTTGCAGTGCTTTAACTGTCTGCGGTTGGGGGAAATCCGTTATCGCGCGCACTTTATCAGGCAGCGGGACCACGCCTTCTGGAGACACGCGGTGCCCCAAAAAATCGATTTGCGCTACCCTGAATTGGCATTTCGCTGGGTTAATTATCAGCCCGTGTTCTGTCAGCCTCTGAAAAACGGCTGTGAGGTGGCGTTCGTGTTCGACTTCGGATGCACTGGCTACCAAAATATCATCCAAATAGGCGAACACGAAAGGGAGGCCGCGCAATACCGCATCCATCATGCGTTGGAACGTCTGTGCGGCGCCTTTGAGGCCGAAAGGCATGTGCAAAAACTCGAAAAGCCCGAAAGGGGTTATAACTGCCGTTTTGGGTATGTCTTGCGCGCGGACTGGGACTTGGTGATAACCGCGCACCAAATCTATTTTGGAAAAGATGCGCGCCCCCGCCAAATGTGCCGAAAAATCCTGGATGTGCGGAATCGGGTAGCGGTCGTGTGCTGAAGCATTATTTAATCTGCGGAAATCACCGCAAGGGCGCCACGAGCCGTCAGCCTTGGGGACCATATGCAGGGGTGACGACCAAGGGCTGTTAGAGCGTCTAACAATGCCCAGTTTTTCCAAGTTGGCGAATTCCTCGCGCGCGATGGCCAGTTTAGCTGGGTCCAAGCGCCGAGCTTTTGCAAAAACAGGGGGGGCCAGAGGTAGTTATGAAATGCTCGACCCCGTGTTTGGCAACCGACGCTGAAAATGTTGGGACCGTGAGTGCTGGAAACTGATTGAGTAGTGCATGAAACTTACCACCCACAGCTGTGACATTGGGATGTGCAGAAGGCAGGGCCACCCGAGCTGTACAGGAGATAGAGTGGAGAGACAGTGCATTTACAATACGTCTATTAGTAAGATCAACTAATAAACTGTTTGAGCATAAAAAGTCAGCACCTAGCATGTTGTTGCTAACTGCAGCTACAACGAAGGTCCCCTCGAAGGTGCGGCCGTGGAGGGATAGGAGGAGCGTCTTCTCCCCATAGGTTTTGATCATGGAGCCATTCGCCGCTAACACCAAGGGTCCACTGGAAGGCGTCAGCAGGTCCGTGTAGGAAGGCTTGATAAAACTTAGCTGGGAGCCTGTGTCCACCAGGAATTCTTTCCCTGAATTTGCGTCTGTCACGAAAAGCAGCTTGTTCTTCGCGTCGAGAGTCGCACCTGCTACCGGCTCTCGGTCTTGGCATTTCCCTGGCGCTTGTATCGGCACGGTGGGATGCATCTGCGCGCTCTCTCAGCGAAGCGTCGATGGTAGAAACAGAGGGTGTTGTCAGCTCCGCTTCTCCTGGCCTCTGCCGCTGCTGACGTCAGTGGGTCCGGTGCTGCAGCCTCTGGTCTCCCCTCATCTCGCGGGGGTGCGTTCAGCTCTGCTGCTGCCGTCGTGGCTGCGTGCCGTCTATGGGCGTCGATGAGCCGCTGCGCCTCCTGGCCCAGCTCGTGGTAGTCACGGTTGTTGAGTAGCTGTGAGCTGGCCAGGGTGACTCTCACTGCTGGCGGTAGCGTTCTGAGAAAGAGGTGGGCGAAGATAAAGCTGTCGTCATCTTCGCCTCTCAGGTTCATCATCTTCGCCATCAGATCTGCCGGCCTGTCTGCTTCCCCTTCTGTCAGCGCCAGGAGCTTCTCTGCTCGCTCTCCCAGCGAGGGAGTGAAGGCTCGAATGAGGGCGGCTTTCAGTGCGCCATACTTGTCGTCTTGGGGCGGGTGGTTGGTCAGGCTCTCCACCCGCTGCACTGTGAGGCTGTCCAGCTTCGCGACGACATGGTAGAACCTCATTGCGTCCGCTGAGATTCCCCGAAGGTGGAACTGCGCCTCCACAGTGGTAAACCAGGAGCGTGGGTTATGTTGCCAGAAATCGGGCAGCTGTAGTGTGGTAGCTGCGTTAACCCGGTTGGCCCCTGAAGAGTCCGGTGCGGAAAGACCGTCGCCACCAGCCATGGTTTGTCATAGGTCACCAGTGTAGAGGATGACTTTCACAAACGAGACTGAGTTTATTTCTCAGGGTTGGTTTATTGCAAGATCACATCCTCTAACAAGAACAGGATCTCAGGATAAGAGACAGAGCAATCATCCAACACAGCTCTTATAGTCTCACCAGACACAAATCCCCCCACATCAAATCACCCCCCCCCCAACCCACAGTCTTAGGTAAACATCCAGCGCCCGAGGCTCCTTGGCGTCTCCATTGTCCTCTGACCCTCTAGCGTCTGGGGCTCCTGCTGGGGCATTCTCTCCAGCTTCACATCTCCTGCAAGGCCAACTTCACACCTCCCGTAGGTCCTCACGGGGTCAAGTCCTCTTTGGTCCTTAAGACGTGAAGCTTCTGGAATATGCACCGTCATTCCTACTAGGTGAATGCGGGGGATATGAATACAATATATGCGCCTTAAATATGCGCCATACTCTCTGTTGTTTAGGTTACATGTTGAATAAAAATGATAATAAATAGTAAAACGCCGTTAAATCAAAGTTTGAGTGGTGAGACAGCAAGTCCCACGTTGCTGTTACTGAACAAAACACCAAGCTGTTAGTGATGGCTGTCAGAATGTATATCGATTTTAGTACTTAATAGAACAAGTTTAATTGCCTTAACACCTTACGTTCTGAGGTTGTTGACCGAGATGTTTTCGCAGTCTTGTAACTTTGTATGGTCTCACATTTAGGGTTTTTTATGTTCTCAAATTAATTTTTTTTAATTGTAAATTGGTTTTTTTTTTTCTTTTAACCCGTTTAGTTTATCACATGAATTTGTGGCTTCATTGCTGACTTATTATATTTTGGAACACATTTTCTTAAATAAGCAGCTTTTCCTCTGAAATTTGAGACATTTCTCTTGTGAGTTTCTGATTTTGTTTTCTTGTAAATTTGTTAGTATTTATTCAGATTGATGTTTTGTAAAAGACAAATGGACCCACTGGTCATGGAGCAAAGCTCCACTGGTTGGAGAAAAGACCTGATTTAGTGCAATATCCATTATTAGTTCAGGCTACATATTGTAGTTCCAGTCGAAGTTCCACAATCATTTACTAATTGCTTTCTTGATTGCTGCTTCTGTAGGTGACAACTGAGGGGAAGCCAAAAATTGTTGACATAATTGATACAACAGGTAGCGGTGACGTAAACATGACCACTGTGGTAGAGCTCAAAGATGGGCTGGTCACCGGTCTCTCTGGTAGAACACTTCATGTAAGTAGACACTTTGATAAAAAACTAATTGATAGAAATAAATCAATATTAGCTGTCACATACAACACAGTTTCAGACTGTTCTACATCTGAAGTCACTGTTTAACAATGTCTTTTTATGTCTTTCAGATCCCTCCTGCCTGGGTCAATCCAACAGGGAAGTATCGGATTGGAGTTAAAAATGGCTACGAGTTCTTCCCCAAGGCTCTTAAAGAAAGAATCCAAGTAGGAAAACATGACATTATTAATGCAACAGGCTTGTGGCCATTGTTTTAATTTAATAGGTGTTAATCAATCGTTATCAATACTACTGTATTCATGAAGTTAAGTATCAATATATATTAATGAATATAATAAGGAAAACCAATATCTAAACCAGTGTTTCCCCTGCCATTAAATTAATTAATTCCAGAATTTTATTTTCATCACATTTTATTTGAAAGTTTATGGGCATGCTGCGGAAATGTTCAGCTGTAACTCGAAGCGAAGAAAGAGAGGAGCGCATGATGGCGAAACGGAGAGAAAATCACGGAGATGAAGAGGTCAAAAAAGCGACACCTAAACTCTCCAAAGCAAAGGAGCATGTTAATGGAAATAAATAAATGAATCCAGTTAAATGTAGGCTCTGTAAGCAGAGTTGTCGCATCACAGCAGCACTATAGCGCAGGGCTGAAACGATTAGTCGACGTTGTCGATAAAGTTGATCATAAAGATTTGCAATGCAGATTTGTATTGTCAACAGACTGTTTAATTTTAAAGTTTATATGCCTGCCACGGAAATGTTCAGTTTAACTGTTCCAGCGAAGAAGAAGATGAATGCACCATGACGACACAGAGAGAAAATCACAGAGAAGGCCAAAAGTTTCCAAAGTATGGGAGGATTTTACCGAAAATTAATAAATGAAACAAGTTAAATGTAGAGTGTAAAGCAGTGTTGTCATATCACAGCTACACTACAGCGATGCTTCCATTCACTCCTCTCCGTTCCTCCGTCTTCGGCCACCTGTCAGCAGACTGCACTGGTAAGGTTAGCAAGTAAAGTTAGTGCTTCTCATTTTCAATGAGCGACTCTTTCAGCTTTAGAAAACTGACCACACTATTAGTGTGTGCCGTTTAAATAGTTTACCTGCTGTTGAATGATAATCTGTCAAAACGTTATGAATGGATTTTGATGGAATTTTCAGGAAAGGTGTGTAATGGCACGGGGAACAGATGGTTAGATTGTGGTGATGATCTGAGGGTGCATACCTCCACCAAGGGCTTTGTTTTTATTCATGCAGCAGGATTACACAAAAACTATTGGATGCATTTGAATGAAATTTTCAGCAGAGGTGGTTCTTGAGCTAGATAGGAACCCATTACATTTTGGTGAGGATCTGAGAATGCATACCTCTGCCAAGGCTCTTATCTTCTCACAGTGTGTTAGCAACAGTACTCCCAAAACTAATGGACAGTCTTTGATGCAATTTTCACCAGAAGTGGCTCTCGGCCTACACACAAACCCATATACATTTTGGAGGTGATCCATGACAGACAGAAGGAGCCTTGGTGGAGGTATGCGTTCTCTGAGTGCTTTTCTAGTTTATATTGCTTTTCAGCATTTAAACATTACAACTGTTACAAGGCATAAATGCCCATTATTCTAAGTAAGCATGTTTACAGTCTTTTATATTTGATTTTATTATATCTTTGTAAGAGAAGACGCATTGTTTAAAGTCAGAAAAATATCAAAACTCCTGCATTGATGCTGAAATTCTGTGAAGGCCTGCTTTTTTCCCCACATGGAAAACTGATCAAGAATTGATAAGGGAATCATAAAAGAATCGGATTGATCAGCAACATCGACAGTTCCATTGATAGTGACAAAATCTTATCAATTCCCATCCCTACCTGGTACACAGGTTCACCTTGGGATCCTCACATCTGCCTATGGGTTTGAGGTCAAAAGGTCAAAGGTCAATGTTAACATTCCCTATGCCTTATTACTGTACAACAAGTAAAGCTGGGGTCACCAAACGTGGTACATAGGTTCACTCTGTGACCCTATGGGTTTGGGGTCAAAGGTCAAGGTTGGCATTCCATTTGCACCATCTATAAATGTACGGAATCTTTGTCTGTGTGTCTGTTCCACGCATATCTCTTGAACTGTTCGTCAGACTGACCTAAGATTTTATAATACACGTTTTGCTGAGGTTACGAGGGTGTGCATCCCCAAGTATGGAGTTGTTCAGTCAAAATATATAGTTTTTATCAATAAAAGTTTAGTCATCGCTTTCTCCTCATGCGCTGGCTTCTAGAGGTGTGGATGGGGTTTTGCATTGACTCTGTACTGATTGGATAATATGCGACATCACAGCATCAGTAACCACAGCGCACTGTGAGCAAAGCAAGGAAGTGAAAAGTGACAAATTTGACTGGAAAAAGATGATACTGAAGAGTTAATGCTTAAAAAAATTATACCATAAAGTTGCAGTGATTGCGTAGGTCTAAAGGATAATTCAGCATATGTGGAGAACATGAGGCGTATGAGCAGACTTGGTGGAGCATCAGCGGGGACCCAGCTCTGACAAAGAACACTTGTGTATCCAACATAGAACATGTCGGGAGAAGTAGTGGCCCAACCGGGCAGACCACGGTCCTTCACGGGGAGGCGTGGCCAGCCTGCCCAGTCAGTGGTAGACGGGAGTCCCTGCTTCTGCTTCACCTGTGTGGTACCACTGTACTTTGCAGGACCGTGAGTCCCCTCTCCCGCGTGAGTATCTAAAAATTCAAAACTTAATAATAATACCGCCATGATTGTGGAACGGAATGGCCGGACTGACTTCACGACCAAATGCAGGACATGAAAGCGCCCAAATATTGAAATAAAACCTTTTTAGTTAAATATTTACTGACAAATGGGCTTCACTGATGCAACGTTTGCAGTCAAATGGGTCCTTCTGCTGTGTACAGTAATGTTGGGTGTTTTGTAGTTAATTCAGTTGATTAGTTTTAAAAGACCTTTTAGTAACAAAATATTACTAAAATATAAACTGATGCACTACAGTTGGTTTCAGATATTTATAAACGTGTCCTGTTATAGTACTGCATGAGTTTACTGATGATACACAGAAGAAATTCAATATTCCACTTAACTCCCATCACTGAACAGTGATATAAACTAAAATAATGACTGAACAACTCCCATTCCCCAACGTGCAAGATACACTATTGTAAGTGATAAAAGATCACACAAATAAGTGATCTGACAAACAAACAAGGGATCTGAAACAGTCACTAATATTGAATGTCCCATTCATTTTCAATATTTAGGTATTCTATAATTAATATTCACACAATCAAATAAATCTTAGTGCCATTTAGTCCCTTTTATATTTGTCAAAGTCTAACATGTGATTGCTGACATGTAGCCTATACCTTTGTATTCCACTTTCAAACACAGCCTACATTTGGGCCTGTAAAGCCTAAATGGGATACCTGTTTCAGACAGAAATACTTGCGTTCTATGGGCAATGCACAAGTTACTATAAAACGAGTAAAACTAGGACCACCAAACCTGGTACATGAGTTTATCTTGGGATCCTGACCTCTGAATATGGGTTTGGGGTCAAAAGGTCAAGGTTAACATTACCTATGCCTTATTACTGTACGAATAAAGATAGGGTTACCAAAGTTGGTACACAGGTTCACCCTGTGACCCTGAAGTGTGGCTATGATTTTGGGATCACAAAGTCAAAGGTCAACATCAAAATGGTTTATAAACTGTATCTCAATAACAAAGAAAGCTAGGGTCACCAAACCTGGTACACAGGTTCACTCTGAGACCATGGCATCTGACTACAGGTTTGGGGTCAAAGGTCAAGGTTGGCAAACCTGATGCACTGGTTCACCTCAGGATTCTGACCTACAACTATGGGTTGTATACTTTGTTGTATATTCATGGATGATGGGCTTATCATAATTTCATTCTGCCACAGTAATTATATTGAAAAGTTGAAAACTGCTGTCCCTCAGTAAGTATTGGGATCTTCAAAGAAAATAGAGGCGGGGGATATTGTTCCCGCCTCAGAGTGCTCTTGTTTTAATGGCTGTCCCAGCTTTAGAACACTGACCACACTGTTAGTATGTGCAGTTTGCTGTTTTACCTGCCAGACAATAATCTCTCTTGGAGGATGGTTGCTGAGAGCTGAGCTATTTCAGTTATCCTGGCTAACGTGTAAAGTGCAGTAAATTAGTGAATTACAGGAGAAACTGACTCTTTTTCATATTCTCTATTATTGTCGCGGTAGAGAGTCAGAATACCACGATTTATTTAATTTAAAAAAACTGTAACCATAACTGAATGTGTAAATGTAATTCATCAAAAATGAATTAAATGTCCTAAATATTTCCCTGTATGTGTAGTGAAAGCTCACACACCTGCACTGCAATTTAAAGCATTTGTAAACTGTTGTTTTGGACTGGAAGAAGTTTTTTTAATTTTCAACTGAAGCCCAATTGAACATTTAAACTTCCAGACCCAACAAGGTTTCAAATAAGATGGACTAGTTTGTTTTTCTTTTTTACTTTTATGGTGTTTAATGTTAGTCTAGTTTGTTTTGAACATGTAGAGTTATAACAGCTCTCCATGCTGCAACAGAAGCTGCTATTTTAATTTTTGCACTTTATTTATTGGGTTAAAAGACTGCACTTTAGTTTCTGTTATTTAATTGTGTTGCTACAAACACTTTTGATTAAGCTGTCAAGCTCAAGCCCCGAACAGGAGGTGGGCATGACAGAAATAATCATGACTAATCCACTAACAGTAGTTTATAGAGTCAGTGTCTGTTGCCCCCCCCCCCCAAAAAAAAGCTGTAAACCTAGGGGAAACACTGTATGCACATTTGGTTTTGCCTACTGTGCAGCTAACAAGAGCAGCTTTTCCAGACTTGTAAAACAACCATGTCTTATAAATTTCAATGTTTCTGTAATCTTCGGTAGATTTTCAAGTTGGTTTTGTTGTTTGGTTGTTTCTTTTAGAAAGAACGAAAGGAGAAGATGTGGGACCCACAGCACAGAGCAGCACTGGCTGAGGTTTGTCGTAAAACAGAAGAGTTTGACCTTTCTCATCCGACGCCATCACAGGTCAGACTTGGACAACGCTGAGTTGTTAAGTTTTAAAAAATGCACCAGATGCGTTTATTCATCTTCACTGTTTTGTGTCACATTTGGTGTTTTCTTCTCAGGTTGAGAAGTTGCAGAAGGAAGAGCTGCAGTGTCAGTCAGAGCTGCTGGCATCATTAGAAAAGAAATACAGTGATCCCGGTCCCGTTTATGACTGTGTGCTTTGGCATGACGGCGTCACATGGAAGTAAGTCACAGATACAGATTTCTATTTTTAAGCTTCACTCTGTACTGTCTTCTACTATTTAGGATAATGTCATTTTGTTTCATGCAGAGCTGTAGTCGACACATCGGAGTGTGGAGAGCTGTCCCAGTGCACCGTACTGAGCTCCTACAAAGAGTCACAAGAGTACGCCACGTTGGGAAACGCTGAGATGCTGAACTACTCAGTAAATATTTATGATGACGGAAACGCACTGTGTATCGTCACCAGCGGAGGTGAGTTTTCCCAGAGCATAAAATCAATCTACGTTGTTGTTTAGATTCACTCAGCAATTTCAAAAAAGGTGTTTAGCGTAATGGTCTGTTCAGACTATTCACACAGATGTGAAAGTAAGTGAGTCAAAGTGGAAGTAATTACAGCAATATGATTTAGCAAAAAATATTTCAACTTGTGTCAAAATTTTGCTTGAACTTGTGTCACCAAACCCTGTCAGACTGATGTTCTCCTGAGCCATGGACAACTTCAGGTAGTGCTCAAAGCGTGAGTCAAGTTGTTTGCCTCAGGATAACATAATTAACACTTAACATGGTGACATTTCCATCTCTAGCTGTAAAGGCTTCTGTGGCTTCCACTACAGGTACAAAACGGAAAATTAATCACAATGGAGTTAAACCCCTCGTTACTGGTAGCAAGCCTCTTTTTTGACTGTTATCAGGAGAGTATTTCAAAGTTGTGAAATGTCTAGTGACTCTGTGTGTGTTATTCCAGACAAGAGTCTTTGTTTTGTCTGAACACACCAGTGCGACTGAGTTTCTGATGATTAAGCACTTAACTCTGCATTATGTGTAGCGATCCGCCATCTTTTACTTATTTGTGTGCTTTTATAGGAGCTCATGGGACACACGTGGCAAGCATTGCAGCAGGTTACTTCCCAGAGGAACCGGAGCGTAATGGTGTGGCCCCTGGTGCCCAAATTCTTGCTCTGAAAATTGGGGACACCCGCCTGAGCACCATGGAAACGGGGACAGGGCTCATCCGTGCGGTATGCTATTTAATATGTCCATCAGATAGAGATTAACTTTCTAGCGCTTGCTTCATTCCTTCTTTTTACACTGTTTTTGTCACTTAAAGATGATTGAAGTTATCAACTACAAATGTGACCTGGTTAACTACAGCTATGGGGAGGCCACCCACTGGCCCAATTCTGGGTGAGTATTGTGAGGAGGTGTTTTGAAATGCTGCTGGCTCTGCTATTGGTACACACAGTTATTGATTACCATTGTCATGTTTGTCTTCCAGGAGGATTTGTGAAGTGATCACAGAGGCTGTGCAGAAGCACAATGTGATCTTTGTTTCAAGTGCGGGAAACAACGGTCCCTGCCTCTCCACAGTCGGCTGCCCAGGAGGAACCACAAGCAGTGTTATAGGTACAATGTCTGAACATACTGTAGAATGGAGTGTTTGTTTGTTACATTTGAAAACTTCCAATCAAAAGGTGAGGCATCAGATATATTCAGTTATTTTACTCAATCATGATTACACTCTGAAGTCATTATGTACTGTTCCCTGAAGTAGGGAACAGTACATAATTTGCTCCATACTGTGCAGAAGTACCATTGCCCCTCCTCCCCGTCCCCTGCAGTCTTGCACTTAACATTTATTTATAGGGTTGCCCCCCAGACCCCCCACCAAGGCTCCGCCTTGGGTCCGGCTAGGGGGCCTGCGTTCCCCAAGACCCCCGGCTAAGTTTCCTCTTTTTTTCAAAAACCCCATTCTCATCCCTGTATTTAGGCATGAGCATGGTTACATAAATCACAGTGCCCCCCACCCCCCCGAGTGTTAAGTTAATTTTGTTTAATTTTATTTTTTTTTCTATATGGCGCCAGATCACAACAGAAGTCATTTTAAGATGCATTCACTATAGTAACAAGTCTTTACCCTGTCCTTTTATTAAACAAACTAAATATCCTTATGTTATTCTTCTTATTTACACGACAGCAGCTCATTTCTGTCTCTTCTTCACTGGGCTCTGGTATCATGCGGCAGGGAGGAACTCCGCTGCGCGTAAACACAGACAACGTCAATCGTAAAAATTTGTCGACGCAGATGTTTATTGTCGCAGAATCATTTAATTTTAAAGTTTATATGCATGTCGCGGAAATGTTGAGTTTAACTGTTCCAGTGAAGAAGAAGAGGAGCGCATCGTGGTGACACAGAAGAGAGAAAATCACAGAGAAGAAGAGGCCAAAACTTTCCAAAGTATGGGAGCATTTTACCCAAAATAAACAAACGAAACAAGTTAAATGCAAACTCTATAAAACAGAGTTGTCATTATCATGGTAGAACAGCAACGCATTCATCCTCCTCCCCCTCCTCCCTCCGCTCTGTCCACCGGCTCGGCTGCTTGTCAGCAAGTCTCTGCTGTGCTCCGTCCCGGTGTTGATTGAAGTTGGGGCACTTATAAACACCACACGGGTAAGATTAGCGAGTAAATTTAATGCTTCTTATTTTCAATGAGCGGCTGTCTCAGCTTTAGAAAACTGATTAAACTGTTATCATGTGCTGCTTATGTTAGTTTACCTATCGGACAGTAAGCTCTCTTGGATGATGGCTGCTGACAGTGGAGCCGTTTCAGTTCTGCTAGCTAACGTGTTAAGTGCACTAAATTAGTGAATTAAAGGAGTGGCTTACTCTTTAATCTTCCCTCTTTTTGTCGTGGCAATATCAGCCCTCATTCTGAATATTAGTGCATCTCGGTAAATTACAATACAGTACCATGATTTGTAATTTCATTTATAAAAACTGTAACCATAATCATCAAAAATAAAACTGCTTAAATATTTCACTGTATGTGTAGTGAAGGCTGACATTCCTGCACTGTAACTTAAAGCATTTGCAAACTGTTATTCTGGACTGGAGGAAGTTCTTTTTATTTTCATCTGAAGCCTAATTGAACTTTTAAACTTCCAGACCCAAAAAGGTTTTAATAAGATGGACTGTTTTCTGATTTACTTTTATGGATTTTAATGTCACTCTAGTTTGTTTTGAACACCCAGAGTTACAACAGCTTTCATTGGTACAGCAGAAGCTGCTTATTTGAGTTTTCGCACTTTATTTTTGGGTGAAAAGTCTGCATTTTAGTTTGTTATTTAATTGTGTTGCTCCAAACACTACTTATTAAGCTGTCAAGTTCAAGTTCATACCTGCCAACTACTCCGGTTTTGCCGTAATGGTTACGGTTTTCAAGACCCCATTCCGGGTTACGGCTTTATTAATCAAAATTACGTTTTTTCACTAAAAATTCAGTCAAAAATTTTAAATTGTAAAAAAAAACACGAAAGCAATTCCAAACACGAGATCGCTAGGAATCGTATCTAAATTTAGAACAGAGCAACACGTGATGGCGGCCGGGATGGTCACACTTTTTCAGTGCTGAGACAAAGTTGCTGATTTTGCCACTAAAATAACTAGCCAACAGCGAATATCGGATCAATATTTGTGACGCACACGCACAGGCTGAATTTCCACCTTGGTTGAACCAGCTTTTGAAGTAGAAACACCCCTTTATTCGCCTTTCGCCGAGCTCTGTGAGTAAACTGAGTAGCGTTTCTTTTCGTGGTTCGCTGCTATGCTTTATCTGAAGCGTTTGCTAAGCTAACACTATCGCTATTGAGGGTATTGAGGTTTCTATTCTCGCGCGAAATCCCGGAGAGGCGTGCGTACATGGCGAGATGTAAACACGATGTTATACAGTGCTAGTATACCCTGCTGATATTTCTAGTCTTCTAGTTACCTCCGCCAAGGAGGTTATGTGATCATCGGCGTTGGTTTGTCTGTTTGTTTGTTTGCAAGATAACTCAAAAAGTTATGGACGGATTTTCATGAAATTTTCACAGATTGTCAGAAATGGGGTATCCTACAGAGGATTAGATTTTGGTGGTGATCCGGATCACCATCTGGATCCAGGAATTTTTTAAAGGATTCTTTTTTTTTATTATTATTTAACATTGCGAGATAGGGCCATTTTCAATATTTTATTTATGATGTTAAACACTGTATGGGGGGAACTGTGGCGCTTGGCGGAGGTCTGCGCTCTCTGAGTGCTTTTCTAGTATTCATAATACATCACATCTGGCCTATTCGAAGTTCTATGCAGTGTTAAGATAGTCTTTTGAATGCAAATTTAATGAATGAATGAATCTTTATTTCGGATAGATTAAAAGTAAAGATTAAAAAGAAACAGAATAATATAACAAAGGTGAAAAAAATCCAACAAGGTCAAATTAAACAATAAGTCCTCTGATTATACAGTTCAACATAAGTTATCCGAAATGGGTGATGGCTGAAGCCGCAGCTTATATTGCCCACCCATATTCCATCCAAGAATTCAAAAGAAAAACAAAACAAGAGCGATTACAATTCAGAACAAAGCTAAGACAAAATGTGACAAAAAAAACTAAGTAACAGCACAACACAGACTGGATATGACGATCCTTATGTGATTTTACATGTCATCTTGTATATATGTTTGGAGTATTTCTTCCTTTAGTTTTTGTTTAAATTGTCCAAGCATTGTACATGATTTTAATTCAGGTCCAAAAGCATTCCACAATCTGACTCCTTGCACTGAGACACAGTGTTGCTTGGTGGTAGTTCTCACTGAAGGTTTTTGAAATATACATGTTCCTCTGAAATGATATTGTTTCTCCCTTATTTGGAACAGCTTTTGGATATTTGTGGGCAGTGATAGATTCTTAGCTTTAAACATTATTACTGCAGTTTTAAAGTCAACCAGATCTTTCAACTTGAGAGCTTTTAATTTAAGAAAAAGTGGGTTTGTTGGTTCCCTGTAAGCAGCTTTGTTTATTATTCTAATAGCTCTCTTCTGAAGCATAAAGACTGGATATATGTTTGTTTTATATGTATTTCCCTATACTTCAGTACAATATGTCATGTATGGGAGTATTAATGAATGATACAAAGTATATAATGTGGGTTGATTCAGCAAATATTTCGCTCTGTGTAGTATTGCAATTGATTTAGATATTTTACCTTTAATATAATTAATATGTGACTTCTATGTCAAATGCTAATATTTGTTTGACACTGCGGCCCCTGGACCCCAGCTAGCTACTAGGCTTTTCAGGTTTGAAAGTTGAAGAAATATGAGGTTGTTAGCTACATTCTAACTTGATTTAATGCTAATATTTGTTTGGCGTCGGGGGGGCTTCGCCCCCCTGAATATTTGTTTGGCAAATATTAGCATTATTATTATTAGCATTAGCATTATTAGCATTAGCATCGGCCCCTGGACCCCGGCTAGCTACTAGGCTTTTCAGGTTTGAAAAGTTGGCAGGTATGCAAGTTTCCAACCTGTTTCATGGTTCGCTATTCTATTTAGCTATGGAAACTTTTTATAATAGGCTACATTATATTAAGACAGAGACTGACAACAAAGTGATTTTCAAAGGTGTGCAGCCTTAAACAGGTGAGGTAAGACATGACCTGGAGCCCTGAACATGAGCCATGCCAGCAGGAAGCAGAGATGGTGGACATGACAGAAATAATCGCGATTAGTCAACTAATCAAAAAAAAAATAGTTGTTATATTAGTTGACTACAACAGTAATTGTTTAGTTGCAGCCCCCACCCCCTGTAAACGTAGGGGAAACACTGAATCATCATGTCATAATATGAGATGTGCACAGCCTTACATCATCATAAATCACACTTTTGTGTATGAGAGGCACAGTTACACATTTTCCTGAGTTCAGCTGGTCCAGAACAGTATGGCTGTTCTATTAACCGGCACACACAAGCAAAATCACATATCAACTGTACTGGCTTCTTTACATTGATTTCCAGGTAGTTTTATGATAGATTTTAAGATTATATTATTTGTTTTTAAATCATTGCATAGATTGGTGCCTCCTTACCTCTGTAATCTTTGAACCCTGCACACTCCTTCTCAATCACTGAGGTCTGCTGAGGAAATGCTCATAGTTGTCCCGAAGTCCATATTAAAACAGAGGTTGGGCCTTTGCTGTTGTTGCCCCTAAAATGTTCAGATTACATTTTACCTACAGCGGGGAAAATAAGTATTGAACATGTCAACATCTTTCTTATTAAACATGTTTCTGATGGAGCCATTGATCTCAGAATTTTCACCAGATGTCAGTAACAACCCAAGTAATACATGCATACAAAGAAATCAAGGCAGTTGTGTTCACAAAACAAGTTATATTTAATGAAGTAACGGCAGTGGCTCAGGAGGTAGAGCGGGTCGTCTAAATAACCGGATGGTTGGCGGGTCGAATCTCGCTCTCCCCAGATATCCTGCTGTTGTGTCCCTGGGCAAGACACTTTACCCACCTTGCTTCCAGTGTCCATAACACTGGGTATGAGTGTGTATAAATGTTCGGTGGTGGCCGGAGAGGCCGTTGGTGCGGATTGGCAGCCACGTTTCCTCAGCCTGCCCCAGGGCAGCTGTGGCTACAATAGTAGCTTGCCACTACCATTGTCTGTCTGGAGTGAATGAATAATGTATCTACTTGTAAAGCCTCTTTGAGTGTCTATGATAAAGCGCTATATAAATCTGATGCATTATTATTATTATTAAGTAAATTGACACAGGGAATAAGTATTGAACACGCTTGGTGAAATTCATTTAATATTTAGTAGAAAAGCCTTTGTTGGTAATAACCGCTTCCATAGGCCTCCTGTATGGAGAAACTAGGCACAGGCATTGCTCAGGAGTTAGTTTAACCTATTCTTCCACGCAGTCTTCAAATCGTGAAGGGTCCGTGGGTGTCTTCCATGAACTTTGAACTTCAGTTAGTTTCATAGATTTTCAATTGGATTCAGGTCAGGTGACTGACTGGGCCATTCTAGCAGCTTTCTTTTCCTTCTCTGGAGCCAGTTGAGAGCTTCCTAGGCTGTGTTTCCCTCGTTTCATCTTCAACTTTTTGGCAGATGGCAACAGGTTCTTATCAAGGATATCTCTGTACATTTGTCCATTCATCTTTCCTTCAATTATATGAAGTCTGCTGGTACCATGTGCTGAAAAACACCCCCAAACCATGATGCTCCCACCTCCAAACTTCACTGTCGGTATGGTGATTTTAGACTGATGTGCAGTGCCATTTCTCCTCCAAAGATGCTGTGTGTTGTGGCATCCAAAAAGTTCAATTTTGGTCTCACCTGACCAGACTATATTCTCCCAGTGTTTTACTGGCTTGCCCAGTGTTGTGCAGCAAACTTTAAACAAGCTTCAACATGCTTTTTCTTCAGCAATGGAGTCTTGAGAGGTGAGCGGGCATAGAGCCTATGTCGGTTGAGTGCATTACTTATTGTTTGAAACAGCAGTACCTGCTAACTCCAGGTCTTTCTGGAGCTCTCCACGAGTGGTCTTTGGCTCTTGAATAACTCTTCTAATTCTTTTGACTCCTCTGTCAGAAACCTCGCAAGGAGCTCCTGATCATGGTCAGTTTATGGTAGGGCTGGGTGATAAAATGATAACTTTTAATTATTGCGAAAAAACTTTTTCTCAATAGAGACATAATACATTTTCGATAGAATGTCTATAGAAGTCATTTGTTATGTGTTCTGACAGACAGCACGAAAAGCCAATGAAAATGAGAATACACTGCACTGAACCAATCATGTGGCTGGAAGTAATGTTGGATTGACGCACACAACGCCAGTGTGTAGGTGCCTAGGACCAATAGCCGAGGCTTAGCACACCTGCTAATCTTTGGGCTAGCGCAGCCATGTTGAAGTTGGAGCATGGTTAAAAAGAAAATAACAGAAAACATTAATGAAAAGTTCAGTGACAACGTTACTAAAGAAGACACCGAAACGGGTGCCACCCAATGCTCAATAGACAAGGAGACTGTTGAAAAAAAGGGTCAGAGGAATTCAGTAGTGCAGCCAGAATGTCAAATTTAAGCAGCTGCTTAAAGTAATTGACCCTCGTTACCGACTCTCTGGCCGTAAATATTTCTCCCAGACAGCACTTTGCCAGCTGTACACAGAATGTAGAGAAACAGTTGAAAAGGAGCTTCAAAGTCTGCCATACTTCACTGCTACGTCAGATTTGTGGTCAAGTTGCACCTTCTGAACCATATATGAGCCTCACTGCCCACTTCATTGATCAAGATAGGAATTTGAAAAGCAAATGTCTTCAAACTTTCTTGAAGACCATACAGGTGAAGTCATTTAGGACTGACCGAAGCACTTGCATCCTGGAGACTGAGTGAAGACAAACAAGTCTGCATTACGACAGACACTGGGACAAAGGCTGCAGTGCTCTGGGCATGTACTTCACTCAGCTATCGGTAAGTTGATGAGCAGAATATTATAAAATTTTTATGTTTTATTTTCATTCATTCATTCATTCATTCATTCATCTTCTTCCGCTTAATCCTTTTTGGGTTGCGGGGGGGCTGGAGCCTATCCCAGCATCTTTGGGCGAGAGGCAGGGTACACCCTGGACAGATCGCCAGTCCATCGCAGGGCCAACACAGAGAGACAGACAACCATTCACTCTCACAGTCATACGTAAGGACAATTTAGAATCCCCAGTTTTGATGCCAGTTAACCTAACGTGCATGTTTTTGGCTTGTGGGAGGAAACCGGAGAAATCCCGGAGTAAACCCACGCAGACACGGGAAGAACATGCAAACTCCACACAGATCACTGTTGGTCGGGGGCTGGGATCGATCCCAGGATCCCCCGGCCAAGAGTGAGTTGCTGTGCTGCCACAGTGCTAACCACTCAGTGCCACCGCACTGCCCCATGTTTTATTTTGTTTTATAATTATTTGAAATACAGTTGTATAATCTTCTACACTACATTTGTCAAGTTCAACTTCTAACAGAAAATAAATATTTAAAATTAATCTTGTTATAGCCTCACATCTCAGACCAAACATGAATGGGCGGCGCAAATCTATACAAAGTGAATGGAAAGAGGTGAGTACACGCGAAATTGCGCATTTGTATGTTCACGTCCGAGGTAGTATGCTAGCTTTGAGATTTTGCCGTCACCGGAGTAAAAGTATCACCATTGCAGAGTAAACTACAGTGATCCCTCGCTACTTCGCGCTTCACCTTTCGCGCCCTCAGTGCATCGCGGATTTTTCAGAAATATTCATCAAAAATTCAAAATTGAGAAAAAATGGGCGGGCGCTAGCAGAAGGCAGGAAGACTACATTAGAACATCAGGTATCAACACGGAGAGCCGCACAACTCAATATCCACCTCTCTGACCACCGCTCCACTCCTCTCCGCCCACCTCTTCACTGCTCGGGAATCTCGCAAGCTGATTGGCCGCGACGTTTTACCTCGCAAGCTGATTGGCCGAGACGTTTTACCCAGCTTCTCTCCCTGCCGACATACCCAGCGAAGGAAGACCGCATTCATTGTTCTTTATCGCTAGTCTCGCCGCGTGGAACTTTTCGCTGTTCTCTTGTGCCTTTTTGTGCGAAATAGTCTTCCCGTCGAGCCACTACGCCGCCTCCTGCAGCTGCCCTCGACGATGCTGCGCCTCTAGCACCTGACGATGAGGCGTCACCTGAGGAGCAGTAAAGCTCTCATTAACCTGTGCAGTAAATCATCTTCATCTTGAGTTACGTATCTTGTTATAAAAATAAGAGTTCTAAAAACATATTTATGTACACTTTATTTACATCTATGTATGTATGTACACTTACACACACACACACGTATCATATGAGAGAGAGAGTGAGAGAATGAACGTACGTGTTATTTATGGGTGACGTCATTAGGGGTGACGCTACTTCGCGGTTTTTCACTTTTCGCGGTCGGTTCTGGAACCCATTAACCGCGATAAGTGAGGGATCACTGTAGTTTGAAAATGAAACTGCCACTCACCTGGAAACAGGAGGACCGGAAGCTCATCAACTGAATCCGGATGTTGGAGTTATTTACCCACAGATTTGTGCCATGGACGTGCTAAACAAGGCTAGCAAGCTAGCAATGGAAACACCCATCATCTTGTGGAGTTTTGGAGGCAAGGACAACTTTTTCAGGTGAGCCTTCTGTCAGATAATGTAAACCTAAGCATGACGTTATTTTGGGAATTTCCACAGCAGGTTGAACACAGCTGCAGAAGTTATAAAGGCAACTTCCCCTGTCTGCATCTCACTCAGAAGGGGAATTCATGTCTGTTCCCGTGTTTACATTGAGTTATAATGTAATTGTGCCATGTGAAAAATTTGCCCGTTCGCGTTGGGTGTGAATGCACTTTTAAGCTTCACAAAAATAGTAATTTGATTCATATCGCAATATACACTACTCACACAAAGGTATGGATATTTGGCTTTTGAGTGAAATTTATGAAAAATGTAAAGTTCACACCCCAGTGATGTAATATCATGAATGTAGGACATTTAAGTAGAACATGCAATGGTGATTTCCTCATCTCAAACAATTTATTGAAACAAAAGCCAACAACAGTGATGGGTATACCACAACAAAAAATGCCATTGTCTTAATAACTTGTCATGTGCCCTTAAACATCAATTACAGCTTGACAACAATGTGTCATGCTGTTCACAAGTCGACTTATTGTCTGCGGAGCCATGGTATTCCACTCTTCTTGAAGGGTGGCCCTCAGGTCATTGAGGTTTTGGGGTGCAGGGTTACGAGCCTCTACACGGTGACTCAGCTGATCCCATAGGTTTTCTATGGATTTCAGGTCTGGAGAAAGTGCAGGCCACTCCATTTGAGGTACCCCAGCCTCCAGCAGCCATTCCCTAATGATGCAACCTCGATGAGCTGGAGCATTGTCATCCATGAAGATGAAATTAGGCCTGTGTTGTTCATGCAGGGGCACAATGACTGGATTAGGCTGCATGTCCACCAAATGTGTTTTTTGTTGCCCGACCACCCTGAATGTCTTTTTTTTTTTTTTTCAGCGTTTGTGCGCGACACTCTGGGGGGAAAAAAAAAAGTCTGTGCCCTGTATCCCAGCAACAGCTTGTCACTCTCAGCTCAGCACTAACGATTTTCATATGGTCAGACTTTCTACTGATTTTTTTTAATAGCAGTCTCTGAATAACAATGGACAGGAAACATGTTTTAGCAGCTCTGGATGTAAAATATGATGACATGGAAAGCAGGAGTCTGAGTACAGACTAGTACCAGCATCCTATGTCCCGCCCACACAGAAGTTCTGATTGGCTACTTAAAGTCTGACATTGACGAGCTCAGCTGCAGTCTGAGAAGAACTTTTTTCAGCTCTGAACGCTGCGACAAAAAACGGCCACCGCCGAGAGCGTTTCAGTGCCAAGGGCGCTCAGCGCTGTAGACACTGGACTACATAGAGAATGAATGGAAAATAGTCGCCCAGAGTGGGGGGGGGGGGGATGCGTTTGGTGGACATGCAGCCTTAATGATGTTATTCAGGTAGTATCGGCTTGTCACTGTACCATTCACAAGGTGTAGGGCAGTTCTGGATTGACTAGACACACCTGCCCAGACTGTAACACCACCACCACCAAAGGCTCGTCTGGTGACAACAGTGGCTTGATGCATAGCGTTCTCCTTGACGTCTCCAACATCGTTGGCAGCCATAATTTCTGCTCAACATGAATTGACTTTCATCAGAGAACAGTACTGAGGCCCGCTGGTCCCTTGTCCAGTGTAAATGCTCCCAGGCCTATGCAAGACGATGACACCTGTGCCTGGTGGTGTGGTCAGGTACCCTTGCAGGTCGTCTAGCACGCAGACCACAGTGATGTAAACGGTTTCAAATGGTCTGATGTGACACTTGGGTACCTCTCACCTCCCTTAAATGTGCCTGGAGTTGAGTGGCATTCATTATCTGGTTCCGCAGGACAAGCGGTCATCAGCGTGGGATGTGGCCAAAGAACGTCCACTTCTGTGCCTTTCTGTGACTCTTGTAGTCTGTCTGTATCTCCGTTGCAACCTGCTGATAACACTGTGACACTCTAAGTTCAATGGCCACTTCCCTTTGACAACATCCTGTTTGAAGCCTCGCAATGGTGAGGTACTGTTGATCAATTGTTAGATTTGGTCTTGGTCTCATGATGTCAGAATATGCACAGGATGATGAAGAGGACTGTTTAAATACCAATTTAAATTGAACCGGAAAATGTATTGGTTGAGTCATGGATCAAACACCTGTTGTGAATTTTGCCATTAAGCACCTTGTTGGAGAACAGCAAATTATGCAAAAATTGCTGAAACATTGAACAGTTTGAAATGTGATTTCAAAGGTTAGAGAAGGTCAAATTAAATTCAGCTGTAAAGGTTATAGTGCATTTTGGGGGCATCCTGAAGTTTCACCTGAAAGCCAAATATCCCTAACTTTTTGTGAGTAGTGTATATTGATATCGATCAATATGGAAAAAAAAAAAAAATTGTGACTGGAATTTTTTCATATCGCCCAGCCCTAGTTTATGGTAAAATGATGCTCTTTCCACTTCTGAATGATGGCTCCAACAGTGCTCACTGGAACATTCAGCAGTTTAGAAATGCACCTGTAACCAATGCCATCATTATGTTTTACAACATTAAGGTTGCGAAGGTCTAGAGAGAGCTCTTTGCTTCTACCCATCATGAGTTCTTTTTGGTGTGACAATCTGATATTCACAGACCTTTTTAAAAGCTATCAGTCAGGACTGAACCAGCTGAAATTAATTTGCACTGATGGGGGATGGGATAACTTCCTCAATTCTGATGGATTTCAGCTGGTTTGTTGGCTTTCTATGCCCTTTTGCACCTCTTTTTCTTCATGTGTTCAATACTTACTCCCTGCGTCATTCCATTTTATTAAATGTAACTTGTTTTGTGAACACAGTTACCTTGATTTCTTTATGTATGGATTACTTGGGTTGTTACTGATATCTGGTGAAAATCTCAGGTCAATGGCTCCATCAGAAATATGTTTAATGAGAAAAATGTTGACGTGTTCAATGCTTATTTTCCCAGCTCTATCTGGTTTTATTCAGTAAAAAAAATGCAATTTTTAAACTCATAAAAAGCCATAAAACCAGTATTGTTTTTAATTCCTTGGCCATGGCAGGATAAAATCCAGATTTCCATCATGTTTTCCATTCTTTTTGAAGGTAATGCCTCAAATTTTATATTTTACTCAGATGTAATTACCTGTGCCAAGGGAGGAGGTAATGTTTTTAGTGGTGTTGATAACTCAAAACGTTATGAATGGATTTTGATTAAATTTTCAGCAAAAATGTGTAATGGGATGGGGAACAGATGATTAGATTTTGGTGATGATCTGAGAGTGCATACCTCCACCACGGGCTTTGTTTGTATTTGTGCAGCAGGATTACACAAAAACTACTGAATGGATTTAGGTAAAATTTTCACCAGAGGTGAGTCTGTGGCTAGAGAGGAACCCATTACATTTTGGTGATGATCTGAGAATGCATACCTCCGCCAAGGCTCTTATTAGGAACAGTACTCCAAAACTACTACTACTTTCGGCTGCTCCCTTTAGGGGTCGCCACAGTGGACCATCTGCAACAACACTCCAAAACTACTGAATGGATTTGGATGAAATTTTCGCCAGAGGTGGTTCTTGTGCCACAGAGGAAGCCATTACATTTTGGTGATGATCCGAGGATGCATACCTCCACCAAGGCTCTTATCTTCTCACAGAGTGTTAGCAACAATACTCCAAAACTAATGGATGAATTTGGATGAAATTTTCACCAGAGGTGGTTCTTGTGCTACAGACAAACCCATTGCATTTTGGTGATGATCTGAGAATGCATACCTCAGCCAAGGCTCTTTTCACGGTGTGTTAGCAACAATGCTCCAAAACTAATGGACAGACTTTGATACAATTTTCACCAGCAAGCAAGCAAAGTTTATTTGTATAGCACTTTTCACAGATACAGATCACAAAGTGCTTCACAGCAGATTAAAATTTACAAGCACACAAGAAATTAAAATCAATAGATCAATAGAAATAAGATAAAATGCACACAAATGGGGGGAAAAAAAGTGAGAGGTGAGGGAATAGAAGCCATTCAAGGAGAGCTAAAAGCTTGTCTAAACAAATGAGTTTTTAACTCCTTAATGTCGTCAACAGACTCGAGGCAGCACAAAGACGGAGGAAATGCATTCCAAAGCTTTGGTGCAGCGGCCTTGAAGGACCGATCTCCACGGGTTTTAAATTTGGTCCGAGGGACCACCAGGAGTTTCTGGTCTGAGGATCTTAATGATTGTGTTGTTGCATATGGAGTCAAGTGATCTGAGATGTATGAAGGGGCTTGGCCATTAAGAACTCTAAAAGTCAAAACTAAAATCTTAAAATGAAATCTACAGTGTTTTGAAAAAGTGTGTGCCCCTTTCCTGATTTCTCATTATTTGTGTTTGTCACACTTAATTGTTTTAGATCATCAAACAAATT
Source organism: Pholidichthys leucotaenia (assembly GCA_020510985.1). NCBI lineage: Eukaryota > Metazoa > Chordata > Actinopteri > Cichliformes > Pholidichthyidae > Pholidichthys > Pholidichthys leucotaenia. The sequence goes on from CM035837.1 coordinate 287,344,162, forward strand.
TAAATATTAGACAAAGATAACACAAGTAAACACTATATGCAGTTTTTAAATGAAGGTTGTTTATTATTAAGGGTTAAAAAAAAAAATATCCAAACCTACATGGCCCTGTGTGAAAAAGTGATTTTCCCCACACACACACACCTTTCCATTAAAATATAAATTAACTGTGGTTTATCACATCTTTGGAAAGCTGAGTTCAATTTCTCTAGCCACACCCAGGCCTGATTACTGCCACACCTGTTCTCAATCAAGAAATCACTTAAATAGGACCTGCTTGACAAAGTGAAGTAGACCAAAAGATCCTCAAAAGCTAGACATTATGCTGCAATCCAAAGAAATTCAGGAACAAATGAGAAACAAAGTAATTGAGATCTACCAGTCTGGAAAAGGTTATAAAGCCATTTTCTAAAGCTTTGGGACTCCAGCGAACCATTACATCCGGCATAAAAGTAACACAGCATTTCAGAAAAGGAACCTCATACCAACAGTAAAATATGGTGGTGGTAGTATGATGGTCTGGGGCTGTTTTGCTGCTTCAGCACCTGGAAGACTTGTTGTGGTAAATGGAACCATGAATTCTGCTGTCTACCAAAAAGTCCTGAAGGAGAATGTCTGCCCATCTGTTTGTGACCTCAAGCTGAAGCGCACTTGGGTTCTGCAGCAGGCCAATGATCCAAAACACACCAGCAAGTCCACCTCTGAATGGCTTAAGAAAAACAAAATAAAGACTTTGGAATGGCCTAGTCAAAGTCCTGACCTGAATCCAATTAAAGATGCTTAAAATCCTTAAAAGGCGGTTCATGCTCGAAAACCCTCCCAATGTGGCTGAATTACAACAATTCTGCAAAGATCAGCGGGCCAAAATTTTCCTCCACAGTGCTGTAAAAGACTCATTGCCAGTTATCACAAAAGCTTGATAGCAGTTGTTGCTGCTAAGGGTGGCCCAACCAATTATTAGATTTAAGGGGCAATCACTTTTTCACACAGGGCCATGTAGGTTTGAGGTTTTTTTTTCCCCTTAATAATAAATGCCTTCATTTAAAAACTGCATTTTGTGGTTTACTTGTGTTGTCTTTGTCTAATATTTAAATTTGTTTGATCTGAAACATTTAAGTGTGACAAACAGAGAAAAAAAATGAGAAATCAGGAAGGGGGCAAACACTCTTTTGCGCCACTGTTAAAGCAACTGGCAGCCAGTGAAGGGACTATAAAAACGGGGAAATGTGTTCCCTTTTCTTAGTCCGGGTTAAAAGCCGAGCTGCTGCATTTCGCACAGTCTGAAGATGGGCAACAGCAGTTTCATTAAAACACACAAAAAGGGCATTACAATAATCTAAACAAGACCAGATAAAAGCATGAATGATCATTTTTAGTTCAGGTGTTGAGGCCGTAGGTCTAAGATTTGCTATATTCCTGAGATAAAAAAAGCAGTTTTTGGCTAGTTGCCTACCATGGCAGTCCAGTGACATGGCATTGTCGAAAACAATGCCCAGGTTATGCAGGCTGGACTGGACAGAAGAGCCTAGGTGACCTAAGTGTTGCTTTATCAGAGGAATTTTACTGTGTGGAGCAGTGATCAGTGTTTCTGCCTTGTTAAGATTTAGTTGTAGGAAGTTATTGTTTAACCATTTCTTGATGGCAGACGGGCAAGAGATTCGGTTTGATAAAATGTTCAGCTCATTTTCTTTAAAGGAGCTGAATGTTGTCTGCGTAGAAATGGTAGGAGACACCTTTAAACTGGCTGATAATCTGGCCAAGTGGGATTAAATACAATAAAAACAGAATAGGGCCCAGAACTAAGCCTTGAGGAAGCCCACAGGAGAGTCCTTTGACCTCTGACATCTTCTCATTGAACGAAATACAAAACCCCCTGTCAGTTAAATGAGATGAGAACCAGTTCAGAAATGCCAAAAGTGTCCTCCATCCTATTTATCAATATATTGTGGTCCACCATGTCAAAAGCAGTGGTATCCAGCAACACCAGGACCGAGTACTGACCAGAATCTGCTGCCATCATAAAGTCACCTAAAGAGACCTTAATTAGCGCTGTTTCAGTGGAATGCATTTTACAGAAACCAGACTAGAAGGTATCTAGGATTTTATTTTTCTCTATGAATGTAGTTAATTGCTCGGCTACTACTTTCTCAAGGATTTTGGATAGAAAGGGGAGCTTTGAAATTGGCCTGTAATTGTTCAATTCTGTAGGGTCTAGGTTTTGTTTCTTTATTTTGGGTTCAACCACTGCTTGTTTGAAAGAACTGGGAACAATGCCTGATAAAAGTGACCAATTTATGATTTTGACAGTTAAAGGCCTGATAGTCAGATATTTTGAAGAACAGTGAAGTTGGGAGGATATCTTGGCTTGAAGAGGGGTTTGAACAGGGCTTCATAGAGGCCACAGGCAACTCGTGTATCCGTCTCGGCTTGGGCGGCTGGTGTGCCTCAGCCTCACCTGGACACGGGCTCGGGATCCACTCTTCCATGGCCTTCTACGCAGTGGAGGCAGCAGCAGCAGACTTCCAAATGACAGGTCAGCACAAACAAATGGTGGAGCAAAGAAACATCGGCCCCACTTTGCACTATGTTGTTCCATAGATGCCTTAATTTGCATCAGCATTGTACGATCATAACATAGCTCAGTAGGGTATGTTGAAATGGCTTCAGATAGACATAGTAGGAATAAAAACGTCAGCAGCGAAGCAGCAGCAGAGGCCTTACCAGTCACAGGTGCCATCTTGCTGCTTTTGAAGTGGCTCTAGGCCTACACACAAACCCATTACATTTTGGAGGTGATCCATGAGGGATGGAAGGAGTCTTGGCGGAGGTATGCATGCTTTTCTAGTTGATTTATACATTTTATATGGTTTTCCTCTGAGGAACAAATGTCTCATGACACAAACAAGAACCAAAAACAAAATCTGAATAAAGGCTATTTCTTTAACCCTGTCCTGTCTAGCAGCTAGGTAAGCAGAATGGATATGTTGCCCTTATTGTGCCAAACAGATTTACTTTGCCAAAAGGAGCTTTGCTCATATTTAATATATGCTGTATATAAATAGTATTTATAGACTTTTCTTGTAATAACTTTAATACTTAAATACAAATTTGTTCTGATATGGTTAGTAAGGGCTATTGCCTGCATGTTCATGACAAAATAAGGTTGTGTGTATATGTGTTTGTATTTGTGTGTCATCAGACGACAAAATAAATCCATACCCCCTCTATTTCTCTCCTGACTCACACACACACACGCATGCAGGACATTTCAGAGCAAGTGACCGTCTTTCTGATTCATGGCTCTGAAGTCCATCCATCCTTTAGTGCGTAGAAGTAGGAGATTGTCGAGAAGGTCCAGATTGTGGGGGCAGCAGTCCAAGCAAAGAAACACAGACTGCCACCCAATTCACATAGCACCATGATCCCCATGATCCCTCCTTCAGGTGGTGAGCCCACTGGACGGCAGGCCCTTGTAGCTCGTTGGGTACACCGGATCCTTGTAGTTACTTTTTCATCGGGATCTACTGGACCGCTCTTGGTCTGGCCTTTCACACAAGACCTGTTTGCCTTGGGGGGCCCTACCAGGGGCAAGTTGCACCCGACAACATAGCTCTTGGGGTCATTGGGATACATGAACCCCTGCACCACAATAAGGTGGCGATCCACAGAGGATGTCTGTGAAGTCAATAGATCAAAAAGATGTTCAATCCCCTCATCACAGAAGATAAGAACATGACCAAGTGCCCCATAATTGTTTTAGTGCAGCAAATTGCATGGTGCAAAAATGTAAACAAGATTGAGAAGACATGAGTTTTTTACACCCAGTACCAGAAAAGTACATTTCTAATGTAGCAGCAATGGATAAGCATAGATTTTATGGCAAATTGTGTACTCAGCCCAGTAGTACAACATCCGTTGCCATCAAACCAGCTTGGCAGGTCAGCAGTCAACAGCTCCAGCCCCAAAGGAAACCGTGGCTCATTCCCAGAGTTATCCGATGGCTTTTTCCCTCCAGCGCACCAGAGCCTATCTCCCGTTACTCCAGCCCAGACTACTCTTCCCCAGATGAGGAGATGGACTTCAGAGTGTCATTCTGCTGTGCCATATGTATTGCAGTTTAAAGTTCAAAATGCAAGTCTTGTAGTTAACAGTCCCAATGTAATGTTTTTTTTAACAGGGCATAAGGGTTAATGTTGTTCATTTTATGTTTTCTTTTAGATCTGCTGTTCAATTTTTTAGCCATATAACAATTTTGTCAGCTGATGTTTTAAAATGTGCTCATAAATTAAAAAATGATTTGATGGCTCATAACTCAGATTAGCATTTGAAAATGGATGGAGCTCTTTTTTTTGGCATATACTGTAAATTCTAATTACATTGAAGAACAGGGAAAAAAAATCTGCTGCCTGAATATAGTTTTCTTTACATGTGAGTTAAATCCTGCTATGGTTGTCTCTAGGAGTTGGAGCCTATGTGACACCAGACATGATGGTGGCGGAGTACTCCCTGAGAGAGAAGCTTCCTCCCAACCAGTACACCTGGTCCTCCAGGGGCCCCAGCACTGATGGGGCTCTGGGAGTCAGCATCAGCGCGCCTGGTGGTGCTATCGCATCCGTGCCCAACTGGACCCTTCGTGGCACCCAGCTGATGAACGGCACTTCCATGTCGTCACCGAATGCCTGCGGTGGCATTGCGCTTGTCCTGTCAGGTGCATTTGGGATTTATGTAAATGTGGGGATGTATGTGGCTTGTGTGAAAGTGCACATCTAATGCTTTTGTATGATTAAAGGATTGAAGCAAAGTGGGATTCAGCCCTCTGTTCCAGCTGTGAGGCGAGCACTGGAAAACACCGCTCAGAAGGTTGAGGACATTGAAGTGTTTGCACAAGGCCATGGAATAATCCAGGTATTATTTTCCCTTGTACTATTTTCTCAGTACATTATTAGGTTCCTGGTCTAAGTACTTTGGTGTTTCTTGACTTGCTGATGTTCAAAGGTTGTGATGTTCTTCCTTTCCTAACTTCAGGTGGATAAAGCTTTAGACTACCTCACTCAACACGCCTCATTACCCACAAGCCATCTTGGCTTTTCAGTAACTGTGGGAACACAGAGAGGAATCTACCTCAGGGACCCAACACTTGTCCTTGCACCCTCTGATCATGGAGTAGGAATTGAACCCATCTTCCCAGAAAACACCGGTGCATAGCAACTTAAGAATGCACTCACTATTAAAGCATTTATTTTATCTTGATTATATTTTTCACCTCTTCTCGTCTTCCATCTCTTACAGGAAACCCTGAGCGGATCTCTTTGCAGCTCCATTTGGCACTCACCTGTGCCGCCCCGTGGGTCCAGTGTCCCTCCCATTTAGAGCTCATGAACCAGTGTCGTCACATCAATGTCCGCATTGATCCTGTGGGACTGAGAGAAGGAGTGCATTACACAGAGGCAAGGATAAGGGAGAGAAGTGGGAAGGGGGGGGGGGGGATTTTAATATCTGCGTGCCCAGTCGTTCATTATGAATTTTACTTTCAGGTGTGTGGGTATGATACAGCCGCACCAAGCTGTGGGCCACTATTCAGAGTTCCAATCACAGTTATTATCCCTGCCAAGTGAGTTTCTTTCGGCCTTTCCTGTTGTTGTTGCTCTGAGGTTTGTCTGACAGCACTAATTTCCTTACTTCTAACAGAGTGACTGATGTTCGTAATCAGGAGGTGAGTTTCACAGATGTCCTCTTCAGACCGGGACAGATCAGACGCCACTTCATCGCCGTTCCTCAGGGGGCTTCCTGGGCAGGTCAGTGTCTCTCTGTCATTAAGCTGGCGGACAGCCAACACTTGTGCCATTCAGTATTTTGTAGAGTTTGTGTAATGTATTGAGGGTTGCTCAGTTTTGAAAACATCACTCATTAGATTTAGTTCATGTGACTTTTCTGATGAACATGTCTTGAAAAATTGTCAGCATGGAACAAGATTTTTTAGCCGTCTGGGTCTTATTTAACCAAAGGCACCAACCAAGCTTTTCTGTTTGTTAAAGCAGCACTGTTTAACTTTCTTGTTCCAGGTAGGAACAGTGAAAAGACTACAAATATGGTGACTATGACCTCAGTCCCAACAGCCAGTCACAGGGTGCTGTGGCTGAAGTTGTGCCCTACAATTGACTGTTGGGAGTGAGCTCATAATCACCATAGTTGCAGTCCTCTCAGGGCTCTTACCAAGAGCAGAGCCGTTGCAGGTAATGTGAGCCCACTCAGGCTATGGGGGAACTGACATTCACCCTGGCAAAGGTTGATGTCCCAGCAATATAATTTTGGAAACATTATTTTAAGGTGAAAATCTTAGCATTGCTTTAACATACTGCAGTTTTCTTATTGACAAAATCTGGTTTCCATTTTCCTGGTGGCTTTTAAAAGAGGCTTGTTTTAATTTAGCAGGCTTTTTAGCATTAATGGGAATAATAAATAATCATTTAAATATAAATTACAAAATAGTCGAGAGATAAGATGGCAGCACTGTAGTACAGTGGTTAGCACTGTTGCCTGACAGCTAGAAGATTCCAGGTTCGAATCCCCAGGTTGGCAGGAGTAGGAACCTTTCTGTGTGGAGTTTGCATGTTCTCCCTGTGCTGCAGGGGCTCTGTTTTCCTCCCACAATCCAAAGACGTGCATGTTAGGTTAATCGGTCACTCTGAATTGTCCCTAGGTAGCTGTCTCTGATCGGCCCTTTGAATAGAGGGTTAGTACTAGTGAAGCGCTTTGAGTGGTCTTTGGGGCGAGAAATAGCGCTGTATAAGTACAGGTCCTTATACTGTAAATCAGAAATGTTGGTAAGGAACAAGATTTCCCAGTACTCCAGATACAGCAGTCAGGCAAGAAAACAATCACTCTGCAAATTGATACGGCACTTGTAATTTTTGGCAAGCTATTTTGAATGCGCCACATTGTTACTGAGTAGTCATTATATTCCACATTTATACATATAGTTTCTTTAAAAGACAACTGTATTAATAAAGTCATTGCATTTATTTTGGGGAAAAAGTAGTAAGAAATCATAAATTTACCATAAGCAAGATGCAAAGTTAAAAGGAAAAAACTCCACAAACTTATAAGAATAAAGGTGCATATCTATATTCAAAAATATGCTAATGTGCAATAAAAGGTCACAAATTCAAAATAAGCAAGTCACAGATTTATGAGAAAAAAGTTGGTAATTTGTGAGAAAATGCAAAATTTGTAGCAAGTTGTGATTTAAAAAAAAAAAAAATTAAAAATATTTTAAAAAGTCACATTTGGACTTCCGGTTATGGCTGCCACGTAGGACGGACGTGTCTCGCTCTGCTCTGCTCCTGGAGAAAAAAAATCGGCAAATAACTCTCTCATTTGGGACAGAACGTATCCCAGCATTTGGGCGAGGATATGTCGGCGAAGCCTAAGGCTGGAAAACCAGGAAAAGGAAAAAGCGAGCCGCCGAAACAGTCCAAATTAACGGACTTTCAGGTCTGTGACGCAGCAAACAAAACTCCATATATGGCGGAGGAAGCTGGCGGCGGTGCGATGTTTGCGGGGAATGGCGCAGATGCGCTGATGGCTGCCATGAGTTCAATGAGAGCGGACTGTTCCTCTAGATTTGATGGGATTGTGGCAGCGTTGGAGGGAATGGGAGAGGAATTGGGTGACTGTGTAGAACGAGCGGCGCAGATGGAGCTCCGTCTCGCTAGTGCTGAGGATGACGTCACCCGTCTTCAATTGAGGGTGCGCACTTTGGAAAGGAAAAGTAGATCTCTGGAAGATAATATTTTGGATTTGGAATCTCGGTCGAGACGGAATAATTTGAGGCTGGTGGGTCTTCCGGAGGAATCAGGGGGTCGGGACGTATGTTCCTTTCTGGAAGGGTGGATTCCGGAGGTGCTGGGCAGCGGGGAGTTGCAATCAGCAGTGGTTCTGGAAGGAGCACATCGTATTGGCCCACGGAGAGATGAGGGACCGCCGAGGACCTTGGTTATGGGGTTTCTTAGCAGCGGAGACAGGATGAGGATCTTCGGCGCTGCACGTGCTAGAGGAGAGATTAAACACCAGGACCAGCAGGTGCGGTTCTACCCAGATTTGGCTACAGGAATCCAGCAATTGAGGAAGCAGTTTGATCCCGTACGTAAGGAGCTGCGCAACCTTGGGATTCGTCATGGTGTAATCTATCCTGCGAGACTGCTGACCACGTATGAGGGCAGAACCCACATCTTCAAGACCCCAGAGGAGGCGCAGGAGTTCATCAAGAAGATCAAAGAAGAAGAAGAGACTGGTGGGAGCTAAGCATGAACAAAATATAAGGTAGAATAATTAAGCATTTGCACAGGCATCTGACTGACTTGAAGTAAATAGTAAGTTTACAAAATATAGATTGTATTATATATTAAAAAAACAAAACAAAAACAAAACAAACAAAAAAAAAAACTATGATGTACAAAGTTGTTAAAAATTTTGGAGTTAAGTTGGAAAACTACAGAGGAGAGTTAATGTTACGTCATTAAAAGCAGTAGAGTTGGGGTGATTGGGAGGATGAAGAAGGAGTGGCTTAGGCTGTTCCCCGTGGGTGTGGAACGGTCGATGGCTATATCGGGAGACAGAATTTTCTTTTGATTTTGGGGGGTTTGCCACAAGTGTGGGAAGGGGAAATTTGTTTGTGTGTAGTTTGTAGGATGAATGTTCAACCACTCATGTTTTTGCTTCTCTGTATGAGCATGTTTACACTGCAAGGTAATCCCAAACTCTCTATTGATCATGGACCAAAGTGTTAATCTTAATTTAACTTCATGGAATTGCAGAGGTCTACAAAATTTAAAAAAACTTAAACAAGTTATGAATAAAATAAAGGACATGGGTTCAAGAATTGTGTTTTTACAAGAAACTCATCTGATAGAGGAGGATGTTAAAAGAATTAGGAGTAGATGGCAGGGAAGTGTATTCACCTCTTCATTTTCATCCCGAGCCAGGGGAGTTATGACTCTCATACATAAATCAGTTCCTTTTCAGGTGAAAAATGTAATTGGAGACAAATTTGGAAGATATGTAATCATTCAAGGTTCTTTGCTATTAGAAAATATAAATCTTGTGAACTTATATGGTCCCAATATAGATGATCAGAAGTTCTTTGCTAATTTATTTCTCATCTTATCATCACTTACAGGGCAACATATAATAGCAGGGGATTTTAATTGTACATTGAATCCAGGTGTGGATAGATCAACAGGACTGGATTGTACGCACATTGGATGTAGGATGACTATTAATCATTTTATGAAAGAATTGAGATTGTTAGATATATGGAGAGAAATGAAACCACAAGTTAAAGCCTATTCTTGTTATTCCAGTACCTACAAGACATTCTCACGTATTGATTATTTTTTGATTTCCACAGAATTAAGGTCCAAGATTCAAAACTGCTTTTATGATAACATCGTGATTTCTGATCATGCACCCTGTTGTCTAATATATGTAGATAAAAAATTGACAAAGGAATCAGGTAGATGGCAATTTCAGCATAAATGGCTTCAGGATGAGGAATTTGTCAAGTATATAGAAAAACAGATAGACGAGTTCTTTGACATCAATACTACACAAACATCAGCATGTGTAAAGTGGGAGGCTTTCAAAGCTTTTATTAGGGGACATATTATTAGTTATACAGGATCAAAATCTAAGAAGACTCGAGAGGAGAGAGCTAAATTGGAACATAAAATAAAAAGTCTTCAGGAAAAAGTGTATGCAGGAAGTGACCCAAGGTTGGAGAATGAATTACTGATTTTGAGAGCTGAATACGACAAAAAATCAGCGAATAGAGCTGCCTCGAGTCTTCTAAGATTGAAACAATCTTTTTATGAACAAGGTGAAAAATCAGGAAAATTATTAGCATGGCAGATTAAACAATTGGAAATTAAAACACCAATTACCAGTATTATAAGTAAGGGACAGGTAGTTATAGATCCTTTAGAAATTAATAGAGCCTTTAGAGATTACTATGAAAAATTATATGATACCAAAAATGAACCTGATTTAACAAAACTAAATGGGTTTTTGAACGAACTATCTATACCGTGTATTCCAAATGAAAACAGGGAGATATTGGAGTCTAAAATTAGTCAAGAAGAAGTTGGGCTAGCCATTGATAATATGAAATCAGGAAAAAGTGCAGGACCAGATGGTCTTCCAGTTGACCTTTATAAAAAATTTAAGAATAAATTAATAAAACCTTTTTTGGAAATGGTTTTAGAAGCATTTCAAAATAATAATTTACCATCATACATAAATAATGCCTTAATTATACTGTTGCCAAAACCAGGTAAGCCCTCTAATAAATGTGAAAATATGAGACCAATAAGCCTATTAAACGCCGACCTTAAGATAATCTGTAAAATTTTAGCAAGACGAATACAAGAAATTTTACCAAATATTATTAATCGAGATCAGAATGGCTTTATAAAGGGTAGACAAGGCTTCCATAATGTAAGAAGACTATTTAATATTATTTATTTTAATAAAGAAGCACCGGATACAGCTCTCCTATCATTGGACGCCGAAAAGGCCTTTGATAGAGTTGAATGGCCCTTTCTTTTTGAAGTCCTACAAAGGTTTGGACTTGGAAATAATTTCATAAAATGGGTTCAAATAATATACAATAATGCTACAGCAGAAATCCTAACAAATAACAATATTTCAAAACCAATAAAAATCAATAGAGGATGTCGACAAGGCTGTCCACTTTCACCTTTACTGTTTACTATGGCAATTGAACCTTTAGCGATAGCGATACGTTTACATTCACAAATATATGGAATTAAAGTTGGACCAACAGAACATAAAATCTCCCTGTACGCCGATGATATAATTTTGTTTATGTCGAATCTAAAAAAATCAATTCCAACCTTGTTGAATTTAATAAAGAATTTTGGGGAAATATCAGGATATAAAATAAATAAAACTAAATCTTCAATATTAATGCTAAATGAGACCCAGAGAAATTACCCAGCCCCTGAGGTAAATCAATTCAGTGTTGTAAATCAGTTTAAATATTTAGGAATCCAAATTATGCCTAAGCTAGAATCAGTCGCCAGTGTCAACTATGAAGCCTTAATGTCAGATATCAATGAGTTAACTCAGAGATGGATGTCACTACCAATGTCGATGATCGGGAGAATCAATATACTTAAAAGTAATATTTTACCTAAAATACTTTATTTATTTCAATACATTCCCTTATCACCACCTTTAGATCTATTCTCAAGAATAAAAAAAAAGTTAGTGGAATTTATATGGAACAACAGGAGGGCTAGATTACGTTTGTCTTTATTATATTTACCATTTGATCGTGGAGGTCTGAAATGTCCAAATTTTATGTTGTACTATTGGTCGGCACAACTGAGGTCTATGACATATTATTTTTCATCAAATGATCTCCCTCACTGGACTGAAATGGAATCATACAATTTACCTTTACCTCTTCCCATATTCATATACTCAGATTCGGCAAAAAAATTACAAAAACAAGTTAAAAATCCATTTGTAAAGCATATGATCAAAATATGGTGTGAAGCTAAAAACTATTTAAAAGAACCACAGTTATTGTCACAATTTAGTCCAATATGGGGTAATCAATATTTTAAACCAGGGAGAGCGGACGCTGTATTTAAAGTATGGAATTTAAAAGGGATACAAAAGATTCAGGATTTATATTTGCCATGTGCAGACAACATAATGTCTTTTGAAGAGCTGAGGATCAAATTTAATCTCAATAGAACACATTTTTTTAAATATCTTCAACTTAGAAACTTTATTCGATCAAATCAAAATAAAGCTCTCACTCGACCTATTTATTCATCCTTGGAAAAAATGATGATGAAAGATAGTAAAAGAAAGGGTATTATTTCAGAGTTTTATAACTCATTGACACTATCTTCAAGTGAAAATTCACTGAAAAGATTAAACTACTGGAAAGAAGATCTGCAAATTGAAATTTCAGAGGAACAATGGGAATTGGCTTGTACAGAAGCTCAAACCAAATCAATAAATGCACGCCTTAAATTGATACATTTCAAATGGTTAATGCGGATGTATGTTACACCGGAGGAGTTAAATAGATATAACAAAAATATACCAGATACATGCACAAAATGCATGGAAAGTAAAGGAACCCTATTTCATTGTTTATGGGAATGTAGATTAATAAGAATGTTTTGGGAGGAGGTGAGGGTAACAATTGAAAAAATAATCTCAAAACAAATCATATTGAATCCTAAACTGTTTTTGTTGGGTCTGTACCCAGAAAAGCATAATTTCAATAAAAGTGAAAGAACATTCATAGACCTCAGTTTGCTTAATGCCAAAAAATGTATTGCACTATTATGGAAAAAGACTCATAGACCAGATGTGACTCAGTGGTTAAGACAGATGTTAACAAACCTTCCATTAGAAAGAATAACATATATACTGAAATCAAAGGAAATTGTGTTTGAGAATATATGGAGACCTTTTATTGATTATGTAAAAAATTTAAACATAACTCTTGAAGAAGAAGGTGAATGATGTGTGTGGACCTTGTAAATTCCAAACTGGTGAACATAATATGTATACTAATGTATTGGATTGTCTAGACTAAACAGAGGAGCATTGTTGAAGACTTGATTTTGTTGGTGGTTGTTGGTGTTTTTAGGGTATTTTTTTTTTTTTGTAGTACTTTAGTGTTAGTGTTTGATTGTTTGTATCATGTTTGTTAAAAAAAAAAAAAAGGTTCAATAAAGATATTGTGGAAAAAAAAAGAAGTCACATTTAGTTTTTTTTAAATTGTAATTTATGAGGGGGAAAATGTGTACAACAGTCAAATGGTCAATAAAGGCACACATTTATATAAAGTAATTTAACAAGAAAGTAGTTTAAATTTTCAAGAAAAAAATTGAAATTTTACAAGATAAAAGCTACAAATTTAAGAGGAAAAAGCTGACTTAGTTGTGCTGATGGGTTTATTATAATACAAATTATTATAATACAAATGGATCAATCCAAATTGCTTTTATTGTTTTATCTTCATTTTAATGTCAAATGTTGAATAGTACAGATTACTGATCCCTTAAAAATTTAAAGGATTTAGTGGCCACTAACTGTGGAGAAGATGGCAGAGTCAGAGCAGGACCCTGAATTAAATAAATGAATCACTTGATAACATTGTTTTCTTCATTTGAGGAAAGCATGTAATTGAACTCTAGATTAGCCCTGTGGTGGCTGTTAATAAACCTGAGTGGCCTACCCAAGTATCAGAATACTACAATAGCTGTTGCTTAATCAGAATTAAGTGGCCTTATCCATGAACTCTTGCACTGCTGTCGTTTCTCTTGTGCAGAGGTCATGCTGACGTCTCACTCAGGAGATGTGTCGTCAAAGTTTGTTCTTCACGCGGTGCACCTGGTCAAACAGAAGGCCTACAGAGCCAACGAATTCTACAAGTTCTCCACGTTGTTGGAAAGGGGTTCACTAACGGAGGCTTTCCCTGTTCTGGCATGTATAGTTTTAAACTGTAATGCACATTTGTCAGACCTGAAGTTCATATTTTTGTGCCCGTCATGTGGGATGTTGTGTATATTCCATGTTTTTTCTGTCTCTAGTCGGGTAGGGTTGTAGAGTTTTGCATTGCACGATGGTGGGCGAGCCTGGGTGACGTCACGGTGGACTACACCATCTCCTTCCACGGGCTCCACACGTCTCCATCACCACTACACATAGTATGAACAGTACACACACAGAACTGCAACATCAAGAACAAAAGGTCTCCGCTATTTTGACACTTGCTTGTCTCTACCTAGCATGCTTCAGAAGGAGTGACGAGTTTTGACGTAGCTTCGCCTCTGAGATATGAAGAGGTGTTGCCCACTATAACCCTTAAATCCTGGGTTCAGCCCCTGAGGTAAGCGCTCGTCCAGAGTTTTTTTTTTTTTCTCCTTTAATTTCTGTGTAGTTTCTTGTTTAATCCCTTCTCTTGTTCTTGTAGGCCCCTCAGCTCAAAGATCAAAGCTTTAGGAGTGAGGGATGTACTGCCTAATAACAGACAACTCTATGAGATCATCCTCACTTACAGCTTTCACCAGGTTAAAAATGTGTTCCCAAAATATGACAACAAGCTGACTGTCTCACATATCTTTTTTTTGTACTTGTATGTAAACTTTTGCTTTGTTCTCAGCCTAAGAGTGGAGAGGTCACGCCCAGCTGCCCGATGCTGTGTGAGCTTCTGTATGAGTCAGAGTTTGACAGTCAGCTCTGGATGCTGTTTGACCAGAATAAGAGGCTACTGGGCTCAGGGGACGCGTACCCACACCAGGTACAAAGAGCCACACAACGAAGCTACTCCAAAGTTTGTTTATTTGTTCTGTCCATGCCATGAACACCATCCATTTTCTTTCTCAGTACACCTTAAAGCTAGAAAAAGGGGACTACACGATACGTCTGCAGGTCCGCCACGAACAGTCGAGTGAGCTGGAGCGTCTCAAGGACCTGCCATTTGTAGTCTCTCACCGTTTGTCCAACACACTCAGTCTGGATGTCTACGAAACGCACCGTGCAGCCCTCATGGCCAAGAAGAAGACAAACTCTTTCACCTTGTGCCCCAGCGCCACTCAGCCTTTCTATGTCACTGCTCTTCCAGACGACAAGTGAGTCAAGCTGATGGGGAGGCCTATGGTTTGTAATTCACAAATGTTGACTTACTAAAATGGCGTGATTCCTGAGAAAGAACTGAAAGAAATATTTTTTTTTTAATATACTGTCAGGATTGTGGCGTGCTTGCCCTGTAGGTTGTATGTGTTGAAGGTTGTATGTGTTGAATATTAAAACACTCAGTTCCCAAAGATCCCTCCGTGGATTGGCACCTTATCATGATGGAGGGTTCTGAGTTCCCAAATGATCCCAGGAGCCATGTTGATAAGATAAGCCTTTATTAGTCCCACAGCAGGGAAATTCCAGGATTGCAGCAGCAAAGGGATAGCAGCACTCAGAGCAATAGTAAATAAGATAAGAACTGGTTAGCCAAAGCAGTAAATGAATATACATATGTACAGTTATATATGTACACAGTGCAGGAGAATTGCAGCTAGATGGTATAAGCAGCATTACGGTTTGTTAAATTACCCTGCAGAATATGAATATGTACCCAGACAGTATATTTCGCATTTGAGTCAACAGTGTTGTTGCCACCCTCAGTAGTGATTGTTATTGTCCTAGTTGTGTATTGGAGGGGATGATCTCTACTGTGCAAAGTTGTTATGTTTAGTACATTTACTGCGACCTCTATGAGCAGCCCATAAAGTCTGACAGCCGTAGGTAGGAAGGACCTGCGGAACCTCTCCATCATGCACCTAGGATGGCACAGCCTACCGCTAAATGAGCTCCTCAGTGCGTTCAGTGTGTCCCGCACGGGGTGGGACTCATGGGTCTGCCCTTCAGTGGGCTCATCACCTGCAGGAGGAATCATGGGGATCATGGTGCTGTGTGAACCAGGTGGTTGTCTGGGCTTCTCTTCTTGGACTGCTGTCCCAATGAACTGAACTTCCAGACAAGCAGTAGAAGATGGATGGATGGTACTTCACAACAAAACACACATTGCTTTTATTTAGTTACGCTGTTAATGAAATGAGTGGATTTAGCTTCCTGGGTTTTATAATGAAACAAACCAACAAGCTCCGCCTTCAGTTCTGAAAGTTAACGAAACAAGCACAGCCCGACTCTCGCCTTATGTGTGATTGGCCCACTCAAAAAATCTTTACCCAGTCAGATTAGGGGCTCATTAATTTTAAAGAGCAGAATGAAAACCAGCTGTTTCTGCCGAAGCTTTGCGGACAGCTTTTTTGATTAGTGAAACTGAGATTTTTTTTTCTTTTTAAACTTTAAAGTTAATTATATTTGTCCTTAAAATAATCCCTGGAAAATGCACAGTATGAGACCTTTAAGTCACCTACATCAAATTACAAAAATATGCAGACAATAAATTGCTCTGTATGATGGGCTTGTTAGTTACAACAGCAGATGCTACTGTCATTTTACAATGGAGGAAAGTTAACATTTTGCTTTTTTAAGAAATTAAGGGTAAGTGTTTGAGTTTGATTTACCAAGAATCTGTTCCAGTGACCAAAAAAGAATAGTGTTGTGACATAATGAAAGGAATCATCCACCATACTCCACTCAGTGCACTGTTGCAAAGGGAGAGAAAAAACTAAAACAGATAGTAGTGTGCATGTTGGCTTTAAACCATGTTTTTCCACAATAACAAAAATACACTATAGGGACAAAAGTATTGGGCTACCCAACAGGAGCGTTTATGACATGCCATTCAAAGTTCATATAGAGTTGGTCCCCCGTCTACAGCTGTAGCCAATCGTTTTGTCCATATGGTGTATGAGAAAGTGCTATAATGACCAAGTACAAGATGGAACACCTAACTGCCAGATCCAGAAATTTTTCTCACTTTGACTCTGAAAGAGTGCTTCATCAAAGGCACCCCGATAATGGGGCCAGAATTTAGGACTTCAGTAGGTATAAGTGCGTTCAGAAACACAGTATATGAACACACACAGTGGGGAAGGTTTTAGTGGGGGAGCTGAAATAATCAACATGGGCAAAGTTGCATCAGTTCTCATGCCGTCTTCGGTTAATTTCCAGTTAACTGCCCTGCCCTACCTGTAGATTACAGATGCTATTCTTTGTTCTCTTTCTCTAGTACAGAGTTTATTCCTTAAATCCAGTCCTCACAGATCATCTTGGTTTAAGCCACCAAGATTAAAGATCATTTGGCACTCATGAGGTGTAGCATCTTTAGGCTGAGTGGTTGTGCTGAAGTCTGCCTGCTGGTAGATTTACTTTAACGTGGCTCTAATTCAAATGATCTGAAGTGCATTTTTTCTTTATTTTTTGTTGTGTCCTCTCCCCCTTTCCTTGTCTTTCTTTTAGGATCCCTAAAGGGACGAGTCCAGGATGTTATCTCTCAGGGTCTCTGGTCGTGCCCAAGAGCGAGTATGGCAAGAAAGCTGTGAGTGGATGTGTTCTTTTTCTCTTCTCTCTATTTCAGGGAAATGGTTAGTCTTTTCTTACCAGGACCCAAAGTCATGCTGGGCTGCATATTTCCTGCCAATCATTTCTTTATTAGAATATGGTCAATAATGTGAAACCTGACAGTGACATTAAGTAGTCTTGGTTCTGAGGATTAGACCGGAGCAGCTTGATTGCTCTGACCTTCCATTTTCAGTCCCATAGTGATCTCTGGTGTGCCCTCTTGCTGTCTTCTAGCTAATGCAGAGTGTTTTTCCTCTTTTTCCCCTCATTTGCCTTTGTTCATTCCTTTGATTGATATTTTTTTTTTTAGATCTGTTCTTGAATCTGTATCTGGTTTTTGGGGTTCATGAAGTAGCTGAATAATATTGGAGATTATTTTTCATTGGCAAAGTTGAAACTTCGTCAAGTATTTTGCATTAAGATGCATATAGTGTTAAATTGTATTGACTAGACAATTTTATATATGATTAGGCTAAAGATGCTGGGCTTTTTTTTAATTAAATATTTACTGTTGTATAGCAAACAACGGCAAATGGTTTCTTATTGCAAACTGTACTTGGTTTTCTTCTCAGGCTGCAGGTTCTTTTTTTTGTATCTTGTAAAATCTTTCTTTTTCTACCATTAACATCTTATATTTTTCTGTGGGTTGTTGGGGTTTTACTCGGTAGCACCAATGCAGAGGATCCTGTTAATCCAAGCATGTTAATCCAAGTAACAGATACACTGCAGAAGCTGAAATCTAATTAGAATGAAATGTCATAAATCCAGGCTGTGTGCTTGTTTTTTATCTGACACAATAGTTGAGGCTCGATTCAAAATAATTTTACTTAAGCAAAATTAAGAGTTAAAATGATCTTGAAACAAGTAAAATTCTCTTCCCTAAAAACTGCATGGGAAGAAGAAATGTCCTGTAGGGGTGGGGGAGATAATAGTTTTTACCTCCGCCAAAGGGGGAGGTTATGTGATCATCAGCGTTGGTTTGTTTGTCTGTTTGTGTGTTTGTTAGCAAGATAACTCAAAAAGTTATGAACGGATTTTCATGAAATTTTCACAGATTGTGAGAAATGGGGTATCCTACAGATGATTACATTTTGGTGGTGATCCGGATCACCGTCTGGATCCAGGAATTTTTTAAAGGATTCTTTTTTTTTTTTTTTAATTACCTCTGCCAAGGAGGTTATGTGATCATTGGCGTTGGTTTGTCTGTTTGTTTGTTAGCAAGATAACTCAAAAACTGTATGGGGGGAACTGTGGCCGCCATTACGGAAAATGCCATTTTCGTGAATAACTACTGAACCACTAATCCTGTCGTTGTCAATCCAATTGCTAGTCATATGTTTTCATGGTCAAGGAATCTGAAAACGTACACACAAACACTGTATGGGGGGAACTGTGGCGCTTGGCGGAGGTCTGCGCTCTCCGAGTGCTTTTCTAGTTTAGATATGGCGCATTGCCATACATGGAAGATTCTGAACAGCTCCACAGATGACAGAGAATCAAATTTTTAAATGTCAAATGTTTGCCTATTCCAGAGCTGAAGAGGAAGTAACCAGGTACTGTTAGGGCTAGGCAAATTTGACCTTAGATCAGCATGACTTTTTTTTTTTTTTTTTCAGTTTTTTGTTTTTCTCCCTCCTTTCTTCTCCCCTATAGTTCACTGACAAGGCTCGTAATTAAGCCACAAGAGTGCAGCATCAATGAATATATCACCGTGGTTATTCAGCCATAAATGAGAATAATAAAATAAAGAATAGGTCCATTGTCACCCCACACACATGCACCCAAACTAAACACTGTCCAGTGGAGAAGTCAGTGTCCACACATAACCTCTTGAGGGCCTGTGGGCCACTTGACTCAGGCGGCGGCCAGCCAGCTGCCTGCTGCTCCAGGAGAGCCCTTCACGTAGCCACAACCATGCCATTACCACACGGGGACCTAGAATCTCTGAATAAGTTCTTAAATACAGCCTTACTGTAGCTCATGCACCCCTACTGCAAATACAACCCGCTCACCCTCTCCTGGCATCCCCAGATGAAACGGAGTTAATCACGTCATATTATGTGGATGGACACTGCATTTTTTTTTTTTGTACAAACAATTTTAATTTTTCCGCCATATTCTGCAGCTTCTGAACAGTGCTGACTGCACTACTATCGGGTACACACACACCAGGATGAAGGGATGAACAACAAAAAAAAAGCCCAACATGACAGTTTTATTTCAGTTGATCGTCCGGCCGTAGCTACTGTTGTACCTGTAGGTGGATATTTGCTGGTTCAGTGTAACATTCCAGTTGACTTGTCATATCACGCTATTTATTTATCAAGTAAAGATATTGGATCTCATTTATCAAAAGTGCGTTGAAATTGGCATACATTTGGATGTCAGTATTGTACAAAAAGGTGTACGTGGTATTTGTGAAACCATGCGTATCTGGCTGCACGGTGGCACAGTGGTTTAGCACTGTGGCAGCACAGTTTTACCCTCGGCCGAGGGATCGCGGGGATCATGAGATCGTGGGTTCGATCCCAGCCCCCGACCAACAGTGAGCTGTGTGGAGTTTGCATGTTCTCCCCGTGTTGTGCGGGTTTACTCCGGGATTTCTCCGGTTTCCCCCCGCACACCAAAAACATGTAGGTTTAGGGCGCTCGCGCACGCAGCGACCAGCAGCCGGTGGCTTGTCACCAGACTGCAAACCAAGTCTACCTACGGGTACAAATAAGTAACAAAAAAAAAAAAAAGTATCTGGTCAGTCTCATTTTACGATCGTTCACTCATTGATAAATCTGACGGATGGATCCGAGCGGCATTTGAATCCCACGCCCACATCTCAGTCTCGCCTCCAGAATTTACGATACAGGGGAACATGAGACGGCAAAAAGAAACTTTTCCGAAGTAGAAATTGACTATTATCATAAAAGTGAAAAATAATTATATAATATAGTCTGTTAACCTTGAAACTCGCTTTAAATGCAGAAGAACCATGTTATGGGGGAGACTGGTGGTGCGCAACACTGTTGATTTGGCTCTGATCTACAGCTGAGCATTATAATATACAGTATATCTGTAGCCTGTTGTTTGACTTGGATGACTGTTTGACTAAATGTTGTCCATTTTGTCATTTTAAAACATACTTGTCAAACATGAGAATGTATTACTTATTTAGAAGTGCAGAAAGGCGCCACCTCTCCAGAACAGCAGCCTTGCGCGTTGTGTGCATTGGCTGCGGCCCAACCACAGCTGGAAGTCATCTCTCAATAATGTGTAAAAACTCACACGGCAAAACCAATTATTTCCCCACATCATCTTTGCTATTCCAAATTTCTCTTGCTAATCCGAAGCAGTTTGTTTTTTAAACCAGGTGCAACAGCTCACCTTGGCCGGGCACTTCTGTGCGTAAAGCTGTTATGTTTACAGGGCTTAAAGTTTTCCGGCACCGTGCCGAGATTTACATCCTGTTCCTATACGCAGAACTACTTTTTGTCCAAGCGTTGTTGCCGTATGTAGCATGACTGGAGGCACAAGTGCAGGACTGGCACGGCCCATATTCCAGTGGGCCACTTCACTGATGGGCTGGTGTTTAAGTTGGAAGTAAAATTAATTAACATCAATATAATGTGATAATCTGCGGCAGGCATGTTGTGAGCACTACCCCGATGTTTAATAGCCCTAAATCTGCTTGACTGAACTCCACACCAGAGCATCCCTCAGAATTTGGTGCCTGTAATGATTGGTCTGACCAAAAGACAGACTGACAGCATTCAACGGGGCGCGGGACTCCAGAAGGTGTGTTCACATTTTGGTGGTTAACAAATGGCAGAAATTGATAGAAATTGAGAGATTCCTTCTCTCTGGAACCGGTTACCACTCTGGGTCCGGGAGTCAGACTCGGTCTCTGTTTTTAAGAACAGGGTAAAATCCTTCTTTTTTAATGTAGCTTACATTTAAGGAGGGATTTTGTTTCTTTTATCCCCACTTTTGTTCTGTTATTTGATCCATACTGCTGGTTGACCTCTAGTAATGTAGTTGGCACCTTACTGTTATGTTCTTTATGTCTGCCCTCTCCATCCTCCCTATCCCCTCACCCCCAGCCAGTCGCAGCAGATGACTGCCCCTCCCTGAGCCTGGTTCTGCTAGAGGTTTCTTCCTGCCAAATGGGAGATTTTCCTCTCCACTGTCGCTTAGTGCTTGCTCATAGGGGATCGTCTGATTGCTGGGTTTTTCTGAGACTGTGGGGTTTTCCTCTGCATTCTGGCGCCATGAGACGGCCTCTGTTGTGATGTGGCGCAGTATAAATAAAGCTGAATTGAATTGAATAGAAGAGGAAGAAAAATGAGTCACATGGCACAGGTGAGGGGAGAGGAGGCTGCAGAGCAGTGTGTTCTTGCTACAGCAGAGAGGCCGTGAGATTTCCAGCACCGCAGGTTTGTGACGGGACTCTCAGAATAAATTTGATAATATTTAGCTGTCATCAAATAGTTTGCAATTCTCTGACTCCAACGTATTTTTCTCATAAAATGAAAAACTAATTAATTCCTCGTTATGAAGATTTCTAAATTAAGTTCTAAATTTCCAAGAAAAAAATTAGCTACATGAACCTACAGTATATGTTAATATGAAAATTTGTAAGCAAAAGCTGCAATTTTTATGGTAAAAAGGGAAAAAATGCATTCAAAATGTTCTAAAATTAAAGAAAATGATTTTTTTTACATGAAGAAAATCACATTTATAGAAAAAGTTGCATATTTATAATAGCCTAAACATTCCTAGTAGTTACAGCCTTTTACTCGTTATCTTGATTTTAAGATCAAATGCTCCATGCAGATTGTTGTGCACACAGTTTGGTGAAAAAGCCTCTTTCCACAGTAGATGTTGCTGAATGAAGAAAAAACCGTGCTTGTTCTCAGGTGATTTATTTTTTAACAAGGAGGATGGTAGTGGTGGTGGACTCACAAATTTAGTGTAAGGTAAAGCCTATAAATGTAAATTAAGTATAAATTAGCAAAAATAAAGCTGTAAAATATGACAAAGGAGGCCAATTTACAAGTAAAATAGAAAATTTGTGAGAAAAAAGTTACAATTTTGTATGAAAAATGTAATGAATGCAGGGAAGAAATTTCTACAGAAAATATAAATTCACAAGAATGAAGTCAAAAATTTAAAAAAGAAAAGCTGCAGATTAATATAAATGTTTTAGTTTCTCCCATTTTCTATGCAGTTAGGTTTTTCTTGTAAACATTTTTGGACATTTTTTAACTTTTTTCTGGTAAATTTGTGACACAGACATGCATATAT
Organism: Pholidichthys leucotaenia; assembly: GCA_020510985.1. Lineage (NCBI taxonomy): Eukaryota > Metazoa > Chordata > Actinopteri > Cichliformes > Pholidichthyidae > Pholidichthys > Pholidichthys leucotaenia. The sequence continues at coordinate 287,366,530 of CM035837.1, forward strand.
TGGAACAGGACAAAAAATCTATATGGGGAAATTACACAGTGATATATCATTACTGACACTGAACTGAAGTGACACTGTATATTACTATTACATACTAGGTTAAAGTTGTCTAATGCATTGCTATTTTGTTTCTGTAGAATTTTTATGCCACTGAACTGAATCGATCTCATTTATTTGTCAGCTGGTTTACTGAGGTGAACTAAGTTCTATATTCTTGTCAAAACACGTCTGCAATAAAAACTATTGGATAGAAATAGAACTTCTGCCCCAATTTCCTCCACTTGGTAAGAAGTGGGCTGGTCTTGGGCATGAAACTCCCAGGCTGAAAATTGGTCCCACTCCAGCCCTGTGCGAGTGTTTCATCCTTCAATGTACACAAAACCTTTCATACATTCTGTAGGATGGAGTGCAAGTTTTTGAAGCCTGGGGATTATTTCTTTTGCGCAAAACAATTATGGAAATAATGCAATTTAGAGTATTATATAAAGTTCACTGTTGGTGTGTGTGTGTGTGTGTGTGTGTGTGTGTGTGTGTAATGTATATGTGTGTAAATATACTGTAGATAAAAATAATGTGTGCGTGTCCACCCTGATGACCCTGCCCCGGAAAAAAGTTCAGGCTCAGGATTTTTTTTTGCTTTAACCCCTGTGTTTAGTTAATGGATAATTTGTAAGGGATTAACTATTATGAGATACTGTACTATATAACAGAAAACTTATTTGTAGAATAGTATTTTAACACAATTCTCACACAGGAGAATCATCAAGTCTCTCATTTAAATATAACACAAGGCAATCGTATCACCTGAAAAGTTGCGCTGCTCATTATAATTTGATATGATAAAATAATCCTCCCACTCTCCCAGATTTCTCTGCTGCACTGCAGGTCTACAGTGACTTGAAAATTTGTGTACACGACCACAGATGTCGTAGGATTTGAGTGCACTGTATGATCATGTTCAGATTGATAAATACCGATCTGCACGTTGAAATTATTGTACAACCACTTTTCTGTCTTATGCACGTTTGATAAATGAGGGCCATTGGGCGTAAATTGATTATGGCTCATCACAAATACTTTGTTTTACCAGAGTGGTGGCCTAGTTGATGGAGCATCTGCCCCACAACCGGGAGGCTGGGGATTCAAGTCCTGGCCGGTTCATACCAAAGACCATATAAAAAAATGCTACTTCCTGCCTTCTAGCTTGGTGCACAGCGTAATAGAATGGGGGAAGGAAAAGTTGTTTGAGGTGGCACCTTGCATGGCAGCAACCCCTCTGATTCTGCTTGTGGTGAACATTGTAGATAGCAGAAATGTAATTTCGCTCTACTGTACATGATTGGCTGTATGGACTGAATGACAACAAAAATGGTTTCTTCTTCTTCTTGATTTAAAAGTACCAAGTAGTCACACACTGAGGGGGGAAAAAATCAGACTAGAAAAAAAGATGCTTCAAGATGCATCTGTAATTGTTTTATTATCCCAATCCCAGCACTCTGAATCTTAACTGAGTCATGAGGTGGTGAGAGATTTCCACCGCTATTGTCAGACAAAAACAAGCATGTGTAGCCTTGATTTAAAGTGTTTTAATCTGGTTAGGTTTCGGATTTTGCTATGTGCTGAGCATTCATATTCTATGCTTATCGTATTGTAATTTTTTTGCAAACAAAGTGAAACGGATAAATCAGATTGTTTTGTAGCATGTGTTTCATAAATGAAAGGTAGGTGGATAGGCCCTCTGAGTGAGACTCAAAGATGAAATGAAGACAGAGAGAATCCTTTTTTGGTATGTTTGTGTTGTCTCTTCCTCACTGTGTGTTATTCTGACCACCAGGGGCAGGCCTCTGCAAAACGACAAGGAAAGTTTAAAAAGGTACTGGATGAGCTAGAAACACTGTACAACAGAGCGCCCTCTGCTCTGCTTCCATCAGGAAGTGGCTTATTCTTTGCATTAAAATGGGGCCTGTTAGATCTGCTTTTATGGTGTCAAAGCATGTCAATATTTTTTTTGTTCTCAAATAAGCAGTCTGTTTATTGTGAAGAGAGCAAGTAGAACTTTCTGGTGGTCAAAACACTTATCGATGTATATTGCTGTGACTGACTGATTAAGATATCATGCTTTATTAGATTTATAAAATGACAACCAGAGAGAGTTTGGTGCCTTTGGTAAGATAACGGGAAAGAGTTTGAGACGCTGACGCTGGGCATTAAAGAAGGTGGTGCTTCTCTGTTGAATAGAAGCTATTGTTAACTTGCTATATTAATGTCTTCCTGCAGGATGTTGTTCCAGTCATCTACCACTTAATCCCCGTTCCAAATAAAGCAAAGAACGGAGGGAAAGAAAAGGACAAGGATGGGGACAAAGAGAAAGACATAAAAGACGAGTTTGCAGAAGCCATGAGGGATTTGAAGATTCAGTGGATGACAAAGTATGTTACATTTACTAAATGTTTTTTCTTGACAGCTCTCCTTTATTCTTTATTTCATACTTGACCTTCTGTTATGTTTGCTTTGCAGGCTAGATTCCAGCTCCATCTATGATGAACTGATTGAAAATTACTCAGATTACCTTCCATTGCATGTGCAGAGACTGCACCAGCTAGACTTAGAAAAGGTAAAAGTACACACTTGTGGAGAAAAAGCAAAAAGAACACACTCAGGTAGGATTCAGGTAGCTGAACATCAAAAAATATTTTCTTTTTTTCCCCCTCCTTGCTTTTCTTCCAGGAGCGTTCAAAACGTCTCAAAGAGGTGGTGTCAGCAGCAGACATTGTCATCTCCCACATCGACCAAACAGCTCTGTCTGTTTACTTCACCATGAAGACAGATCCTCGACCGGAAGCTGCTTCCATCAAGACGTATGTCACACTGATCATTACTAATGCTATTTGAAGGTTTATGGAACTTTTGAATGAGGTATACAGTTGTTGTTTGCCACAAAAGAGAAAATGCACCTTTTCATACAGATGTTTAAATCATAAATGGTGACTTTCATATTTTTGATTAATGTTGGAAAACACTTCTGAAATCTGTGATTTAAGTTGTGGGACTTTGTTTTAAAGGGATGCTTCAGGGTTTTTTGTTTTTTTTTTAAAGTGAGTTTATATGAAATACTTCCGAGTTGTTGTTGAATTACCTTCAGTAGTCGGTAGTCTACCTGATCCTTTTTTTTTTTTTTTTCACAAACCCCAATTCCAATGAAGTTGGTACCTTTGTGTAAAATGTAAATAAAAGCGGAATACAATGATTTGCAATCCTTTTCAACCTATATTCAATTGAATACACTACAAAGACAAGATATTTAATTTTGAAACTGATAAACTTTGTTTTTTTGCAAATATTAACTCATTTTGAATTTGATGCCTGCAACACATTCCAACACAACTGGGACAGGGGCAAGAAAAAAATGGGAAAGTTGACGAATGCTCAAAAAACTTTTTGGAACATTCCACAGGTGAATAGGTTAATTAGAAACAGGTGAGTGTCATGACTGGGTATAAGATAAGAGAAGCCTTTATTAGTCCCACAATGGGGAAATTTGAGGATTGCAGCAGCACAGGGATAGCAACATTCAGAGCAATAATTAACTAGAAAAGCACTCATAGAGCGCATACAGTTAGGCCCAAAAATATTTGGACAGTGACACAAGTTTTGTTATTTTAGCTGTTTACGAAAATATATTCAGGATACAATTATATAATCAGTATGGGCTTAAAGTGCAGACTCTCAGCTGTAATTTGAGAGTATTCACATCCAAATTGGAGCAAAGGTTTAGGAATTACAGCTCTTTAATATGTAGCCGCCTCTTTTTCAAGGGACCAAAAGTAATTGGATAATTGACTCAGAAGGCTGCAAAAAAAAAATAACAAGGCTGCATGGGCTCTTCCCTCGTTAACCTGTCATCAATTAAGCAGTTAAAAGGTCTGGAGTTGATTCCAGGTGTGGCGTTTGCATTTGGAAGCTGTTGCTGTGAACACACAACATGCGGTCAAAGGAGCTCTCAATGGAGGTGAAACAGACCATCCTGAGGCTGAAAAAAAAAAAAGAAGAAATCCATCAGAGAAATAGCAGAAATGTTAGGAGTGGCCAAATCAACAGTTTGGTCCATTCTGAGAAAAAAAGAGTGCACTGGTGAGCTTTGGAACTCAAAAAGGCCTGGACGTCCACAGAAGACAACAGTGGTGGATGATGGCAGAATCCTTTCCATGGTGAAGAACAACCCCTTCACAACATCCACTCAAGTGAAGAACACTCTCCAGAAGTCTACCATAAAGAGATGACTTCATGAGAGTAAATACAGAGGATTCACCACAAGGTGCAAACCATTAATCAGCCTCAAAAATAGAAAAGCCAGAATTGACTTTGCCAAAAAACACCTGAAGAAGCCAGCCCAGTTCTGGAACAGCATTCTTTGGACAGATGAGACTAAGATCAACCTGTACTAGAATGGATGGGAAGAAGAAAGTTTGGAGAAGAATTGGAACAGCTCATGATCCAAAGCACACCACATCTTCTGTAAAACATGGTGGAGGCAGTGTGATGGCATGGGCATACATGGCTTCCAATGGCACTGGGTCACTTGTGTTTATTGATGATGTGACAAAAGACAGAAGCAGCCGGATGAATTCTGAAGTGTATAGGGATATACTTTCTGCTCATTTTCAGCCAAATGCAGCAAAGTTGATTGGACGGCACTTCACAGTACAGATGGACAATGATCCAAAACATACTGCAAAAGAAACCCAGGAGTTTTTTAAAGCAAAGAAGCGGAATATTCTGCAATGGCCGAGTCAGTCACAAGATCTCAACCCAATTGAGCATGCATGTCACTTGCTCAAGACAAAACTTGAGGCAGAAAGACCCACAAACAAGCAACAACTGAAGACAGCTGCAGTAAAGGCCTGGCAAAGCATCACAAAGGAGGAAACCCAGCATTTAGTGATGTCCATGGGTTCCAGACTTCAGGCAGTCATTGCCTGCAAAGGATTCTCAACAAAATATTGAAAAGTAACATTTTACTTAGGGTTATGTTTATTTGTCCAATTACTTTTGAGCCCCTGAAATGAGGAGTGTTTGTATAAAAATAGCTACAATTCCTATATGTTTAATCATATATTTTTGTTCAACCCCTTGAATTAAACCTTAAAGTCTGCATTTCAATTCTGTTGTAGTTGTTTCATTTCAAATCCAATGTGGTGGCATGCAGAGCTCAAATCATGAAGATTGTGTCACTGTCCAAATATTTCTGGGCCTAACTGTACCTCCGCCAAGGCTCCTTCCGTTTCTCATGGATCACCTCCAAAATGTAATGGGTTTGTGTGTAGGCCTATAGCCACTTGTGGTGAAAATTGCATCAAAGTCTGTCCATCAGTTTTGGAGTATTGTTGCTAACACACTGCGAGAATATAAGAGCCTTGGCTGAGGTATGTATTGTCAGATCATCAGCAAAATATAATGGGTTCCTGTCTAGCCCAAGAACCACCTCTGGTGAAAATTTCATCCAAATCCATCCAGTAGTTTTTGTGTAATCCTGCTGCACAAATACAAACAAAGCCCTTGGTGGAGGTATGCACTGTCAGATCATCACCAAAATCTTATCATCTGTTCCCCATGCCATTACACACCTTTCCTGAAAATTTCATCAAAATCCGGTCATAACTTTTTGAGTTATGTTGGTAACAGACAGACAGACAGACAAACGGCGGTAAAAGCATTACCTGCTTGGCGGAGGTAATAAGATAACAAGAACAAATGAATATACATATGTACACAGATATACTGAATATAATATATATATATATACACTCACCGGCCACTTTATTAGGTACACCTGTCCAACTGCTCGTTAACACTTAATTTCTAATCAGCCAATCACATGGCGGCAACTCAGTGCATTTAGGCATGTAGACATGGTCAAGACAATCTCCTGCAGTTCAAACCGAGCATCAGTATGGGGAAGAAAGGTGATTTGAGTGACTTTGAACGTGGCATGGTTGTTGGTGCCAGAAGGGCTGGTCTGAGTATTTCAGAAACTGCTGATCTACTGGGATTTTCACGCACAACCATCTCTAGGGTTTACAGAGAATGGTCCGAAAAAGAAAAAATATCCAGTGAGCGGCAGTTCTGTGGGCGGAAATGCCTTGTTGATGCCAGAGGTCAGAGGAGAATGGCCAGACTGGTTCGAGCTGATAGAAAGGCAACAGTGACTCAAATAACCACCCGTTACAACCAAGGTAGGCAGAAGAGCATCTCTGAACGCACAGTACGTCGAACTTTGAGGCAGATGGGCTACAGCAGCAGAAGACCACGCCGGGTGCCACTCCTTTCAGCTAAGAACAGGAAACTGAGGCTACAATTTGCACAAGCTCATCGAAATTGGACAATAGAAGATTGGAAAAACGTTGCCTGGTCTAATGACTCTCGATTTCTGTTGCTGGTAGGGTCAGAATTTGGCGTCAACAACATGAAAGCATGGATCCATCCTGCCTTGTATCAATGGTTCAGGCTGGTGGTGGTGGTGTAATGGTGTGGGGAATATTTTCTTGGCACTCTTTGGGCCCCTTGGTACCAATTGAGCATCGTTGCAACGCTACAGCCTACCTGAGTATTGTTGCTGACCATGTCCATCCCTTTATGACCACAATGTACCCAACTTCTGATGGCTACTTTCAGCAGGATAATGCGCCATGTCATAAAGCTGGAATCATCTCAGACTGGTTTCTTGAACATGACAATGAGTTCACTGTACTCAAATGGCCTCCACAGTCACCAGATCTCAATCCAATAGAGCATCTTTGGGATGTGGTGGAACGGGAGATTCGCATCATGGATGTGCAGCCGACAAATCTGCGCCAACTGTGTGATGCCATCATGTCAATATGGACCAAACTCTCTGAGGAATGCTTCCAGCACCTTGTTGAATCTATGCCACGAAGAATTGAGGCAGTTCTGAAGGCAAAAGGGGGTCCAACCCGTTACAAGCATGGTGTACCTAATAAAGTGGCCGGTGAGTATATATATATATACAGTATATATATATATATATACAGTATATATATATATATATATATATATACACACATTGTGGGAGCATTGCAGCTACGTGGTATAGACAGCATTACGGTCTGTTAAGTTACCCCACAGAATATGAATATGTACTGTACCCAGACAGTATATTTCATATTTGAACCAGCCGTGTTGTCACCCTCAGTAATGATTGATATTGTCCTAGTTGTATAATGGAGGGAACCATTTATTGTGCAGGGTTGTTGCATTTTGTACATTCAGTACGACCTCTACAAGCAGCCCTGGTTAGGTTATAAAGTCTGACAGCCGTAGGTAGGAAGGATCTGCGGAACCTCTCAGTCGTGCACCTAGGATGGTACAGCCTACTGCTAAATGAGCTACTTGGTGTGTTCAGCGTGTCCTGCATGGGGTGGGACTTGGACTCCAGCAGAGATGACAGCTTAGCCACCATCCTCCTCTCTCCTATTTCCTCTACTGGGTTGAGAACAGAACAGAGCTAGCTTTTTTGATCAGTCTGTTTAGTCTCTTCCTGTTGGCTGCCATGATGCCGCTGCCCCAGCAGACCACTCCAAATGTGATGGTTGATGCCACCACCGAATCATAGAAGGTCTTCAGGAGTGCCCCTTGTACTCCAAAAGACCTGAGTTTCCTCAGGAGGAACAGCCTGCACTGCCCCTTCTTGGTGTTGTGTGATCAGTCCAGTTTATTATTCAGGTGAACACTCAAGTACTTGTAGGATGTCACCATCTCTATGTCTGTTCCCTGTATGCTTACTGGTGCTGTGGGGGGTTGTCCTCCCCTGCGGCAGTACAACACCAGTTCCTTAGTTTTCCTCGCATTGTTCTGGAGGCAGTTCCGTTGGCACCAATCCATGAAGTCCTGGATAAGTCCTCTGTACTCTGCATCATCTCCATCAGCGATGAGGCCGATGATCGTAGAGTCGTGGGAGAACTTTTGGAGGAGGCAGTGTGGTGTGTTGTGTGAAAAGTCCGCAGTATAAAGGGTGAACAGGAAGGGAGCCAGAACTGTTCCCTGGGGGGCCCCCGTACTGCAGATGATGGTGTCAGACACACAGTCCTGGGTTCTCACAAACTGTGGTCAGTTTGTGAGGTAGTCCAGGATCCACAATAACAGATGCTGGTCCACCCATGTGCACAGTAGCTTGTCCTTCAGGATCACCGGTTGGATGGTGTTGAAATCACTGGAGAAATCAAAGAACATAAATCCTCACAGTGCTCCCAGGCTTCTCCAGGTGGGACAGGGAACAGCGTAGGAGGAAGGTCACTGCATCCTCCACCCCAGTGCCATGCTGGTAGGCAAACTGGAGTGGATCCATTGCTGGTTCCACCAGGAGGCAGAGATGGGCAAGGAGCAGCCTCTCCAGGGTCTTCATCAGGTGTGATGTGAGGGCCACTGGTCTGTAGCTGTTCGGGTCCTTGGGGTGAGGGGTCTTTGGTACGGGCACCACACTGGATGTTTTCTACAGCTGTGGTACCCTCCCCAGTTTCAGGCTCAGGTTGAAGATGTGCTCCACAATCCCACACAGCTGGTCTGCGCAGGACTTGAGGAGCTTCGAGCTGATGCCGTCCGGACCCATGGCCTTCCTCACTTTGATCTTCCTCGGCTCCGCTCTCACCTGGGTCTTAGTGAGGGTCAGGTTGGGGCAGGGGGGCTGTGTACTGGCAGTGGGGGGTGTTGGGGGGAGGCCGTGGACAGCAGGACTAGATGAAGGTGGGGCAATAGTGGTTGGTGGGCAGGGGAGAAGAGGTCAGTTGGTCAAACCTGTTAAAAAAACAGGTTCAGGTTGTTCACCCACTCCCTGCCCCCTGTGGCCTGGGAGGAGGTATTCTGGTGCCCAGAGATGGTTTTGAGGCTTCTCCAGACATCGCTGATGTCCCCCTGTTGCAGCTTATCCTCCATATTCTTCCTGTAGCTGTCGTACCCCTCTCTGAGCTTCCTCCTTAGCTCCCTCTGTACGGACTTCAGCTCCTCCTTGTTTCCCGACCTGAAGATCCTTTTCTTCTCTTTCAGTAGGGACTTTATCTCAAGGTTGATCCAGGGTTTGTTATTTGAGAAACGCCGTATGGTCTTGGTGTTTACGGTGTTGTCCACACAGAAGTTGATGTAGTCTGTGATGGTGTGTGTGAGGCCGTCGATGTCCCCACCATGTGGATCACAAAGCTGCTCCCATACAGTAGATTCAAAACAGTCCTTCAGAGCATCCATTGCCTCCTCAGACCATATTTTCACTGTGTGGGTAACAGAAGTTTGTCTGTATACTAGGGGTTTGTACACAGGCAGGAGGTGAACCAAGTTGTGATCCGATCTCCCGGGGGTGGGGGTGGGGGGGGGGACGAGGTGCAAGCCTCTTTAGTGTTTGCGTAAAATAGGTCCAATGTTTTATTGTATCTGGTGTGGCACATGACATACTGGGTGAACGTGGGCAGTCTTCAGGACTGTGAAGGAGGACCGTGAAGTATGGTTAAAATCACCCGAGATGAGGGGGAGAGCATTTGGGTGCTGTGTTTGCAGCTTGCTAGTGACTGAGTGGATAACATCACGTGCTGCCTCAACGCTCGCAGAGGGGGATACATAAACAACAATGCCGATGATATGTGAAAATTCCCTTGGGAGATAAGCCGGTCTCATGCTAACAGCTAACAACGCAGTGTCCTTGTTGCAGTGTTGTTCTTTAATTGTGATGTGCCCAGGATTACACAATCTGTTATTCACATACATTATCATCCCCCCAACTCTGCTCTACCCGCTGTTTGATGTCCGATCTGCCCGTATTGCGTGGAAACCCTCCAGATCGATGTTAGCATCTGTTGCTAGTTCTGTTAGCCACATCTCAGTAAACAACATAACGCTAAACTCTCTGAAGACGCTCTCATACCGGGACATAGCTGCCAGTTTGTCAGTCTTGTTAAGCAGCGATCTCACATTTCCCATAATAACGGATGACAGGACGGGTCTGTACCTCGTTTTCCTCGCGTGTAACTTCAGTCCAGCTCGACATCCACGTCGTTTTCGCCTGATTTCTCATGGTATGTCGAGTTTTTGCGTTAGCACCGTGGGGCAGTCTAATGCTAACAGCTGACTCCTACTGTAAACAATGGCTTCTTCTCAACTTTCACCAATCAAATTTGTGCCTGAGTAGTGCGCAAACGTGTACATCATCAGTCTGACCAATCAAATCCGGCGTTGCACCTCGCTGACTTCCATGTTTACAGTGAGTATATACAGAACACATCAGCAAAAAACAGTGTGCAATTTTTAAAAAAAACCCACTCACCCACATTGTTCCTTCCACCGTCTCCCCTGGCCCGCCGGTGAACGTCTCCTCGAGTCTCCGTAATGACCACGTGTATGAAGTGCCAGGTTTGTGTTGAAAAACGTCCGCCTGCCTGAACTCACCCCCGTCTTGGGCGCGCGCATGAGGAGAGATGCCATAAAACCACAAACAAATGAGCGAATCTAATACTACAGCTAGTGTTGTAACATTTTATACATCTTCAGAGGTAAAAGTCACTACTACATCCTGTCAATGAGTTTTAAAGCTGTGAACCTCCAGTCTGGACACAGGCCAATATACAATTCCGGCAAATACCCAAGGAGAGCCCTGCAACTTACCACAACAGTCAAAAAAAAAAAAATCCCGTGAAATCCTGGAGGGATGGATAATGAGGAAAAAAAAAACACCTTGATTTTTGGTGGCATGTCACTTTGAGAGTCTGGTGAAATTTCTGCATGTAAGCGGCAAAGCTGACATCATTCTGTAAAGGATGTTATCACAGGGGCTCAGGAATATTTCAGAAAACCATTGTCGGTTAACATGGTTCATCACTACATCTACAAGTGCAAGTTAAAACACCATGCAAAGTGAAAGCCATATATCAACAACACCCAGAAACACCACCGGTTGCTCTGGGCCCGAGCTCATCTGAGATGGACTGACGCAAACCGGAAATGTGTGCTGTGGTCTGACGAGTCCACATTTCAAATTAGTTTTGTAAATCATGGATGTCATGTCCTCCAGGCTTAAGAGGAAAAGAATCATCCAGATGGAACTTGGCACTGATAATAAAAGCCAGCATCTGTTATGATATGGGGGTGTGTTAGTGCCCATGACATGGGTAACTTTCACACCTGTAAAGGCACCGTTAATGCTGAATGGTACATACAGGATTTAGAGCAACATATGCTGCCATCCAAGCAGTGTCTTTTTCAGGGACATCCCTGCTTATTTCAGCAAGACAATGCCAAGCCACATTCTGCATGTGTTAAAACAGCATGGCTTCGTAGTAAGAGTGTGGGTACTTTACTGGCCTGTCTGCAGTCCAGACCTGTCTCCCTCTGAAAATGTGTGGCGTATTATGAGGCGCAAAATATGGCAACGGAGACCCCGGACCGTTGAGTAACTGAAGACCTACATCAGGGATGGGCAGTGAGGGCCATTCCACTGCAGATTTTCTGTTTCACTCAGTCTCTTTAGTAGGTGTTTGCACTGATGAGCTTCAAGGATTGCTAATTGGAGAAAGCAACTGCTGAAGAGACTGGGTGGAACAGAACCTGCAGTGGAATGGCCCTCCATGGCATATAGTTGCCCGTCCCTGTCCTACATCAAGGAAGAATGGGAAAGAATTCCACCTACAAAGCTTCAACAATTGGTGTCCTCAGTTCTTAAATGCTTATTGAGTGTTATTAAAAGGAAAGGTGATATAACACCTTGGAACGTGTTGCAGGAATCAAATTCAGAATGAGTGAATATTTGCAAAAAACAAAGTTTTATCAGGTTGAACATTAAATAACTTGTCTTTGTAGTGTATTCAGTTGTATATAGGTTGAAAAGGATTTGCAAGTCCTTGTATTTTGTTTTTATTTATGTTTTAAGGCCCTGTCATACCTAGATGATTTAGGTAGCATTTGCCAAACATATGAAAAATTTGGAGAATACGCTGGTGTACATGGAATCTGTTACGGGTAAGTTTTGTATAAGTTAAGAGCACGCTAGTAAACGGAGTTGTACGGCGAGCTCCTCTGAAAATTTCCAGCATGCCTCATAAGCAGGGCATAAGTTGTAGGGAAGTTATGCGTTCATTCACACACATTACTTGTAAGCGACTCACAAGTTACTCATAAATCAAAATATGTTGAGATAAATGTCTAGCATACCCAAAACTTAATGCTCTCTGAACCTATGTGTAACTTACTGAATGGGTTTCTAACTTACATCTACCCTATAATGATGTATTTGCAGCATTGGTTAAATGGGAAAAACCCGTACAGAGCTCAGCTGCTGTCTGCACTGCATACACACACACGCACGCGCACACACACACACACACAGAGCTAAACACATGTACTTTTTCGTATAACAGGACCTGTTGGGGATGTGTCCTAGCACTTTCAAGCTACAGGAGAAAGATCCAAATCGCTGTTTAGCCCTCCTTGTCATGTTTTTTACCTTTGACTGCAATCTGTACCATCAGCTGTACAGTGCTGTTCTGATAGATATGCCAAAATGTCAGAACACCGGAGGAGGAGGATTCAATCAGCTGATCACCCGAAGCACAGAGCTCAGCTGTTTTCCGTGATAAATCCCACTTTTCTGTCATTTGGCTGCGGCTCCTGGCAAAAGCACACTCCATACATTATCTTGTTTTGGTTTTTTTTTCACTTTATTGAAAATAAACTTTTTTATCGCCATCAGTTCACGTGCCTTTGAGTCAGGTTGTGACAACTGTCATCTGACGTTCCCGACGTGTCACATCAGCTGTTTTAGGCAGCATGACCGACCTGACAGATTTGACAGCTCTGCCAGGTTGGTCATGCCCCCCGCCGTGGTCTTTGGAGGGGAGAATCATTTCAGTTGAACAGAGATGATCTCTCACACACCTAGGATTCATGGATAGGGAGGTGACGGCAGTCTGGCATGACCGTGCTATGCAGAAGTTAGGATAAGATATGCATAAGTTAGACTATTGTTGTGCATAAATTGTGAATGTCGGCAATATGCTAAGCATTTGCTGTTTCAAGGTATTTATAAGTTATGGAAATATTCTATATAAGTTACTAATACGTTATGTATATGTCCAACTCATTATGGATAGGTGACGCATATGGCCAAAAGTGAAAATTTTGGCATATGCCAGAGTTTTAGACCAATTTTTATACGTTTAGCAAACACTGCCTAGATCGACAAGGTGTGACAGGGCCTTTACACAACATCCCAACTTCAGTGGAATTGGTTTGTATTTTATGTAACCCCCACTTAAAAAAACAAACAAACCCTGAACTATCCAGGGCGGCGTGGTGGTGGAGTGGTTAGCACTGCGGCAGCACAGCAACTCACCCTTGGCCGGGGGATCCTGGGTTCGATCCCAGCCCCTGACCAACAGTGATCTGTGTGGAGTTTGCATGTTCTCCCCGTGTCTGCGTGGGTTTACTCCGGGATTTCTCCGGTTTCCTCCCACATGCCAAAAACATGCAAGTTAGGTTAATTGGCATCAAACTGGGGATTCTAAATTGTCCTTACGTTTGACTGTGAGAGTGAATGGTTGTCTGTCTGTCTGTCTGTGTTGGCCCTGCGATGACTGGCGATCTGTCCAGGGTGTACCCTGCCTCTCGCCCAAAAGATGCTGGGATAGGCTCCAGCCCCCCCGCAACCCGAAAAGGATTAAGCGGAAGAAGATGAATGAATGAATGAATGAACTATCCATTTAATGTAATTGTATACAGAGAAAAGCCAGCCAGCCAGCTAGCTTAGAGTTGTAGAGAGAAATTGAGAGTACAATTACGCCTTGATCAAGTACTCTAACAGGAAAAACAAATGTGAGAGGGCGGTGTAAAGGGAGAAAATAAAAGTTTTTGGGAAACAACAGTCTGCAGATGGGGGAAATGGGAAGAGACTAATTGAACAGCAGCTATGACTAGACTTTCAAAATAAGTTAAAATATTAAGAGCAATCACACAAGCCATTGTTTTCTCAAATGGAATAGTGAAATCTTTAGTTGGTCACCAAATTTAAATTGGTGCATTTAGAAACTGTTGTCCATGTCATCCCAAAAAGTGTCATTTTAAATGCGTATTAGAATTTCTTTGTAAAATAGTCAAAACTATCATTATTAAACACTAAATAGCCTAAAAAAAAAACTTTATATGCCAAAGACCATATAAAAGTAGAACTTCCTGCCATCCAGCATGATGCTCAGCAAAAATGGAACGGAGGAGGGAAATTCAATTCAATTCAACTTTATTTATATAGCGCCATTTCACAACAACAGTCATCTCATAGCACTATCAACTGTAGGGGGAACCCCCACAGTTGCAGAAAGACCCCAGCAATCAGGCGATCCCCTGTGAGCAAGCACTTGGCGACGGTGGAGAGGAAAAACTCCCTTTTAACAGGAAGAAACCTCCAGCAGAACCAGGCTCAGGGAGGGGCAGTCATCTGCTGCGACTGGCTGGGGGATGAGGGGATAGAGAAGAAGAAAAGAACAGACATGTAGAGAACAAACAGCACGATGGGGACTCAATCTATGGGAGAGAACAAACAAATGTTAATGACCAGCAAAAAAAATATTTCATTGAGAGTGAGAAAAGGAGTGAGGCCCAGTGCATTACTGGAGGTCCCCCGGCTGACTAAACCTATTAGCAGCATAACTTAAGGGAGGGTTCAGAAACACATGATCCCTCCCTAATTGTAGGCTATATCAAAAAGGTAGGTTTTAGCACTATTCTTAAAAACAGAGATCGAGTCTGACTCCCGAATCCAGATTGGCAGCTGATTCCACAGGAGAGGAGCTTGGTAACTAAAGGCTCTGCCTCCCATTGTACTTTTGGAGATTCTAGGTATTACAAGTAATCCTGCATTTTGGGAGCGTAGTGCTCTGTTAGGATAATACGGTAGTATCAGATCTTTTAAATAAAAAGGAGCCTGATTGTTTAGAGCTTTGTAAGTAAGAAGAAGGATTTTAAACTTAATTCTAAACTCTATGGGAAGCCAATGAAGGGAGGCCAGAACCGGAGAGATATGATCTCTCTTTCTAGTACCTGTTAAAACTCTTGCTGCAGCATTTTGGATCAGCTGAAGACTTTTTAAAGATGTTTTAGGACAGCCTGATAATAAAGAATTACAATAATCTAATCTCGAACTAACAAAAGCGTGGATCAGTTTCTCAGCATCACTCTGAGACAAGATGCTCCTAATCTTGGCAATATTACGCAAATGATAGAAGGCAGTCTTAGAAACAAATTTAATATGTGAATTGAAGGACAAATCCTGATCAAAAATAACTCCAAGGTTCCTCACAGAGCTATTAAGAGAAAGAGTAACTGCATCCAAACTGAAAGTTTGATTTGGAAAGGAATTTCTAAGGTTTTTTGGACCAACAAGAATGACTTCAGTCTTATCTGAATTTAATAGCAGGAAATTATAAGTCATCCAAGCTTTGATTTCCTTAAGACAGGCTTCTAACTTGGCTAATTGATTACTATCATCTGGCTTCATTGACAGGTATAATTGTGTGTCATCAGCATAACAATGAAAATGTATACAGTGCTTTCTAATAATGTTGCCTAACGGAAGCATATATAAACTAAAAAGAGTAGGGCCTAGCACAGATCCCTGTGGAACTCCATGACTAAGCTTTGAGTTGAAAGAAAACTCATTATTTACATGAACAAACTGGAACCTATCAGATAAATAAGATCTAAACCACTGCAACGAAGTTCCATTAAGTCCAACATAGTGTTCTAATCTATCAAGTAGAATATTATGATCGATAGTATCAAAAGCTGCACTAAGGTCTAAAAGGACAAGTACAGAAACTAGTCCATTATCAGATGCAATGAGGAGGTCGTTAGTGACCTTCGCTAAGGCTGTTTCAGTACTATGATGGATTCTAAACCCAGATTGAAACTCTTCAAGTAAACCATTTCCCTGCAGGTGGTCAAATAATTAGGTTGCAACAACTCTTTCTAAGATTTTTGAAATGAAAGGGAGATTAGAGATTGGTCTATAGTTAGCTAAAGCTCCTGGATCTAGCGTTGGCTTTTTGAGTAAGGGTTTAATTACAGCCGTTTTAAAAGCCTGCGGTACATGGCCTAAAGTTAATGAAGAATTGATTATATGAAGAATAAGGCTACCAATAAGTGGGAAGACTTCTTTAAATAACCTGGTAGGAATAGGGTCTAAAAGACAAATTGAAGGTTTGGATGAGGAAACTATTTTGTCTGACTCACAAAGGTCGATTGGAGTAAACTCATCAAGACAGACATCAATAGAAGGAGCTGTAGTAGTTACATTATTTAAGTTAACTGTGGGAAGAATCTGATTGATTTTATCTCTGATGGATGAAATTTTATTATTGAAAAAGTTCATAAAGTCCTGACTAGTAAGCTCTAAGGGAATGCTAGGATTGACAGAGTCCTGACTCTTTGTCAACCTGGCTACAGTACTGAAAAGAAACCTGGGATTATTCTTGTTCTCTTCTATTAATGCAGAGTAATAACTCGTTCTAGCTTTTCTAAGAGATTTTTTATAAATTAAAAGATGATTTCTCCAAGCTAAATAGATTTCATCAAAATTAGTGGAGCGCCATTTTCTTTCTAATTGACGAGTCTTCTGTTTTAAGCTACGAGTTTCTGTATTGAACCAAGGAGTTAGAAATCTCTGATTAGACTTTTTCTTTTTTAAGGGGGCCACCAAGTCTAGAGTCTGATACAGAGAAGCTGAAACACTATCCACCATGTTATCAATTACAGAAGGAGCAAGCTGTCTATAGCTTATTTCCGTTGTGTTGACACATGGCATAGAGGAAACAGTCTGCATAAATTTGGTAACAGCATCATCTGAGAGGCATCTACTGTAATAATATTTTTTCTTTAGGAGCCAAATAGTCAGAAATAGTAAAATCAAAGGTTAACAGACAATGGTCTGACAGTACAGGGTTATGAGGAGACATTACAAGATTTTCTATTTCTATGCCATATGTCAGAACAAGGTCCAATGTATGGTGGAGGTAATGAGTAGAATTTCCTACTTTCTGAGAAAACCCAATCAAGTCTAATATTGAATTAAATGCCACATTAAGGCAGTCACTATCTACATCCACATGTATATTAAAGTCCCCTACTATAATTATTCTATCAGATTTCAGCACTAAATCAGCTAAGAAATCAGTAAATTCGGATAAAAATTCTGAGTAGGTTGATGGGGGACGATAAACTATGGCAAATAAAATTGGGTTTAACCTAAAATTGCTAAAGTGCCCAATACTGAGGACCAGGCCCTCAAAGGAATTATAACATGTTTTTTGCTTTACATTAACTAGTAATTTGGAATGGTAAATTGTTGCTACTCCTCCTCCACGACCAGAACTTCTGGGATTTTGACAGTTTAAATAACCAGAGGGAGTTGATTCATTTAAACCAACATAATCCTCTTGCCCTAACCAAGTCTCTATAAGGGAAATTAAATCAATCTGATGATCAATTAACAGATCATGGACTAACAGAGACTTGGGAGTTAGAGACCTAATATTTAATAAACCACATTTAATTTTTAAATTATGAGGAGGAACAGAGGCCAATTCATTCAGTTTAGAGGCTTTATGTTTAATTTGAGTTTTACCAATATTTTGCTTTATCACTTTGGGATGCTTATGCATTTTATTTTTATTTACTTTGGAGGGAGCAGACAACGATTCTCTGATGGGGCTAAGTTGAGGGGTGGCAGATGAAGAGGAGCTGCAGAGAGGCGTGTAAGACTGCGACTCTGCTTCCTGGTCCCAACTCTGAGTAGTCATGGTTTTGGAAATTTGGATAAAAAAGATGCCAGATTGTTAGATAAATGAGAAGCACCATCCAAAGTGGGATGAATGCTGTCTCGTCTCATAAGACCAGGTTTTCCCCAAAAAGAGCTCCAATTGTCAATGTAGCCCACGTCATTTTTAGGACACCACACAGACAGCCAGCGGTTCAAGGATGACGAGCGGCTAAACATGTCATCACTGGTCAGATTGGGGAGGGGCCCAGAGAATACTACAGTGGCAGACATCGTTTTTGCAAAGTCACACACCGATTCTATATTAAGTTTCGTGACTTCCGACTGCCGGAGACGGATGTCATTAATGCCGGCGTGAATAACAATTGTGGAATATTTACAGTTACTTTTAGCCAGCATTTTCAAATTTGACTCGATGTCGCCTGCTCTGGCCCCAGGAATGCATTTGACTATGGCCGCTGGAGTCTCTAGGTTCACGTTTCTGACTACAGAGTCGCCAGTGATCAGAGTTTTTTCCTCAGCGGGTGTGTCGCTGAGCGGGGAAAAACGATTAGAAACGTGAACAGGTTGGTGGTGTACCGGGGCTTTGCGACTAGGCTTCCTTCTCACCGTCACCCACCCAGTCTCCTCGCTGCTGAGGAGAGCCGGGGGACCGCTGACAGTGGGGCCTAAACTAGCTAGCTCCGCTGCAGCTAAGGGGCGTCTGTCGAGATTAACTGGCGCAGACGGTGTTTCAATGCAGCGGAGCCGGGATTCCAAATCAGACAACCTCGCCTCGAGCGCCTCAAAAAGACAACATTTATTACATTTACCGTTATCACTAAAAGAGGCAGAGGTGTAGCTAAACATCTGACAGAGAGAGCACACCAGAGGAGGAGAGGAAAGAGAGCTAGTAGCCATAGCTAGTGGCTAGCTAGTGGCTGGAGAGCAAACCACACAGGCAGACAGCAAAACAGGAAGTGACGATACGTTACCACAAGGAAGTGACGATCCCAGATCATATGAAACCCACGGGTGGGTGGCGGTAGCTCAGGAGGTAGAGCGGGTCGTCCAATAACCAGAGAATTGGTGGTTCGAATCCCACTCCCCCCAGCCATCCTGCTGTTGTGTCCCTGGGCAAGACCCTTTACTCTGCTTGCCTCCAGTGTCCATGACACTGGGTATGAATGTGTATAAATGTTCAGTAGTGGTCGGAGAGGCCATTGGCACGGATTGGCAGCCATGTTTCTGCCAGTCTGCCCCAGGGCAACTAGCTTACCACTACCATTGTCCGTGGAGTGAATGAATAATGGACTCATTGTAAAGCGCTTTGGGTATCTTGAAAGGTGCTATATATGTAATCCATTATTGTTACTAAAACTCACCTGTGTTACTGTGTGTTTCTCAGTGACATGGAGAAGCAGAAGTCGTCTCTGCTCGACGCACTGTGCAGAAAGGGCTGCGCTCTGGCGGACCAGCTCATGGTCCCCCCGACGGTGCAGGATGAAGCCGGTGCTCTCGCCACGGGACAAGCAGCAGCAACACAGGAGGTTGTTGAGCAGGTGGCCAGCAGCTCTGATGACACCCTACAGAACGTCACTAAAGCCCTGATGGACACGTTTTGGGAAGTGCAGAAGTGGGCGGAGCTAACGGAGTCAAAAGTGAGAAATTTTACAGAAATCGGTACCAAAAGTAATGTGAAATTACAGAATAGCTGATAGTCTTAAGTATTTTTTATTATCCATCCCTGTTGTTACATGGAGCGCGCTTTGTGAAGATTGTAGTTTAATTGGTGTGTTCTCAAATAGAAATGGAAAAAAAAATCAGTAAGCGTTGTTTATCCTGTTCTTTCAGATGTTGATGTTTTCATATAAGCATGCTCTAGCAAATAAGATGTACGGCCGAGCCTTAAAGTATGCCTCTAAGATGTTGGAGGAGAAGCCCAGCAAGGAGAACTTGAAGAACTGCATCCAGGTATGATTGTCAGTGTTTAACTGAACAAAATACTTTTTGCCTATAAAAATGTTGCTGATTAAACTCATTTTATTTATTTATTTATTTATTTGCTTGCTTGTTTGTTTGTTGTTGCCTCAGCTCACGCGTCACCTTGGATGGACACACTGCGTTAACTTCAGTGAGAACTGGCTCCCCGTTATGTACCCCGCAGACTACACGCTGTTCTAGACACAGCACACAAGATGCATGGGCAGCATGGCCAAACACAGTCCATTATGTATACCTTTGATACCATGTCCCTCAGGGTCGAATGGTCTATGCATCTGGCCAACCAGCTGCCTCCTTTTTTGCCCCCCCTCTGTATTTTAACTGTAACTGTGGGTGAAAACCAAAATGAAGGACAGTTACAGCTGTGTAAACGTTTGACGTGCAGGGACAGAAAACTAGGTTTGCACCAATTTATCAGTGTAACATTGGTACTGGCTGATGTTGACTGGCATTGGCCTATCGGCAAACAGTCGTCATGTGAAAGTTTATAACAAATTTGTTTCATACATTTGTATAACTGAATTCTTTGTTTACCTGACATTATAGAAGGAATATGCTTAATGAAGGTATCATTTTTCAACCAAATTATCATTTTAAACATCAGTGTCGGCAAAATTTCACAATCGGTGCGTCACTACCAAAAAAAACCCACATCTGTTCTTTCAGCTCAGCTAACAAAAAAGACAACTATCTGAAGTAAATTACATAAAGTAAAAAATTCATCCAGGCTCATTCATACTGTATCACCCTGATCTCAGCTGTTGTCCTTTATTTGGTCCTCATCCACAGATTTGGAGGCTTTCACACCCACTCATCACTTATCCAGACTTCAGATCTTATAAATAACCTCATTCTATTGTGTAAATACTGTAAAATAAGAAAAGAGGGGGGAAAAAAGGGCCAGTGTGAACTCCAGGAATGCATCACAAGTCTCTCTAAATTTCAAACTGTGACCCATGTACTTGGCTGTTATACTTCAGCGAGAAGACAGAAGGACTTGCTGCTAAACATGTACAGACTCATGAGGGCACGCAGCAGCTGCCTGATCTCTAAACTGAAAAGGGAGCCTTGGACCGAATTTAATCTCCCTCTCTTATCACCCCCCGCCCCCAGTTGATGGAGTTAGTCTTTTCTGAGAACATAAAACGGTATTGAGGTGCCTTTTTATATGAACATTTTTTTTTCCCTGATGGGATGACCGAGGCTTTTGACACCAGGAAGCTGCAGAGTCAGTTCTTCACCGGTCAACCTCTTTTGACATCGGATATGGTTTTTAAGTCAGAGCAGCGGCAGCATGATGCGTCTGCACCATTGCCACTTCATGCCTAAGAGCATGCTCGACAACCTTCTGTCAGACCTCACTAACATAGCGATGCAGTCATGGGCAGCAGCAGGACGTTCAGGTCAAACCAGATTTCATTGTGAAATGTTGGCACACAGTAGACATGTTTCTGCGCAGCATTCAGAATGTTGCAGTTGTACACAGTGTCATATTCTATATGTATATACACGTAACATGAGAAATATTAAAATGCAATAGGTATATTAACACAAATATTATTCTAATCAGTGTATTTTGCATATATGTCTGTGTCCTAGGATTTAAGAAGCATATTTTAGTTTGTAATGATTTTTATTCTGGGATGACATGATGACATTATCCATCATTGTTTTTGTGTGTGTTTTTATGGATGACCGTGTAGTCATGTGCTTACTTTTGTGACCTACAACTGGAGAGTAAAGGATCTGATTTACTACGAAATACATCATAGCTAACCCCATCACATGCTGTGATATTTTGAGGTTTTCAACTATTGACAGTTGCGTGATGCATTTGTTGTGAAGGCATGGAGGTAAAATGCCTCCATGGCGTCCATCCATCCGTCCACATTTCACGGGAATATGCTACTCCTCCTAGGCATTGGCCCCAATGTTCACTAAACTCACTTCCAGTGATCCTCAGGTGGGTCTGCATCCAAGTTGTGCTCAAGGTCAAAGGTCAGGAGGTCTGGGCATTTATGATTTCATGAAAAAAGCTACTCCTCCTAGGTCATTGACCTTGCCTTAAAGCACATCCTAGATGGGTCTGCATCTAGGCTGCACTTGTGGTTAAGGTCAGTGGTCAGGAGATCTGTGCATTCCTAGGGTGATTTCGTCAGGCTGGAATGAGCTACTCTGTCATTGACAGTCTGGTTGAGAAATGTTGAGGGCCATAGTGCAGTTCTGAAAATGCCTCTAGACTTGTCTACATGCACTATAATGTACAAAAGTATTGGGTCACAAGGCATTAGTTTTAGGATATTTTATTTATTTATTTTGCATGCTTTATTAATCCCAGAGGGAAATTTAGGGCATCCACGTGGATGGATGAGGCAGCCACGGTGCAGCACCAATCCCTTCACCATTCATACACACATTCACACCTAGGGCCACTTAAGTCTCCAATTAAGGCTGCTTGTCCACCAAATGCATTTTTTTCAGCTGTGGGCAACTATTTTCTGTTCATTCTCTATGTAGTCCAGTGTCTACAGCGCTGAAATGCTCTCAGCGGTGGCCACTTTTTGTCGCGGTGCTCAGAGTTGAAAAAATTTCAACTTTTCAGCTTACAGCTGAGCTCGTCAATGTCAGACCTTTCAAAGCAGCCAATCAGAATAAGGAAAGGCTTGACATAGGATGCCGGTACAGTCTGTAATCAGACCTGTTTTCCGTGTCATCATATTTTGCATCCAGAGCTGCTACCAATGCTAGAGTACGTTTCCTGTCCATTGTTATTTAGAGACTGCTATTAAAAAAATAAGTAGAAAGTCTGACCTTAGGAAAAGCGGAAGTGCTGAGCTGTGAGTGACAAGCTGTTGCTGGGATGCAGGGCACAGACTTTTTTTCCAGAGCGCAGCGCACAAGCCCTGAAAAAAAGACGTTCAGGGTGGTCAGGCGACCAAAAAACGCTTTTGGTGGACACCCAGCCTAACCTAACTTGCATGTTTTTGGCCTGTGGGAGGAAGCTGGAGTATCCGGGGTAAATCCACGCAGAGAACATGCAAATTCCACACAGAAGGGTCACTGATGGTCGTGGGTGGGATCAAACTCACGACCTTCTTACTGTGCTGCCACAGTGCTAACCACTGCACCACCAAGCTGCCCATTCATGTATTTCATTCTAAATACATTTTCATTAATATGGAGTTGGTTGTCCTGTGCAGCTATAATGGTTTCCACTCTTCTGGAAAGACTTTGGAGTTTGTCTGTGGGGAATTTCTGCCCATTTAAACAAGAAGAGCATTTGTGGGGTCAGACACTGATATTGGACCTAAGGGCCTGGCTCTCAGTTTCCATTCTTCATCCAGCCATGGCTCTATGGACCTTGCTTTGTGCACTGGGACAGTAAAGGCCTTCACTAAACTGTTCCCAGATGGTTAGAAACTAGAATTGCCCAAAATGTCTCAGTAAGCTGAAGCACTAGGGTTTTCTCTGAATTAAATCCCTGAATTAAGTGATTAAGAGGCCTGGCTCAATACTTTTATCCAAATAGTGTAGCATGTACTTACAAGGGATGTACAGATATTGGCTGATATTCATCTTGCCTGTTTTGCACTGACATTGACAGTGGTTGATAAGTACAGCTGCAAATTTGGAATCAGAAGCTGTTCTGAGTTACATAGTATCAGGATCCCCATAATTCCTCCAGCAGGTGGTGAGGCAGACCCATGTGGCTCCTTTGGGTACACTGGGTCCTTGTTGGAACTTTTTCATAGGGATCTACTTGGTCTGGCCCTTCAGCCAGGACCAATTTGTCTTGGGAGATTCTACCAGGGACAAGTGGCACCCAACAACAGAGCTCCTGGGATCACTGTGACACACAAACCCCTCCACCACAATAAGGTAGAGATCCACAGAGGGGAGCATAATTTTTTTAAAATAATGTGTATTCCTTTTGCTTCATTTGCATTAAAGATGGACTACATGACTGTTGGAAAAATCTCTTCAACCAGTAATCAAGAAACAGGAAGGATCAAAGTTTCAGCAAATTTAATATGCACTGATCAGCGGAAGGCAAGACAGAGTACAGCTTTCTCAAACTGCCGCAGTGCATTGGCCTAACTAACAGTGTTTCTGGCTAATGTATATCCAAGGCACCGTCAGGGTGGGGTTTCTTCGTGATAAGTTCATTCATGACTCAGTGTGATAAGGTTTGCTGAGCCTCTTGATTATTTCATTCGTGACTAATATTGTATCTACTGAGTCCCTGCAGAAAACATTAGTGATAAGCTGAACAGTCAGCGATAGAACTGAACATTCACACTTACATCAGCATCCTTCAGTCTGTTTTTTCCACTACTCAGCAACTCCAAATATGGTAACAGGATTTCCTAGGTATACACATTAAGCTTTATAAAGAAAAATTCATATTCATAAAAATTCATATAACTCAGTGTAACATAAAATTTTTCCATCAACCCCCCCCCAAATGCCCAAAAGGCATCATAAAAGAAAAGTGGTTACAAGTTATGACATTGAAAACTGTGTTTTTAACAATTCTTTGTCCCACTGCTTCAATCACCTCGCCAGGTGACCAGCAAAAGAGTTAACTAGTGGTTAGTGGGCACTGTTGATGAGTCCTGGATTCGGGACCTTTTTGCAATGGTTGATTCCCCGCTATGGATCTTTCTGCAACTTTGACAGCTATGAAGGCCATCGACAGGACCTTTGTGGCGTGGTTTCAGACAGATGATCCCTTTTCCATTGTACAGTCACACGTTGCTCGTTGAAATGAATCCATCAGCATCTTCACAATGTCCCCACGATGGCAATCTGGGCCCCTCCTTATCTGCCTCAGTTCCCTTCTACACTCTGCCAATAGAAGAAGCATCTTTTTAGTAATAGGAGTGATGGAAAAATTCTGTTACATTGAGTTATATGAATCCGACGGTCCCTTGGATATATATTAGCCAGAAACACTCTTAGTTAAGGCAATGCACTGTGGCAGTCTGAGAAAGCTGTACTCTGTATTGTCTTCTGCTGATCAGTGCATATTAAATTTGCTGAAACTTTGATCCTGCCTATTTCTTGACTACTGGTTGAAGAGATTTTTCCAACAATGACAAGAAACACTTGGTATCTGCGTAACATCATATCAGCCAAAAGTTTGAAAATTGGTGTGAACCTAATCAGTGAAAATCAACAGCTGACTGCTTGGACAAAATAAAAGGAGTGGTATTTATAGAAATGGCTATTTCAATAGATAGTTCTCTCACCGGGCATCAGTGTGTAAAATGGGTAGTAGCTTTTGTTGAAACCAAAGGAAAACAACAGTTGTTGAGACTGGAAAGAAAAATAACAGGAAATCCAAAACATCACAGCATACAATTGAAAGGTTAGCAAAAAATGTAGTGGCAAAATGAGTGATATTTGCATAAACAATCACATGGCTCTTCAATGTAATGTGATGAATGAGAATGGCATGAGCGGTTTTATCTCAAGTTTTTAAATCCATAAAACAAGAAGTGATTTCTGGTTTTTCTGTCTTGTTATCAGTTTAACCAAAGAGTGATTCTCCGCATTTTATCTGTTCACTTTCAAACAGATAAATGAAGGCATAGCAATACAGATGCACACTCTCAGATGATTTATGGATTTGTTGACTGTGATTAATGGTCTTGTCTTTCTCTGATGTTTTAAGCTCTTAACAAGTGGAAGAGTCTAAGAATGTAAAGCAGCTCCTGCTCTTGATTCCTCACAGGAGTAAAAAAAAAAAAAAAAAAATCTTTATTGAAAGTAAGTTAGTGGTCTCAAATTAAGTTTGTTTCTTAAGCTGTGAGCCTCGATAGCAGATCTGTGCAGTTCTCTGGGTTTGAGAGGGGAAGCATACATCTTCCTTTTACTCCTGTTTCCTCTTAGCCGTTCCTCTGCTTTCCTGTTTTACAATGTTTAATCGCAGTTGTTGCATTCAGGGTTCAGCTGGTCTACAGTATACGTTGCCAATGACAGTCTCTCCGACAATGGCCTTAACTTTCACCGCAGGACTTGACCGTCCAATTCTGGCACCAAACAGAACTTCTCATATCTTTTGCCCTCATTCTGCTGGTGTCAGGAAAGACTTCTGAAATGCTTCTGGTGGATGCTGTGTTTATATTCAATCTAGAAAATGCCAATATTTTAAAGAATGTTACAGGATAAGGTTGTATGCTCATTATTTTATACCTTTTCCCCTGATGCTGGAAAGACCCCAGCTCCTGTTAGAATATTTTTTGCCCACATGGAATTAAGTCACAATCAGAAAAATGACACAAAATAAAATTATTTGGAACATTTATGGTCTTTACTGGTCGTCCCTTGCATGCACAACAGAATAAAAGGGGGAAAAAACAAAACAAAACAAAGAATCCTACTTTCTCATGCCTAGTGTGTCTGGATCATGTGACTTTTGTCCCACCAATAGGATTGTATTTAATCTCCATGTATAGTATACTAAAGAAAGTGGTCAGAGTTGAGATTCTTTGGCCAAAGAATGTTTTGATCAAAACATGAATAATGAAAATAATGAGGTTTCTTGCTAACGACAGGTTTTAGGGCTGGGCGATATACTGTAGCTCAAAAATGCATCACAGTATAATTTCTCTATATAACAATACACTATATCACATGCACTGAATGTTCTTTAAAATTTGGTTTTACTTAAATATTTATTAAAGAATCAAAATTCATATTCAGTTTGTATATGTGTGTGTGTGTGTATATATATATACAGTATACTACTGTATATATACAGTGGAGATCAAAGTTATAGAACATTGTATTAATACTTTATTTATTCTAACATGTTATTCTTCATTGTTCAGAATTTGACAGAATAGCTGTGGCCATACCACTGCTGTACCAGCATGTTTTGTAAAAAAAAACAAAAAACAAAGTGAGTAAAATTGGATAAGTGACCGCTGTGTCAGAAGAAAAGATTTAAACGGGTTTTTTTGTTTTCTTTTTTTAGGGCTATGGGATTCAAAAATTCATAGGAAGTGTAGAGGCCCTTGCTTTGAATGACTTCAGCACATCTGTACCCACAGGACATCACTAGTTTCTCACACTGCTCTGGTTTGATCTGGGTCCATTCTTCTCGCAGTCTCTCCCACAGTTCAGTAACTGTAGTGGGCTTCTTAGCCATTACTTTGTCGCCAAGGATTTTCCAGAGTTTCTTTATGTGTTTTAGATCTGGACTCTGGGCTGGCCATGTCATTGTTTCAATATTGTTAGAGTCAAGGAACTGTTTAACCTGTTTTGCAGTGTGACAGGGGGCATTGTCTTGCATGAAAATTGCGGGCTGATTGGGAGACAATTGCAGTGAAGGAATTGCGTGTTGCTGAAGGGGGTTCACATAAACATTTGCATTCACCCTGCCATGTAGCTGTACAAGAGGCCCAACTCCTGCTGCAGAAAACATCCCCCAAACTGACACTTCCTCTGCCAAATTTAACTGGCTTCTTTACACACTTTGGGTTCAGTCTTGCCCCAGTTTGATGCCAAACATATCATTTCCCGTCAGATCCAAATAAATTGAACTTGCTTTCATCACTGAAGTGCACTCTGGACCAGTTCTCCTCTGTCCACACAACATGCTCCTCAGCAAAGGCAAGTCTAATCTTTTTATTCTTTCTGCTGATGAGAGATTTGGTCACTGCACAGTGAACTTTGAGTCCAAATTGGCTTAAACAGCGAGACATTGTGTGCCAAGACAGATCCTTACCCTGTTCAGCAGTGAACTGGTGAGCAATTCCAGCTGCAGTGTTGAACCGATGCCCCAATGAGAGTCTTTGCATAATCCTGTCTCCCAAACCAGAGCTGTATGAGAAACTAGTGATGTCTCATGGGCGCAGATGTGCTGAAGTCATTCAAAGCAGGGGCCTCTACCCTTCCTATTAATTTTTGAATCCTATAGTCGTAAAAAAAAACATTGTTTACATCTTCTCTTCTGACACAATGGTCACTGTTCTCTAATTTTGCTCAGTTTTTTTTTTTTTTTTTTTTTACAAAATAAATGTTTGTGTTGAATTGCCTTGGTTATTTAAAAAACATACTAGTACAGCAGTGGTATAGCCACAGCTGATATCTATCTATAAATGCAAGGAATCTCTGTCTGTCTGTTCCATGCATATCTCATGAACTGTTCATTAGACTGACCTCAGATTTTGTAAGTACTTTGCTGAGGTTACGAGGGTGTGCATCCCTGCGTATGAAGTTGTTCAGTCAAAATATGTAATTTTTATCAATAGAAGTTTAGCCACTGCTGTGTTTCCTCATGCTCTGGCATCTAGAGGTGTGGGTGGTCTTTTGGATTGACTCCGTACTGATTGGATAATACATGGCATCAGTAACTACAGCGCTCCGTGAGCAAAACAAGGAAGCCAAAAGGGACAAATTTGACCAGAAAAAGATCATACTGAAAATTTAATACTGAAGATTTAATGCTTAAAAAATTATACCATAAAGTTGCCGTGATTGTGTAGGTCTAAAAGATAATTTGGCATATGTGGAGAACATGAGGCGCGTGAGCAGAGTGGGCGTAGCATCAGCAGGGACCTGGATCTGACAAAGAACACCAGTGTATTCAACACAGAACATGGCGGGAGAAGCAGCAGCCCGATCAGGCAGACCACGGTTCTTCGCAGGGAGGCACGCCCAGCCTGCTCAGTCAGTGGTAGATGGGAGTTCCTGCTTCTGCTTCTGCTTCACCCATGTGGTGCCACTGTACTTTGCAGGACCGTGAGTCCCCCTCTCCCGCGCGAGTATCTAAAAATTAAAAACTTAATAATAATACCACCATGATTGTGGAGTGGAATGGCCGGAATGACTGAACGACCAAATACAGAACACAAAAACACCAAAATAATGAAATAAATCATTTTAGTTAAATATTTACTGACATATGGGCACCACTGATGCAACGGTTGCAGTCAAATGGGTCCTTCTGCTGTGTATAATAATGTTGGGTGTTTTGTAGTTAATTTGGTTGATTACAGTTTTAAAAAAAAAACTAACAAAATATTGCTAAAATATAAACTGATGCACTACAATGGGTCTCAAATATTTGTAAACGTGTCCTGTTATAGTACTGCATGAGTTTATTGACGATACACGGAAGAAATTAAATATTACACTTAACTCCATCACTGAACGGTAATCTTGAATATAAGATTCAAAGATTTTATTTGTCAATACTACTATACAGTGGGGAAAAAAAAGTATTTTGTCAGCCACCAATTGTGCAAGTTCTCCCACTTAAAAGATGAGAGAGGTCTCCAATTTTCATCATAGGTATACCTCAACTATGAGAGACAAAATGAGAAAAAAAAAAATCCAGAAAATCACATTGAATGATTTTTAATGAATTAATTGGTAAATTCCTCGGTAAAATAAGTATTTGGTCAATAACAAAAGTTCATCTCAGTACTTTGTTATATACCCTTTGTTGGCAATGACAGAGGTCAAACGTTTTCTGTAAGTCTTCACAAGGTTTTCACACACTGTTGCTGGTATTTTGGCCCATTCCTCCTTGCAGATCTCCTCTAGAGCAGTGATGTTTTGGGGCTGTTGCTGGGAAACATGGACTTTCAACTCCCTCTAAAGATTTTCTATGGGGTTGAGATCTGGAGACTGGCTAGGCCACTCCAGGACCTTGAAATGCTTCTTACGAAGCCACTCCTTCGTTGCCCGGGTGGTGTGTTTGGGATCATTGTCATGCTGAAAGAACCAGCCACGTTTCATCTTCAATGCCCTTGCTGATGGAAGGAGGTTTTCACTCAAAATCTCATGATACATGGCCCCATTCATTCTTTCCTTTACATGGATCAGTCGTCCTGGTCCCTTTGCAGAAAAACAGCCCCAAAGCACGATGTTTTCACCCCCATGCTTCACAGTAAGTATGGTGTTCTTTCTCCTCCAAACACGACAAGTTGAGTTTTTACCAAAAAGTTCTATTTTGGTTTCATCTGACCATATAACATTCTCCCAATCCTCTTCTGGATCATCCAAATGCTCTCTAGCGAACTTCAGACGGGCCTGGACATGTACTGGCTTAAGCAGGGGGACACGTCTGGCACTGCAGGATTTGAGTCCCTGGCGGCGTAGCGTGTTACTGATGGAGCCTTTGTTACTTTGGTCCCAGCTCTCTGCAGGTCATTCACTAGGTCCCCCTGTGTGGTTCTGGGATTTTTGCTCACCGTTCTCGTGATCATTTTGACCTCATGGGGTGAGATCTTGCTTGGAGCCCCAGATGGAGGGAGATTATCAGTGGTCTTGTATGTCTTCCATTTTCTAATAATTGCTCCCACAGCTGATTTCTTCACACCAAGCTGCTTACCTATTGCAGATTCAGTCTTCCCAGCCTGGTGCAGGTCTACAATTTTGTTTCTGGTGTCCTTTGACAGCTCTTTGGTCTTGGCCATAGTAGAGTTTGGAGTCTGACTGTTTGAGGTTGTGGACAGGTGTCTTTTATACTGATAATGAGTTCAAACAGGTGCCATTAATACAGGTAACGCGTGGAGGACAGAGGAGCCTCTTAAAGAAGAAGTTACAGGTCTGTGAGAGCCAGAAATCTTGCTTGTTT
Source organism: Pholidichthys leucotaenia (assembly GCA_020510985.1). Taxonomy (NCBI): domain Eukaryota; kingdom Metazoa; phylum Chordata; class Actinopteri; order Cichliformes; family Pholidichthyidae; genus Pholidichthys; species Pholidichthys leucotaenia. The sequence continues at coordinate 287,396,922 of CM035837.1, forward strand.
GTAGGTGACCAAATACTTATTTTACCAAGGAATTTACCAATTAATTCATTAAAAATCCTTCAATGTGATTTTCTGGATTTTTTTTTCTCATTGTGTCTCTCATAGTTGAGGTATACCTATGATGAAAATTGGAGACCACTCTCATCTTTTAAGTGGGAGAACTTGCACAATTGGTGGCTGACTAAATACTTTTTTGCCCCACTGTACATACAGGAGAATTGAAATGCCATTTCTCTCTCTTCAGTGGTGTGTGCAATATGAAAAAAGGAATAAGGCTGGGAAAACAACAACGGCAATCTATGTACAGTAATGCTACCCATGGTGCAAATAGCGACAAAAGATAAAACCCAGACATCCCATAGTGCAAATAAAGATAAATGATAAAACCCAGCAATCGTATATACAGAAAAAGTAGAGCAGTACTACTTGTAGTTGCAAGTTCAGTGCAGTAGTGTAGGTGCAGACAGTGACAGATTGGACTGCACTTGATCAGTATTGCAATAACAGATGGCAGTATGGCTGTGTTGTTAGACATGTATATGTTGGACACTGCATATGTGATTTAACCTCACGATGAAGGAGAGCCACAGAGCTGCAGTCCCCTGCGGTGCGGAGCCGCAGAGCCTGGACCCCCTGCGGAGGACAGGGGACAGAAGACTTCCTGACCGCTGAGGCTCGAGAGGAGAGAAGGGGGAGTTATGTAAATAAAAGGTTAATGAATGTGAATAAAGGGATTTTGGTAGAGTTGTGTGATTTCCCCTGCGAGGGAAATGGTTTGATGTGAGAATGTTTAAAAGGGAGAACTTTGGTGTGTTCACCCTCTTTGTTCGCTGCTCAGGAATGAGAGCAGACAGTGGGATGATTACTTGAAATAAGCTGGAATTAAATGCAATTCGGTTTCGTTATTCAAGTCTCCCCACATTGGTGACTGACGACGTTGAGAATGAACGAAGAAGGTTTCAGGGTCCCGGACTCACAGCGCTCAGAGCTGGCGAGCGCAGTGGCCGTTAAGCTGCCTGATTTCTGGCAGGATAACCCACGGTCGTGGTTTCTTCAAGCAGAGTCGCAGTTCGCGCTCGCAGGAGTAACGGTGGATGACACTAAGTTCCACCATGTCATCGCTAAACTGGACAACGGCACAGCTCGGTGCGTGCAGAGCTTGGTGGAGCAGCCACCCGCGACCGACAGGTATGGCAAGCTGAAATCCACCCTCATCAAGTTTTTCACCCCCTCGGCCGAAGTGAGGGCGAGGAGGATCCTGTCTTGGCTAGACCAAGGAGGACACAGGCCGAGCGCCCTGATGGAGGAGATGATACAGCTGAGAGGGTTGGACAACGATGATTTCATTTTTCAGTTCATCTTCCTCTCCAACCTCCCGACGCATGCGAGAAGCACGCTGGCCAGCAAAAAGTGTCACACCCTGGAGGAGTTCTGGGAGCTGGCCCAGGAAGCAGATGGGATCCTGGACGCCTGCGGCGGGCAAGCAACCACAGCGGCGACCCGAGACAGCGGGGAGCCAGAGGCGGCAGACCCAGACTGGCCGACGACGGCGGCAGCACGGCCGCGACGAGGTGGAGCCAATGGTCCGGCGGCAGAGGCGCGGACACGACACAGCGGAGGAGAAGATCTCTGCTTATACCATCGGAGGTTCGCAGAGAAGGCACGCAGGTGTGTGCCGCCCTGCAACTTCAGGAGTTCGGGAAACGGCAAGACCGGGGGTCGCTAGCAGCTTCGACCCTCAGAGAACGCAGCAAGCTGCTCTACATCACGGATGCGCGCTCCGGACGAGAGTTCCTCATCGACACCGGAGCACAAGTGAGCTTCATCACCCCAACATACGCGGACCGGGTGGCTGGACCCCACGGTAGCGGAGCTACGGCGGCAAATGGCTCGAACATCAACACCTACGGGAGAAGGACCTTGCCTTTGTGCTTACATGGCCACACATATGAATGGACTTTTGTAATAGCGGCGGTGAGTTTCAACATGTTGGGCGCGGATTTTTTGTGTTCACACAATCTGTTAGTTGATCTTGCTAATAGACGGCTGGTAAATGCACTCTCTTTTTACTCTCTCCCCTGTTCAGCTCGAGTGTCCCCGCCACCAGTACAGACCCACGTCGCTACAGCAGGTGGTAAGTTTCACACACTCCTCACCCAATTTCCAGCGCTCACTGTGCCCACTTTTTCAGCGACGGTCGCGAAGCACGGGGTGAAACACTTTATCCCCACATCTGGTCCTCCCGTGTTTGCAAAAGCTCGGCGCTTGGATGCAGTTAAGCTCACCATTGCGCGCGAGGAGTTCGCCAGCCTGGAGAGGCTAGGCATCGTTCGTAGGTCGAAGAGCCCGTGGGCTTTGCCGCTGCACATGGTACCGAAAGCCGATGGCTCCTGGAGACCGTGCGGGGATTACCGCAGGCTAAACAACGCTACGGCGCACGATCGTTATCCCATCCCGCACATTCAGGATTTTCCGGTGCACCTGGCGGGGGCGCGCATTTTTTCAAAGATTGATCTGGTTCGCGGCTATCACCAAGTCCCAGTCCAACCGGAGGACATTCCTAAAACAGCGGTAATAACCCCGTTCGGACTTTTCGAATTTTTACGCATGCCGTTTGGTCTCAAAGGGGCGGCGCAAACATTTCAGCGGATGATGGATGCCGTGTTATGCGATCTCCCTTTCGTGTTTGTGTACCTCGACGACATTTTGGTCGCGAGTACTTCAGAGGACGAACTCGAAACGCACCTCACAGCAGTTTTTAGGAGGCTGGGAGAGCACGGCTTAATAGTTAACCCAGCCAAGTGCCAGTTCGGCGTCGAGCGGATCGATTTTTTGGGTCACCGCGTCTCCCCGGAGGGAGCGGTTCCGTTACCAGATAAAGTACGCGCGGTAGCGGATTTTCCCCGTCCACAAACGGTCAAATCACTACAGGAATTCTTGGGGATGGTGAATTTTTATAACCGATTCCTGCCCCACGCAGCTCAAATCATGCAACCGTTATATGCCGCGCTCAAAAAACAAAAACCAACCCAGGCAGTCGAATGGTCCCCGGAGAGGGAGCGCGCGTTCACAGAGGTTAAAAAAGCCTTGGCTGACGCTGCGCTCCTGGCCCACCCAGACCCTGCAGCACGTATCGCGCTGACGACAGACGCTTCAGATTTAGCCATAGGGGCCGTTATTGAGCAACAGGTAGCCGGAGTTTGGCAGCCTTTGGCTTTCTTTAGCAAATCTTTAAGCGCGGCTGAACGAAAATACAGCGCGTTCGACAGAGAACTGTTGGCGCTGCATTTGGCTATTCGTCATTTCCAGTTCTGGCTGGAAGGACGGTGCTTCACCGCTTATGTGGACCACAAGCTGCTCACATATGCCATGGCCAAAATTTCAGACCCGTGGTCCGGCAGGCAGCAGAGGCAGCTGGCCGCAATCTCGGAATTTACCACTGACATTAGGCACGTTGCGGGCAAATTCAATGTAGTAGCAGATTGTCTCTCGCGCGCGTTCACGACTCCAACACGCGCAGAGGCAGAACGGGCCACCGTGACCGCGCCGCAGGAGAGCGGCACGGTGGCGCGCGCAGCCCCGGTGCACGTGGGTATAGATTACGCAGCCATGGCAGCGGACCAGGGGGCGGACGCAGACGTGCGCGCGCTCCAGTCTGGACCAACAGGGTTAAGGCTGGAGAGCAAGTGTTTACAAACCGGTATGCCCCCCCTGATCTGCGACATGTCGACGGGGCGCCCGCGTCCGGTGGTTCCGGCCACGTGGCGCTGCCGTGTTTTTGACTCGGTCCACTCACTGGCGCACCCGGGGGTGCGCGCGTCGGTGAAACTAGTGGCGGAAACGTTTGTTTGGCCGTGCCTGCGCAAGCACGTGAAGGAATGGGCAAAAACCTGCATTTCCTGTCAACGGGCCAAAATTCACAAGCACACAAGAGCCCCGTTAGAACCGTTCCGCATTCCGGCCAGAAGGTTCGACCATGTGCACGTCGACCTTGTGGGCCCCCTACCGGCATCGCAGGGGTTCACGCATCTTTTGACAATGGTGGACCACACCACACGTTGGCCGGAAGTGGTCCCACTTGCGACGACCACGGCCGCGGAGGTGGCTCGCGTTTTTTTAACGGCTTGGGTGGTGCGCTTCGGGGTTCCGTCGGACATTACGTCCGATAGAGGACCGCAATTCATCTCTGAGCTGTGGTCAGCGATGGCCAACGGCTTAGGAGCCAAAATTCACCGCACTACGGCTTACCACCCTCAGGCTAATGGTTTATGCGAGCGTTTTCATAGGTCTTTGAAGGCAGCACTCAGAGCGTCGCTCACGGATGCAGATTGGGTAAATAAACTGCCATGGGTTTTATTAGGGTTGCGTTCTGCGCCTAAAGAGGACTTAGACGCCTCCCCAGCAGAGCTGGTATTCGCACAAACTCTGAGGCTGCCAGGCGAGTTTTTACCAGAGCACCCAGAGCCCCCACCTCTCTCTGCTCTGGGACCGTTAGTTGGCACGGGAGCAGACACGCTCCCGGGTCCGGTTCATCACGCTTTTCCACGAGTTTTCGTCCCCAAGGCTTTGAAAAATGCCGACTTCGTTTTTGTCAGGCGCGAAGCCCTAAAAGCAACGCTCAAACCACCTTACGAAGGGCCATTTCGAGTGCTGGAGGCAGGTGATAAGCAATTTGTGCTAGATTTTGGAGACAGAAAAGAGACAGTCAGTATTGACAGACTAAAACCTGCTTTTGTCATGAAGGACGTGTCTGTACCGGTCGCAGTGGCGCCTCGACGAGGCAGGCCCCTGCAAAGGGCAAATAATCACTCTCTTCCTCAGTCAACAGAGCCGAAGCAGAAAGGCGCCGCAGGCAAGGCGGGGCCAACTCACAGCAGATTCGGCAGACGGCTGAAGCCCAAGCGGCGCACAGACTGAATGTTGGTGTTGATTATTCAGTAGTGAGTAAGGTGTTATTAAATTTTAGGAAATAGTCTGTTCTTCATCGTTTGGGGGGGGTTATATGGCTGTGTTGTTAGACATGTATATGTTGGACACTGCATATGTGATTTAACCTCACGATGAAGGAGAGCCACAGAGCTGCAGTCCCCTGCGGTGCGGAGCCGCAGAGCCTGGACCCCCTGCGGAGGACAGGGGACAGAAGACTTCCTGACCGCTGAGGCTCGAGAGGAGAGAAGGGGGAGTTATGTAAATAAAAGGTTAATGAATGTGAATAAAGGGATTTTGGTAGAGTTGTGTGATTTCCCCTGCGAGGGAAATGGTTTGATGTGAGAATGTTTAAAAGGGAGAACTTTGGTGTGTTCACCCTCTTTGTTCGCTGCTCAGGAATGAGAGCAGACAGTGGGATGATTACTTGAAATAAACCGGAATTAAATGCAATTCGGTTTCGTTATTCAAGTCTCCCCACAGGCAGCAGATATGGCATTTGTGCAAATGGTTGCAGCAAAATGTAGAGACATACAGCAGCAGATGTATTCTTGTTGGTGTGCCAGTCTTTCTGTGCCAACAGCTGAGGTAGCTATTGTGTGAGTGAGTGGGTTATGGTCGGGGGGGGGGGGGGGGCAGAAGGGCACCGATTATCTTGCTGCTTTCACTATGTGTTGTAGTGTCTTCCGACAGGAGGTGGTGCAGCTTCTATACCACAGTGTGATGCAGCTGGTGAGGATGCTGTCAATGGTGCCCCGGTAGAATGAGCACATGATGGGAGGTTGGACTCGAGCTCTTCTCAGTTTGCAGAGGAAATAGAGGCGAATTTGAGCCTTCTTGGCTAGTGATGTGATGTTGTTGGACCAGGAGAGGTCCTCAGAGATGTGCACTCGCAGGAACATGGTACTGCTCGCCCTCTTCACAGTTGCTCCATCGATGATAAGATAAGATAAGCCTTTATTAGTCCCACAATGGGGAAATTCCAGGATTGCAACAGCACAGGGATAGCAACACTCAGAGCAATAATTAAGAAGATACGAAAAATATAAATAAGAGCAGTGGATATCGTACACATAAATATATAAATATACACTACCGTTCAAAAGTTTGGGGTCACTTAGAAATTTCCTTATTTTTGAAAGAAAAGCACTTTTTTTCAATGAAGTTAACTTTAAACTAATCAGAAATACACTCTATACATTGCTAATGTGGTAAATGACTATTCTAGCTGCAAATGTCTGGTTTTTGGTGCAATATCTACATAGGTGTATAGAGGCCCATTTCCAGCAACTATCACTCCAGTGTTCTAATGGTGCAATGTGTTTGCTCATTGCATCAGAAGGCTAATGGATGATTAGAAAACCCTTGTGCAATCATGTTAAGTCTGCAATGCTGTAATTGCTGCAAATGGAGGATTCTTTGACGAGAGCAAAGTTTGAAGGAAAAAATTATTATTTCAAACACAAATCATTATTTCTAACCTTGTCAATGTCTTGACTATATTTTCTATTCATTTTACAACTCATGGTGGTAAATAAGTGTGACTTTTCATGGAAAACACAAAATAATTGTCTGGGTGACCCCAAACTTTTGAACGGTAGTGTATGTACAAAGTGCGGAGCATTGTAGCAAGATGGAATAAACAGCATAACCGTCTACTTAGTTATCCTACATAGTATGAATATGTACCCATACATATTGTCACCCTCCGTAGCAACTGATATTGTCCTAGTTGTATACTGGAGGGGACCATTTGTGTAAGGCTGTTGCATCTTTTGCATTCAGTACTATTAGGTTGTCATGTTTTTGCTATCTCTGCGAGCAGCCCTGCTTAGGTTATACAGTCTGACAGCCGTAGGTAGGAAGGACCTGCGAAACCTCTCGGTTGCGCACCTAGGATGATGTAGCCTACTGCTAAATGAGCTCCTCAGTGCGTTCAGTATGTCCTGCATAGGGTGGGACTCAGACTCCAGCAGAGATGACAGTTTAGCCACCGTCCTTCTCTCTCCTATCTCCTCCACTGGGTCAAGGCGTTGCCCCAGGACAGATCTAGCTTTCTTGATCAGTTTGTTCAGTCTCTTCCTATCGGCTGCTGTAATGCCATTGCCCCAGCAGACCACTCCAAAAGTGATGGCTGATGCCACCACCGAATCGTAGAATGTCTTCAACAGCACCCCTTGTACATCAAAAGACCTGAGCCTCCTCAGTAGGAACAGCCTGCGCTGTCCCTTCTTGTAGAGTGCGTCGGTATTGTGTGACCAGTCTAGTTTATTGTTCAGATGAACACCAAGGTACTTGTGGGATGTCACCATTTCAATGTCCGTTCCCTGTATGTTTACTGGTGCTGTGAGGGGTTGTCCTTGCCTGCGGCAGTCCACCACCAGCTCCTTAGTTTTCCTCGCGTTGATCTTGAGGCAGTTCCAATGACACCAGTCCACGAAGTCCTGGATAAGTCCTCTGTACTCAGCTTCATCTCCGTTGGAGATGAGGCCGATGATCGCAGAGTCATCAGAGAACTTCTGTAGATGGCAGTGTGTTGTGTTGTGTGAGAAGTCCGCAGTATAAAGGGTGAACAGGAAGGGAGCCAAAACCGTTCCCTGGGGGGCCCCCGTGCTACCGATGATCGTGTCGGACACACAATCTCGGGTTTTCACAAACTGTGGCCGATTAGTGAGGTAGTCCAGGATCCATGATGACAGGTGCTGGTTCACCCCTGCGCACAGCAGCTTGTCCTTCAGGATCATCGGTTGGATGGTGTTGAAAGCACTGGAGAAGTCAAAGAACATGATCCTCACCGCATTCCCGGGCTTCTCCAGGTGGGACAGAGAACGATGAAGGAGGAAGATCTCTGCATCCTCCACCCCAATGCCATGCTGGTAGGCGAACTGGAGTGAATCCATCGCTGGTCCCACCAGGGGGCGGAGGTGAGCAAGGAGCAGTCTCTCCAGGGTCTTCATCATGTGAGACGTCAGGGCCACTGGTCTGTAGCTGTTCAGAGGGGGATGCTGTTTGTGTCCCCTCCTGAAGTCAATCACAATCTCCTTGGTTTTTCCCACATTCAGGAAGAGATTGTCTTTACACCACTGGACCAGCTGGCTCACCTCATTTCTGTAGTTGGCTTCCTCATTGTTGGTGATGAGGCCCACCACCGATGTGTCGTCCGCAAACTTGATGATGTGGTTGATGCTATAGGCTGGTACACAGTCATGGGTCAGCAGGGTGAAGATCAGCGAGGTGAGCACGCACCCTTGCGGGGCCTCTGTGCTCAGTGTGATGGTCTTAAAGGTGTTGCTGCCAGTCCGCATGTTCTGTGGCCTCCCTGTGAGAAAGTCCAGCACCCAGTTACAGAGAGAGGTTTTGAGTCCCAAGTGTCTGAGTTTTTGTATTAGGTGCTGGGGGGTGATTGTGTTGAATGCTGAACTGAAGTCCAAGAACAGCATTTGCACATAGGAGTTCTTTGAGTCCAGGTGGGTGAGGGCTGGATGGGGAGCAGCAGTGATGGCATCTTCTGTGGATCTGTTTGACCTGTATGTAAACTGAGATGGGTCATGGGAGGGAGGGAGGATGGACTTGATGTTCTGCATGACCAGCTGCTCAAAGCATTTCATTATGATGGGGGTCAGTGCTACGGGCTGGTAATCGTTGTAGCTGGATGGGACGGGCTTCTTTGGGGCTGGTATTATGCTGGCAGTTTTGAAACATGTGGGGACAACAGCTTGACTCAGGGAGATGTTGAAGATGTCAGCCAGGACATTCTTGAGCTACTCCGCACAGTCCTTCAGAATGTGACCCGGTATGTTGTCTGGTCCAGCTGCCTTGCATGGCTTGATCCTGGAGATGGTCCTCTTGACACTAGCTGGATCCAGACTTATGGTCTGCTCGTCTGGAGGAATGGCTTTCTGTGCTGTTGTGCTGCTGTTTTGTGTTTCAAAGCGGCCAAAGAAGTCATTTAAATTGTTAAACAGTGTGATGTCACTCGCACAGGTCTGAGATGGAGGTTTGTTGTTGATGAGGGTCTGCATACCACGCCAGAGAGAACATGCATCTCTGGTGGATAAGTGATAAAAATCACACAAATAAGTGATCTGACAAACAAAGGATCTGAAACAGTCGCTAATATTGGATGTCCCATTCATTTTCAGTAATTAGGTATTCTGTAATTAATATTCATACAATTAAATAGTGCCATTTACTTCCTTTTATATTTGTCAAAGTCGAACATGTGATTACCAACATATAGCCTACCCCTCTTTGTATTCCACTTTCAAACACAGCCTACGTTTGGGCCTGTAAAGCCTAATTGGGATTCAGACAGGAATACTCGTGTTCTACGGGCAATGCACTAGTTCTGTTAAATTCTTAATGAAGAATAGCATATGTTAGAATAAATCAAGTATTAATGCATTGTTCTCTAATTTTGATCTCCACTCTGAGCGTGCATGTGTGCACATGAGTGACAAAACTTAATTTCACTTAAATAGCGTGATAATAAAATGAAAGCCCACTTGAGGGAAAGTTCTTAACAGCAATATGTAACTTGTGAAACTGTCTGTTTTGCCTTGCATAACAAACTCACTTTATCAAGTAATCAAATTTATCCATGTCAATACAAATTTTCAGTTCAATCAGTTCCTCATTTGACCTGCTGTTCAATTCTTATTTTGAAGGCTTATGAGATGGATGGGTGCTCTAATTCTGAAAGTTTGCTCGCAAAGCAAGAGTGAGTTACAGGTGCATCTCAATAAATTGGAATGTATTTCAGTAATTCAGTTCAAAAAATGAAACTTGTATATAGATTGATTACACAGAGTGATATATTTCAAGTGTTTCTTTTAATTTTGATGATTGTGGATTACAGCTCATGAAAACCACAAATTAAATTTCTCAAAAAATTAGAACATTACATAAAATTTATTTAAATTTTTTTATTTTTAATCGAAATGTTAGCCAACTAAAAAGTATGTCCATATGCACATTCAATACTTGGCCGGGGCTCATTTTGCATGAATTACTGTATTGTATCAATGTGGCATGTCATGGAGGCTATCAGCCTGTGGCAGTGCTGAGGTGTAGGGAAGGCCCAGGTTGCTTTGATAGCAGCCTTCAGCTCATCTGCACTGTTGGGTATGGTGTCTCTCATCTTTCTCTTGACAATACCCCATAGATTCTCTATAAGGTTAAGGTTAGGAGAGTTTACTGGCCAATCAAGCACAGTGATGCCATCGTCATTAAACCAGGTATTGGTACTTTTGGCAGTGTGGGCAGGTGCCAAGTCCTGCTGGAAAATGAAATCACCATCTCTATAAAGCTTGTCAGCAGAGGGAAGCATGGAGTACTCTAAAATTTCCTGGTAGATGGCTGCGCTGACTTTGGACTTGATAAAACACCGTGGACCAACACCAGCAGATGACATTGCTCCCTAAATCATCAATGACTGTGGAAACTTCACACTGGACCTCAAGCAACTTGGATTCTGTGCCTCTCCACTCTTTCACCAAACTCCAGGACCTTGATTTCCAAATTACATGACTTGGTAACTGATTTGGGGAGCCATGTAATCAGAATCAGAATCAGAATCAGAATCAGATTTATTGCCATTGTTCATGTAGTACACAAACTAGGAATTTGTCTCGATGCCATGCTGCAACATTAAAAACATGATGAGAAAAAGAGATAAACTAAAAAACTAAAGGACTGAAAACGTGCAATAAGTGTAGAAAAATAAGTAATAATAAGTAATAATGATAATAATAATAATAACAATACTAGTAATAATGAGTAGTACTAGTCAAGGCAGTTTTAAAAAATTAGCAAGTGAAGTACCACATAGTGCAGTCGATAATGCAACAGAAAACAGTGATGAATGACGTGAGTCTGGTTGAGCTGCTGTACATAGTGCACGAGAGTCAAAAAGTCACTTAATGTTCAGCAGTCTGATGGCAGAGGGGAAAAAGCTGTTCATGTGCCGGGAGGTTTTAGTCCGAATGGACCGAAGTCTTCTACCTGAGGGGAGGGGAGCAAACGGTACGTGACCAGGATGTGAAGGATCGGCTATGATCCGGCCAGCACGCCTCCGGGTCCTGGAGATGTACAGGTCCTGGAGAGATGGGAGCTCGCAGCCTATCACCTTCTCAGCAGTGCGCACGACGCGCTGCAGCCTTAGTCTGTCCCTGGCAGTGGCTCCTGCATACCACACAGTTATGGAGGAGGTGAGGATGGACTCGATGATGGCCGTGTAGAACTGCACTAACATCTTGGTGGGTAGCTTGAGCTTCCTCAGCTGCCGCAGAAAGAACATCCTCTGCTGGGCCTTTTTGATGAGGGAGCTGATGGTTGGCTCCCATTTGAGGTCTCGGGTGATGGTGGTGCCCAAGAAGCGGAAGGAATCTGCAATGGTGATGGGAGAGCCTGTGATGGTGAGGGGGGGCAGGGGGGTTGTGACTTTCCTGAAGTCCACAATCATCTCCGCTGTCTTCAGAGCATTCAGCTGCAGGTTGTTGTGGCTGCACCAGGACACCAGCTGGGCCACCTCTTCCCTGTAGGCAGACTCGTCGCCATTGGAGATGAGCCCGATGAGGGTGGTGTCGTCCGCAAACTTAATCAGCTTAACAGACTGGTGGGAGGAGGTGCAGGAGTTGGTATAAAGGGAGAAGAGTAGGGGGGAAAGTACACAGCCCTGGGGTGATCCAATGCTGATGCAAACAGAGTCTGAGACAGACTTCCCCAGCCGCACATGCTGTCTCCGGTCCGTCAGGAAGTCGGTGATCCACCTGCAGAGGGAGTCAGGCACATTGAGCAGGGACAGCTTGTCCTGGAGCAGATCGGGACGGATGGTGTTGAATGCGGAGCTGAAGTCCACAAACAGAATCCTGGCGTAGGATCCCGGGGAGTCCAGGTGCTGCAGGATGGAGTGGAGGGCCAGGTTGACTGTGTCATCCACAGACCTGTTAGCACGGTAGGCAAACTGCAGCGGGTCTAGGAGGGGTGTGGTGATGGACTTGAGGTGAGACAGGACCAGGCGCTCAAAGGACTTCATGACTACAGAGGTGAGCGCTACAGGTCTGAAGTCGTTAAATCCAGCAATCCGTGGCTTCTTGGGGACAGGGATGATGGTGGAGGATTTGAGGCAGGTCGGCCCGTGACATTGCTTAAGGGAGGTGTTAAAAATGTCTGTGAAGACAGGAGCCAGCTCTTTCGCACAGTGTCTCAGGGTGGAGGGAGACACACCGTCCGGCCCGGGGGCCTTGCGCAGGTTCAGTCTGGAGAACTGTCTGTGCACGTCCTGCTCACTGATGACAAGGGGAGGGGGGGAGGAGGAGGAGGAGGGGGGGACCGCTTTTGATGAATTAGGGGCTGAGGAGGCAGTGGAGCTGGGTGGAGTGGGTGAGTTGGACACAGCTGACGAGGTGTCAAAACGGGCGTAATGTTGGGACAGTTTTTGACAAAGGGCTTTGTCATCCTGACCTTTAGAAGCCTGAGGCCGATAGTTGGTGATTTGCCTCAGTCCTCTCCACACAGAAGCCTTTTCCAAGTCTTTTCCAAGATGGCGCCCACAGCGGTCGCCATGGTGCCTCGCTGCTCTTTAATTTTTATAATTTGTCTGTTTTTGTTCATTGATTGTGCGTCTGCCGGTTCATACACCCGTGAAGAACTATCAAATATCAGGACTCTCACTCCCATGGACCTTCTTCCAGTTTTTTTAGCTCCTGCCGCCGATCTGATCCATTGTCTGGCCAAAAAAGCAAGACGGCGGAAAAGAGGGAAGAGAGGGGGAATTCTCGCTCGGCTCCGGAAAAGAGGCACACGAACAGCCTTGCCTGGCATATTTCTATCCAATGCCAATTCTCTCTCGAACAAGGTAGAAGAATTAAGACTGCTGATGCGATTCAAGGACCTTGTTTCCTCATCTGTCATCTGCTTCTCTGGAGACCTGGCTTAAATGGAACATTCCAGATTGCGCAATCAGCCTCGAGGGATTTCAGCTGTATCGTGCTGACCGCGTCACAGAGCTCTCCGGTAAGTCTATTGGAGGAGGAGTGTGCTTCTATATTAACAACAGCTGGTGCTCTGATGTAACAGTGATTTCCAAACACTGTTCTCCCACCCTGGAATTTCTTTTTATTAACTGCAAGCCATTTTATTCCCCGCGCGAGTTTGCCTCATTCATCCTCGCCGCTGTGTACGTCCCTCCCGACGCGGACATGCGCGAAGCACAGCGCGTGCTCGCAGATCACATCCAACTTACGGAGCGGAACTTTCCAGACTCCCTGGTTATTGTGTTGGGCGATTTTAACCAGAGCAATCTGAGTCACGAGCTCCCCCGCTACAAACAGTTTATTAAATGTCCAACCAGAGGTGAGAACACACTAGATCACTGTTACACCACAGTAAAAGACGCATATCGCGCTGTTCCCCGCGCTGCGCTGGGTCTATCTGATCACGTGATGGTCCACCTCATCCCCACATACAGACAAAGACTGAAACTCACTAAACCTGTTGTGACCACTACAAAGAAATTGACCAGTGAAGCTGGAGAGAAACTGAACACATGCATGGAAATAACTGACTGGGGCATGTTTAAAAGAGCCACACATGATCTTAATGAGTACACAGACACTGTGAACTCATATATCAACTTCTGTGAGGAGGACATTCTCCCATCGCACACCAGGGTGAGATATTCTAATGACAAGCCCTGGTTCACAGCTAAGCTCAGACGGATCAGGAAGGAGAAGGAAGCAGCGTTGAAAAGTGGAGACAGGGACTGCTACAGAGAGGTCAAATATCGGTTTAACAGAGAGCTGAGGAGAGCTAAATCTGTGTATTCTGTGTATTCTGTGTAATCTGCTGGTGTTGGTCTACTGTGTGTTATAAAGTCCAAAGTCAGCACAGCTGTCTACCAGGAAATTTTAAAGCACTTCATGCTTCCATCTGCTGACTTCATTTTCCAGCAGGACATGGCACTTGCCCACGCTGCCAAAATGTACCAGTACCTGGTTTCATGACCATGATATCGCTATGTTGGCCAGCAAACTCGCCTGGCATAAACCCTATAGAGAATTTATGGGGTATTCTCAAGAGGAAGATGAGAGACACCAGACTCAAGAATGCAGACAATTTGAAGGTCGGCTATCAAAGCAACCTGGGCTTTCATAACACCTAAGCAGTGCCACTGGCTGATCGTCTCCACTCCAGGAGTCGCTGCATTAATGTTTTGTCTTCATCTGCCTCCTCTCTTTAAACTCTGTTGGTTGGGCCATTTCTCTCTGCTCCCAGCTGGAAAAGGAATGAGTGAGATGTTCTCCATGAGCAACAGTTTGGAGTGTTCGGGTGGCAGACACATTGGACAGTCCGACCGTTGCCTCACAAGTCTATGTCATAAAGCATTTGCAACATTAAATACTTGAAAGTGTAAATGTGCAAAAGGAATTTTCTGAAGAAGTCTGTTTCCCTCCGCTACAGTTTTTAAAACGTGCCTGTGTCCTGGAGGTTGTTTTCTGGTTGGGTGGGGAGGTGAGCACCAGCAGTGCTGCTGTGAGAGGTGGATGGAGAAGTCAAACTAAATGCTATTGTTTTAGTGAGGAGGTGGACACAAGAGGCTGCTGATGCACTACAGGACTGCTTCGAGACGATGGACTGGGGCGTACTCTGTGAACCACATGGGGTGGACATAGACAATATCATCGACTGCATCACAGAATACATCAGATTCTGTGAAAACACAACCATGCCAGCTCAGACCATACACTGTTTCCCCAACAACAAACCATGGATCACCAGTGACCTGAAAGCACTTCTAAACAAGAAGAGAGCTTTTAGGTCTGGAGACAGGGAGGGACTGAGGAGAGTGCAGTGTGAACTGAGGGAGATGCTGAGGAGGTGTAAAGACAGTTACAGGAGGAAGTTGGAGGATAAACTCAGGCAAAACAATACTAAGGATGTCTGGTGGGAATGAAACAAATCACTGGGTGTAAGGAGAGAGACAGACAGTCATCGGGGAGCCTTGAGAGAGCTGATGAGCTGAATCTGTTTTTTAATAGGTTCAACTCACCCGCTGTCACCCCCACAATACAGTCAGATGCCCCCCACTTCCTGTACAGCACATCTTTCCATCTTCCCCCTCACCCCCCTCCTCTGGGGATACCAGCGCCCCCCCCCCCCACACACACACACACATCACTTTGACTACAGACCAGGTTAAAAAACAACTGGAGAGACTCCATCAGCTGAAGGCTGTGGGCCCTGATGGCATCTTCCCCAGGATCCTGAGGACCTGTGCCAACCAGCTAGCTCTGGTACTGAAACACCTATACAACCTGACTCTGGAGAGAGTACTGGTGCTGTGGAAGACGTCCTGCCTGGTTCCTGTCCCCAAGAAGTCGTCTCCATCTGATCTGAATGACTATCAACCAGTTGCCCTCACATCCCATGTGATGAAGGTCCTTGAGAGACTGGTCTTAGCCCACATGAGG
This sequence comes from Pholidichthys leucotaenia, assembly GCA_020510985.1. Taxonomy (NCBI): domain Eukaryota; kingdom Metazoa; phylum Chordata; class Actinopteri; order Cichliformes; family Pholidichthyidae; genus Pholidichthys; species Pholidichthys leucotaenia. Next base: position 287,412,320 of record CM035837.1, read on the forward strand.
CTGCAGGTGAAGATGTGGCTGGACCCTCTGCAGTTTGCATATCAGCCCCATTTAGGAGTTGATCCCAGCCCCCGACTAACAGTGATCCGTGTGGAGTTTGCATGTTCTCCCCGTGTCTGCGTGGGTTTACTCTGGGATTTCTCCGGTTTTCTCCCACGTCAAAAACATGCAAGTTAGGTTAATTGGCATCAAACTGGGGATTCTAAATTGTCCTTAGGTATGACTGTGAGAGTGAATGGTTGTCTGTCTGTCTGTGTTGGCCCTGCGATGGACTGGCGATCTGTCCAGGGTGTACCCTGCCTCTCGCCCAAAGATGCTGGGATAGGCTCCAGACCCCCCACGACCCGAAAAGGATTAAGCAGAAGAAGATGAATGAATGAATGAAGATGCTGTCATCTACCTGCTGCAACTAGCCCATCTGCACCTGGATTGCAGAGGAGACACTGTGAGAATAATATTCTTTGATTTCTCCAATGCCTTTAACACCATCCAGCCACTGCTGCTGGGTGAGAAGCTGCGGGTGATGGGGGTTGACAGCTCTGTGATCTCCTGGATTACGGACTACCTGACAGGCAGGTCACAGTTTGTCCAGCTGGGCAGTGTCTTGTCTGATGTGGTGGTTAGTGATACAGGAGCTCTACAGGGGACTGTGCTCTGTCCTTTTCTCTTCACCTTATACACCACTGACTTTCAATACACCGAGCCATACCACCTGCAGAAATTCTCTGACAACTCAGCTGTTGTCGGGTGTATAAGAGAGGGAGAGGAAGGGGAGTACAGGGTACTAGTAGACAGATTTGTGGAGTGGACCGAGCAGAATCACCTGAGGCTGAACGTCAGCAAGACCAGAGAGATGGTGACTGACTTCAGGAAGAAGAGGACGCCTTCACAGCCTTTGCAGATTAGGGGGGAGGATGTGGGGGTGGTTGAGGACTACAAATACCTGGGTCTCATGATCAGCAATGGACTAGACTGGAAATTCAACACCGATGCTGCATACAAGAAGGGGATGAGCAGACTACTTCCTGAGGAAGCGGAGATCCTTTAACGTGTGCAACAGGATGCCGGAGCTTTTCTACCAGAACGTTGCCACCAGCGCCATCTTCTTTGCTGCTGTCTGTTGGAGTAACCGTATCAGAACCAGTGATACCAACAAACTTGACAAGATTATCAAGAGGGCTGGCTCTGTGATTGGTCTCAGGCCAGAGACTTTTGAGATTGTGGTGGAGAGGGAGACACTAAATAAACTGTGATCCATCATGGACAATCCTGATCACCCCCTCCACCACACACTCGACAGACAGCGGAGCACTTTCTCCAGCAAACTGCTACAACTTCACTGCCAAATGGTTAGGTACAGGGAATCTTTCCTTCCACATGCCATTTCACTGTACATTAACTCACTCTGTTGTATTCTGGTCATAACTATGCTACCATACTGCACCTTACAGTCTTATTGGTGCTTCACATTGCGCTGTGCACCTGATAGTCCTGCATTGTACAGTGGGTATGATTCATATACCTATACTGGTTACTGTTATGTCGGGAATAGGAGCCAAGGACAAGACTGAGTGTTGAACTGAACACAGGTTTATTAATGATGCCTTCTCACCATACATGTGCATCCGCCAGGCACAGAAGGGACCAAGAGACTGCCTCTCAACCTCACAGCCCTCTTATACCCCAGGTGGCAGCGGAATTGGAAAGGTGGAGCCACCACCCATGTCACACAATAAAGGTTCCCCAAAACCCAAAACCCAACACTTCCCCCTCCCCTTCAATAAAGGTCCAAAACACACACATACAATCGAGACCCTCCCCAATTTGGAACCCGAATCACGCATTAAGAAAACTAAACAGAAATACCTAAAAGGGGCCTATCACAGTCACGCAACATAATTAAAACTAGGGGAGGACAGGTGGACTGCCGTCCCACCCCCACACGGCAAGATGGCTTATTCTGCCGTCTGTACTAAAAAAACAGTTCAACTAAAAGAAAATAGCTTCCGTGTTCCTAAAATAAAAGAGAATGCACAAAAGAATCCCATGAACTATAACACAGTAAACATACCGGCTGTCGCCCTTTCTGACACATGCATCACACACTGTCCAACCATTAGTCTGCCCCGGGAGAGGAACCACCCCCCAGATAACCGTTGGATGATTCAACTCCGGTGCGCCATCTCTTCCTCACCACCCGGGGATGCCCCACGCTCAGGCCCAAGCACCTCCTTCTTCTCCCGGACGTGCCGCAGTTCATTAGGGTGCCTCCATGAGCCATCAGATAGCTGGAGATGGGCATCCTCCTGAACAGCCACCACCTGCGGCCTCCCCTGGTCATCTCTTCTCCAACGCTTGACTCAAATTCCTCTCGACCGGGCCTCCTCCCTGGGCCGGACCATGTCCGCGATCTGCAGAGGGACCCTACTCGGCTTCCACTGTTCCTGTTTGGCATATTGTCTCACCGTGCCAGCCAGTCTTGCCCCGCTCCCTTTCATTTCCGCTGCCGGCGTTGCCGTTGTGACTCCCTGCTCTCTGGTCCCTCCCAGCCAACATCTAGGAGCAGATGGAACCAGCCACTCTGCGCCACCTGCTGTCACGGGCATGCCACCATGCCGCCCAGTTCCCTCAGCTTGGGCTACTTGGGCACTGGCACCAGAACCCTCCCGCGATGGCCCTGGGTGGGGTTGGTTCTGCTCTTCCTCCAGAGTGCCAGGCAAGTTCTCGTCCCACACAGCTCCGTCATCCATTCGTGGGACCAGCCGGTCCCACAAACCACAACCTGACCATTCTTCTCCAGCGCCGCTCGTGATGGTGAAACCCAGGCCATAAAACAAATCACATCCCATAATGTTCTCTAACTTGGCAGTCACGATGAACCTCTGTTCGCACACCTCCGCCGACTTGTACCTAGCCATCAGCCTCACCGATTCCACCGTAGCCAATCTTCCTCCACCATAACCACATAGTGGCGTTGAGTCACCTCTAATATGATAATGTGGGAAATCGCTCCTCATGGTTGCCCAATTCAACACAGAGCTCACCGCACCCATGTCAATCAGCAGTGGCGCTGTTACCCTGTCCAGTCCCATCATACAGTAGGAATGGCCATTGGTACTCGGGGACACAGTGTGAATAACCGTGGGAGTGGGAGGGTCTTCCTTACACCTCGGATCTCCTTGCTCAAACTTGTGACATGCTCTGGCAAAATGATGCAAAAGTCTGCACTTGCTGCAGCGTTTCCATCTTGCCGGACACTCCCTAGCCTTATAGCGGTGCTTGGTGGACCCACAACCTAAACACCTGGGCGTCTCTGGGGCGGACCTCATCTTGACAGCATTAGCGTCGCCCCCTTCATCATCTATGCTGTCGTTACTGTTCGGATCCACTGCTTGCACTGTCAGCTGTGGTTCAAAATGGCAATGTGACGCTCTCTCACTGAGCTCCAGTGATAGCTTGCCTGCCGCCTCCAACTGCTGAGCTAACTCGATGGCCTTGGACAACGTCAGTTCACCCGAGAATGTAAGGAGCTTTGACCTCATAGCCAGGCAAACAGTATGTTCCGCCAACTGGTCGTGGACCATCTCTTCCTCCAACACTTCAAACTGACAGTCTATGGCCAGCTGGCGCAGGTCTGTGTTGTGTTCGTGTTCGTTGAGGAGAGAGGAGACTTGCAGTGGAACCATCGTAACTTTATTTAGCGGCAGCTCACTCAGACACGTTCACTTCGGCTCCCATGTTGGCCGTTTCTTATTCTACTGAGTGCATCATTCAAACAAGCGGTAACAAGGTAGCAGCAACACCTAGTGGTAAACACTGATCATTACATCCCCCTTTCTTTGAGGTGAATAAACATTAATAAACATTGATGCAAAACAGTGTATATGCATTCAGTATGAATGGACTAATATAAAACACAAATTTCAGTTCTCCCTGAATCAACATGCCTAAAGAAATTAACATCTGTTACTTTTTTTTTCTTATTCTTTGCTTTTTTTTTTTTTTAAACACTTTACTTAAATTCTTACAAGTCCAACCTATCTGGTTTCTTTATTTCTCATTTTGATCTTCTCGGTTCATCTTTGTCAGGTGGAACATTTGCTTCACAGTTCATAAGAGGTGTGGTTGTGGGAGATTCTGGGTGAGCATTATTGGGCCCACCAGGTGCTTGTGGAGTCTTGAGGAGACTGTGGCGATTGCGCCTGAGCACCTGTCCATCCTCGGTTCTCACTGTGAATGATCTTGGAGCAACTTCCTGTAATACAACTCCTTTAGTGTTCCAGCCAGATGCATCCTTGATCCTAACTGGGTCGTTGTTGGCCAGTGGAGAGAATGGTTTGGCTGAAGTGTCATAGAATGTCTTTTGTTTCAGTTTCTGCTTCTCAAGCTTGTTTCTGAGTTTTGTATCTTTCCTTTGTGAAGTAGCATTTGGGTAGCTGGGAAGCGTTGTACGCAGCTTTCTGTTCATTAGTAGCTCAGCAGGTGACAGTCCGCACTGAAGTGGAGAGGCGTGGTAACTGAGTAGAGCCAAGTATTGATCCGAGTTGCTGTCTGCAGCTTTCTTAAGCAGTTGCTTCAGAATGTGGACGCCTTTTTCTGCTTGTCCGTTTGATTGTGCATAGTGTGGGCTTGACGTCACATGCCGAAATTCATACTGTTCTGCAAACTGCTGCCATTCCCTGCTACTGAAGCATGGTCCATTATCTGTCACCACAATGTGTGGGATGCCATGCCGAGCAAATGTGGATTTGGTATGAGTGATCACACAGGCTGATGTAGTGCTTGAGAGTAGTGCCATTTCTGGAAAGTTGGAAAAGTAGTCCATGACTACTAAGTAGTCTTTGCCTTTAAGGTGAAACAGGTCCATCCCTACTTTGTGCCAAGGGGATGCAGGACTTTCAGATATCACCATTGGCTCTTTGCTTTGTTTACTTCGGTGTTTCTGGCACGTTTCACAACTACTCACAAGCGTCTCAATGTCTTTGTTTAGTCCAGGCCAGTACACTGACTCCCTTGCTCTCCTTTTACATTTTTCAATCCCAAGGTGTCCTTCATGTATCCTGTTTAACAAATCTGGTCTTAGAGCCTCAGGGATGACTATTCTTCCTTTCTTCAGTAATAGTCCATCAACAAAACTGAGATCTCCTCTGACATGGTAATAGCGAGGGCAAGATCCTGCAGGCCATCCCTCATCCATGTTCTGAATGACACGCTGTAGCTCGGTGTCCTGTGATGTCACCTCAGCTATTTGTTTCGACTTTGTGTCAGATACTGGCAGAGCACACGACACCATGTTGATGTGATTTTCAATATCCTCATCTGTGGAACTCAGACACCTTTCAGCAGGTGCTCTGGACAAGGCATCTGCGAGTATCAGGTGCTTTCCCGGTGTGTAAACCAGTTCAAAATCGTACCTTTGCATTTTCATCATTAGGCGTTGGATCCGTGGGGACATTTCGTTAAGATTCTTCTTGATAATGGAGACGAGTGGGCGGTGGTCAGTTTCCACAGTAAAAGACGGCAGTCCATAGACATAACTGTGAAACCGCTCCAGCCCGTAGGAAACGCCTAAACACTCCTTTTCAATCTGGGCATATTTGCATTCAGACTTTGTCATAGCCCTTGACGCATAGGCTACTGGTTTCCAGTACTCTCCCTCTGCCTGTAGAAGCACTGCTCCGATGCCATCTTTGGACGTGTCAGTTGACACTTTGAGCTTTTTCCGGTGGTCATAGTAGGCTAATGCTGGTGCTCTGGTAAGAGTTTGCTTAAGTCTTTGCCACTCTTGCTCATGTTTTTCGGCTCATTTAAAGTCACAGTCGTTGTGTAAGAGCTCTCGGATGCATGACGTCTTTGCTGTGAGGTTGGGAATAAATTTGCCTATGAAATTTACCATTCCCATGATGTGTAACACGCCCGTTTTGTCTGTTGGTCTTGGCATGTTCAGTATTGCTTTCACTTTATCGCCATCTGGTTGTATGCCTTGAACTGTGAGTTTGTCTCCGAGGAAGAGAATCTCTTGTACTGCAAACTCACACTTGGCTCTATTGAGTTTCAGCCCGTACTTCTGAATGCGCTCCATCACTTTGTTAAGTCTCTGGTTGTGCTCTTGGAGAGTCGAGCCCCATACAATAATGTCATCTATGTAAACTCTGACTCCCTCTAGGCCTTCAATGATCTGTTCCATCGCTCTGTGGAATATTTCTGGTGCAGATTTTATTCCAAATGGCAGCCTAAGAAAACAGTATCTACCGAAAGGTGTGTTAAAAGTACAGTACTTAGTGCTGCTCTCATCCAGTTTTAACTGCCAGAAACCCTGAGAAGCGTCGAGCTTTGTGAAGTAGTTAGCTCCTGCCATCTCACTGACTATTTCCTCACGTGTGGGGATTTGGTAGTACTCGCACTTAATGTTCTCATTTAGATCTTTTGGGTCCATGCACATTCTCAACTCACCATTCTTTTTCTTTGTGACGACCATCGAGTTGACCCAGTCTGTGGGCTCCTGCACCTTTTTGATCACGCCCATGTTGGTCATCCTGTCCAGTTCTCGTTTGAGGGCTTCACGCAGTGGAGCTGGGACCCTACGTGGTGCGTGCACAACTGGTTGGGCGCCTTCTTTTAGCTGGATTTTATATGTAAAGGGCAGTGTGCCAAAACCTTTGAACACATCAGAAAAGTTTTGCACAATAGCGTTAGTGTCACACTTGGAATCTGATTCAATGCAGTACACTCTTTTCACTAACCCTAGCTCTTCACAGCTTTTATCACCCAACAGTGATTCACATTTCTCATTCACAACAGAAAAGTTTACATTGTGCACTTTACCTTTAACAACAACATTCAGTTTACAGGTACCAAAACACTGTATGGGTTGCCCATTGTAATCTTTCAACCCTGATTTCTTTCTGTATATGTGTGGCTTAACCTGCATTTCCTTTACATCAGACATGCTAATGAGGTTAGCTTTTGCACCAGTGTCCAGTCTCATAGTGACGATAGTCCCATTAACCAGCAGAGGAGTGATCCACTTGTCCTCATTGGTAATGCTGTTGACTTTTTCTTCTTCATTTTCACAGTTAATGATGCCCACAAAGAAAGTGTCACTTAAGTCTGTGTCTTCGACTACATTCACGTTTTTGCCTTTCTTTCCTTCCTTTCTTTTGGTGAAGCATTGCTTGGCAAAATGATTCTTTCCATGGCAGTTGGAGCATACTTTACCAAACGCTGGGCATTGCTTTGCCTTGTGCTGTATTCCGCAACGGTTGCAGAAGAACGTGGGATCCTCGGTCCGCTGTGCAGTCCCGGCCCGTGAGCGACGCCTCCCGCTCTGAGATGACACGGCGCCGACCGCTGCTCCTTCACTCGGAGGTGTGGCGCCTGGCATGTCGCAGAACGTTTTCACGTGCTTCTGGGACAGTTCGCTTGCCTGGCAGAGTTTAACAGCCATCTCCAGCATCAACTCCGTCTTACGAAGCAGTCTCTCTCTTAACTTTTTGTCCTCAACACCAAAAACAATTTGATCTCTGATCATTGAGTCCTTCAATGTCCCAAAATTGCAGGATTGTGCTTTCAAACGGAGAGCGGTCAAAAAACTGTCAAAGGGCTCACTCTGTTGCTGCATACGAGATCTAAACATGTATCTTTCATATGTCTCGTTTTTCTTAGGAGTGCAGTGAGCATTAAACTTAGCGAGCACGACATCCAGCTTATTTGGGTCTTCATCCGTTCTGAACACGAACGTGTTGTACACTTCAATGGCCTGTGGCCCTGCTAAGGTCAGCAAAAGTGCTACCTTTCTCGAGTCCGGCTTCGTGTCCAGTCCCATGGCCGTGACATATAAGTTGAACTGCTGCTTGAATGCTCGCCAGTTTTCATCCACGTTACCTGACAATTTCAGGTTTTCCGGCGGCTTCAACTCCATGACGACTTCTCACGTGGTCGCTCAGTTCATGCAGTTTACTCCTGGTACCATGTTGTGTTCGTGTTCGTTGAGGAGAGAGAGGAGACTTGCAGTGGAACCATCGTAACTTTATTTAGCGGCAGCTCACTCAGACACGTTCACTTCGGCTCCCATGTTGGCCGTTTCTTATTCTACTGAGTGCATCATTCAAACAAGCGGTAACAAGGTAGCAGCAATGCCTAGTGGTAAACACTGATCATTACAGTCTGACACAAACCGTTGCACTGACTTGCCAATCCGCTGGTGGCACTGTTGAAACTGGATCCTGTAGACGATGACGTTTTCCAGGGCGCGAAAATGTCGCGCCATTAGCTCCAACACTTCCTCAAAGCTATCACACTCTCCTAAAGTATTTAATATATGTTGTCCCTCCATTCCTAAATTATGATCCAGCAGTGCCCATGCCCTCAACTTCTCCAGTCTTCCAAGGTCCAGTGCAACCAAATATGTTTGAAAAGCGGCAAACCACCTCGCCCAAGGGACGGGCGATTCACCAGGAAGCTCCAGAAATGGCCGAATTGATGTGACACCCGTGTCCATACCTTTTATATTCATCGCCAAATGTTATGTCGGGAATAGGAGCCAAGGACAAGACTGAGTGTTGAACTAAACACAGGTTTATTAATGATGCCTTCTCACCATACATGCACATCCACCAGGCAGAGAGGGGGCCAAGAGACCACCCCCCTCCCTCACAGCCCTCTTATACCCCGGGTGGCGGCAAAACCGGAATGATGGAGCCACCACCTGTGTCACACAATAAAGGTCCCCCAAAACCCAACACAACAGTCACCATCTGTTCATCTATGATGTATATAAGTTTTTAGCAGTTTTGCTTTTCATGGATAATCCTTTTGTCTGTTATGATGTGTGTGTTTCTGTCATTTGGTCATCTACTGTCATATTGCTGTTACACTGTAATTTCCCAGTTTGGGATCAATAAAGTACATATATCTATCTACTGTATCTGTTTACATTAACATGACAAATTAATTTTGTTAGGTGCAATATCAGCATTTTATGTATGTAGACAAATGTGTTGATACATATTGGCGGCGCCACACGAGTTGGCTGTCCATTGCAATAGCCTTTTTTTTAATCTTCCTTCTTCTTTCTACACCTTTCACTCTATATATATATCACGGACACACAGATCGCCCCAAAGGTCTCCCGAGTCGGTGGACGGAGCCACTGTTTACAGCAGGAGACGTTACAGCAGGAAGAGCTAGTGCTAGCAAGCACTCAACCGCCACCCGGGCTAACGGTGAAACTCGACATACCGGGAACTGTAGCGAAAACGACGCGGGTGCCGGGCTGGAGTTTAGGCGGCGTGCAAGAAATATAAGACAGAATAATAAAGAGCGATGGCAAGAACCAAGCAGACCACCCCGTAAAATCTACTGGAGGAAAAAGCCCCCCAGGAAGCAGCTGGCCACCAAGGCTGCTCAGAAAAACGCTCCGGCCACCGGCGGAGTGAAGAAGCCTCACCGTTACAGGCCCGTGGCTCTGAGAGAGATCCGTCGCTACCAGAAATCCACGGAGCTGCTCATCCGTAAGCTGCCCTTCCAGCGCCTGGTGAGGGAGATCGCTCAGGACTTCAAGACCGACCTGTGCTTCCTGAGCTTCGCCGTCATGGCTCTGCAGGAGGCCAGCAAGGCCTACCTGGTGGGTCTCTTCTTCGCTAAGAGGGTCACTATCATGCCCAAAGACTTCCAGCTGGCCCGCCGCATCCGCGGAGAGAGAGCTTAGACTTTCTGCTGCACATTCACCAACCATAATGCTCCGCACTGTGTCTATATATATATATATATATATATATATATATATATACAGTATATATACAGTATCTATATATATTTATAGTAATATGTACATATGTTTACTAGCTGTTCTTGTTTTTTCTTGCCTTCTGATTGTTGCTCTGAGTGTTGCTATCCCTGTGCTGTTGCAATCCTGGAATTTCCCCATTGTGGGACTAATAAAGGCATAACTTATCTTAATATATCATTCACACCTACTGGGATTCATACTATTCTTATGAACAACTAAAGCCTGACTGCAAAATTGTTTAATCATAGCCCCCCCCCCCTCACACACACACACACCTCCAATAAAACACCTCCCACAGTGGCTATATCTGAATCTTCTGAAGGTAAAGGACAATCCCAACATGTTTCACAGGTGTTGGGATTGTGGTGATTGGGATTATCACCAACAGCTGATAATATTATTGGTGATAATTACTTCACCTGTTGGGTGAAATCTTGGCATCTACATATGAGCACTTGTATTTTGTATCTATTACATAAGCACCAAACAAAACACTCAGGCTCCACAACAAAAAATGTAGAAATCTTCCATAATGCAGTTGGTGTGTTCATCAGTGGCGGAGCTGGGGGGTGGCATGGGGTGGCCATGACCACCCTTGGCATAATGTTGGCCACTTTAGCAACCAAAGCGGCCACAGTTACGTTTGCCTTGGTCGGAAGCTTTCTTTACAGTCAAGCTGCCCTGTCGGACCCCACAACTGCAGGAACGCACACATGCAGCCAATGGCTGTGTGAGGGGCATTCACATTTGAAACAGTAGCTGCAAGCAGTGATGCTTTGATTCAAAATTTGATAAAGCTGTAATATCATAGGAGATGCCACGTTCATACAGCGGGGAAAATAAGTATTGAACATCAACATTTTTCTCATTAAACATCACTCTTCACTCCATTAAAGCAAGAAATCTCTGTATGTGTGTCTGTCACATTTATAGGACATCATAGGACGGCCTATGATCTTTGCCTGATCATCATAGAACATCCTATGAACTCAGGCATCATAGGACTCACGATGCCGTCATAAAGATATGATGTCTACAGTATATGATGGCACATAGACAAATGTGTCTTTATGATGTCATATAGACCATCACTCACGATGCCTAGACTAATGTGTCTTTATGATGTCATATGGCTCAAAATTGGCAAGGGGAATAAGTCACAGGGCCAGTCTTTACAGTGCGTTTGTGTTTTCTGCACAACAGATTTCTGCAGCCATGGCCAATTCTACGTTGCTGCGAGCAGAGTTGCCAGATCAAGCAGTCTTCGTGTTCTTGCTCAAGATGAAGAAACTAAGCAAAAGTGTTGCTTTCTCAGCAATGTCGTTTTGTAAAGAGGTGCTGACACTAAAAATGTGTAACCTTGAAGAATGCCAGTCTAACCTACAAATGTGTAAAATGCCAAGCAAAGCGCTATTTTCTCCAGGTGCTCCGGTTTCTTGGTTTCTACGGGCATGCACGGGCCTTCCTGAACAGGGTCGAAAGCCACTTTTTGCTCAGATCTATTTTCATGATCCAGCCCATGAACTGGAATTACGATGCCCTATCCCTCAACTAGTGGTCTGAACGAAGAAGAGACCCACCAGATGGAAAGCAATAGAATGAGGAGAACTGCTGCACGTCAGAAAAGAATCAGAATCAGAATCAGGTTTATTGCCATTGTTCATGTAGTACACAAACTAGGAATTTGTCTCGGTACAATGCTGCAACATTAAACATGATAAGATAAGAGAAATAAACTATACATGTAATAAAGTGTAGGATAAGATTAAGTGATACTGGTCAACAGTTAAAATATATATTAGCCAGCAGCAGATACTGTGGAGAACTATATAGTGCAGTCGGTAATGCAGGAAGAAAACAGTGATGATTGACATGAGTCTGGTTGAGCTGCTGTACATGGTGCACGAGAGTCACTTAGTGTTCAGCAGTCTAATGGCAGAGGGGAAGAAGCTGTTCATGTGACGGGAGGTTTTAGTCTGGATGGACCGAAGTCTTCTACCAGAGGGGAGGGGGGCAAACAGTACATGACCAGGGTGTGAGGGATCGGCTATGATCCGGCCAGCACGCCTCCGGGTCCTGGAGATGTACAGATCCTGGAGAGATGGGAGCTTGCAGCCGATCACCTTCTCAGCAGTGCGCACGACGCGCTGCAGCCTTAGTCTGTCCCTGGCAGTGGCTCCTGCGTACCACACGGTTATGGAGGTGGTGAGGATGGACTCGATGATGGCTGTGTAGAACTGCACTAACATCTTGGTGGGTAGCTTGAGCTTCCTCAGCTGCCGCAGGAAGAACATCCTCTGCTGGGCTTTTTTGATGAGTGAGCTGATGGTCAGCTCCCATTTGAGGTCCCTGGTGATGGTAGTGCCTAGGAAGCGGAAGGAATCAGCAGTGGTGATGGGAGAGCCTGAGAGGGTGAGGGGGGGCAGAGGAGTAGTGACTTTCCTGAAGTCTACAATCATCTCCACACAGCAATCATCTCACAGCAAAGATGCTGTGAACATGAAACACCTCAGGTTCCAGCAGTACGCTGCAGGCATGACTGTGAACAACACAGCCATCTGAGACAGGAGGAGACCCTTCAGCAATGGGCATGCAGAAATACTTGCTTATACTTGGTTTCTATGGGCATGGACGGGTATGCACTGGTATGTGCTAGTATTACTGATGGAGCCATTGACCTGAGATTTTCACCAGTTATCAGTGACAACCCAAGTAATCCATTCATACAAAGAAATAGAATAGAATAGAAGTTTATTGTCCACTAAGTGGAAACTTGTTGTTGGTTCACCACACTCACATCACAATGCATACAAAAATCATAAAAATTACAACCATCATCAAAACATACATCTACAAAACAGGAAAAGACAAATCATACACATGTTCACATCTTCTCATTCAGTAGCCTAACTGCATCTAGCACAAAAGATCCCTTATAAACATTTCTACTTACTAAAGGAGCTCGGTATGGTCACCCTGAAGGGAGTAACTGAAACTCTGCATATAGAGGATGGTAAACGTCAACAATAGACCAAGCCTTTCTGGAAACAGCACGAACATACAGCTGCTCTAATGACGTTTGTGGCTGCCTTTTTTAACAATTCTGTCCAGTTTCTTTTTGTTTGCCATGGTAATGTTACCATACAAGACTGATATATTAAACAGCAAAACACTTTGAATCAGAGCAACATAGACCATTTGCAGAACATCTGAGCAGACTCCAAAGTCTCTCAGTTTTCTGATCAAAAATAATCTCTGGTTGCATGTCTTATAAATGGAAGCAACATTGTCTGTAAAATTGAATTTGTTGTCAATATATGTTCCCAAATATTTAAAACAATTTACAATTTCCACAGACTGATTGGAAAGTGATATGTGTTGCTAAATCATCATTACACAAAATAAGTTCCTTTGTTTTATCAGCATAAAGATTCAAAGATTTTATTTGTCAGTACTACTTTACGTATATGACATACCGAAGAATTGAAATGGTGTTTCTCTCTCTCTTCAGTGGTGTGCACAATATAAAAAAAGAAAAAGGAATAAGGCTGGAAAGAAAATTAAAAGAGAACGGGACTTACACCAATTCTCTAACTTGTGCACTTGAGCAAAGTAATCACAGTTACAGTTCTTATGAAACAGCCCAACTATGGCCATATCATCAGCATATTTTAAAACTTTCACATTACTGTCCTGCAGTTGCATATCATTTATATACACAGAAAACAGTAATGGCAACAGTACACAACCTGGAAGGGGGGGGGGCTGTATTAATTACAATTTCATCAGATTTAACGTTACTCATACACACTATGTGGACGATCAGTGAGAAAGTCTCCAATCCAGTGAATAAGTCCTCAACACACCCATGTTCAGCAACTCCTGGAGCAAGATATCCATTTGCATAGTATTAAAAGCTAAAGTCAGATCAATAAATAAAATCCACGCATAAGTGCCTGTTCACTGTAAATGACTTGCTACCATATTGATTAAAGTTAAAGATGCATCTTCTGTTCCCCTGTTGGGCTTATATGTGTAAAAATTAATTTTGGGCAGTTAGCAGAATCTTTTCAGTTAACCAACCAATAATCACAGAAGAAATATTATTTCTCAGCTCAACTTTTATTGAACCACGCAGGGAGTCAGTGTACACAGCCGTGGATCCTCTCCAGCTCTCTCTCCTGGAAAGGACCCAGAACAAAGCACAGCACAGCTATAAAAAGGCTTCCAGTTAGTAGGCGTTTCCCGGTAACTTTCCAACAATACGCTGGCCATTGTCCAAACTAGGTCCTTTCAGTGTCCAAATGGCTTCAGATGTCATCTCAGCTCTTTTATGACTTCCATCCTGTTGGTTCTCCAAATGTCTCTTTCCCCATGTCCAGATATGGAAACAGGAACAGAGACTTTCCTGTGGAGCTTATATGTGTGTGTGTGTGTGTGTGTGTGTGTGCGCGCGCATGTGTGTGTAGTATGTGTGTAAGCAATTGATGTGTATGTGGTGTATGTGTGGGTTTGGCTTGTATGTCTGTGTGGATCTAAAAAATATGTGTATGCAAGCACTTTGTGTAATATCTAATTACCTAATCTTCACTATTTATTTATTATAACATATGCAAATTGCATAGGGTCCAGTTGGTCTCTTATAGCTGAGGTCAGGTGTTTACTAACAACCCTCTCCATGCATTTAGCCAACATGGAGGTCAGGGCAACTGGACGGAAGTCATTCAGAGCTCTTGATCCAGGTTTTTAGGTAAATGTTTGATGGCAGTTGATTTCCATGTATTTGTGTGGAGCGGAATGGCTAGAATGACTTAATGACCAAACACGGGATACAAAAATGCCCAAATAACGAAATAAATCATTTTTAGTTAAATATTTACTGACAAATGAGCAAATCTGATGCAACGGTTGTAGTCAAACAGATCCTTCTGCTGTGTATAATAATGTTGGGTGTTTTGTAGTTAATTCGGTTGATTCAGAACTAAAAACAATATCTGTCACAGGTCTGTGGTGGACCACTCCCAGTTATGAAGAAAGGCCATCTTTATTCTACCTTATCGGCCACTTTTCTATGTGTAAAGACGTCTCTCGCGTGTTCGTTGAATAAGGCAATAGGAGAGGATATTTAGGTCTTGGAAGATCTGTATTTATTCAGCAGGTTGAATATAGTTTACAGAGCTCTGGGTCCAACTTCTTTCCCTGACAGCAACAGAGTTCTTGTCAGTTCACGAAGTCTGACTGACTGACCTTCCCTGACCCTGTATATTTATATCAATCCCAGCTTATCAGCAAAAGCACAGCTGCAGAAGTCCTTGGGTGTAGTGCCTGAGAACAGTCCGTTGCTCATCTCGTCTTACGGGGTGTAACAACAGAATGTTGCTCCTCTTTTTTCTGCGCCAAAGTTTCACTCCCGTTGCAGGTAATAAATCACATATGTTTACCAGTAAGTTTCCACTTATTATGTTACCTAAACACAAGCAGAGCACAGATATTTTGAGTCACACAGCACATTGCCTTTTATAGATACATTTTACCCATCAGTTACACGGGGTGAGACTGGACATCCTGGCAGATAAGCACATCTGTCACAAGGTCTGTGGTGGACTTTTGCCAGTCGATGCCTCGTGACATGCACTACACAAAGAGCAGAGATAAACAAACCTATCACCTGGTCAGTCACTGCAACAGATATTGGAGTTAGTTTGTCTTGGCCTGTCTTTGCCACTGATAATACCTCTATCTGCCAAGAATGTGCTGCTAGTCCAGCAAAAGCTAGCGGTACTCAAATACTTTGCAAGCAGTTTCATGAAATGGTCAGTCAGAAAGCAACTCATACCGGCTTGGACGTCACCCGGGTGAACAAGGTCAGGAGTTCCTGGCAGCGGAAGGCGAAGGACAGAGCTGCATGGACGAATCTGATCAGACCTAAATGAAACAGTCATTGTCGCCCCCGACAGACTGCTATGATGATGATGATGGTACAGTGCATAGATTTAGTAAAAGCTGAAACAAAGCAGTCAAAACACCCCTTAGCTGCTGCGAGCACATAAGAATACGTCCATGAAGTCTGTCTAGTCTGTAGCCATGCTCAGTGCTTATCAGGCTAAGCAGGAATGCTTACGTAGCTAGAAATACTCTGTCCAAAGTCGTCCGTTTTTTTTTTGTTGTTGTTTTTGTTTTTTTGTTGTTTTTTTTTTGGGGGGGGGCTTAAATGAAACTTTACAGCAAAAAACAGAGATATGAGACATTGCAGTGATTTTGCTCTTGATATGTCTTGTAAGTCACAAAAAACATGTTACAGACATGTTAACAACAGAACAAACTTTGATTTTTGCCAGAGTGTCACTTTAAGTAAACTAGCATTACTCTGACATGACGTTTAGTTGCATTTTGACATATATTAGTTAGATTAACTTTTTTTTAATGTTTTCTGTCAGGAAACTTGGCTAGTGTTGGTGTAGAAGTAGTATGTGTCAACCATGCGAATCATTTTAAATTTTTGTAAAGGATTCAGGGTTGTGATTAAAAAAAAAAAATCACTCTTTTTATTAATATAACAGAGAGGTGGCTTTATTAATTAATAATAAAGCACAGTGCTGGTCAGCGTGCAAGGGGTGGCAGCTCATCTGGCGATCACTTTTGGGGGTTTGCTGGTTGTGAAGTTGCCAGGCATCTCTATTGTGAACTATTCGCATCAGCCATGTGTTTAGCTAGCAAATGATATTTAATACTAGATGTACTCCAGCAGTAACTGAATTCAAATGAACAGTAAACAATAATTGCTTTGCTCTTGTCAAGAGAACCATCTAATAATTCTTTGAAGCTGAACTTTGTGTTCAAAATCTTTGTGCCTTTATCCATTTCAGCTCATGAAGGTACTTATCCCATGTTGCAATCCAGTGCATATTACTTTACTTCACAATTTCCATATGACGTGCTGCTCATCTTAAATATGGAAAGTAGCAAGGTCAAAACCCACACATTATTTGTGCTCACAAATAACCATGAGTAAATAAAAATTATTGATGTCAAACAAGGTGTTGCGTTAACCAGTGATTAACGCTTTAACTCTTTCACCACTAATTCCAATATTATTTTTTCATAAGGGTTTCTGACTTTTTCTATTGCATTATGTAACTCTATTAGTTTGATGATATCTGAGTCGTTGAGTGGTAAACAGGAATTTACTGCTGTATGTTCTTGTAGTTTGCTCTCAATTTGCCGGAATCATGGACAGTGTAGTAATATGGAGCTCACATTTTCAAGACATGTTTTCCATGTGGAGCTCTAGGGTGTAGCACAAACTTGATAAGTTAACGCTGATGTTAACTCCGCATTGGAGAATTTTACTACCACTCAGTATGGCAAACCCTCCACATGAACATACAAATGGAGTGGAAGTGTGTTGGGGAAGGGAGTAGCAAGGAGAAAGGACCTATTAATCCCCCCCCCCCCATTGCGCCATTTAATTTTCAAATTGAAATGTTTAAAATAATCACTTCTGAGGTTCATGTTTAGGGGCCAATAACCTCTTTGGAGCCTTAGTCTTGTGGGGTTCCCCATGCCTGCCTCACTCTCTGCATGTTGCCATGAAGATCTTCATCTCTCCATCTTCAGCCAGTAAACATGTGTGAAAGGCCTTTTTGAAGTTCTCAATGAAAGTCAGATCAGACTCTAACCTGATCTTGTTGGCCAAGATAAGAGTCGTTCCTGGTTTGCAGAAATGCTTCATGGTAGCCAGGAGCTCGTCCAGGAAGTCATGATGGTAGACCACATCTGATGCCAGCACGTAGTCATACCGATACACAGATGATGGGTGGGTGCGTTCCAGGTCGTATCCCCAGGAGAGAGCTGCCACCTGAGGGGTGTGTCTGCAGCAGCCCCGAGTGTTCCTCATTACATTAGCCTGGAGATTACCCAATATCTCTGGCAGGTCTGTAGCCGTGACTGATGCTCCTGATGATGCAAAAACATCATTAACACTACTGTACAGTAAGAGTAAAGGGGTTTTTTGCCTTTCATTTAACACATAAGATTGTCATGTTGCAGCACCAAAATCACATACCTTAAAAAATATTGAAATTAAGAATTTAATAGTCACTCATTTTATAGGCATCATACAGTGGGACAAAAAAGTATTTAGTCAGCCACCAATTGTGCAAGTTCTCCCACTTAAAAGATGAGAGAGGTCTCCAATTTTCATCATAGGTATACCTCAACTATGAGAGACAAAATAAGAAAAAAAAAATCCAGAAAATCACATTGAAGGATTTTTAATGAATTAATTGGTAAATTCCTCGGTAAAATAAGTATTTAGTCACCTACAAACAAGCAAGATTTCTGGCTCTCACAGACATGTAACTTCTTCTTTAAGAGGCTCCTCTGTCCTCCACTCGTTACCTGTATTAATGGCACCTGTTTGAACTCATTATCAGTATAAAAGACACCTGTCCACAACCTCAAACAGTCAGACTCCAAACTCCACTATGGCCAAGACCAAAGAGCTGTCAAAGGACACCAGAAACAAAATTGTAGACCTGCACCAGGCTGGGAAGACTGAATCTGCAATAGGTAAGCAGCTTGGTGTGAAGAAATCAACTGTGGGAGCAATTATTAGAAAATGGAAGACATACAAGACCACTGATAATCTCCCTCCATCTGGGGCTCCACGCAAGATCTTACCCCGTGGGGTCAAAATGATCACGAAAACGGTGAGCAAAAATCCCAGAACCACACGGGGGGACCTAGTGAATGACCTGCAGAGAGCTGGGACCAAAGTAACAAAGGCTACATCAGTAACACACTACGCCGCCAGGGACTCAAATCCTGCAGTGCCAGACGTGTCCCCCTGCTTAAGCCAGTACATGTCCAGGCCCGTCTGAAGTTTGCTAGAGAGCATTTGGATGATCCAGAAGAGGACTGGGAGAATGTCATATGGTCAGATGAAACCAAAATAGAACTTTTTGGTAAAAACTCAACTTGTCGTCTTTGGAGGAGAAAGAACACCATGCCTACTGTGAAGCATGGGGGTGAAAACATTATACTTTGGGGCTGTTTTTCTGCAAAGGGACCAGGACGACTGATCCGTGTAAAGGAAAGAATGAATGGGGCCATGTATTGTGAGATTTTGAGTGAAAACCTCCTTCCATCAGCAAGGGCATTGAAGATGAAATGTGGCTGGATCTTTCAGCATGACAATGATCCCAAACACACTGCCCGGGCAACGAAGGAGTGGCTTCGTAAAAAGCATTTCAAGGTCCTGGAGTGGCCTAGCCAGTCTCCAGATCTCAACCCCATAGGAAATCTTTAGAGGGAGTTGAAAGTCCGTGTTGCCCAGCGACAGCCCCAAAACATCACTGCTCTAGAGGAGATCTGCATGGAGGAATGAGCCAAAATACCAGCAACAGTGTGTGAAAACCTTGTGAAGACTTACAGAAAACGTTTGACCTCTGTCGTTGCCAACAAAGGGTATATAAAGTATTGAGATGAACTTTTGTTATTGACCAAATACTTATTTTACCGAGGAATTTACCAATTAATTCATTAAAAATCATTCAATGTGATTTTCTGGATTTTTTTTTTTCTCATTTTGTCTCTCATAGTTGAGGTATACCTATGATGAAAATTGGAGACCTCTCTCATCTTTTAAGTGGGAGAACTTGCACAATTGATGGCTGACAAAATACTTTTTTTTCCCCACTGTATAGTAGTATTGACAAATAAAATCTTTGAATCTTATATTCAAGATTACCGTTCAGTGATGGAGTTAAGTGTAATATTTAATTTCTTCCGTGTATCGTCAATAAACTCATGCAGTACTATAACAGGACACGTTTACAAATATTTGAGACCCATTGTAGTGCATCAGTTTATATTTTAGCAATATTTTGTTAGTTTTTTTTTTTTTTAAACTAACCAAATACTTATTTTACCGAGGAATTTACCAATTAATTCATTAAAAATCCTTCATTGTGATTTTCTGGATTTTTTTTTCTCATTTTGTCTCTCATAGTTGAGGTATACCTATGATGAAAATTGGAGACCTCTCTCATCTTTTAAGTGGGAGAACTTGTACAATTGGTGGCTGACTAAATACTTTTTTACCCCACTGTATATTCTCTCTTTTGTGAAGCAGACATTTTCTTTTATTAATCACATTTTAAACACACACAAGATAGATTAATCAGTCCCTCCAGGATTTCACGATGTTGCAATTGCATCAATTCACGCGAAATCACCCAATCAGCGCATCTATTTCGTGACTTTGCAACTTTGTCCAATCACCGCAACTTTCCCACAATTTTGGCCAATCCTCGTCAACTTCCATCAATTTCACTATTCAAATTTGTCCCTGAGTAGCACTCAAATGCTCAGTCTAACCAATCAAATGCGTCGCTGCACTGTGCTCACTTCCATGTTTACAGTGAGCATTAACGGAACACATCAGCAAAAATCAGAGTGTGTGATTTAAAAAAAACATTCACCCACGAGTTTTCCCACACCATCCCTTTCTCCATCTCTCCCAGCCTTCCAGTGGACGTCTCGCCACTTCGCCGTCGTAACCACATGTACGAAGTGCTGGGTTTGTGTTGGAAAAATATCCACCTGCCTGAAAATTACCCCATCGTGGGAGAGCGCATAAGGAGAGACGCCATAAAACCACAAACAAACGAGCAAATCTAACACTACAGCCAGTGTTTGAACATTTTATATGTCTTTAGAGGTAAAATCCTTACTACAACTTGTCGATGAGCTTTTTAAAACTGTGAAGCTCCGGTCTGGACACGGACCAGTGCACACACACACACACCCCCAGGCAGGACTCCTGGCAAATGATAGATCAGTGTCTCATGAGACAGGTGTGTGTCAGTGTGTGTGTCAGGATGTGCAGCAGATAGACAGACAGGTAGGAATTATGCTTCATGTCCACTGGTCCAGATTTTTTGGAAAGGAATCTGCATACCACAACCTCTGAGGTGCAGACAAGGGGTGTGTAGCGTAGTTCTCAGCTAGGCGGAGTCAAGCAATGCGGGAAGGAATACTGGAATAGTCATTATTAACCATGAGCAGATTGTTTTTAATAGTGCTTGTATATTTGGGCTACAAAAGGCGACTTTGTTGTCGTCGCCGCCGGTTTTGGGTTCACCCAATTCTACAGAGCTGCACAGTGCATGTCGAATTTGACCACCTGGTTCGTGAGCTTCGGCTGGATGAGCCCATGTTCCACTGCTCTTCATGCCTCGTTCCTTTGTATGTTGTTTCTATATGATGGCAAGGACTGGTCATATAGTATCAGGTCGCCTGAAACAGCGGTTATTAATTTCTCCTTCAAGTCTTCACAACAACAGGTAACGTACAGTACAGATCTGTTTCTCTTTCCCTAACCCCCTCCCCTCTTGTCTTCTCCAGCTGGCTGGTTCACTGGATTAGTTGACGGGTCTGGCTGTGGGCGGTCTTCAGCTGTCTACTGCTTCCGGACAATATGGTGTCCTTGGTCTCCATATCTTTAAAACAAACCGGTGAAAACTGTTTCTAACGTTATTTTGTGTGAGAAATAGTAGGTTCAGTTAATGAATCCGTCATTTTTTGACATCAAACACCGCTGGTTTAGAAGTTCAGGACAAGTGTGCTGCCTCCGGTCCATGACCATATGGAAAAAATCTTTACCGAGGTAGATCTTTATGCAAATGAGCTCTAGGGTACCCCCGGGCGACTTGGTACAACAAGTACAGTTTTCGACCGCTCCGCACCCAAATACTTTCCGCTGTGTTTCCAATACACAATGAATGGGAAGCGGAAAAACGATGGAACCAGCAGACACATAGCATCAGGCATGGAAAGAGAGAGAATATTGTCTGTATTTTTTTTTTTTTTCAGAAAAACACAGACTTCAATAAATAATACAGAGTAACAGAATAAACTATTTCTTTTTTCTCTGTGCTTGGTACTGAGTGGTTGGGGACCGCTGCAGTTAGGGAGTTTTCAAATGAAGGTGCAGCCAATAATTTCCAAATCTATACTCTTCAACATGCATTCAGTGCAATTTAGCTGTTGTAATGGATATTATGTTAAATTCTGCATTTATTGTTGCACAAAGAGTTTTTCTGTATAGCAGAAGTTTCTGCTTAATTTACAAATCACTGTTTAATAGGAAATTTTTGACAATCCTGTGCTTTTCTTGTGGTGTTATATAGAATATCATTGCAGTACACTATAGTAAAAAAAAAGCATCTGCTTTAAAATTTGTAATTCTTCCCACAACTTTTAGTGCAAAAAACCTCTCAAAACGTCACAACTTTTATCGCAACTTTTTTTTTTAAAAACTCCTCCAAATTCAGGCTTTTTGGGCTGCAACGATCATAAAAACATCCCGCGCAATCCTGGAGGGAATGATTACTTTATGTAAGCATACTGCTTTAGACTTGCGTTGGTTTTTCTCATGTGTGGATTATCATGTCAAAGAGGGGTTCATCTCAGATGTGTTCCTCTCAGACACAAGCTGGTTTTCAGCATCACACAGCCACTCACTTCCTCTTTAACTCTTCCATTTGCAAGCAGCAGCCAATCAGAAGAAATGTGGCTTAAAAGGCGAGCTGAAGTTGCTTAGGAGAGCTCAATCCAAGCAAAACAGATATAGGCAAAGCTTTTCTTCAGGAGTCAAAAATGTGCAGCAAATAAGCATAACTGTCCAGCTTATTGTGTAAAATAATATACGTAGTACAAAACATGGTCTGTTCAAATAGAAAACTGTGCCGCCTCTCAGCACTTCCTTTGTGTTTCATCTACCTAATAAACTCTCTGAGGTGACACATTGTTTTGGGTAAACTGCTCACCCAGCAGACAAGCTACAATTGATACCAGTCCTGTTCCTGCTCCCAGCTCCAGAACCTCCTTCCCCTGCAGGTTCACCATGTGCCTGTTGTTGTCCAGGAAGGAACACAAAGCCAATGCCTGCAGGACAGAGGAAATAAAAGTGGAACACTTTAATAATTTTTTTTTTTTTAAGTTACTGTTGCCTGTCAGAGAACTGCTGCTCATGGGAAATTTTCTATTTTTCAGAACATTCTCTGTAAACCCTTGAAATGGCTGTGCATGAAAATCCCAGTGGATCAGCAGTTTCTGAAATCATGCCACTGTTCAGTCATTTAAATTGTCTTTCTTTCACAGTCTGATGCTCAGTTTGAACTTCAGCATCTGGCCTTGACCATCTCTACGTGCCTAAATGCACTGAGTTACTGCTACGTGATTAGCTGATTAGATATGACAAAAAATAAAAGACACAAACACACACTATATATTAGCTGATAATTATCATTTTGCCAGAACTTAATTTATGTTATGTTCTGTCTTGCTCTTTGACGGAGATTTAAAAACTTAAAAAGCCGCCATCCTAATATTTCTACCAGCCCACCCCAATACATGCTAAACCAGCTCTGCACTGAGGTCAGATGGGAAGATAAGTCATGTTTTAAAGATTGAGATTTAAAGTTTATTTAACACTGGTATTTAAAGGTGTTTTCAGAAATACTCACAGCTGGCCACATCATTGCTCCAAAGTAGTCTATGGATTCATAAATGACTATGTCCTTCCCCACATAATGGTAGATGTCTTTATCCATGCGGCTAATGACTGAGGGGACCCAGCTGGGTTTTACAACTGCTTGCTTCACCTCCTGTCCTGTGAAAAGATGCAAACAGCAGTTTCAGTTGAGTCACATGCAGCAAAACTTTGATCAATGTGGCAGTAAAAAAAAAAAATTGTCGAGCTAATGGAAATATCAGTTATCATATTCTAGGAATCACAAACCATTCATGATAATTTATTAAATTACATTGAACAACTGAACAGCTACCTGTTACTCTTCATATGTGCTGCATATGGTATGTATGAAAAGCATCCAAACAAGCATGACAAATGACAAACCAGACTGTCAATGATGGAATAGCTCATTCCAGCCTGATGAAATCACCACAGCCTTGATGCAGATCCACTTGTAGATCACTGTGCATGGGTTTGTTGAACAATGGGACAATTGCCTAGGAGCAGTAGTGATGTTCATGAACTCACCCAAGTGCTCAGAGATCCTGACCTTTGACCTTGAGCATAACTTGAATGCAGACCCACCTGAAGATCCTTGTGCCCATCAGGGCAAATGCCAAGGACAATTAATGATTTCTGTGAAATGTGGACATATGACACGCATTAGTGCCTTTTGACCACCAGAATGAGCTAATAAATACATTCAAGATTAACACCTATTCCTGTAGGTTTTTCATGGACCATCTTTATATGACTGAAATGTCCCCTGGAACTTTGCCTGACAGTACTATATAGTTGATTATGATCTCCACTTCAATCCAAAATCAGTTATCCAGCTGACAGTGAGGTCATCCACTTCATGAAGCATCTTAATTCCACCTTGGAAGCAAGTAGAGCGACAGTTGTTCACAATGTGCTGCATTGTTTGGAGGTCACCACAGTCACACGGGGGATACAGCATAACCCCCATTTGTGGAAGCTTGATTTGCAAGGTCCAGCATGGGAGCTGTTGAGTCTAAAACACCTTAAACCCCTGTTCTTTGATACGACGGCCAAATAACCAGGCTGAGAGATGAAGTATATTTTCCTTTTTTTACTGAAAGTGAGATATGGACTTACAACAGCACTGGAACACAGCTCTTTGGGAAAAGACCAAAGAGAGTGTTACCCAAACATTGAACCCTATAATTTTTATAGCCTAACCACCCCGTCATGCAAGAGGGGAGGGGTTTTACCTCAGTGTATCTGTAACACATTTTAAACTTACGTGGCAGCTCAGCTGTGGGCAGAGCTGATTCTAACTGATGTCAACAAATGAATTATGGGGTGTAAGCTAAAATCTGCAGTGTAGCATGTACAGCAAGCAGATAAAGAAGTGTGAGAAAGAGAGCCAGAGAAATCAGATCAATTTATCAACAGAACAAAACTGATTCAGCAGTCTCCATTGTCCTCGAAGAAGTTCCATGCCTGGGAGCTCAGTGGTAAGGTCATCAACCAACCATTTGTTGGGGATATCTCTGTGTTCATGCCATCTCTTGCGCCACAGATCTGTTGATGATGTTGTGGTCTCTGGAGCATTGGACCAGATCGGGTGTCGAGATTTAAGTCTTGGTCTTGGATTGAAAACATTGTCCTCGAGGACTGGCAGTGCTGGATTGTCTCAGAGTTGGCTGTGCTTATCTGATATAAATGATTTTTCTCTTCATTTGATGAGGCCACACGGGCTCTGTGTGGGCCCTCCAACTAGAAGAATGATGACATGGCAACTACGCAACAGACTGTAGAAAAATTTGTCTAATTTTTACAAGATTGACCACCAACAAGATTTTTACAACATCCCTTAAACTCTGGTGTTTCTTTTTGTTTTGGATGAAATGATCCTTTAAAATGAAATCTATGCTTATACAACATCGCGCCCCCACCTCAGCCATTCTGACCACCTATCCGTGATGCTGGTGCCTGCCTACAAACCTTTATTGAAGCGCAGCAGGCCAGTAGAGAAACAAATCAGGATTTGGCCAGAGGGTGCAGCCTTGGCACTTCAGGACTGTTTTCTGCATACAGACTGGGAGGTTTTCAAAATAGCAGCCTCCCAGGGAGACAGGACAGATGTGGAGGAGTACGCTGAAATGGTCACCAGCTAAATCGCAAAGTGCACAGAGGATGTCACTATAGTGAAGACTACACGGGGCAACTATAAACCCTGGATGACTGCAGAGGTGCGCTCGCTGCTCACAGCCAGAGATGCAGCCTTCAGAGCGAAGGACAGGATCGCCCTCCGCTCAGTCAGGTCTGCGCTCTCAAAGGGAATTAAGATGGCAAAGCATGCCTATGCGGAGAAAATCCAGGGACACCTCTGTGACACAAGGAACACCAAATGGATGTGTCAGGGAGTTCGGGCGCTGATGGATT
The DNA here is from genome assembly GCA_020510985.1 of Pholidichthys leucotaenia. Taxonomy (NCBI): domain Eukaryota; kingdom Metazoa; phylum Chordata; class Actinopteri; order Cichliformes; family Pholidichthyidae; genus Pholidichthys; species Pholidichthys leucotaenia. Next base: position 287,438,062 of record CM035837.1, read on the forward strand.
ATAAGTCTAGGCAGGGGGTCAATGATGACGACGCTTCGCTTCCAGACAGGCTCAACAACTTCTTTGCATGTTTTGAAGCATCAAACCCGACAATCAGAGGGAGGGGTGGCCCACCTCCACCATCTGTTGAGCCAGCTATCATCATCAACGCAGCGGACACACGGAGGACCCTAATCAGGGTCAACCCACATAAAGCTGCAGGTCCGGACAACATCCCGGGACGTGTGCTCCGAGTCTGCGTGAGCGAGTTGGCGGATGTCCTGACTGACATTTATAACATCTCCCTGAGTCAGGCCATCGTTCCCAGATGCTTTAAGACCTCTACCATAGTACCGGTGGCAAAGAAACCAGTTGTGTCCTGTCTGAATGACTATCGTCCTGTTGCACTGACCCGAGTTGTGATGAAGTGTTTTGAACGGCTTGTCAAACCATCACATCACAGCCTGCCTCCCTGCATCACATGACCAGCTCCAGTTTGCATATCATTCAAACCGCTCCATGGAGGATGCTATAGTCACCACCCTGCACTCTGTCATCACCCACCTGGATCAGAAAGACACCTACGCCAGACTCCTGTGCATTGATTTCAGTTCAGCATTCAATACCATTATTCCCCAGAGACTGATGGAGAAATTACTCCTCCTCGGTCTGAACACTGCCACATGTCTCTGGATCCTGGACTTCCTGACTGAGAGACCTCAGTCTGTCCATGTTGGAAACAACATCTCCCACTCTATCACGCTGAGCACCGGATCCCCTCAAGGCTGCATACTCAGTCCACTGTTGTTTACACTTCTAACACATGACTGTGTATCCAGACACGAGGGGAACCAGATTATTAAGTTTGCAGACGACACCACAGTGGTGGGACTTATTCAGACGGATGAGGAATCAATGTACAGGGAAGAAGTTGGATACCTGGAGGGCTGGCGCTGGGAGAACAATCTGGTGCTCAACGTGGACAAAACAAAGGAGATGATTATCGACTTCCGGCGGTCACGGCCTGAATACGTCCCTCTCTGCATCGGCGGCCGTTTGGTGGAGAGAGTGGAGAACATCAAGTTCCTCGGAGTGCAGATCTCGCAGGACCTGACCTGGAGCAAGAATTCCTTGGGGATCAGGAAGCGGGCCCAGCAGAGACTGCACTTCTTGAGGAAATTCAAACAGGCCTCTCTCCCCATCTGCATCCTCAGGACCTTCTACAGAGGTGTGGTGGAGAGTGTTCTGACGTACTGCATTGCAACATGGTACTCTAGCTGCAGTATGTCAGACAAAAAAGCCCTGCAGAGGATAGTTAAGGGAGCTGAGAGGGTGATTGGAGTTTCCCTCCCCTTTGTCCAAGAACTTTTTCAGAACCGTTGTAGGAGCAAGGCACTGAACATTGTCAAGGACCATTCTCACCCTCTGCATAAACACTTTGAACTGCTGCCATCTGGCAAACGATTCCGGGGCATCAGAGGCAGAACCACCAGACTGATTAACAGCTTCCTTCCACAATCTGTTAGGATGCTGAACAGTTGATCTGGAATCTTTCATACATACTACTGCACCTTATGGACATTATGTATATTATTTGTATATTACAGTTCTAGTTAGTTTTCAAGTATGTCTCAGGGATGTGTGAACGGCTGTGTTGGGGTGGGGAGTGAGGGTGTGTGTGAGTGTGTCTTAAATTATGTTCTTTTTACTTATATGTATGCCGAGAGAAACGCAATTTCATCTTGCCTGCACTACAGTTGTATGTACAGCAACATGACAAAGGTTGATTTGATATGATTTGATTTGATTAAGTGTGATGGTACATGTCCATGTAGGTGATTTTGGTCAGAATGGGATTGTACTGGTTCCCAAGATCAAACCCAGGGGCAGGTATGCATGAGTACACCTTGCTGCAGTCTGCAGGACAGGGTGGAGTCAGGTGTGAGTGGGGCTGGATGGCATTAGGGTTACAGGGGCTAAGGTTAGGGTGAGGGGACAGGGTGGGGGTGTTTCCCATTCATACACGGGACATAATCAAATGAATGGGATATGCACACATGGTGGTTTTACGTTTCCAGTACATGTGCAGTGGCAAAAATACACATAAAATAGAAACATCTCATTAGAAAATCAAATTTGGTCAAAATTTCAAGGCATATGTACCTGCATCTTTTAACACAGCTTTGCCAGATACAACACCAAGGGTCAACAACTGGCAGACTCCGGTCTGGATCTGGACCTCGAGAGTCCTCCGTCTGGACTCCAAAGCTTTTTAATATAATTTGGGGGAAAATTACACTGTTTTGTTTTAACCGAATGAAAAAGCAGAACTCAAATGCTGTATTGGCGGCGGCGGCCCGGACATTTTATGGCATGAAACCTTAGACATTCTCCATGGGATACAGCAGGCGGACAGCCACGCTTCCTTCTCGGTGTAAACGGGAATGAACCACTGCTGTGAATTTGTGTCCACCGCCACTCTGGCTGCCTGCGATGGTACAGGTCCACCCGGGGGGTTGTTGATGGAAGGTCCCCGTGGCTCCTCCTCACCTTCCTGGGACATCATCCCTGTCGGGCTGCACGACGTTGTTTATGGAGGGAATTTCCACGACCCTCTGATATCATGTCAAAACAATAATTTGCTCTGTGTGTTACTGAACATGAAATGTTCCACACACATCTACCACCTCTCTCCCTGTGACAGTGTGTTACTCGGACAGACCCAGACCAGGTTAAAAAGATAAAAACATTGACTTTAAAAAAAAAAACCTTCAAAGGAATTCTGTACTGTGGAATTAATTATGTTTTCTGTCCCTTTTTTAGGCTTACAGTTTGAAACATTTTTTTAATACTGAAAATACAGTATAGTATAAAGGCAGACTTCTGTGAGATTTAGTTTTGTAAATATTAATCTTTTTAAATGTATGTAATTTAGTTTGTGTTATCCTGTAAAACTTTCCATTTTTAGGATTTAAGTTGTAGATTTTAGAATTTTAGAGCCATTTATTTGGAGTCAAAAACACGTTCTTCTGTATTATTATGATTAAATTATTATGTTTTATTTGAAATTGAACAAAGAATTTATTTGATTTTTTTGTTTAAAAATACAGAACTAAAGGCAGCTAAAACATCAGCTTAATAAAATGATGCATAAAATAATATGGAGACAGCTGGAGACAGCTGTGGTCTTTTTAAAGAATGTCCATGAAAAGATGTTCTTAAAAGCACATTTTCAGATCAATTTGTCCATGTGACTTGTCACATTTCTCTTCCATTTCTTTTATTAAAAGATGTTTGAAGTAAATTCATGGGTCATTGCAAACATTTGGCTTTAAAAGTACCAAGCTGTCACACAGTGAGAGGAATAAAATCCTGGAAAAAAACAAACAAAAAATCCATCGAGAATCATTTTAGAATCAAATCGGAGACCCTGAATCATAACTGTATCGTGAGATGCCTAACGATCCCCAGCCATGATTTAGACATCAGCTGAGGATGAGGTCTGACTTATCGGACCTCTTGCGCTTTTAGTTGGTGACCTCTGTAATATACGAGCAATAGTTTTAAAAAAGGCCAAATATACGGTAGTTTTGGCATTTCTGTGTACCCCCCCCCAAAAAAAATGTCATTTTGATTTATGTGAACACCCACGCATCACCAGAAACTGATACCTGCTCATAGCTGATCTGCTCATACCTGGCTGGCTCCTCCTCACCACCAAATGCGCCAATCACATCAGCAACATTTAGCTCACATTTGTTTGGGCAGCTGCACTGACACAGTAACAATTTAAAAAAAAAAATCAGTAAACATGAGTTTGGACTCAGAGAAAAAAAGTACTAAAAGAAAAGAGTCCAGCCTCACAGACAAGGACACTGGTAAGAAAACCAAGCAACTCCAACGGTCACTGCAGCTTTATCACCCTGCCTGGAGTTAGACCAATCCGTGTTCTCTTCGTTCTTTTAATATTTCGTTTGTGAAGCGAAAATAGAATGACCGAAAATAGCCGTTATATCGTTCTCGCCTTGTCAAAATAAAATCAAAATTGAGCAAAAATGACATAACGGATCTGATTCCGTTTAGTGTTGTTTTCCTTCTATTTTGTCGGTCACAGCCAAAAGTGGTAATGGCAGCAGCAGAACACTGCCATTTTCAAACAAGCCTGAAGACTAGCTGCTAAATCTCATTTTAAAATCGGAAGAATGCCCAACGTTGCAGCATAGACTCATGCAGACATCCCCATCTGATGAAAGATGAGAAGCACTGCCAGAAATATACATTTAGAGTATTCCCATCAGCCAACAAAGGAGGACGTTGTGGACAAATGGATACCAAAGGCCTCGGGATTCATGAAAGGTTGACGTAACCGACCTCTGGTAGGTCTACTGAGAGACCTATTATTAAGGTCAATTGATCCGAAAATTAGGACCAAATTAATTAGGCCTAAATTAATAGACTATTTTTCTTTGAAAATTAAGGTTGCATTTATGTCTCACCCATCACAGGGATAAATTAGTTAATTAAACATGCTATTTATGACAGACAAAACAGTTTAATTTTTATTGGCTATATTATTAAGTATATATACATAAATTCACTAAATGCAAAGTGTGTACATATGTGGCGTGGTGGAAGAGAAGGGAGGATGTCATGTTGGATGGTTGAGTTGAGTAGTAAACTTATTTATTTGAGGGCTGGTTTGAACTGCATAGAACCATTTTTAACAGTTAGACTTTAGGACCAATGAGCCTTCAGAATACTGACTAGTCACCCAAATTGTGCTTTCTATTATTAGTATAAAATGATGACTAACTTACTGAATTGTGTTTCTACTATTGATGAGCAATGAGTTTAAAAAATATATCCAAAAATAATAAACCAATAAATGAAAATTTTGAAGTTCTTCACTGTCCAACAGTCACACAAGTCAGTAGAAGTTATTTTTCTATTGTAAACATTCAGCTGAGCAGAGGAGGTAATGTACGTTAATCACTGTGAATTTTTTTAATCCAGCAAACATCTGTGTGATCCGTGACAACTACATCTGACGTGGAGCTGAGAGCTGCAGAGACCAGGGGACCAGTCTGGTGTGAATGGTGTCCACATCCACTGGTTCTGACATGGAAGCACCTTCTCCTTTCTTCTTTAAGACCTACATTGATGTTTTACATGTTTACAATTTAAAGCCATAAAAAAGTATGATTTAACTTTGTTAACCTTTTTAAATAACCAGTCATTCACATGTTTCCACAACTGTGAGCTGCACCTCAGTTCATGCATTTATTTATGACAAGCCATAATCTGGTATTTCAAAAAAAAAAAAAAAAAAAATTCAAATTATTAAATAAAAGGTTTATCTCAAATACTTTATCTGTATTCCCTTATTTATAATCATTAATATTCACTGCAGGTTTGGGTAGAATACAAGTTATATTTGTTCAGAATAGTCAGACATTGGCAGTGATGCATAAACATGGTGCCAGAAAAGGTTCTTGTACTTGTAGATTGTGACGATGGAGTGTCACCACTGTTATGACTTATTGTATGTGTGATCATGTTATATTTGTAATATTGTAAATGTTAGTATGATTATTTGTTAAAGTACACACATTATTTTGGGATCTGTCTTTTGTTTAATTTGAATGCCCTTGGGAGATGATTGTTATGGTTAAGTATTTTGGTAAAATAATGGATGGTGATTTATTTCACATACCTTTGCCAACATGCTTCCTGTGGGTGTCCGGGCAAAAGACTCTGTTAGGGGTTGAGGGCCTTATATAGGACACCAGCAGGAAGGAAGCATGTACGGTAAGTTAGAGGGGTGGTTTAACATTTGTAAATAGGGGTTTGAACTATTTATTCAATTATTTATATTGTTATTTATTGTATGTTATTTATATTTATATTGTATATAGTTGGGGAAGTATTTATGTATTTTTAGAGATTAGTGGGTATGTGCAAACAATGGAAATGTTTATTGTTTTACCTGGGGTTATGGTAGGGGCTAATCAGCCCTAATTATCTCCAGTAATATATAACAGGTGTTGGGTGTATTTGGAGAGAGAGTTGTTGCAGAGTTTATCGTCAGTCTTGCAGTCGAGAGTTTGGCTGTAACTTTGTGGATTGTTGATGAAGGCTCGTATCGGATGTCTTGGAACTATTTACATGTAAGATTATTGAAATAAAAATTGACCAATTTGACAAATTGAAATCTGCCTCGCCCGCTATCAATCATCACATTTGGTGGCAGTTGGTGGTCTGTTCCCAGGACGTCGTAGCATTTGGTGGACGGAAGGACTCATGGCGAGAAGGAAAGTGAGGAAAGGGGAGCAGTCTGACCTGGACGCAGGTATGGCGGCTGGCGACCCGGGAGTCAGCGGACTGGGTTAGCTCGAGGAGCTAACGTGCCTGGTGAAATCTTTGGTGCGTTCGCTGACTCTCAGAGATCGCCAGATGGAGGAGGAGGCTGCTCTTCAGGAGCAAAACTGGCAGACTGTAGAGAATCACATTCGTCGGATGGAGTCGCAGGTTGCAGAGCTGAGAGTATGGGAGCCGGGCTGAGCGAAGTGGTGACGACGGCGCTTCGAGGGAGGATCCCAGGGTGACGGCCAGTCGGGTCGGCCCGCAGGAGGAGGATTTGCCGCTGCAGGTGCAGCCAAGGAGGCCACGAACGCACCACGAGTCCAGGCTGAATCCTCTCTCTCCCGAGGATGACATCGAGCACTACCTGGCGACGTTCGAGAGGATCGCTACAGTCTGCCGCTGGCGTGAAGAAGAGTGGGCTATTCATCTAGCTCCTCTACTTACAGGTAAAGCGCGGAGCGCATATGTACTGATGGACATTAGACACGGACAATTATGGGAAATTGAAAGAAGCTATTTTAAACAAATATGAAATCACATCCGACACATATATAGGAAGAGGTTTCGGTCCCTGGACGTTTATCAGGATGAAACCCCTCGCGAATTATATGTACGTCTGAAAGACCTGTTTTGTAAATGGGTGAAACCAGAGACCTTAACAGTAAGACATTTCTGAACTACTGATTTTGGAGCAGTTTTTACGAATGGTGAACCCGGAACTGGGAATCTGGATATAAGAGTGGGACCCGAAGACTGCAGAAGAAGACTTTGTGGATTGTTGATGAAGGATCGTGTCAGATGTCTTGGAACTATTTACATGTAAGATTATTGAAATAAAAATTGACTAATTGAAATCTGCCTCGCCCGCTATCAATCATCACATAGATATTTTGACAGAACAGTACTTAGATGAGTGACTTCATTGCAGGATACTTTCTACTCAAGTACATGTCAGGATAAAACTACTTTTACTCAAGTACCTTTGGTCAGTCACTAAATTTTAATTTCACTGATCTGAAAACTGATTAGAAATGTGCCTGTTTACAATGACTTAGTCTCACTAGAAATTACTGCATCTTTGGTCACTTCAGTAAATTTATAATCTTATTTAGCTGAGATGGGTGTTGATATTATTATTCTTCTATTCCAGCTACAAAGAACAAGTAATTTAAACAAGTTGGATTACAAATTTATGTGAAAAGTTTATGTCATAGCAGTCTGTCGAGGGGGACAATGACTGTTTCATTTAAGTCTGATCAGATTCCTCCACGCAGCTCTGTCCTTCACCTTCTGCCGCCAGGAACTCCTGACCTTGTTAACCTGGGCGATGCCCGAGCCGGTATGAGTTGCTTGCTGACTGACCATTTCATGAAACTGCTTGCAAAGTATTTGAGTACTGCTAGCTTTTACTGGACTAGCGGCACATTCTTGGCAGATAGCGGTATTATCAGTGGCAAAGACAGGCCAAGACAAACTGACTCCAGTATCTGTTGCAGTGACTGACCAGATGATAGGTTTGTTTATCTCTGCTCTTTGTGTAGTGCATGTCACGATGCACCGACTGGCAAAAGTCCACCACAGACCTTGTGACAGATGTGCTTATCTGCCAGGATGTCCAGTCTCACCCTGTGTAACTGGGAGTGGTCTGCCACAGACCTGTGACAAATATTGTTTTTAGTTCTGCCAGGATGCGCAATTTCACCCTTCATGCCCTTGAAAGGGTGGGGTTGTAAAGTTTATATGTAAAATGTTACAAATTCATGTGCTAAAAAAATCATAAAACAGTTACAAATTTGACAGAAGTGATACATTTAAAAGAAAAATGTTTGAAATGTAGAACTGCATTTTTTTTATTTTTTTTTTTTTTTTTTAAGAAGTCAAATATGTATGTTACAAAAATCTAATTTATGTGGAAAAACTCAGATTTACAGGATAAAAGTCTTATATTCAAAAAAGACAAATTATATGAAGACTCACAAATTAAGGAGAAAAAGCTTGCAAATTTAGAACCATCATTACTACTCCGGTAATTTTTTTTTTTTTTTTTTTTTTTTTAAATTTAGTACTTTCATCCTCACCTTTTCTGGTGACGACTCTGATACTTTAATAATTCCAATAACAGTAATATTACTTGAGAACAATTTCTGGTTTTAAACAAAGATGTAGATAGAAAATTTAAAAAATAAATAAGAAAATGTATTTTGCTGTCCTGTTAAATTTTATTATAACAATTAAAACAGGGAGAAGAGTGCACGGTGGTGGTGATGACAGTGAGTCCTGGTTGCTCTGATGGTTGGTGTGAAACCTCCTGAACAGGCTGAAGTGAGGCACCAGTGATCTTCTCTGCTGTCCTCTGGAAACAGAAGTGATTTTAGGTCCCAGCATGGACTCTTTCCTGGACTGGAACCTTAACATTTAAGACACTGAATTTCACCTGTGATGGCTGGGGTCATGAACTGGTTCTCATCAGTCTGGGACAAGTGGTCCACACTGTCTTCAGGTTCCACATTATGAAGCTCTTTTTTATCAGACACACAGAGAAACAGAACATTAGACCATAGTACACTATGAAGTCTATTTTTCTGAGTTTATTACTTTGCATGTTAAAGTTTGTGAAGAGACTATAATAACTAAAGCTGTGTACTGTGGAGACAGACGGCAGTCACATAAAAATGATTACTTGTATATTAAATTTATTGTATGGAAGAAAAAATTTAAAGCTGTAACACTTGGAGGAAAAGAGAAAAACATTACTTTGTAAAGTGGGACATATTAAAATACAAAAGACAATTGAGTACAAACACCTTAGAATCACCCAAAATGCAAATATCAACACTAAATATCACATAAAATCAAAGACTCCAGTCATATTAAAACTGCTGGAAACCTGCTTCATCTCAATAATCATGTACTGAGTCGACATGCGGATCCCAATTTAATCCAAAAAAGTAATAGAAGCATAATTTATAAGTACACCTTACCTGTTGTAAAGTGGTCAAAACAGAGGTCAGTCACGTCAACCTTTCATGACTCCCCAGGCCTTCGGTATCAACAATGTCCTCCTTTCGTCCTCATTGTTGGCTGATGGGAATTCTATAAACGTCTATTTCTGGCAGTCCTTCTCATCTTTCATCAGATGGTGATGTCTGCATGAGTCTATGCTGCAACTTTGGGCATTTTCCCGATTTTAAAGTGAGATTTAACGGCTCGTTTTTGCTCAATTTCGACAAGGCGAGAACGATATAATGGCTATTTTCGGTCATTCTGTTTTTGTTTCACAAACGAAATATGAAAAGAAGGAAGAGTACACGGATTTTAGAGCCTACGTGTAAAACCTCTTAATGTTTTGGGCCCGTGGGCGGGGTCATTGAAATGTCTTTGCTACCACACAGTGAACTGTGGTAAACATGCTTACAGTAGGTAGTTATGCCTCACATCATACTGCAAAGGGTTGAAGAACAGCATTTGATTCACTTTGGGTATGTTATTTTTAAGCATTTTTAGGGAAATGAATGGAATGGTAAGTTAAGGATGGAAGCAGCGGTTGTGCAAAAAGGTGCAGTTCACTGTGTGGGTGACAGTGCATACAGCAGTTGTTTAATTCAAATGGCCGAGTCTCTGCATACATTCGTTAGGTTACTGCACTTCCATACATATAGCTTTGTTTTTAAATGCACTGTCCTACCCTGTGATTTTTCAAGCTATTTTAGTACTTAAAATAGTTAGGATCAAAATACGATAATTTTAAACTGACTACGATATTTCTTCATTTCCCATCTGGCAGCACTGTTGTAATGGCAGATGAGCAACTTGATCCATATAGTGCAACAAATCAACAGGCTAACAAGCTAATGGGATTGATACTTGAGAAAAATGTAGGCTGTAGTTCATAACTGTTTGAAGCTATTTTTCAGAATTCTACAGACCACAAATTAAGAACTAACTCTGAACAGGTAGGAATGATATATTTTTTAAAATTTAGTTACTGCTAACTGCTAAGCTTATCTACTGCTCTTTAATGCAACCTTTACTGCAGTTTTGTGTTGTCCAGTATAATATGACATGTTTGAAAGTTATGTGGTGAAAGGCTGAGCAGCCTGTTAATGTGCTGAAAAGGTTTAATGGAGGTGCTGTGCAGTGTTTGTAGCAGAAAGAGGCTAATAATTAGCATGTGCCCCAGACAGAAAGTCATTACACACCTCCAGTTACAATAGCGTAACATCTCTGCATTGCACTTTAGTCACTCTTTTTGTGCTTGAGTTGCGTTTACTACAAAACAGAATCATTCTCATGCTGCTGCCTGAAGTGAAATGGAAATGTATATAAATCTTTGCTAAAACTTTGTGTACAGCCCTGGAGGGAACAAGTTTTTGGCATGTTGTCTGTCTGTATGTTTAATTAATAAATGCAGTAGTTCAGTTAACTGATTAATAAAACTGAATCTGACTTAACGCCCCCACGGCACTTCCCTGTCCAAACATGGAACAAACGTTCTGCTCGGTCAGTGGCGCAGCACGCAGATTCCTGACTCCTCATTTTATTTACTTCTGGGTGTTCAAATCAGTTTGCTGGAGTGTCGCCATAAGGATAATAATGACGTTTGGACCCTAGATCACATTGAGTTAGAGCAACTGCGGGGAATGAACCTTCAATAAGTACTGTAATGTACTTTATTTATATAGCCCTTTAAAACAACCTGTAGGTGACCAAAGTGCTTTACAGAAAATTAAACGGCATTAAAAACAAATAACATAAACAAAGAAATAAGAATAAATACCTGAAAATAAAACAAATGCCAAGAAAAATATCACCACTACTGTGTATTAAAAGCCATCCTAAACAAATATGTTTTAAGTTCTGATTTAAAAAGGGCCAGGTCAGAGACAGCACGTAGGTCAGGGGGGAGATTATTCCAGAGCCTGGGGCGACAACAGAAGAGGCTCGGTCACCCCAATGTTTATACCTTGACCTGGGCACATCCAGCAAAAGCTGACTGGATGACCTCAAAGCCCTGCCTTGGTCACGGACAGTCAAAATCTGACAGATAAACCAGAGCAAGGCCATTAAGAGCTTTAAAAACAAAAAGCAAAAGTTTAAAATTAATTCTAAAATGGACTGGAAGCCAATGAAGTGAAAAAAAGGATTGGAGTAATGTGCTCTCGCCTAGGTGTGTTGGTCAAAAGACGGGCCGCTGTATTTTGCACAAGTTGAAGGCAGCCGAGAGAAGACTGAGAGATGCCAACATAAAGTGCATTGCCGTAATCAAGTCGAGACGTGATTTAAGCATGGATGACTATCTCAAGATCATGACAGCTCAGCAAAGGTTTGACTTTGGATAACAGACGTAATTGATAAAAGCTCATCTTGACTACATTGTCAATCTGTTTATCAAATTTTAAATTGCTGTCAAAAATCACCCCCAAATTTCTGACAGCTGAACTGAGCCTTAAAGAGAGGGTACCAAAGCCAGTCGTTACAGTATCCCAGACATAATACATTCTGTTTTTTCTTCATTTAAGTGGAGAAAATTTTGGCTTAACCACAACTTAATGTCAGTGATGCAGTCCAATAGAACACTTTGTGAGTTTGTTTGTTCTGGGTTCAAAGGTAAATAAAGCTGCAAATCGTCCGCATAACAGCGACCTGCTAAACAGAATTTTGCGCAAGGCTACCACACTGTTTAAAATGAACACTCGTTATTGCCCTATATAGTGAATCAGCTATTTTGTAGCGCTGTTTGAAATCTCAAAAGATAAGTTTATTCACTAGTGCACTCAAAATGCATTTTGAAAAGTAGTGTACAACCCATGGTCACTACATTAACCGATGTTGTAGAAGATAATGTGGAAGATGAAAGCAGACGAGGCAGCGAGCTGCATGACACACAAACTTTATTCCTCTTCCAACATAAAACACAGAAAAACCCTAACTCTGAGTGCCTGAGCAAACTCTTTTATACACTTCTATTCCTGCCTCCAGCACACAAGGTAAACACATTAACATACAGACATGAAAGACAGAAACACACATTAACATGACATTGACCTACACGTCACAGAGCAGGTCTTCATACAACACATTCGCACCCCTGCGTCTTCAGGTGTGAACCTGGCACGGCGGGGGATGAAAGGCACATCTTTGTTTGTTTGGCTCCCCTCACCTTTCTCCACTAACATCCCTAACTTCTCCCCCACCAACCCCTTTGTCCTGGGTGGAGTGCCATGTGTACTGTGTCCACCACACAGCCTGCCCCCCAAACACCCAGAAGGGGCGCTCTAACCCTCTGACACCTTGGGCTTGAGCCGGCACCCATAACGGCTGTAACGTGGAGTCACCGGACCGGCCAAAGCCTCTTGCTGTTGAGGTGGGCAGGAGACAAACTCGGCCTCTGGCGTGCAGTCCTGTGGAGGGGGAAAGGGCGGGGAGGGGAAAGACCTAGTCTGCTGCCAACAGTTCTCTACAGGGGGAACACCAACTTGTGAAGCCATTGTAGGTGGACATTTGCGCCGGAGAGCTTGAGCCAACACCACCTGTTCGTCTGCCAACACATAAGTGGGCTTAAGCCTGTCAATGCAGACCGTTTCCTTACCCCCCCAAAGTCTAACACAAAATGCTTTGCCCCGGTTTCCAGCACTCTGAACGGTCCATCATACAGTGGGCGCAGCAGGGTTCTGTGTGCATCGTGCCTAACAAAAACAAATTTGACACTCTGTAAGCTCTTTGGGATGAAGGTGTGGGGAAAACAATGGTGCGCTGGGCCCAACACCTTGGCCAGTCCTGTACCGTGAAAAAAATTGCGCGGGCAGGTCGGTCCCGGGTGCGGGGATTAACAGCGGCTGAGAAAAAACGAGTTCTGCCAGGGAGACTGCCAGATCTTCCTTAGGCGTGGACTGGAGCACGCAAATGTCCGTGTCCCCGGTTTGCTCCGCAGCTATGGCGGGGAAATCTATTCTCATGTAGACTGGGGAGACTAACACGGGCAAATAGGCAGTTGGCCGCAACATTAAGCTTACCAGCTATGTGCTGGATGTCTGTCGTGAACGCTGAGATTGCGGCCAAATGTCGTTGCTGCCGGGCCGACCACGGTTCTGAGACTGGACATTGTGTACGTTAGCGGCTTATGATCAACGAACGCAGTGAATTCGCATCCTACCAGCCAAAACTGGAAGTGGCGCATCACCAGGTGGAGGGCCAACAACTTTGTCAAATGTACTGTATTTGCGTTCATTGTCACGCAAAGTATTGTCGCACTGAAAAATGCGAGTGGTTGCCACGCACCAGAAACACACTGCTCCACCACTGCCCCTATGGCAACGTCAGACGCATCAGTGGTGAGTGCTATCTGCACTAACGGGGCAGAGTGGGCTAGCAAAGTGGCATTAGCGAGCGCTGTTTTGGTGTTTGCGAAAGCCTGGACTCGCTCAGGGGTCCAGTCAATGTTTTTCGTGGGCTTCTTTTACTTGAGCACGGCATAACAATGGCTGCAGCAGCTGGGCTGCTTGGGGGAGGAAACGGTTGTAAAAGTTGACCATGCCCAAACATTCCTGCAGGGCTTTCACGGTCTGCGGACGCAGGAAATCCGACCCGGCACGCATCTTATTGGGCAGTGGAATCGTGCCCTGTGGCGAAATGCGGTGACCCAAAAAATCAGTCACTGGCACACCGAACTGGCACTTTGCAGGGTTAACGATAAGCCCGTGTGCTTCCAACCTCTGGAAAACTAGTTTGAGATGGGTGAGGTGCTCCTCCTTGGATGTGCTAGCCACCAAAATATCATCTAAGTAGACAAAAATGAAAGGCAGGTCACGGAGCACCGCGTCCATCATTCTTTGGAAGGTTTGCGCCGCGCCCTTTAACCCCAATGGCATGCGTAAAAACTCAAAAAGGCCAAAAGGAGTTATTACTGCTGTTTTGGGAATATCCTCCGTGCGCACCGGGATCTGGTGGTAACCGCGGACCAGATCCATTTTTGACAAAACACGCATCCCGACCAGGTGCACGGAAACATCCTGGATGTGCGGGATGGGATATCGATCGTATTCTGTGACTTTGTTCAGGTGCTGGAAATCGCCACACGGTCGCCACGACCCATCGGCCTTAGGCACCATGTGTAGCGGGGATGCCCATGGGCTGTTGGAGCACCTAACGATGCCCAGCTGCTCTAAGTTGGTGAACTCCACGCGCGCGCTGGCTAGTTTAGCCGCGTCCAAGCCCCGAGGTCGCGTGAACACCGGCAGGCCTTTTGTGGTTATGAAATGTTCGACCCCGTGTTTGGTTACTGTAGCAGAAAATGTCAGAACTGTGAGTGCTGGGAACTGTGAAAGTAAATGCTGGTACTTAGCCCCTGGAGCTATAACATTAGCCTGTGTTGTTGGCCCAACTCCCCGAGCTGTGCAGGGCAAGGAGGAAAAAGAGACGGCATCCACTAAACATCTGTTGGTAACATCGACTAACAACCCATAAGCACATAAAAAAATGTGTGCCTAAAATGGGAACAGAACATGCAGCTACCTCAAAGTCCCAATGGTAATTGTATCCGTGCAAGCACACTGTCAGCGTCTGTTCGCCAAACGTCCTGATGTTGGATCCGTTGGCGGCCGTGAGCTCGGGACCACTGCCTCCTGCCGATCTGTCTGCGCTGACCGGCAGAATGAAGGTCTTCTGGGAGCCAGATTCCGCTAAGAAACATCTCCCCGAATGTGTGTCTGTGATGAAAAGCAGCTTGTTCCTGTCGCCAGCAGTCGCCACTGCTACTGACTGCTGGCCGTGCTATTTCCCTGGCTTCTTGAATTGGCACGGTGGCAGACAGCATTGGGCATTCAAGCCGAAGCGGCAGTGATAGAAACAGAGCGTCCTGTTCCTGCGTCTCTTGGCGTCTGTCCCAGCCACCGCCAGCGGCTCCTCGATCTCGCTGGAGCCCTTCCCGGATGCCAGTATTGTTGCGTGCACACTGAGAGTTCTGGTCGCTAGGATGATGTGGTCCACTTCCTGCACCAGAGCACGGTAGTTCTTGGTCACCAGCAGCAGCGAGTTGGCCAGGATCACCCTCGCTGTAGCGGGTAGGTTCCTGAGGAAGAAGTGGGTGAACAAGAAGGATTCGTCATTCTTCCCCATTAAGGCTAACATGCTCTCCATCAGCTCCACAGCTGATCTGTCACCTAACTCTGAACCCATTAGGAGTCTTTCTGCTCTCTCACTGTCCGACGGGGTATACCGCTGAATTAGCGTCTGCTTGAGCGTGTCGTATTTCCCCTGGGCCGGCGGTTCCTGGAGCAGGCTTGTCACCTGCTGCGTGGCACGCACATTCAGCGCAGTGACCACATGATAATATTTAGTGTCGTCCATTGTGATCCCGCGGAGTGCGAATTGGGCTTCCACATGTGAAACCAAGCTGTCGGACTGTGAAGCCAGAAGTCTAGGAGCATGACTGTGACAGCGCATGCCGTGCTGCTGTTCTCCCTCTGGGTCGTCTCCAGGGCGGTGCTCAGCTTGTTCTCCATTGCACGTCTTAGGGTCACCAATGTGGAAAATGAAAGCAGACGAGGCAGTGAGCTAGACGACACACAAACTTTATTCCTCTTCCCACATAAAGCACAGAAAAACTCTAACTCTGAGTGCATGGGCAAACTCTTTTATACACTTATATTCCCGCCTCCAGCACACAGGGTAAGCACATTAACATACAGACATGAAAGATATGTACAAACACTAACATGACATTGACTCACACGTCACAGAGCAGGTCTTGGTACAATACATTCGCACCCCTGTGTCTTCAGGTGTGAACCTGGCACGGCCGGGGGGGGGGGGGGTGGCAAAGGCACATCTGCCTCATTTGTTTGTTTGGATCCCCTTGCCTTTCTCCACTAGCATCCCTAACTATCTTCTCCCTCACCAACCCCTTTGTCCTGGGTGGAGTGCCATGTGTACTGTGTCCACCACAATGTATCCCATGATGCAATCCACTGCCAGTGGAGCAGTGAGAAAGAGAGATTCACATCACAGCATGAATTACCTTATGTTATTTTTATTTAATAATACAGTAAAATCGATGTGAATTATTATATATTTGCTACAAAATACATGTAGGTATTCACTTTTTAACACTGTGGCTGTCAAATCAGTACCCACAACAAGATCAGTACCCAGCATCAAAGACAGAATATTGTTTAAAAATTATACATTTGGATATTGAATATGTGACCAAATACTTAATAAAAATCTGCAAGTTATTCAAAACCATATTTATTCAGTTGTAAATGAAGTACATTTGTCATGGTGTAAAGGCGTTACGCATGTATGTACACTGAGTGAAGTACTTTTGCGCATGCGGGGAATGGATCTTGTTCTGGGTACAAATCATGCAGCCACAAACACCATTAATCTGTTACGTTTTACTGTCTTACCATGATAATGTCATTAACAGTGCCAAGAAAATTAGTATGTTTTTTGAATATTTCCCACTGGATTAATACATTTAGGCAACATTAATAAATAAAACATTACTCTAAGATACTGTGTACAGTTAGCAACAGTACATCAGTGTTGCCAACTCTCTCTATTTGGGAGTGAGACTCACTCTTTTACCTCCTGTCTCGCACCACAAACCTTATTTGTCACTCCAAAATAAGGAAAATACTGCCAATATCATGTTGACTTCCT
Source organism: Pholidichthys leucotaenia (assembly GCA_020510985.1). Classification (NCBI taxonomy): domain Eukaryota; kingdom Metazoa; phylum Chordata; class Actinopteri; order Cichliformes; family Pholidichthyidae; genus Pholidichthys; species Pholidichthys leucotaenia. The sequence continues at coordinate 287,455,066 of CM035837.1, forward strand.
TCTGATTTTTACGCAATAAGAGCTCTCAACGAGGCTGGTTCTACACAGGGGCAAGAGAGAGTAATGCCCCCTTAAACAAATCTCTTGCCCCCTCAAATCAAATTTTGAAATTAAGAAAAAGTATTGTTATGAAAAATGTAAAAGTTAGAGACTTACTGATGTGTCGTTTGCAAACAAAATGGCTCTTAAGGTGCGTTCACACCAAATGCGAACAGGCGAATTTTTCACGTGGTACAATTACATTATAAATCAATGTAAACACGTCAACAGACATGAATAGCGAGATGCAGACAGGCAAAGATGTCTTTAAAACTTCTGCAGCTGTGTTCGACCTGCTGTGGAAATTCCCAAAATAACGTTATGCTTAGGTTTACATTATCCAACCGGGGGCTCACCTGAAAATGTCGTCTCAATCCTCCAAAACTTCACAGATGATGGGTGTTTACGTTGCTAGCTTGCTAGGACATCCATGGCCGGAAACCGTGGGTAAATAACTCCAAAATCCCGATTCAGCTGAAAAGTTCCTGGTCCTCCTGTCTCTCGGTAAGTGAGTTTCATTTTCTAGCTAGTTTACTCTGCAATGATGATAATTTTATTCCGGTGACAGCAGAATCTCAAAGCTAGCTAGCTGCTAGCTAGCAGACGCGAACGCGCGACTACACAAATTTGCGCGTACTCACGTCTTCCCATTCACTTTGTATGGATTTGTGCCGCCCGTTCGCATCTAGTGTGAACACACCTTAAAGGTGTGAACACACCAAACGCAAACGCAAAAGGTCACATTAATGGTGGAAAAAGTTTTGAAATGATTTATCTTGGTCGCATTTTTTTTTGCATCACAAAAACCTGGTGCTTGAACAGGGGTGTGTAGACTTTTTATATCAACTGTGTGTGTGTGTGTGTGTGTGTATATATATTTACACACACACACACAGTTATTAACACATCTGTATATAATTTACAACTTAATGCAAATAAAGAAGCAGGCAACTCGACTCTTGAAATTCACCACATTGTTACCACAAAGCATTGCAAAGCTTTCTGCACAGCTGGAGAAATGTGCAGTGGAGAAATGCATGCCTAAGTGGATACTTACCATTAAAGATGAATTAGGAAAGTTCTGGCTGAAATGTGACTCACCTTCAATGTCTTTATCACTTAAATCAGAGTCTTCTGGTTCACTCTCCTCATCCTCTTTATTGTCATCATCTCTGGGGACCATCATCTCTTCCTCTTCATCACTATCAAGCTCTATTTTGTCTTCTGTCTCATCTTTCTCAGCCTCTAACGTGTTAAACATATCACCATCTCCTTCTGTAGGACTAACCAAGTCCTCATCTTTGTGCTTCTCCCTCTTTTCTTCCTCCATCTTTCTCTGCACATCTTGGAGTTCCACCTTCAGATCACTGTCTTCTTCCTTTCCTTCTCTGCATGTTGCCATGAAGATCTTAATCTCTTCATCTTCAGCCAGTAAACATGTGTGAAATGCCTTTTTAAAGTTATCAGTGAAGGTCAAGTCAGTCTCAAACTGAACCTTATTGGCCCAGATCAGAGTTGTTCCTGGTTTACAGAAATGCTTCATGGTAACCTGGAGTTCATCCAGGAAGTCATGATGGTACACCACATCAGCTGCCAGCACATAGTCATACCGGTACACAGATGATGGGTAGGTACGCTCTAGATTCTGTCCCCAGGACAGAGCTGCCACCTGAGGGGTGTGTGTGCAGCGGCCCCAGGTGTTCCTGGACAAGTTGAATCTCAGGTTGTTCAGAACCTCCGGGAGATCTGTGGCTGTGACCCAGGCACCTGAAGACAAAGAAAGAAAAGTTAAGACCTTTCCATTTTGTGTGTTTAGAAAAGGTTTTGTCTCTTTGTACCTACCAAGGAGCGCTGCAACAATTGACACAAGGCCAGTTCCAGCTCCGATCTCCAGGACAGCTTTTTCCTCCAGACTCAGCTGTTCTCGATGGGTGTCAAGATAGTGACAGAGAGCCAAAGCCTAGGGAAAAATCAAGGTTATTGTTGTAGTTAATAGATAACACTGTGGTATTTTGTCTTACGTTTATGGTGAAGATTATGTTTTTGAACTATCTTTCCCTCCCTCTTTTAATTATTATTTTCAAATCAAACAACAGACATGCACAAACAAGATAAGAACAAACACTGCGTATTAAAGAGAAAGAAAAACCAACCCACCAGCCTCATAACCAGACTGTTACAAATTCTCTGATGAACTGCACTCAGTACGACATTACTCAGCCTACAGCACAAAGTCCAGTCTAGTAGGATCCAAGTTGTCTTATCTCAATAAATTCCTCAATAGCCATATTTACATGCACACAAATAAACCAATTTGAACTGGATTTCTAGAGTTATCTGATTATTCAAGTAATCATGTAAATACAATAATCAGTTTAAAGCCCTTATCAGGTTATGAGAAATCACATGAACTCAGGTAGTTTCCTGTCCAATAATCAGTTTATTCAGCGCATGTGAACACATCAGATCTGATTACTACCAGTGAGCCTGTTTACATTACCATATAAATCCGATAACTAGGATCTGGGTCAGGATGCGGACTCTGGATCACTTTTTGACTTTCTATAGGGCCTCGGAAGAGCGGTTAAAGAATGATAAAAGTGATCCAGAATCCACAACCTGATCCAGATCACCTCCAAAATCTAATGGGTTCATCCGTAGCCCAAGGGCAACCACTGTAGAAAATTTCTTCAATTCTGTCCAGTAGTGTTTGCATAACCCTGCACACTAACTAACTAACTAACTAATAAAGAATGTGATGTGTTTGAAAACTCCAGGAAAAAGGAAGACAATAAGAACCAGATTGTTGTGTAAGATGTCATAAATTAACAACCAAATTTAAGTCAGGATGCTTACAGTCAAACTGAAATTATTTCCATATGCATTATTTTAAATCTAATTGTAGGGATCAGTTCATGAACCTTATTGCCCTTCTGTGTCTGCCTTTTTATGGAAAGCTTGCAGCTGTGTAGCGACAACTGCATGACTGCAACTTAGACAACAGTCATTTTATTAGCTCATTCTGGAGAAGCCGATAGGAGCTAATGCAATGACGTGGCGTCTGTCTGTCTGTCTGTCCATCCGTCTGTCCATCCGTGTTTCAATCACTACTCCTCCTAGACATTTTCCCCGATGGTCACCAGACTCACTCGCAATGGTACTCAGGTCAGTCTGCATCCAAGTTGTGCTAAGGTCAAGGTCAAAAGTCAGGAGATATTGACAATTATGTGATTTCAGAAAAATCAATGTCCTCCTAGGCAATTGCCTTACTTCTCACCAAATTCATGCCAAATGATCATCAGGTGGGTCTGCATCAAGGTTGTGCTCAAGGTCATGAGATCTCAGTGCTTATATAATTTGAAGAAAATTGCTATTCCTCCTAGGCAATTGCCCTAATTCTCAACAAACTCACACACGATGATCCTCAGGTTTGTCTGCATCCAGGTTGGACTCAAGGTCAAGATCAAACGTCAGGAGATTTGAGGGGTGATTTCATTAGGCTGGATTGAGCTAATTCATCTTTGATGGTCTGGTTGTATTTGCATTTCTGATGCATTGTGTCATTTGAACCATCTGTTTTGAGATGACCTTTTGTGCTTTGATCAGATGATGCAGACATCACCTGTGGTGTGTGCAGATTCTGTGGGTAATATCACAGAAAACATATAGTGTTCATATAAATGTACTCACTCCTGGCCAGATCATGCCTGCATATGAGTCAAGAGCCTCTTCTATGATGATCTCTTGACCAACGTAGTTGTAGACCGCTTTACCTGGTCTAGAAAAGAAACATGGAGCCCAGTCTGGATTTTCCTGATTCTTGACAGCTGAATCATCTAGAAGACAGAAAGGTCAAACACAGATCTGCAAAGCCTGGATGTAAAAAAAAACAAAAAAACGTTTACACAAGGGAGGATCTTAGTTTTTTTGTCCTGTTCACCTTTATCTTTTTTATCTCCTTCTTCATCCTCCTCTTCTCCCTCCACTAGACTTTTCAAACAGTCGGTTTCCTCCGCACAGCATGTGGGAATAGTATCCATACAGAATGTCCTGCAATGGTAAGAAAAGCTTAATCATCTAAAAGAGAAAGTGTATAAATTGTATTGAAGACTTTGTTAACTCTGCTCATTGAACACAAGAAAATTAACTTTTAATATATTTGAGCATCAAAAGAGAGCCAGAATATATAACATAAAATGACTCAATCAAATGTGATCTGGTTAAAAGCATTCCCCCAGGCCTTCTGCCTTTTCAAGACTTCTTACCTGCAGTTGCTTTACTTTCTAGTGAAAGGCCTCAGTCTGCAAAGTTTATCTACAGAAATATGCCTGAGGAGATATAGAGCATCCTGCAGAACACACCCATCATCATCATCATCATCATCATCACAAGGGCATGGGGTATTTTTAGAGCGAGTACCCCTGAGAAATAAACACAAGCAAGGACTAGGAGCAGCGCTCACGTAGTAACGCTCCCACTCATATGCAACAAAGATGATTCGAATGACCACCCAGAGTAAGAGACAGAGATAGAATTTCAGAAATGTGGATCTTTACTTCAAGAGTTTCTTCCTCTGGCACTTTGCTGAAGCATCCACGGTCTGTAACCTCTCAGATACCATGAAATGATATCAGAGTTATCAAATAACTTGCAATGATTTCACCATGAGCCAAGATATTACATGTTATGCTGGTAAGTTTAACTTGATGGTCTGCAAATAGTTTTGGGCACAGATGGAGGATGGATAACCAGGCCAATGCATGATATGTGTTTGACTTGAAGACATCTTGGCTGTGACTCCTTGGATGTCAGTGCTATTACACAATCATTTTAGCAGGTTTTGTTAAAGATGAAAAGGTTGCAACTCCTGCTATGGACTTCCACAAGAAGGGGCTGTTGACTAAATAGATTCACTTGTTGTAAAGGTATCAAATATGTCATCTCAACAATTTTCTAAATGTGCAGATACTAAATAGAAGGATTAAGGTTTAAGTGTTACCCTCATTTTAACTGTATTTGGTGTCACTTTTCCTGCACTAAAACCAAGTAGAGATTTTCTCAAAAGTCTTCTTGAAAAGGACGCAGGCTGTGTGGATCACTTTCATGTTGTGCTCAATTTTCCAGTAATGGCACTGAATTACTTCAGCAGGGTTGGTAGGTAACAGGATCAGGCAGACATACAAGCTTTCATATTGCCAAAGCCCTAAGAAAAAAAGGGGTCCCCAGTAGCATAAACCTCAGTTAGACCACCCTCATCTTCCTAGTTTCAGGTATTGTAAAACTAAATCCACCCACATCCTAAAACCTGAAATCTCCCGAGGACCTTCTGTGACACATAAATGGAGATCATGCAATGGTCAGGTTAGGTCATCTGTGTTCACTGGGATGAAGCTGCCTTATTTGGATAAAAGATGAGTTTTTAAGCTTGTTGACAGGTCAGCACACCACAGACAATTTTCAGCTGTTCAGGATTTGTCTTGACAATGATTATGACATTCCCTTCAGGCTTAGGTAACATCCCTGTTCCCCTTTTAATCCAGTGCCTCATTGCAGCCCTCACCAAAGAATACACATGGAACAGGCTGGCAAAAAAAAAAGGCAATAGCACAGAAAATTTAAAGGACTTGAAATCATAAGATGTCATATTTAAAATGTTACATGAATAGCAACTGACTCTAACTCCAAGATAATAAAACTAACTGGTGAGTTTCCAGAATATGAAGAGTTTTGGCGTGACACTGGTGTTCATGTTACTGCAGCAGCACACACTGCCTAACATAGAAGTAATCTTTTGTTTGACCCCCCTCAGAGTGTTTTACTGGTGAAATAATCACCTCAGCAAACCTGGAGTTGTAGCTTTGATTTTTAAAAGTTCTTACTGGTGTTCGGTAAAGGCACCTGTATTTAATATAACACTCAAAGTGCTTTCGTGCATATTCATGTAGCATTTTATATGCATTTTGAATGCTTACACTATCTTATACAAGAATACAGCTTGTACTTTAGTTAGGCATTGAACCACCAAATGTTGTAGTGTGAATCCACCTTAACAGGTAAGATAACTGGTGTAATAAGTGGTCACTAATTGCTTGCAGTATTTCAGTATTTCTGAGTTGTTGTTGTTTTGTAATATTCTGAATAGTTGTCATTTTGGTATGTTTGACATGTACTTGAAACCTTAAATAAACCTGCAGTTGCAGAAAGCAAGCAATAAGGTATGAAAAACTTGAAAAATAACAATGTCAGGGTACATTACATTGGAAAAAAAAATGCTTTTAATTGCAAATAAACAGAAAATTTTGGAAATGAATCATGATTAAGAATTTTAATCAGTTGCCCAGCACTTTTTCCAAATCCCTTTTGTATCACCTTCAAAATAAAATGAAAAATAAACTCTCAGAGGCTGGATAGACAATGGAATTGTCATGGGCAGTGAAAGCGCGCCCCTCCCCTCCTGCCGCACGTTCACAAACTCATCACTGCACCTGAGGCAGAGGACACATCTGCGCCCGCTCATCAGCCAGCATACTTAAGGATGCCTCCTCCGCACAGTCAACGCTGGCTCGGCTGGGTATACTGCCCTAATTCAGGCAAGCAGGTCGTTTGTACCGAGCTTAGACACATCGTCTACACTGTACTCTTTTCTCTCCTTACAGGTTGCTGCCATCGTGCGGGTGTGTCTCGGGACTGCATGCGCTCTCTTGCCACCTCACCATTACCTCAGCAACGAATCTTCACCTGGTCAGGCACTACTAGCTCATTTCCCCTACCCTACTGGTTCATCTATTCCCCGCTGGAGTCCTGCTGGTCCATCCTCGGAGTCCCGAGTAAGTGGCAATTTGGCTTGCCCATATTCCCTACTCTGTTCCTCCACTGACAGCTCTTGCTTTCTCTCCACAGGTGGATTGATTCTTCTGGTGAGTGGCTGTTTCATTAACTGTGTGCTGTTTTCTCACATTTAATAAACTGTTGAACGTTTCCTCCATGTGTGGTTCCGTCCTGTGCTAGCATCGTGCACGTGGGCTGTCAGCTTAACCATGACAGGAATACAACATTGCTGCTGATATTAAAAGCAAATTGTATCTAAATGGTGAGCATGGGTACTGCTTACCCCCTATTATCTCTGTTTCTATTCTCTACTAACCTCTAAAGAGAAGTATAAAGGATCAATAGAATAATCTTGTCCCTATACTGTGTTCAATGTTGAACATTTTGGTTATAAGGCACAAACAGCAGTATTGCACAAAAAGAACAAAATACTGACAGTCAAGCATGCAGGATCATGCTTTGGGGCTGTTGTTCTTCAGCTATACAGTTAGGCCCATAAGTGTTTGGACACTGACACAAATTTAGTTAATTTTGCTTTTTACCAAAACATATTCAAGATACAGTTATGTAATCAATATGGGCTTAAAGTGAAGATTCTCTGCTTTAATTTGAGGGTATTCACATCCAGTTTGGAGTTATGGTTTAGGAATTACAACCATTACAACTCTCCACATTTCAGGGGCTCAAAAGTAATTGGACAAATTAATCTTAACATAAATAAAATGTTCATTTTTAATACTTTGTTGAGAATCCCTTGCAGGCAACGACTGCCTTAAGTCTGGAACCCATGGACATCACCAAATGCTGGGTTTCTTCCTTAGTGATGCTTTGCCAGGCCTTTACTGCAGCTGTCTTCAGTTGTTGTTTGTTTATGGGTCTTTCTGCCTTAAGTTTTGTCTTAAGCACGTGAAATGCATGCTCGATCGAGTTGAGATCAGGTGTTTGACTTGACCATTGAAGAATATTCCACTTCTTTGCCTTAAGAAAGTCCCAGGTTGCTTTCGCAGTATGTTTTGGGTCATTGTCCATCTGCATTGTGAAGTGTCGTCCAATCAGCTTTGCTGCATTTGGCTGAATCTGAGCATCCCTATATGCTTAAGAATTCATCTGGCTGCTTCTGTCTTCTGTCACATCATCAATAAACACTAGTGACCCAGTGAAATTGGAAGATATGCATGCCTGTGCATCACGCTGCCTCCACCATGTTTTACAGAAGATGCTGAAGACATGGCGAGATGGAGAAGTGCTTTGGATCATGAGCTGTTCCAAGACTTCTCCATACTTTATTCTCTCCATCATTCTGGTACAGGTTGATCTTGGTTTCATCTGTCCAAAAATGCTGTTTCAGAACTTTGCTGGCTCTTTAGATGTTTTTTGCAAAGTCTAATCTGGCCTTTTTATTTTTGAGGTTGATTACTGGTTTGCACCTTGTGGTGAACCCTCTGTTTGCTCTCATGAATTTTTCTTTTTATGGTAGACTTAGATACTGATACACCTACTTCCTGGAGAGTGTTCTTCACTTGGGTGGATGTTATGAAGGCATTTTTCTTCACTATGGAATCCACCAGTTGTTTTCTGTGAACGTCCAGGCCTTTATGAGTTCCCGAGCTCCCCAGTGTGCTCTTTTTTTCTCAGAATGTACCAAACCGTTGATTTGGCCCCTCCTAACATTTCTGTTTTCTCTCTGATGGATTTCTTTTTTTTTTTTTTTTTCAGCCTAAGGATGCTCTGTTTCACTTCCACTGGGAGCTCCTTTGATCGTATGTTGTGGGTTCACAGCAACAGCTACCAAATGCAAATGCCACACCTGGAATCAACTCCAGATCTTTTACCTGCTTGACTGATGATGGATAAATGAAGGAATAGCCCATGCAGTCCGTGAAATAGCTTTTGAGTCAGTTGTTCAATTACTTCTGGATACAGTGGAACATGAATTTCAGATTATTAAGAAATGGTTTGACTTAAACAAACTGTCTCTTCATCTTGGTAAAACCAAATGTGTTATGAGTAATATTTGGAAATTCCACAGTAAATACCAATAGAAAACTCAAAATAAATGACGTTGAAATTGGCACAGTTCTGGAAACTAAATTTCTAGGAGTTATTGTTGAAGGTGTGGTGGCACGGGTGGGGGATTCTCCACCCAGAGACGGCAGCTGGGGAAAGAGGGAACTATGGGCTGAAGGAGGAAGTGTTACTGGGGGGTCTCAGACGGGACAGTAAGAACTTTTCGCCCCCCCCCGGGGAGAGAAGGAAGCACCAGAGCCGCTGGAGGAGGAAAGGGTGTGAGAAGCGGTACTGGCGTTATGTTATGCGTTATGTTTGCCCCTTTCAGGGCATAAATGAGGCACCAAACGCCAGCAGTGAGTTTGCTTATTTATTAATAAAAAGGAACAAAATAATGTGCCACGAGGGGCAAACACAAACAACTATACACACAACCTCGCAGGGTGATAAAGTGAGACATACAAAGGATAAATAAAGAATCAAAGCAGTCACTTACATATAAATAGCGAGGGCGAAACCTGATGCTGAAAAGAGACTGGAGTCAGGGTTGGGGACTCCAGCCTAGGTTGAGCGAGGTCACAGAGAGGAGTGAACTCGCCAGGGATCTTAAATAGTGAACAGAGAACACAAACTACAAACAGGTGTGGAGTTAACGTAATCAATAAATACACTCAGCTGTGACAGGCCATGCAGGCTTGACAGCAGGAAGTCCTGCCGCGGTGCTGTCAAAATAAAAGCACCAATAATCCCCATAATAACTAAGATAGAATATAAAGATAGAAAATGGGGAAAATAATAAGTGACTCGAGCACGGGACAGACCCACGCTCAGGATCACTACAGTGCCCCCCCTTTAAGGGATGGATTCCAGGCATCCCACTGTAACATCAAGGAAGGAAAAGGAACCCTCCCCCAACCAGAAAGACTACCAAAACCAGCCTCAGGAGGGCAGAGGGGGAATCCAGGCCTGGAGGGAGAGGCACAAAAAACAAAACTTGAAAACCCATAACCATAATCAACAAACAATTCAATTCAATTCAATTCAACTTTATTTATATAGCGCCATTTCACAACAACAGTCATCTCATAGCACTATCAACTGTAGGGGGGAACCCCCACAGTTGCAGAAAGACCCCAGCAATCAGGTGATCCCCTGTAAGCAAGCACTTGGCGACGGTGGAGAGGAAAAACTCCCTTTTAACAGGAAGAAACCTCCAGCAGAACCAGGCTCAGGGAGGGGCAGTCATCTGCTGCGACTGGCTGGGGGGTGAGGGGACAGAGAAGATGAAAAGAACAGACATGTAGAGAGCAAACAGCACGATGGGGACTCAATCTATGGGAGAGAACAAACAAATGTTAATGACCAGCAAAAAAAAATATTTCATAGAGAGTGAGGAAAGGAGTGAGGCCCAGTGCATTACTGGAGGTCCCCCGGCTGACTAAACCTATTAGCAGCATAACTAAGGGAGGGTTCAGAAACACATGATCCCTCCCTAATTGTAGGCTATATCAAAAAGGTAGGTTTTAACCCTAATCTTAAAAACAGAGATCGAGTCTGACTCCCGAATCCAGATTGGCAGCTGATTCCACAGGAGAGGAGCTTGATAACTGAAGGCTCTGCCTCCCATTGTACTTTTGGAGATTCTAGGTATTACAAGTAGTCCTGCATTTTGGGAGCGTAGTGCTCTGTTAGGATAATACGGTAGTATCAGATCTTTTAAATAAAAAGGAGCCTGATTGTTTAGAGCTTTGTAAGTAAGAAGAAGGATTTTAAACTTAATTCTAAACTCTATGGGAAGCCAATGAAGGGAGGCCAGAACCGGAGAGATATGATCTCTCTTTCTAGTACCTGTTAAAACTCTTGCTGCAGCATTTTGGATCAGCTGAAGACTTTTTAAAGATGTTTTAGGACAACCTGATAATAAAGAATTACAATAATCTAATCTCGAGCTAACAAAAGCGTGGATCAGTTTCTCAGCATCACTCTGAGACAAGATGCTCCTAATCTTGGCAATATTACGCAAATGATAGAAGGCAGTCTTAGAAACAAATTTAATATGTGAATTGAAGGACAAATCCTGATCAAAAATAACTCCAAGGTTCCTCACAGAGCTATTAAGAGAAAGAGTAACTGCATCCAAACTGAAAGTTTGATTTGAAAAGGAATTTCTAAGGTTTTTTGGACCAACAAGAATGACTTCAGTCTTATCTGAATTTAATAGCAGGAAATTACAAGTCATCCAAGCTTTGATTTCCTTAAGACAGGCTTCTAACTTGGCTAATTGATTACTATCATCTGGCTTCATTGACAGGTATAATTGTGTGTCATCTGCATAACAATGAAAATGTATACAGTGCTTTCTAATAATGTTGCCTAACGGAAGCATATATAAACTAAAAAGAGTAGGGCCTAGCACAGATCCCTGTGGAACTCCATGACTAAGCTTTGAGTTGAAAGAAAACTCATTATTTACATGAACAAACTGGAACCTATCAGATAAATAAGATCTAAACCACTGCAACGAAGTTCCATTAAGTCCAACATAGTGTTCTAATCTATCAAGTAGAATATTATGATCGATAGTATCAAAAGCTGCACTAAGGTCTAAAAGGACAAGTACAGAAACTAGTCCATTATCAGATGCAATGAGGAGGTCGTTAGTGACCTTCGCTAAGGCTGTTTCAGTACTATGATGGATTCTAAACTAGATTGAAACAGAATATAAAGAGAACTGGGTCATACATGATAAATCAAGAAACAGTTCAGGTGGCCTCCCGGCATCCTGGCTCCACCCGACCATCAAGTGGAAAAGGCCGGGCAGCCAACCAAGTCCCCAACTAGAAAAAAAGAGTTCAGGAGGCCGACCGAAATCCCAGGATCGCCGGACAGCCAGATGGAATGAGTCGGGTGGCCTGCCTGAGAACATGGACCACCCGACCCAGCGGCTCAGTCTTTCGGGTGGCTGGCCAGTGTTCTTAAGCCACCAGGACTGAAGGGGTGAACCAGGAGACGGCTTTCCCACCGGGAGGATTAATAGCAGGAAGCCAGACCGGAGGAGGGGGCCCCCCACGGCGTCTGATGGAGAAGAAAGGAAGGGGACCATGACGGCGTCAGGCTGGAGCTTAGCAGCACCCGTGGTGGACCCCGGCTGGGCCGTCGTAGGGCCCGCAGTGACTCCAGGCTGGAGGTCAGTAGCACCCGCGGTGGACTCTAGCTGGGCCAACGTAGCACCCATGGAGGCTCCAGGCTGGAGCTTAGCAGCACCCTCGGTGGACCCCGGCTGGGCCAACGCTGCACCCACGGTGGACCCAACCCGAGGAGGGACCCAAACGACGGCCTTGGGCAGGGGGGAAGCAGCGCCCTGGACGAGCTCCAGAGGCGAACCCGGACCTTTGGAGACATCAGATGGAGCTGGATCATCTCCGGTGACCCTGGAAGAAGGCTCAGATACAGCAGAGAGAAAACAGGGATCAGGGTCACCGGCAGCGGTGGAGCCCAGCGAGGCGAGCTCGGATGCAGCGGGTGGCTGCACCCAGCTCTCCTCCCCAAGACACAGGCAAGATTGCTCAAAAATAGAAAACAGAAAGACAACATTGAGCACTTGCCTGATCTCAAGCTCCATCGCCATCCAGGACTCTGACGATCCAGGCAGTGACGGTGATTCGAGCTCAGTCCTCAGGAGGCCCATCTGAGGTTCCCACTCGGCTGTGGTAGCCTTCGCAGCTGGCATGATGGTCTTAGCAGTCCTTGAACCCCCCAGTGATGTAACCCACATCGATGGCTTGCTCTGCGTGGTGGCAGGGGATCCATTACTTGCTGGGGCTGAACTCTGCTCCGGTCACACCCAGGGATGCTTCGTCGGCAGCTCCGGCTCAGAGGTGCAGACAGCCCTCCTCCTCCGCCCGTGTCGTGGCTGCGAGCCTGGAACCAGGCTCTCCAGGCCCGCAGGCTCCTCTTCCATCTGGCAGCTTGATCCTGGACTCGGCAGACACTTGGGGGATGTAGGAGGAGACACAGAGGTAGCAATTGATTCATTTGTGGCTGCAGCAGGTGGTGAGAGCTCAGTGGACTGTAAAACCTGAGCCTCACCCCAGGAATCAGACAAGGTAATTCACCAAATTGTGCTATAGAATGAAAAAACACTTGCCTATTTTCCTGGGGTACGGTGGTGACTGCTGCAGCAGGCTCATTTCTTCCCTCTCTCGTAGTAACAGTGATGATCGGCTCCTCGGGACGACAAGGAGGAGCCGCTCCATGAGGATCGATGATTAGGGCAGCCGTAGAAGAAACCATTGGGCTCGCAGCAGCTGGAGGAAGCGCCACGGGGGAGAGAGGAGCAGCTGAGGCAGTCTGGGGTAGAGAAGCTGGCGAAACAGCTGGCAAAAAAGACCCGGGGGCTGAAGCTGCTGTCCTAGCTCTCTGCAGTGGCGAAGAAAAAACAGCTGGCTGGGAGACGAAGAAATTTTTCTGGCAGTCTGTAGCTGGATCCAAACGAGAGTCTCGTGGCGTGTTGACCCGGTGATTCTCCTCCTTCCACTTCGAGACAGCTGTGTCATGGGGAGGAGAAGGGTTCTGTGCCGGGCGGCAGTGTCTTTGAGCTGGAGATGAACCGATCGTCAAATCAGGAAAATGTCACTTCTGCGCAGAGACAGTGACTAGCAGCTTGGCGAACTCAGGATAATTATTTACACCGGGATGTACCTCCACAATCCTAACAGCTTCCACCATGCTCTTTAGAACCTTACCTGGGCTGCAGGAAGAGAGTGCGTCAGCCACATGGCATCTGATGAATTCAGCTGCCCGCTGCTCATCTTCGCTGGGTACCCTGGCTGCCCTCATCCTACGACGCGCTGGGAGATGGCTTTTCGGCGATGGAGACACTGGAGCTGGAGCCGTATCAGGAACCTCATAACAAACCGAGAGACGGGAGTGCTTCTCCATCGGCCCCTATTTAGGCTTCCTGGTTGAGTTCTTTTCCAACTCACGGTTCTTACGCTGAAGCGCCCATAACTGATATATCCTCTCCCTTCCCTCCACATGCTCAGAAAGGCGAGGATGACGCTGCACAGCCGCCTCCATGAAGTCCAGGTACCACAAAGCGTCTTTAGGCATGGAATAACTGCGAGCTCTGGCGAGGAGGTCATCTATTTCCATAAGAGCCTGGCAAGGCTCAAAACCCAGGCTCACAGGATACCATTTGCCATATGCAGCCATATCCAAAAAATGCAGGCACCCGAAGAGAGAAAAAATAGAGCCAAAAAAACCACAAACTCACTGCCACTGGCATCATCAGGCTGCAACTTACTGTTATGTTTGCTCCTTTCAGGGCATAAATGAGGCACCAAACGCGAGTAGTGAGTTTGCTTATTTGTTAACAAAAAGGAACAAAATAATGTGCCACGAGAGGCAAACACAAACAACTATACACACAACCTCGCAGGGTGATAACGTGAGACATACAAAGGATAAATAAGTAATCAAAGCAGTCACATATAAATAGTGAAGGCAAAACCTGACACTGAAAAGAGACTGGAGTCAGGGTTGGGGACTCCAGCTTAGGTTGGGCGAGGTCGCAGCGATGAGTGAACTCACCAGCGATCTTAAATAGTGCACAGAGAACACAAACTACAAACAGGTGTGGAGTTAACCTAATCAATAAATACACTCAGCTGTGACAGGCCTCGAGCAAGCTTGACAGCAGGAAGTCCTGCCGCTGCGCTGTCAAAATAAAAGCACCAATAATCCCCATAATAGCTAAGACAGAATATAAAGATAGAAAATGGGGAAAATAATAAGTGACTCGAGCATGGGACAGACCCATGCTCGGGATCACTACATTATATTAATGTGCCACGCATGTCTTTGTTCCACACAATGTATTATGGTCGGGATTCCTGGATCTCAATGCATGGAATTAAAGGTTATAAAAAGGGGATGCACAGAGACCCAGGGAGTGATTTTTGCTACTTGATGTTGGAGGAGAAAATAAAGTTCATGTGTTGTCCAGCTTGTTGCCTCATCTGCTTTCTTCCTCCACATTGGTGACCCCAAGACTTGCCATGGAGAACGGGCTGAGCACCGGCCCAGAGACTACTTGGAGGGAGAGCACCAGCGCTGCATGCGCTGTCTCAGTCAAGCTCCCAGACTTCTGGCTTCACAACCCGACTGCATGGTTCCTGCATATAGAAGCCCAGTTTGACTCCAAGGATACTCCACAGGATAACAACGGACGACACAAAATACTACTATGTGGTCACTGAGGGGAAAGGAGGACGGATCTTTCCTGTTCGCCCACTTGTTTCTCAGGAACCTACCGGCTACAGCGAGGGCGATCCTGGCCAACTCGCCATGGCTGGTTGCCAAGGACTACCGCACCCTGGCGCAGGAAGCGGACCACATCATTTTGGCGACCAGAACTCTCAGCGTGCAGACAGTGGCACCAGCATCCATGAGGGACTTCAGCGAGATCGAGGAGCCATTGGTGGTAGCTCGGACGGACACCGAGAGGCGAAGGAACGGGGCGATCTGTTTCTGTCATCGCTGTTTCGCCTCGAATGCCCAACGCTACTTGTTGCCATGCCAATTCAAGAAGCCAGGAAGATGGCATGTTCAGCATTCAGTAGCAGCTGCAACTGCTGGCGACAGGAACAAACTGCTTTATGTCACAGACACATGTTTGGGGAGATGGTTTTTGGTGGACTCCGGCTTCCAGAAGAGTCTCATCCTGTTGGTCAACGCAGACAGGTTGGCAGGAAGCAGCAGTCCTGAGCTCACGGCCGCCAACGGATCCACTATCAGGATGTTTGGCAAATGGACGCTGACGATATGTTTGCACGGACGCAATTTCCAGTGGGACTTTGTGGTAGCTGCATGTTCTGCC
This sequence comes from Pholidichthys leucotaenia, assembly GCA_020510985.1. Taxonomy (NCBI): domain Eukaryota; kingdom Metazoa; phylum Chordata; class Actinopteri; order Cichliformes; family Pholidichthyidae; genus Pholidichthys; species Pholidichthys leucotaenia. The sequence goes on from CM035837.1 coordinate 287,470,820, forward strand.
CCCATTTTAGGCACAGATTTTTTATGTGCTTATGGGTTATTAGTCGATGTTGCCTACAGACTTTTGGGGGATGCTGTTTCTTTCATGTCCCTGCCTTGCACAGCATGGGGAGCTGAGTCAACAACATTGGCTAACGTTATAGCTTCAGGGGGTAAATACCAGCAATTACTTGCACAATTTCCAGCACTCACGGTCCTGACTTTTTCCGTTATGGTAACCAAACACGGGATCGAACATTTTATAACCACAAAAGGCCCGCCGGTGTTCGCGCGATCTTGGCGCCTGGACGCAGCTAAACTGGCCAGCGCGTGTGAGGAGTTTGCCAATTTGGAGCAGCTGGGTATCGTCAGGCGTTCCAACAACCTGTGGGCATCCCCGCTACATATGGTGCCGAAGGCCAACGGGTCGTGGCGACCGTGCGGCAATTTCTGGAGTTTGAACAACACCACGGAACACAAACGGTATCCCATTCCATGCATCCAGGATTTTTCCATGCACCTGGCCGGGGTCCATGTTTTTTCAAAAGTGGATCTGGTCCACTGTTATCACCAGGTCCCAGTGCGCGTGGAAGATGTTCCTAAAACAGCGATAATAACTCCTTTCGGCCTTTTTGAGTTTTTACACATGCTGTTCGGATTAAAGGGCACAGCGCAGACCTTCCAGAGAATGATGGATGCAGTGCTCTGTGACTTATCCTTCATTTTTTTCTATTTAGATGACATTGTGGTGGCTAGTGTGTCCGAGGAAGAGCACATCGCCCATCTCAAGACGGTTTTCCAGAGGTTGGAAGCACATGGGCTGATAGTGAACCCAGTGAAGTGCCAGTTCGGTGTGCCAGTGATTGATTTTTTAGGCCACCACATTTTGCCAGAGGGCACAATTCCACTACCAGATAAGGTGCGCGTTGTGTGGGACTTTCCACATCCGCAGACCGTGAGGGCCCTACAGGAGTTTTTGGGAATGGTCAATTTTTATAACCGTTTTCTCCCCCGGGTGGCCTAGCTGATACAGCCGTTGTATGCCGCACTGACGAAAAAGAAGCCTGCGGAAAACATTGACTGGACTCCCGAGCGAATCCAGGCTTTCACAGACACCAAAACAGCGCTTGCAGATGCCACTTTGTTAGCCCACCCTGACTCGTCGGTACAAACAGCGCTCACTATGGACATGTCTGACATTGCCATAGGGGCAGTAGTGGAGCAGTATGTCTCCTGTTCATGGCAGCCACTCGCATTTTTCAGTCAAACTTTGCGCGACAACGAACGCAAATATAGCATGTTTGACAGAGAATTGTTAGCTCTCCACCTGGTGACGCGCCATTTCCAGTTTTGGCTAGAGGGGCGCGAGTTCACCACATTTGGACCATAAGCCACTTACGTTTGTAATGTCCAAGGTCTTGGAACCGTGGTCGGCCCAGCAGCAACGGCACTTGGCCGCAATCTCGGAGTTTATGACCCACATTCAACACGATGCCGATAAGCTCAACGTCATGGCCGATTGTCTGTTGCGCGCATTAGTCTCCCCAGTCTACATGAGAATATATTTCCCTGCCATGGCTGCGGAGCAAGACGGGGATGTGGACATTTGCGCACTCCAGTCGGCACCTACTGGGTTATGGCTGGAGAGCAGGGTGGTGCAAGAAGGGTGCCCTCCCTTGCTCTGCAATGTCTCCACCGGCCGCCTGCACCTGGTGGTTTCAAGCTCTTGGCGCCGCCGCATTTTTGAGTCAGTCCACTCCCTTTCACATCGAGGCATGCGCGCTTCGGTGAAACTAATGGGGGCGAAATTCGTCTGGCCGCACTTGTGCAAGGACGTGAAAGAGTGGGCTGCAGCTTGCATCACGTGCCAGCGGGACAAAGTGCACAAGCATACCAGAGCCCCTCTTGAGCTGTTCCAAATCCCAGCCAGGAGGTTCAACCACGTCCACATGGATTTGGTGGGAACCCTCCTGCCATCACAAGGTTTCACGCACCTTTTGACAATCGTGGACTATACCACGCGCTGACCTGAAGTGGTCCCATTGGCTTCTACCACGTCTGCGGAACTGGCTTGTGCTTTTTTGTCGGCTTGGGTTGCACAGTTCGGATCACCGTAGGACATCACTTCCGACAGGGGTCCGCTATTCATTTCAGAACTCTAGTCCATGATGGCCCAGAGCCTGAGGGTCAAAATTCATCGCACTACCGCGTACAACCCCCAGGGTAACCGGTTATGCAAGCATTTTCATAGGTTGCTTAAGGCAGCGCTCAGAGCTTCGCTCATGGATACAAATTGGGTCTGCCCTGGGTCAGCCTGCCCTGGGTTCTTTTAAGGTTGCGCTCCACACCTAAGGAGGATTTGGCAGCCTCCCTGGCAGATCTCGTTTTTGCTCAGCCACTGCGGATCCCTGAGGAGTTTTTACCAGAAAACCCCATGCCCGGGGCCAATCCGCCCATTCAATTTTTACACAGTATGGAGGCTTTTAACATGCCAGGCCCAGCCCACCATTGTTTTACCTGCACTTTTGTCCCCAAGACTTTACAGAACGCCAGTTTTGTTTTTGGCAGGAACGATGTGCACTGGAACCCGCTGCGCCCACCTTACGACGGACCATTCAGAGTGTTGGAACCTGGGGCGAAACATTTTGTGTTAGACTTGGGGGGGCCTAGGGAGACTGTCTGCATCGACAGGCTGAAGCCTGCTTTTGTGTTGGCAGATGAGCTGTTGATAGCTCCGCAAGTTGGTGTTCCCTCGGTAGGGATGTGCGCTCGCGAAGCAAATGTGTCCCCCCCTTTCCCTCCACAGACTGACGTGCCCTCCTGTACACCTCGCCAGCAGGGTGTTTCAACTGGATTGGCGACCTCCCGCTACAGCTGCTATGGGCACTGGCTCAAGCCCAAAGGATGGGGGGGTTAGTGCCCCTTCTGGGTGTTGGGTGGGGGGCTGTGTGGTGGCATGGGTGGGGGATTCGCCACCCAGAGACGGCAGCTGGGGAAAGAGGGAACAATAGGCTGAAGGAGGAAATGTTACCGGGGGGGTCTCAGACGGGACAGTAAGGACTGTTCGGCCCCCGGGGAGAGAAGAATGCACTAGAGCTGCTGGAGGAGGAAAGGGTGTGAGAAGTGGTACTGGCGTTATGTTAAGTTAATGTGCCACGCATGTCTTTGTTCCACACAATGTATTATGGTCGGGATTCCTGGGTCTCAATGCATGGAATTAAAGGTTTGAAAAAGAGGATGCACAGAGACCCAGGGAGCAATTTTTAGTACTTGATGTTGGAGAAGAAATTAAAGTTCATGTGTCGTCCAGCTCGTTGCCTTGTCTGCTTTGTTCCTCCACAAAGGTAAACTAAATTGGAAATCACATATAAATTATGTTTAAAATTAAAATGGCCAAATCAACAGCTATATTAAATAAAGTAAAGGACTTATGTCACAAATCATTATGCATTTTATACAATTCACTTATTGTTCCATATATATGCTATTGTATGGAAGTTTGGGGAAATACTTATTAAACAAACATACATCCAATCTTTTTACAACAAAAAAAAAGCTATAGGGATCATAACCAATAAACCTTATCATGAACCAACAAATTCACTATTTATTGAATTAGGTACATTAAAAGGTCCTGATTTAGTCCATTACAGTACAATTCTAATAATGTATAAGGCAAACAATGGACAGTTACTACAGAATATTCAGAAGCTGTTTAAAATGAGGAAAAAATACATATAATTTACGAGGAAATCTTGTTCTTGTAAAACCTCATTTTAGAACTAATACAAAGCAACACTGTGTTTCTGTTAAGGGTGTTGAACTCTGGAACAATTACCCTGACAATATTAAAATGTGTAGAACAGATAAACTGTTTAAGAAAATGTACAAGAAAAAGTTTCTCAGCATCATGTACATGTTTAGAATATGACATTAGTTGTGTTTTTTTTGTTTGTTTGTTTATTGTCTCAGGATGAATTTGTGTTTTCTGGTGCTTTTTCCCTCTGTAGAGGTTGATGATATAGAAGTTTATGTAATGGAAAAAGGGGTAGGTTATATAACCTTTGCTTCCATCTACACCCTTTCGCTTTTTTTGTTGTTGTTTTTTATCTTCTCTTGTATTTTTATGTGTTGTAAAATTAACCAAATAAAGTTGAACTTACTAACTAACTAACTACTTCTGAGCCCCCGAAATGAGATTTCTTTTAATGGTTGACTGTAATTACTAAACTATAACTCCAGTTTGGATGTGAATACCCTCAAATTAAAGCTGAGAGTCTGCACTTTAAGCCCATATTGATTATATAACTGTATCTTGACTATGTTTTGGTAAACAGCTAAAATAAAACTTTTGTCAGTGTCTAAATACTTACGGACCTTACTGTAATGGCTTTAGTCAAAGTGGAGGGGTACATCTTCACGTGGCTCATTTGCAGTTATACCACTAGGTACAAATTCACAAAAGACTCCATTGGATGGGTGTGTGGGAAGTTTTGCAGTTTCCCAACCAATTTCACAATTGTTTTAATGGGTTGTAAAACTGGTTTAAGAGTAGCACCCATTAAAAATTTGTCTACTTTCTTCATGAACCTAGATGATTGATATTGACATACGTGACTGTGGCACTCATTTAACATTAATTGATATCCAGTCCAACATAATTATTTAAAGCTCTTATCAAAAAAAGGATTTTTTAGAGTTTACAGCATTTATTTGAAGTCGTACAACAGTAGAACTCTCATTTAAGAAAAAATGTTGAGAAGGCTACATGTCTACATGTCCATTTTCTGAGCTGAGTGTTTGCTGTTATTGACTCATTTGCAAAATTGGCCTGATTCAGCAATGCACACACACACACACACACACACACACACACACACACACACACACACACACACACACACACACGTACACAATAAACACCCTGATATCTGGAATCAAGCAGCATCCTCTCTGTGGTCTTTGGCCTTCTTGTCTGTCTTCCAGGCTCTGTACAATTTAATACTGAGACTGGGCAGGTCATAGAGCTCCTCCAGCTGGAATCGCTGCCGGAAGCGATCCACAAAGCTGTTCTCAGGGTCTAATCGGAAACGCATTGCCCAGAGGATCTGAGTGTTTTCTTGGCACAGGTATTCAAAGGTGTCCATCAGTTCCTTCAGGTAAGGGTGTGCGTACACCACATCAGCTGCCAGTATGTAGTCGAAACAGTGCGTGGCACGTGGGAAACGCTTATCCACATCCTGACCCCAGATAAGTTCAGTAACCTGGAATCAGAGATGAAACAGGGTTGATTTTCTATATCATGTAAATATATTAAAATGAGGTGTTTCTGAATACATCTCACTGTATTTACTCCATCCTCAACATGGTAGTATGAAATAAAAACCTACCAGAGGGATGTACTTGCACCGGCCCTTGGTGTTGCACATTACATTGTACTGGAGGTTCCCCAATACATCTGGTAGGTCGGTGGAAGTCACCTTAGCACCTGGAGAGAGATGGTGCAACTGAGTGTTAAGATAAATGAGAAAGAAAATAAACAGTCAGACCTAGTCAGCTGACAGATTTGTTTCAGAACCTAGTAGGGTGGACACAATGGTGACAAGCCCTGTTCCTGCACCAAGTTCAATCACATTTTTGTCCACCAAGTTGTATTTGTCTCGGTTGTTCTCTAAGAAATGGCACAGCACCATCGCCTGTTTGGGGACACAAGATCATGGTTCAGCAGGATGAAAATTTGGACTGAATGCTGCAGTTAACATGGGTTTCCGTTTTATTCTCACCGAGGGCCAGAGCACAGCTCCGTAGAGGTCTGTGGACTCTTTGATGCGGATCTCCAGGTCAGAGAAGAAGTATCCCTCCCAGGTCTCAGCGCCAATAACAGAAGGGTGGAAACGGTGAGCCATTATGGCTTTGGCTAGTTCTTCATCCCCACCAACCCCTGCTTGGGCAGCCACAAGAGAGACATCCATTGTATTAGAGCTATGTTGTAATCCAAGTTTACAAAGTAAAAGATATAATGCCTCAAATGACTCAAATCACTTTTATCGATACTGAGAGGCATTAAAAATGCTATGTTGTATCAGTTTCAGAAAGTGGTTTAACTTGTCATTGAAAAATACAGAAATGAAGATACACTTCATAATGTTTATAGGCTATTGGTTGCTAGTGCACAAATTCAGATCATCTGGATGTACAGATAAGCAACAAAACTTCATCCTTAAAAAATGTCTCTTGATTTTATTGTTCATTAATATTGTGTATGGCCTCCATTTGCTGCCAGCAAAGCCTTAATTCTGCATGGGACTGTTGCCACAGTTGTCAATTTGACCACTTGGTGTGGTCCCATTCAGAAAGCAGTGCTGCCTCAAGCTCAGCATGATTTGTGGTGCAGGATCCCAGCTGCATACATGGAATGGATGATGATGGGATGATTTTATATGCATTAACATTGACAAAAAATATTTAACAGTTTTAAAGCACATAATTACCTCCACCAAGGAGGTTATGTAATTGGGGTGGTTTGTCTGTCTGATTGTCCATCTGTTTGTTTGTCTGTCTGTTAGCAGGATAATGCAAAAATTACTGGATAGATTTTGATGAAGTTTTCACCTTGGACCAAGGACGAACCCATTAAATTTTGGTGATGATCTGAGAGTGCATACCTCCACCAAGGACCTTGTTTGTATTTATGCAGCAGGATTACACAAAAACTACTGCATGGAGTTTTTGTGTAATCCTGCTGCATAAATACAAACAAGGTCCTTGGTGGAGGTATGCACTCTCAGATCATCACCAAAAAATGACTGCATGGAGGCCCCACCCTGGAGCTAGGCCTGGGGGAGGGGCTCAATGGCTAGCGTCTGGTGGCCTGGTTTCCACTCATGGGACCTGGCCGGGCTCAGCCCGAAGGAGTTACATGGGTCCGCCCTCCAGTGGGCTCACCACCTGCAGGAGGGATCATGGGGGTCCAGTGCTATTAGATTAGATTAGATTCAACTTTATTGTCATTACACATGTATGAATACAAAGTAACGAAATACAGTTTAGCATCCAATCAGAAGTGCAAAGGACAGCAGTGCAGTATGGCAGCACGGTGGTGCAGTGGTTAGCACTGTTGTCTTACAGCTAGAAGGTTCCTGGTTCGAATCCCCAGACTGGCAGGGGTTGGAACCTTTCTATGTGGAGTTTGCATGTTCTCCCTGTGCTGTGTGGGTGTACTCCGGGGGCTCCGGTTTCCTCCCACAATCCAAAGACATGCATGTTAGGTTAATTGGCTGTTCTAAAATTGTCCCTAGATATCTGTTTCCTATAGGCCCTTAGAACAATGTAATTTCCCAGTTTGGGATCAATAAAGTACATCTATCTGAACAGAGGGTTTGTACTAGTGAAAGCGCTTTGAGTGGTCTTTGTGACTAGAAGAGCGCTATATAAGTGCAGGTTAGTTAGTATATACAATAATTGACAGTATGTACAATTTAAGCAGATATATACAGATAGGTCAGTGTAGAAGGTTGGAGTACAGTTATGTGCAATAATGTACAAATAAGTTAGGTGGGCAGTTATGTACAGGTGAGGGTGGTAAGAGGTGGGAATAAGTTAGCATAAATTACAGAAGAACAAAGTACAGGTGAAGTGAGGTAAGTAGCAGACAATCTATCTAACTATACAGAGTGGCAATATACAGGAGAACAGTATGTAGATAAATATGTATTGACAATATACAGCAGAGCAGTATGTAGATTCATATGTATTGACAATATACAGAACAGTATGTAATTAAATATGTGATGATAATATACAGAAAAGCAGTATGTATCAATATATAATGACAATATGCGAGTGTGATATATACAGTATGTATATACAGTTTGAGGAAGCGCTGTAAATAAACTATAAGAAGTTAAAAACTATAAGAAGAATATAACGGTGTATGTACAGTAATGTAGAAGAGCTGTGAACAGACTATAAAAAGACAACCACAATACATATACAGTAATATAAAGAGCTGTGAACAGGCTATAAGAAGAATATAACAATGTATATACAGTAATGTAAAAAGTGGATTAGGTGGCGGTCAAAGGCGGAGACCTTGGCGGACTGATCCCAAGCTTTCTAAACTGGCTTTTGGTATGTGGAATGTCACCTCTCTGGTGGGGAAGGAGCCTGAGCTGGTGTACAAGGTTGAGAGATACCGGCTAGATATAGTCGGCCTCACCTCAACACACAGCTCTGGTTCCGGAACCAGTCTCCTGGAGAGGGGCTGGAGCTTGGCCTTTTCTGGAGTTGCCCCGGGTGAGAGGCGACGAGCAGGGATGGGTATTCTTGTATCCCCCCACCTTGCTGTCTCTATATTGGAGTTTTCCCCGGTGGATGAAAGGGTTGCTTCCCTGCACCTTCGGGTTGGGAAACGGGTCCTGACCATCATTTGTGCCTGTGCACCAAATGATGTTTCAGAGTACCCACCCTTTTTGGAGTCTGTGACTGGGGTGCTGGAGGGTGCTCCTCTTGGAGACTCCATTGTCCTACTGGGGGACTTCAATGCGCACGTGGGCAACGACAGTGAAACCTGGAGGGGGGTGATTGGGAGGAATGGCCTGCCCGATCTGAACCCGAGTGGTGTTCAGTTATTGGACTTCTGTGCTAACCACAGTTTGTCCATAACGAACACCCTGTTCAAGCATAAAGGTGTCCATATGTGCACCTGGCACCAGGACACCCTAGGTCACAGGTCGATGATTGATTTTGTTATCGTGTCATCAGACCTGCGACCGTATGTCTTGGACACTCGGGTAAAGAGAGGTGCAGAGCTGTCAACTGATCACCACCTGGTGGTGAGTTGGATCCGATGGCAGGGGAGGAAGCCATTCAGACCTGGTAGACCCAAACGTATAGTGAGGGTGTGCTGGGAACATCTGGCTGAGGCCCCTGTCCTGGAGGTCTTCAACTCCCACCTCCGGAAGAACTTCAACCACATTCCAAGGGAGTCTGGAGACATGGAGTCTGAATGGGCCATGTTCTCCACCTCTGTTGTTGAAGCGGCGGCCCAGAGCTGCGGCCGCAAGGTGGTCGGTGCATCTTGTGGTGGCAACTCCTGAACCAAGTGGTGGACACCAGTGGTGAGGGGGGCCATTAAGCTGAAGAAGGAGTCCTATCAAGCTTGGTTGGCTTGTGGGACTCCCGAAGCAGCTGAGGTGTACCGGCAGGCCAAGCGGAGTGCAGCTCGGGTGGTTGCTGAAGCAAAAACCCGGATATGGGAGAAGTTCGGTGAGGCCATGGAACAAGACTTTTGGTCGGCCTCGAAGAGATTCTGGCAAACTGTCTGGCGGCTCAGGAGGGGAAAGCAGCTCCCTGTCCACACTGTGTATAGTGCAGATGGGGCGCTGTTGACTTCGACTGGAGATATCGTCGGGCGGTGGAAGGAATGCTTCGAGGATCTCCTCAATCCCACTGATACGCCTTCCACAGAGGAAGCAGGGTTTGTGGACGAGGGGGATGACTCGCCTATCACAGAGGCTAAGGTCGCCAAGGTGGTTAAAAATCTCCTTGGTGGCCGGGCCCCGGGGGTGGACGAGATTTGCCCTGAGTACCTCAAGGCCCTGGATGTTGTTGGGCTGTCATGGTTGACACGCCTCTGCAACATTGCGTAGAGGTCGGGGGCAGTGCCTTTGGCATGGCAAACCGGGGTGGTGGTTCCTCCCTTCAAAAAAGGGGACCGGAGGGTGTGCTCCAACTTTAGAGGGATCACACTCCTCAGCCTCCCTGGGAAGGTCTATGCCATGGTACTGGAGAGGAGAGTCCAGCCGTTGGTCGAACCTCGGATTCAGGAGAAGCAATGTGGTTTTTGTCCTGGCCGTGGCACATCGGACCAGCTCTTTACCCTCTCGAAAATCCTCGAGGGTTCGTGGGAGTTTACCCAACCAGTTTACATGTGTTTTGTGGACTTGGAGAAGGCATTTGACCGCGTCCCTTGTGGTTTTTTGTGGGGGGTGCTTCGGGAGTATGGGGTATCGGGCTTGTTGTTACGAGCTATTCGGTCTCTGTACGACCGTTGTGAGAGTTTGGTTCGTATTGCCAACACTCGGTCGGACTCATTCCCAGTGACAGTTGGACTCCGTCAGGGCTGCCCTTTGTCACCGATCCTGTTCATAATTTTTATGGACAGGATTTCTAGGCGCAGCCAGGGAATGGAGGGTGTCATGCTTGGTGACCACAGGATCTCATCTCTGTTGTTTGCAGATGATGTTGTCCTCTTGGGTTCATCCAGCAATGACCTACAGCTCTTGCTGGGACGGTTTGCCGCTGAGTGTGAAGCAGCTGGGATGAGAATCAGCACCCCCAAGTCCGAGTCCATGGTCCTCAGCCAGAAAAAGGTGGATTGTCCTCTCTGGGTTGGGGACAGGCTCCTGCCCCAAGTGGAGGAGTTTCAGTATCTTGGGGTCTTATTCACGAGTGAGGGGAGAATGGGGCGAGAGATTGGCAGACGGATTGGAGCAGCATCTGTAGTGATGCGGACGTTGTACCAGTCTGTTGTGGTGAAGAGGGAGCTTAGTTCTAAGGCAAAGCTGTCAATTTACCAGTTAATCTACGTTCCTACTCTCACCTATAGTCACGAGCTTTGGGTAATGACCGAAAGAACGAGATCGCGGATACAAGCAGCTGAAATGAGCTTTCTCCGTAGGATTGCTGGACTCACCCTCAGGGATAGGGTGAGGAGCTCAGTCATCTGGGAGAGGCTCAGAGTAGAACCGCTGCTCCTCCACATTGAAAGGAGTCAGTTGATGTGGTATGGGCATCTGATTAGGATGCCTCCTGTACGCCTCCCACTTGAGGTGTTTCGGGCACGTCCCACTGGGAGGAGACCCCGGGCAGACCCAGGACTCGGTGGAGAGTATGTCTCCCAGCTGGTCTGGGAAGCCTTGGTATCCTCTCTGAAGAGCCGGAGCAGGTGGCTGGGGAGAGGGAAGTCTGGGCTTCTCTGCTTGAACTGCTGCCTCCGCGACCCGGACCTCTGGAAAAGTGGTAGAAGATGGATGGATGGATGGATGGATGGATGGATGGATACTGCATGGATTTGGATGAAAGTTTCACCAGAGGTGGTCCTTGGGCTAGAGAGGAACCCATAACATTTTAGTGATGATCCCAGAAAGTATACCTTCACCAAGGCTCTTATCTTCTCACAGTGTGTTAGCAAGAATACTCCAAAAACTACTGGATGGATTTGGATGAAATTTTTACCAGAGGTGGTCCTTGGGCTAGAGAGGAACCTATAACATTACAGAAGTTTCTGATGTTTATTTTTCAGACCATGGACATGGTTTCTGTGTTTATTGATGTTTAATTTTGGTCTGCAGTGTATGATGTCTTTTATTATTAATAATAAATGTTATGATTTTCTCAAGTTCTTAGATTCTGTAGTAAATAAACATAGGAAGATATTTGCCAAACAAATACATAATTTCTGTGTATTATTATGCCTCGGTGAAATGGAGGCATATGGTAATCGGTTAGTGTCCATTTGTGGCTGTGTGTGTATCTGTCCATCTGTTTACCTCTCTGTTTCAGCTGGCCTGGTCAAAATTAAGTGGAACTAAAGGCTTGTATCATTGTATCGCTATATTTTCTCGAGTTTTAATTTGCCAGAATTCCAAGATATGGCTTTGTTTTTGAAATAAACACAAACTTCACTCACCTTTAATGTCAGTGAAACCGGGGGAAAGGGTATTGTAATAACTATGCCGGGCCACTAGAAGTGGCACTGCGACTTTTTTTACAGCACAACACAGCACTTTTTTTTTTCAGCATGTGGAGCTGAAGTGTTATAAAATAGCGATCAGCAACTACACCATTAATTCATCACACTGATTGTTTTCACACTGGTTTTGCTGTTTAGTTTTGCAGAGGAAGGACGAGGTAAAACTCTTGAAAAACTCGCTAAAAACTCCCAACAACTTAAAAACTGCTGGATGAATTTGGATGAAATTTTTATCAGAGGTGGTCCTTGGGCTAGAGAGGAACCCATAACGTTTTGGTGATGATCCGAGAACGCATACATCCACTAAGGCTCTTATCTTCTCACGGTGTGTTAGCAAGAATACTCCAAGACTACGGGATGGATTTGGATGAAATTTTTACCACAGGTGGTCCTTGGGCTAGAGAGGAACTCAACATTTTGGTGATGATCTGAGAATGCATACCTCTGCCAAGGCTCTAGCACCAAGGCATCAGCACCTTAGTGCTTTCATGGAGTGCAGTTTGGGTGAACAACAGCCTTAGCGGCGGTATGCACTCTCTGAGTGCCCTCTAGTTACTATAAAGATATACAGGATTCTGTTTTCTTTGTATGATGCATTTTCAATACCTCTCAGTATATATTAATAGATATACAGAGAAAGTGATGTCGCCAGATCAAGGCTGGGCTCCACTCTCAGCCTTGATCTTTGGTGCTCAGCCTGGCAAACTGGTGCCAGGGGCCTTATTTTCTTCAGCTCTAGTACAAAGCTGGTCTGGGTTTTGCAGCACCAATGATGTCAGGGGCCAGGAGTCGAGACACCTACTTTTTGTGACGATGTGAACACATCTGTATCAGTAAAACTGATGTCATCATGTTGCTATCACCTCAGCTCCACTGGTGGAAAAGGAAACTGGTATCATCAGGAGACGAGCTGAGCACCCCCCAGACACCATCTATGATACCAGTACTCTTTCCACATTTGTGGAAAAGAGGTAACTAGACAGACACTTAAAGACAGTTTAGAAATACTAGTCAGCTTTACATGCACTGAACTGTGGGAGGCAACCCAAGCACCCAGAGTAATCCAACAGAGGCACAGGAAGAATGGAGGAAAACCCTGGACAAACCAGAGATTCAAACCAGGGAGGCAACAGTGGAAACCACTGTACTGGAACTGAAGGATGGGCGAATCGTTGTATCCAACATTAGAATGACTCATATGTGATAGATAAATGGACAGTTTCATGGCAGACAGATGTTAGTGCTTATTTATTCACTGTATACAGTGCATCTGGAAAGTGTTCACAGCGCTTCACTTTTTCCACATTTTATGCTACAGCCTTATTCCAAAATGGAATAAATTCATTTTTTTCCTCAAAATTCTACACTCAATACCCTATAATGACAACATGAAAAAAGCTTTTTTGAGATTTTTGCAAATTTATTAAAAATAAAAAACTAGGAAATCACATGTACATAAGTATTCACAGCCTTTGCTCAATACTTTGTTGATGCACCTTTGACAGCAATTACAGCCTCAAGTCTTTTTGAATATGATGCCACAAGCTTGGCACACCTATCTTTGGGCAGGTTTGCCCATTCCTCTTTGCAGCACCTCTCAAGCTCCATCAGGTTGGATGGGAAGCGTCGGTGCACAGCCATTTTCAGATCTCTCCAGAGATGTTCAATTGGATTCAAGTCTGGACTCTACCTGGGTCACTCAAGGACATTCACGGAGTTGTCCTGAAGCCACTCCTCTGATATCTTGGCTGTGTACTTAGGGTTGTTGTCCTGCTGAAAGATGAACCGTCACCCCAGTCTGAGGTCAAGAGCACTCTGGAGCAGGTTTTCATCCAGGATGTCTCTGTACATTGCTGCATTCATCTTTCCCTCTATCCTGACTAGTCTCCCAGTTCCTAGCGCTGAAAAACATCCCCATAGCATGATGCTGCCGCCACCATGCTTCACTGTAGGGATGGTACTGACCTGGTGATAGAATAGAATAGGCTTTATTGTCATTGTACAGTTGTACAGCACAACAAAATTGTGGGTGCTCCACCAGGCTACTGCACAATAAAGTAAGTAAGAAGAATTTGAAATAAAACAGTTTACAGAACACACAATTAACCATACGACTGAGGTAAAGGTAAAAATAACAAATAGCCCATTGGTATATGCACAGGTGTGGTAGTGGCTTCGCGGGTGGAATTATGTACATAGGAGTGTGGAGTGCAGAACACATAATAGAGTAAAATGGCCCAAGGATTATGGAAAAAAAAATGTATAGTAGTGATTTCACGGATGGGTCAATATACATGAAAGTGAGGAGTGCAATGACAGGTGAGTTATTGTGATACTTAAAAGGTCCTCAGTTCTGTGCATGTGAGTGTTCAGAGGGAGGGGGGTGGGGCCTCTGGCTGTTAGCAGTTTGGATGGCCCAGGGGAAGAAACTGTCAGTCTGGAGGTGTGGGACCTGATCAATCTGAACCATCGTCCAGAGGGAAGCAGGTCAAACAGGTGGTGGGCAGGATGTGAGGGGGTCTCCTGTGATGGCCTTGATCCTTCTGAGACATGAGGCTCTGGAGATGTCTTCCAGGGAGGGCAGAGGGCTGCCAATAATTTTTTGGACAGTGTTGATGACCCTCTGCACAGCCTTCCTGTTCTTGGCCATGGAGGCGGCGCACCACACACCCAGACAGTAGGAGAGCACCCTCTCCACTGAGCAGCAATAGAAGGCCAGCAGCAGCTTCTAGTCCAGGTTGTGCTTCATCAGGACACTGAGGAAGTGCAGCTGCTGCTGGGCTTTCTTCACCAGGGCCTTGATGTTGGCAGTCCAAAAGAGGTTAGAGGAGATGTGGGTGCCCAGGAACCTGAAGGCGGGGACGTTTTCTACACGGTTGCCATTTATGAGGAGGGGGGAGGTGGTTCTGTCTGTTCTTTCTGAAGTCCAGAATGAGTTCTGGAGCTCTTCATGATGAGCAGTGGCTGGTTTCCTCCAAACATGACACCTTGCATTCACGCCAAAGAGCTCAATCTTTTTCTCATCAGCCCAGAGAATTTTGTTTCTCATGGTCTGAGAGTCCTTCATGTGTCTTTTGGCAAACTCCAGGTGGGCTGCCATGTGCCTTTTACTAAGGAGTGGTTTCCATCTGGCCACTCTACCATACAGGCCTGATTGGTGGATTGCTACAGAGATGATTGTCCTTCTGGAAGGTTCTCCTCTCTCCACAGAGGAATGCTGGAGCTCTGACAGAGTGACCATCGGGTTCTTGGTCACCTCCGTGACTAAGGCCCTTCTCCCCCAATTGTTCAGTTTAGACAGCCGGCCAGCTCTAGGAAGAGTCCTGGGGATTCTGAACTTCTTCCATTTACGGATGATGGAGGCCACTGTGCTCATTGGGACCTTCAGAGCAGCAGAAATTTTTCTGTACCCTTCCCCAGATTTGTGCCTCGAGACAATCCTGTCTCGGAGGTCTACAGACAGTTCCTTTGATTTCATGCTTGGTTTGTGCTCTGACATGCACCGTCAACTGTGGGACCTTATATAGACAGGTGTGTGCCTTTCCGAATCATGTCCAATCAAATGAATTTACCACAGGTGGACTCCAATTAAGCTGTAGAAACATCTCAAGGATGATCAGTGAAAACAAGATGCAGCTGAGTTCAATTTTGAGCTTCATGGCAAAAGCTGTGAATACTTATGTGCATGTGCTTTCTTTTTTTTTCCACAATATTTTTTATTGAACCTTTTTTTTTTTTTTACAAACATAACACAAACAATCAAACACTAACACTAAAGTAATTTTTAAAAAAAGTACTAAAAACACCAACAACCACTAACAAAGGCAGGTCTTCAACAATGCTCCTCTGTTTAGTCTAGGCAATCCATTACATAAATATACATATTATACATTCACCAGTTTGGAATTTACAAGGTCCACACACATCATTCACCTTCTTCTTCAAAAGTTATGTTTAAATTCTTTACATAATCAATGAAAGGTCTCCATATATTGTCAAACACAATTTCCTTTGATTTCAGTATGTATGTTATTCTTTCTAGTGGAAGGTTTGTTAACATCTGTCTTAACCACTGAGTCACATCTGGTCTATGAGTCTTTTTCCACAGTAGTGCAATACATTTTTTGGCGTTAAGCAAACTGAGGTCTATGAATGCTCTTTCACTCTTATTAAAGTTATGCTTTTCTGGATACAGACCCAACAAAAACAATTTAGGATTCAATATGATTTGTTTTGAAATTATTTTTTCAATTGTTACCCTCACCTCTTCCCAAAACATTCTAATTTTTCTACATTCCCATAAACAATGAAATGGGGTTCCTTTACTTTCCATACATTTTGTGCACGTATCTGGTATGTTTTTGTTATATCTATTTAACTCCACCAGTGTAACATACATCCGCATTAACCATTTAAAATGTATCAATTTAAGACGTACATTTATTGATTTGGTTTGAGCTTCTGTACAAGCCAATTCCCATTGTTCCTCTGAAATTTCAGTTTGCAGGTCTTCTTTCCAATAATTCAGTCTTTTCTGTGAATTTTCACTTGAAGATAATGTCAATGAGTTATAAAACTCTGAAAAAATACCCTTTCTCTTACTATCTTTCGTCAAAATTTTTCCAAGGATGAATAAGTAGGTCGGGTGAGAACATTATTTTGATTTGATCGAATAAAGTTCCTAAGCTGAAGATATTTAAAAAAAATGTGTTCTATTAAGATTAAATTTGATCCTCAGTTCTTCAAAAGACATTATGTTATCTGAACATAGAATACATTTAGAATAATAAACAAAGCAGCTTACAGGGAACCAACAAACCCACTTTTTCTTAAACAAAAAACTCTCAAGTTGAAAGATCTGGTTGACTTTAAAACTGCAATAATAATGTTCAAAGTGAAGAATTTATCACTGCCCGCAAATATCCAAAAGTTGTTCCAAACAAGGGAGAAACGATATCACTTCAGAGGAACATGTATATTTCAAAAGCCTACAGTGAGAACAACCACCAAGCAACACTGTATTTCAGTGCAAGGAGTCAGATTATGGAACGATTGTGGACCTGAATTAAAATCATGTACAACGCTTGGACAATTTAAACAAAAACTAAAGGAAGAAATACTCCAAACATATTTACAAGACGACATGTAAACTCGCATAAGGATTGACATATCCAGCCTGTGTTGTGTTGTAGCTTAGTTTTTTTTTTTGTTTTTTTTGTTTTTTTTCTCTGTGACATTTTGTCTTAGATTTGTTTTTGAATAGTAACCGCTTAACTTAGCCTAGCTTAGTTTTCTTTTTTCTCTCAGTCACATTTTGTCTTAGCTTTGTTTTAAATTGTAATCGCTCTTGTCTTGTTTTTCTCTTTTTTCTCTTTTGAATTCTTGGATGGAATATGGGTGGGCAATATAAGCTGCGGCTTCAGCCATCACCCATTTCGGATAACTTACATGGAATTGTATAGTAGGAGGAGTCTTTGTCTAATTTGACCTTGTTGTTATATTATACAGTTTCTTTTAACCTGTACTGTACTATCCGAAATAAATTCATTCATTCATTCATTCATTCAACATGACAAATATAAGTCTTGAATCTTTTGAATCCCTTTTAAATTCCATACTTTAAATACAGCATCCGCTCTCCCTGGTTTAAAATATTGATTACCCCATATTGGGCTAAATTGTGACAATAAGTGTGGTTCTTTTAAATATTTTTTGGTTTCACACCATATTTTGATCATATGCTTTACAAATGGATTTTTAACTTGTTTCTGTAATTTTTTTGCCGAGTCTGAGTATATGAATATGGGAAGAGGTAAAGGTAAATTGTATGATTCCATTTCAGTCCAGTGAGGGAGATCATTTGATGAAAAATAATATGTCATAGACCTCAGTTGTGCTGACCAGTAATACAACATAAAGTTTGGACATTTCAGACCTCCACGATCAAATGGTAAATATAGTAAGGACAGACGTAATCTAGCCTTCCTATTGTTCCATATAAATTCCACTAACTTTTTTTTAATTCTTGAGAATAGATCTGAAGGTGGTGGTAAAGGAATGTATTGAAATAAATAAAGTATTTTGGGTAAGATATTACTTTTAAGTATATTAATTCTCCCGATCATCGACATTGGTAGTGACATCCATCTCTGAAGTAACTCATTAATGTCTGTCATTAAGGCTTCATAGTTGGCACTGACGACTGATTCTAGCTTAGGCACAATTTGAATTCCTAAATATTTAAACTGATTTACAACATTGAATTGATTTACCTCAGGAGCTGGGTGATTTCTCTGGGTCTCATTTAGCATTAATACTGAAGATTTAGTTTTATTTATTTTATATCCTGATATTTCCCCAAAATTCTTTATTAAATTCAACAAGGTCGGAATTGATTTTTTAAGATTCGACATAAACAAAATTATGTCATCGGCATACAGGGAGCACTTCTGGAATCCACTTTTCCAAAAAGGAACATGTGTCCCGTCCCTCCGTTCCCTCCGGGAGGCCCACCAGCCTCAGATTGTTCCGTCTCAACCGGGATTCTAAGTCCAGGACACTGTCTTCCAGACGTTTATTTTTTAATTCCAATGTGCGCACCTTTAATTGTAGGCTGGTGACGTCATCCTCAGCGCTGGAAATTCGGAGCTCCACCTGCGATACTCGCTCCATACAGTCGCTTATTTCTTTTCTCATTCCTTCTATCGCTGCTATAATCCCATCAAATTTAGAGGAAAAGTCTGCTCTCATTGAGCTAATGGCAGCGAGCACTGCACCCGTGCCTTCCCCAGCAGTCACCGCTCCGCCGCTAGTTTCCTCCACCAGTCTCTGGAGATTTTTCTGCTTCGTCACGAGCGTGGAAGTCTGTTAGCTTGGACTGTTTCGACGATTCAGTTTTTCCTCCACCTAATTTCCCAGCCTTAGGCTTTACCATATCCACGCCCAAACGCTGGGATTGTAGAGGAGCCTGAAATAACGAGGCGATGTGATTCATAAACCAAAGTTTATTATCAGCTCCTCTAACAAGTCTCATCCTAGTGCAGCAGCAGAAGAAGGAAAAAGAGGCCGGAACACTTTCGGCTCTATGAACTTATACTTGCACATAACAAAAGACATGCATATCAAAAGCTGACATCCCTCATTATCTTAATCTCCCCCATTGTCTTCGTACTCCTCCTCATGGCCCTGGGGGGTGAGGGCAGCTCCTCCGGTCTCCACCGCAGTGTCTGGGAACGTCTTTGTTCTTCACTGGCGGTTGAGAGTCTTTGTCCTTTCTGAGGTGTGAAGTCGCCTTACATATGTAATCACCAAACATTCCCACATGCTTCAACATATGTAGGTTATGGAATATATGATTAATATAGCCCACAGCCCCCCCCAAACGACTAAGAAAAGGACAATAGAAAAATTCACAGTTTAAGATAATTACTATGACATACTAACTGCTACACCTCTTGCCACAGAAGAAACTTTCCAGCAGCCATGCTCCTAAGAGAGTTCAGTGGTAATCATAACAGCATAGTAAAATCACAAGTCAGTCCTGAACTGTTACAGCACAATTAGTGAACAACTGTTGAGTAGTTTGCATCAGTCCCTGTGCTGTCTGGGCTTTAATCTTCTCCCGAATCTGCTGTGGATCCGCTGGGGCGTCTTGCTGGGACCTTCCTGTAAGGAATCTGCAGCTTGGGGAGGAGAGTGATTATTTGTTCCCTGCAGGGGGGCTGAGTCTTTTCTCTTGGGGGGTCTACCCCGCCGAGGTGCTCTCGCCAACTGTGCAGGCTCGTCTCTCAACAAGAAGGCAGGTTTAAGTCTGTCAATGCTGACTGTTTCTTTTCTATCCCCACTCTGAATGGCCCATCGTATGGTGGGCGGAAAGTTGGTTTTAAAGCTTCATGCCTAACAAAAACGAATTCAGCGTTTTTTAGAGCTTGGGGGACAAAAACCCATGGAAAAGAGTGATGTGCCGGTCCGGGGAGAGAGTCCGGTCCGTTGCTGCCTAAAAACCTCGGGACTGGAAGATGCCCTGGCTCTGGGTTCTCTGGTAAAAATTCACCTGGGAGCCTGAGAGGTTGTGCAAAAACTAATTCTGCTGGAGAGGCGTCTAGATCCTCTTTGGGCGCAGCATGCAACCCCAATAAAACCCAGGGAAGTTTATTTACCCAATTTGTATCCGTTAGTGAGGCTCTGAGGGCAGCCTTTAAAGATCTGTGAAAACGCTCGCATAACCCATTAGCCTGAGGGTGATAACCTGTGGTGCGGTGAATTGTTGCCCCTAAGCTGCTGGACATGGCTGACCAAAGCTCCAAGACAAATTGAGGCCCCCTATCGGACGTGATGTCCAATGGGACGCTGAAACGTGCCACCCAGTTTGTCAAAAAAATGTGAGCGACTTCCTCCGCTGTGGTTGCCCCCAGAGGGACTGCCTCAGGCCAGCGCGTGGTGCGGTCTATCATTGTTAACAGATGTGTGAAACCTTGGGAGGAAGGTAGTGGTCCCATGAGGTCGACATGAACGTGGTCGAACCTTCTAGCAGGGATTGGAAAAGGCTCCAGAGGGGCTTTTGTGTGTTTGTGTATTTTGGCGCGCTGACAAGAAATGCAAGTTTTTGCCCATTCTTTTACGTTTTTGCACAGGCCAGGCCACACAAACTTTTCGGTGACCATTTTAACCAAGGCGCGCACACCTGGGTGCGCGAGGGAGTGAATTGAGTCGAAAATACGGCGGTGCCATGTAGCTGGGACTAACGGGCGAGGTCGGCCGGTTGAGATATCGCATATTAGGGGGGGGCACGCCGTCGCGTAAACCCCTTTCCTCCAGCCTTAACCCTGTTGGTCCAGACAAGAGTGCGCGCACGTCCGCGTCGCTGCTTTGTTCCTCTGCCATGGCTGCATAATCTATCCCTGCATGGATTGGGGCCGCGTATGTGTCCGCGTTGGTGAAGAGTTCCGCGGCTGAGGTAGTATAATCTGTCTCCTCGCGCTCTGACGATGTCACAGCGCGAGAGAGGCAGTCTGCTACCACGTTAAGTTTGCCTGCCACATGTCGAATGTCTGTGGTGAACTCTGAAATCGCAGCCAGCTGTCTTTGTTGCCTGCCTGACCACGGTTCGGAAATTTTAGCCATAGCAAAGGTGAGCGGTTTGTGGTCTGCAAAAGCCGTGAAACTCCGCCCTTCTAACCAGAACTGGAAGTGGCAGATGGATAAATGAAGCGCTAGCAGCTCCCTGTCAAAAGTGCTGTATTTACGCTCGGTTTGGTTTAGCGATTTGCTGAAGAATGCCAAAGGTTGCCAGATTCCGCTGACATGTTGTTCTACAACTGCCCCTATAGCCAGGTCCGAAGCATCTGTGGTTAGCGCAATGCGGGCCGAGGGATCGGGGTGAACTAACAATGTGGCATTAGCTAGGGTGCTTTTTTTTTTTTCCACAATATCTTTATTGAACCTTTTTTTTTTTAACAAACATGATACAATCAAACACTAACACTAAAGTACTACAAAAAAAAAAAAAAAAAGATGCACTAAAAACACCAACAACCACCAGCAAAATCAAATCTTCAACAATGCTCCTCTGTTTAGTCTAGACAATCCAATACATAAGTATACATATTATGTTCACCAGTTTGGAATTTACAAGGTCCACACACATCATTCACCTTCTTCTTCAAAAGTTATGTTTAAATTTTTTACATAATCAATAAAAGGTCTCCATATATTCTCAAACACAATTTCCTTTGATTTCAGTATATATGTTATTCTTTCTAATGGAAGGTTTGTTATCATCTGTCTTAACCACTGAGTCACATCTGGTCTATGAGTCTTTTTCCATAATAGTGCAATACATTTTTTGGCATTAAGCAAACTGAGGTCTATGAATGTTCTTTCACTTTTATTAAAATTATGCTTTTCTGGGTACAGACCCAACAAAAACAATTTAGGATTCAATATGATTTGTTTTGAGATTGTTTTTTCAATTGTTACCCTCACCTCTTCCCAAAACATTCTTATTAATCTACATTCCCATACACAATGAAATAGAGTTCCTTTACTTTCCATGCATTTTGTGCATGTATCTGGTATATTTTTGCTATATTTATTTAACTCCTCCGGTGTAACATACATCCGCATTAACCATTTGAAATGTATCAATTTAAGGCATACATTTATTGATTTGGTTTAAGCTTCTGTACAAGCCAATTCCCATTGTTCCTCTGAAATTTCAGTTTGCAGATCTACTTTCCAGTAGTTTAATCTTTTCAGTGAATTTTCACTTGAAGATAGTGTCAATGAGTTATAAAACTCTGAAATAATACCCTTTCTTTTACTATCTTTCATCATCATTTTTTCCAAGGATGAATAAATAGGTCGAGTGAGAGCTTTATTTTGATTTGATCGAATAAAGTTTCTAAGTTGAAGATATTTAAAAAAATGTGTTCTATTGAGATTAAATTTGATCCTCAGCTCTTCAAAAGACATTATGTTATCTGCACATGGCAAATATAAATCCTGAATCTTTTGTATCCCTTTTAAATTCCATACTTTAAATACAGCGTCCGCTCTCCCTGGTTTAAAATATTGATTACCCCATATTGGACTAAATTGTGACAATAACTGTGGTTCTTTTAAATAGTTTTTAGCTTCACACCATATTTTGATCATATGCTTTACAAATGGATTTTTAACTTGTTTTTGTAATTTTTTTGCTGAATCTGAGTATATGAATATGGGAAAGAGGTAAAGGTAAATTGTATGATTCCATTTCAGTCCAGTGAGGGAGATCATTTGATGAAAAATAATATGTCATAGACCTCAGTTGTGCCGACCAATAATACAACATAAAATTTGGACATTTCAGACCTCCACGGTCAAATGGTAAATATAATAAAGACAGACGTAATCTAGCCCTCCTGTTGTTCCATATAAATTCCACTAACTTTTTTTTTATTCTTGAGAATAAATCTAAAGGTGGTGATAAGGGGATGTATTGAAATAAATAAAGTATTTTTGGTAAGATATTACTTTTAAGTATATTGATTCTCCCGATCATCGACATTGGTAGTGACATCCATCTCTGAGTTAACTCATTGATATCTGTCATTAAGGCTTCATAGTTGACACTGGCGACTGATTCTAGCTTAGGCACAATTTGGATTCCTAAATATTTAAACTGATTTACAACATTGAATTGATTTACCTCAGGGGCTGGATAATTTCTCTGGGTCTCATTTAGTATTAATATTGAAGATTTAGTTTTATTTATTTTATATCCTGATATTTCCCCAAAATTCTTTATTAAATTCAACAAGGTTGGAATTGATTTTTTTAGATTCGACATAAACAAAATTATGTCATCGGCGTACAGGGAGATTTTATGTCCTGTTGGTCCAACTTTAATTCCATATATTTGTGAATGTGAACGTATCGCTATCGCTAAAGGTTCAATTGCCATAGTAAACAGTAAAGGTGAAAGTGGACAGCCTTGTCGACATCCTCTATTGATTTTTATTGGTTTTGAAATATTGTTATTTGTTAGGATTTCTGCTGTAGCATTATTGTATATTATTTGAACCCATTTTATGAAATTATTTCCAAGTCCAAACCTTTGTAGGACTTCAAAAAGAAAGGGCCATTCAACTCTATCAAAGGCCTTTTCGGCGTCCAGTGATAGGAGAGCTGTATCCGGTGCTTCTTTATTAGAATAAATAATATTGAATAGTCTTCTTACATTATGGAAGCCTTGTCTTCCCTTTATAAAGCCATTCTGATCTCGATTAATAATATTTGGTAAAATTTCTTGTATTCGTCTTGCTAAAATTTTACAGATTATCTTAAGGTCGGCGTTTAATAGGCTTATTGGTCTCATATTTTCACATTTATTAGAGGGCTTACCTGGTTTTGGCAGCAGTATAATTAAGGCATTATTTATGTATGATGGTAAATTATTATTTTGAAATGCTTCTAAAACCATTTCCAAAAAAGGTTTTATTAATTTATTCTTAAATTTTTTATAAAGGTCAACTGGAAGACCATCTGGTCCTGCACTTTTTCCTGATTTCATATTATCAATGGCTAGCCCAACTTCTTCTTGACTAATTTTAGACTCCAATATCTCCCTGTTTTCATTTGGAATACACGGTATAGATAGTTCGTTCAAAAACCCATTTAGTTTTGTTAAATCAAATTCATTTTTAGTATCATATAATTTTTCATAGTAATCTCTAAAGGCTCTGTTAATTTCTAAAGGATCTATAACTACCTGTCCATTACTTATAATACTAGTAATTGGTGTTTTAATTTCTAATTGTTTAATCTGCCATGCCAATAATTTTCCTGATTTTTCACCTTGTTCATAAAAAGATTGTTTCAATCTTAGAAGACTCAAGGCAGCTCTATTCGCTGATTTTTTGTCGTATTCAGCTCTCAAAATCAGTAATTCATTCTCCAACCTTGGATCACTTCCTGCATACACTTTTTCCTGAAGACTTTTCATTTTATGTTCCAATTTAGCTCTCTCCTCTCGAGTCTTCTTAGATTTTGATCCTGTATAACTAATAATATGTCCCCTAATAAAAGCTTTGAAAGCCTCCCACTTTACACATGCTGATGTTTGTGTAGTATTGATGTCAAAGTACTCGTCTATCTGTTTTTCTATATACTTGACAAATTCCTCATCCTGAAGCCATTTATGCTGAAATTGCCATCTACCTGATTCCTTTGTCAATTTTTTATCTACATATATTAGACAACAGGGTGCATGATCAGAGATCACGATGTTATCATAAAAGCAGTTTTGAATCTTGGATCTTAATTCTGTGGAAATCAAAAAATAATTAATAAGTGAGAATGTCTTGTAGGTACTGGAATAACAAGAATAGGCTTTAACTTGTGGTTTCATTTCTCTCCATATATCTAACAATCTCAATTCTTTCATAAAATGATTAATAGTCATCCTACATCCATTGTGCGTACAGTCCTGTCCTGTTGATCTATCTATACCTGGATTCAATGTACAATTAAAATCCCCTGCTATTATATGTTGCCCTGTAACTGATGATAAAATAAGAAATAAATTAGCAAAGAACTTTTGATCATCTATATTGGGACCATATAAGTTCACAAGATTTATATTTTCTAATAGCAAAGAACCTTGAATGATTACATATCTTCCAAGTTTGTCTCCAATTACATTTTTCACTTGAAAAGGGACTGATTTATGTATGAGAGTCATAACTCCCCTGGCCCGGGATGAGAATGATGAGGTGAATACACTTCCTTGCCATCTACTCCTAATTCTTTTTATATCCTCCTCTATTAGATGAGTTTCTTGTAAAAACACAATTTTTGAACCCATGTCTTTTATTTTATTCATAACTTGTTTAAGTTTTTTTAAATTTTGTAGACCTCTGCAATTCCATGAAGTTAAATTAAGAGTAACACTTTGGTTTATGATCAATAGAGAGTTTGGGATTACCTTGCAGTGTAAACATGCTCATACAGAGAAGCAAAAACATGAGTGGTTGAACATTCATCCTACAAACTACACACAAACAAATTCCCCCTTCCCACACTTGTGGCGAACCCCCCAAAATCAAAAGAAAAATTCCGTCTCCCGATATAGCCATCGACCGTTCCACACCCACGGGGAACAGCCTAAGCCACTCCTTCTTCATCCTCCCAATCACCCTAACTCTACTGCTTTTAATGACGTAACATTAACTCTCCTCTGTAGTTTTCCAACTTAACTCCAAAATTTTTAACAACTTTGTACATCATAGTTTTTTTTTGTTTGTTTTGTTTTTGTTTTTTTTTAATATATAATACAATCTATATTTTGTAAACTTGCTATTTACTTCAAGTCAGTCAGCTGCCTGTGCAAATGCTTAATTATTCTACCTTATATTTTGTTCATGCTTAGCTCCCACCAGTCTCCTCTTCTTCTTTGATCTTCTTGATGAACTCCTGCGCCTCCTCTGGGGTCTTGAAGATGTGGGTTCTGCCCTCATACGTGGTCAGCAGTCTCGCAGGATAGATTACACCATGACGAATCCCAAGGTTGCGCAGCTCCTTACGTATGGGATCAAACTGCTTCCTCAATTTTTGGATTCCTGTGGCCAAATCTGGGTAGAACTGCACCTGTTGATCCTGGTGTTTAATCTCTCCTTTAGCTCGTGCAGCGTTGAAGATCTTCATCCTGTCTCTGTTGCTAAGAAACTTCATAATTAAGGTCCTCGGTGGTCCCTTATCTCTCCGTGGGCCAATACGATGTGCTTTTTCCAGAACCACTGCTGATTGCAACTCCTCGCTGCCCAGCACCTCCGGAATCCACTTTTCCAGAAAGGAATATACGTCCCGACCTTCTGATTCCTCTGGAAGACCCACCAGCCTCAAGTTATTCTGTCTCGACCGAGATTCCAAATCCAAAATATTATCTTCTAGACATTTATTTTTTTTTTCCAAAGTGCGCACCTTTAATTGAAGACGGGTGACGTCATCTTCAGCACTAGCGAGACGGAGCTCCATCTGCGCCGTTCGTTCTACACAGTCACCCAATTCCTTTCTTATTCCTTCCAACGCTGTCATAATCCCATCAAATCTAGAGGAAAAGTCCGCTCTCATTGAACTCATGGCAGCCATCAGCGCATCAGCGCCGCTCCCCGCAGATTTCGCACCGTTGCCAGCCTCCTCCGCCATATATGGAGTTTTGTTTGCTGCGTCACAGACCTGAAAGTCCGTTAATTTGGACTGTTTCGGCTGCTCGCTTTTTCCTTTACCTGGTTTTCCAGCCTTAGGCTTCGCCGACATATCCTCGCCCAAACGCTGGGATACGTTCTGTCCCAAATGAGAGAGTTATTTGCCGATTTTTTTCTCCAGGAGCAGAGCAGAGTGAGACATGTCCGTCTTACGTGGCAGCCATAACCGGAAGTCTAGCTAGGGTGCTTTTTACTTCCGCGAAGGCGTGTTCGCGCTCCGGGGTCCATTCGACCGCGTTGGAAGCTTTCTGTTTTCTGAGCGCGTCATATAGGGGCTGCATGAGCTGGGCTGCGTGTTGTAAAAATTAACCATTCCTAAAAATTCTTGCAGCGATTTGACCGTTTGTGGCCGTGGGAAACTTTTTATCGCGTGAACTTTGTCTGGAAGTGGGACTGCCCCCTTCGGAGAAACTCTGTGTCCTAAAAAATCAATTTGTGACACACCGAATTTGCATTTGGCTGGATTGATTATTAACCCGTGCTCTTCTAGCCTCTGAAAAACCATAGTGAGGTGCTGCTCGTGTTCTTCCTCAGACGGGCTGGCTACCAGCATATCGTCGAGGTAGACGAAAACAAAAGGGAGGTCGCGTAATACTGCGTCCATCATCCGCTGAAAGGTTTGAGCCGCGCCTTTGAGGCCGAAAGGCATCCGCAAAAATTCAAAAAGGCCGAAAGGGGTTATTACAGCTGTTTTAGGAATGTCCTCTGCTCGAACTGGGACTTGATGATAACCGCGGACCAGGTCTATTTTTGAAAAAATGCGCGCACCCGCCAGGTGCAGTGAAAAATCCTGAATGTGAGGAATTGGGTAGCGGTCATGCGCTGTTGCATTGTTTAATCTGCGGTAATCGCCGCACGGTCTCCAAGAACCGTCGGATTTCGGAACCATGTGAAGTGGTGAGGCCCAGGAGCTTTTCGAGCATCTAATAATGCCTAATTTTTCAAGGGTGGTAAACTCGTCCCGAGCTATGGCGAGCTTGGTCGCGTCTAAGCGCCGAGCTTTGGCAAATACAGGTGGGCCCGTTGTAGGAATAAAATGTTCAACCCCGTGTTTAGCCACTGTGGCTGAGAATTTGGGAATTGTGAATGCTGGAAATTGGGTGAGGAGTTGATCAAACTTACCTCCTACTGTGGTGACGCTAGCCTGCACAGGTGGTGGAGAAAGCCGGGCTGAGCAGGGAATAGAAGCAAAGGACAGTGCATTAACCAAGCGCCTGTTCGCTATATCCACTAATAACCCATGTGCACACAAAAAATCTGCGCCCAACAAGTTAAAACTCACCGCCGCTACAACAAATGTCCATCTGTAGTTGCGGCCGTGGATGCAGAGGTGCAGGCTCTTTTCACCAAAAGTGTCGATGATGGAGCCGTTGGCTGCCACCGCTCCATTGCCCCGGGGGCCCATGGCCCGGTCTGCTTGGGAGGGCATGACAAAACTTAGTTGAGCTCCCGTGTCGATAAGGAACCGCTTGCCGGTGTGTCCGTCCGTCACATATAAAAGCTTGCTTTTTTCGCCGAGAACCGCCGCTGTTAACGGCTCTCGGCTTCGGCGTTTTCCAGAAATTGTGAATTTGCAAGGGGGAACGCATTTGTAAGCCTTCTCGGCGAAGCGGTGGTGGTAATAACAAACGTCGCTCCGTCTGTTGCGTCCTGGGCGTGTCACTGTCACTGCGGGCTGGCTCTGCTCAGTGATTTGTGGCTCCTCGTGGCTCCGGACATCAGTGTTGAGGTCTGCGGATGCTGCTGTGGGTGTCTGCTCCTTACAGGCGTTGACGAGCCGTTGAGCTTCGTGAGCTAGCGTGCGGAAGTCTTGCTGGGTGCTGCATCGCATGTTGGCAAGCGTCCCTCTCATGTTTGGCGACAGCGTACTGAGGAATATGAAATGGAAGAGGAAGTTGTCATTGTCCTCTTCTTTAAGTTGCAGCAAGTCCTCCATGAGGGCCTTGGGTCTGCCTCCTCTGTGGCCGTAAACCGCCAGGATCCTCTCGGCTCTCTCCTCGGCTGAGGGGACGTAATTTGCCACGATGGTCGCTTTCAGTTCTTCATATTTGTCCTGGGCCGGCGGCCGCTGGATTATGCTCCGCGCACATCTCGAAGTGGCGGCGTTGAGTTTGGCGACGATGTGATAGAACTTTGTATCGTCAGCCGTGATGCCCGCAAGTGCAAACTGGGCTTCAGTTTGTTGAAACCACGAGGCGGGGTCCTCTTGCCAGAAGTCCGGCAGGTTGACGGTGACGGCGTTTGTGTAGACCGTCACTGATGTGTCCGCAGGGTGAGAGTGCCTTGCTTCGGCTCTCTCCGCGGCGCTGGTGCTCGGTTGAGCCCTCTCTATCACTTCTGCCGTGGGGGAACGTCGTCCATCTGTTCCCCTGTCTGCATGGGCGCCGGCGTCTGCCTGGGTCGCCACAGATGAGTTGATCGCGGGGGAACGCCTCTGGTCCATTCTCGCGTCAGGGTCACCAGTGTAGAGGAGCTTGAAATAACGAGGCGATGTGATTCATAAACCAAAGTTTATTATCAGCTCCTCTAACAAGTCTCATCCTAGTGCAGCAGCAGAAGAAGGAAAAAGAGGCCGGAACACTTTCGGCTCTATGAACTTATACTTGCACATAACAAAAGACATGCATATCAAAAGCTGACATCCCTCATTATCTTAATCTCCCCCATTGTCTTCGTACTCCTCCTCATGGCCCTGGGGGGTGAGGGCAGCTCCTCCGGTCTCCACCGCAGTGTCTGGGAACGTCTTTGTTCTTCACTGGCAGTTGAGAGTCTTTGTCCTTTCTGAGGTGTGAAGTCGCCTTACATATGTAATCACCAAACATTCCCACATGCTTCAACATATGTAGGTTATGGAATAT
Organism: Pholidichthys leucotaenia; assembly: GCA_020510985.1. NCBI lineage: Eukaryota > Metazoa > Chordata > Actinopteri > Cichliformes > Pholidichthyidae > Pholidichthys > Pholidichthys leucotaenia. The sequence goes on from CM035837.1 coordinate 287,500,158, forward strand.
ATGATTAATATAGACCACAGGATAAGTTTTGTTCCAACTGAGAGAGTTATGAATGAATTTTATTTTTATTTATTTTTTATTTTTTATTTGCCAACTTTTTATTTTTAGGAGCAGAGCAGAGTGAAACACGTCTTCCTACGTGGCTGCCATAACCGGAAGTCCGCATGTGCTTTCTTAGTTTTTTATTTTTAATAGGCTTGCAGAAATCTAAAAAAAAACTTTTTTCACATTGTCATTATGGGGTATTGTGTGTAGAATTTTGAGGAAAAAAATTAATTTTTTCCATTTTGGAATGAAGCTGTAACATAAAATGTGGAAAAAGTGCTGTGAATACTTTCTGGATGCACGCTCTGTGTGTGTGTGTGTGTGTGTGTGTGTGTGTGTGTGTTGTAATAATGTGTTTACTGAAGCTCATTAAATTTTCTTGTGACAAGTATTTTTTTTGTTATTTCAGCAACAAAGCAAAGTGGAAATCCAAATGAACCAAATCTCCAAATATATAATATCCTGAAGCTGTCTGCAGCTGAAAAAGCTCTTCTCTCTTTATTATATAATTTACTCTTGGATTTCTGACACTGCACTTGAACCCAACTCTCTCTAGTGAAAGCGCCATACCCTGTTGCTCCTCTTTTGCTACTTTATACACCTGATCTGATCTGAATGGACCTGAGATTGGCCAAAGGCTCAATCTAGATTTTCTTGAACCTGAAAAATAATCTTAGAGGAAGTTCTGGATCCTGGTTCCTTCTATAAATAATGTTCACAATTAAGGCTGTGTATGGATGCTGCATCTGGAAAGACGTTATTACAGCCAAAGACCGCCAGCCTGGGTCTCAACAGCTCCATAAGACTGCAGATCTGCTGCATATTGGGTAGGTTGCGGTTTTATTTTTATCCCTCATTGCACAAAGTCTAAAAGTGGTGCTGAAGTAATTTAAACAAATGTGCAACCATGTTGTTTTTCTTTAAGATCAAATTACAGATATGCACATTTAGGCTCATAATACCCCTCTGATTTCTTTCTAATATCAGCCATGTGTCGGTGTGTTTACTGAGAGGATTTGACCCACAATTTCTGTTATGCAGCACTGGTTTAGAGAAAAGGTCAGGGGAGCCCTTGGAGTGACAATGCAAAGGGTGAATGGGGCCAACTACGAACTCTGGACCTCCATTTATAGCTCAGGAGAGGCGGGCTGAAAACCAGTATTTCCTAATGGAATTCAGTTTTTTGTGCATACTTAGAATTACAGCTCTTACTGCATTACTACTACTATTTGATTAGCACTAACAAATAAATACTTCAAACTTCTTATTTTGCATGAAGCAGAAATCTCACCTTCTTGTTTATTCTTGGACTCCTCCGTGGATGTGGGCTGCTCAGTCTCCATGTGTATGCAGCCAGGCAGAAGGACCAAAACAGGAGATTTATGGCAGCCACTGCTGCTTCTTGACTTGTGGTGCAGGATAAGGTTCTTTGAATCTGGCTCCCTGTTTATGCTGACATCCTGCCTTCTATGGTTTAAGTTACACAGTAATAAGGCATCTCCCAATTTCTTGCTCCAACAGTCCCACACTGAGTCTCAACTCCAGCCCGCATTTCAAGCTCTTTCTGGGCATGCTTAGACCTCTGACTGACAACAACAGCTGCCCTACCATGCTGTCAAACTGGAGCTGGAACAGAAGCTGTAAAGTATCTTCTAAACTACTTTAAAAGAAAAAAAAATATTTTGCCAATGTGTTGAAAAATGGTGAAAAAAAACATACTGTGTATTTGTACATTTGTTTTTGAGGCAAGAACAGTAGAATTGGATGCAAAAGTTAACGGCCCCATATTCTGCAAAATGGTGTATATCATTAAAATATTAAAACATTCACCAATAAATGCACAGTCTTTATTTAGTTAGTCTCTTCTAGGGCCTGGTCACACTGTAGTCTGTTCTGTACTGACTGAGGTTTGACCCTCAAAGTCTCTGTTTGATGTGTGTGATCGCCCCCTACTGTTCTACAGAACAGAACATTTCCCCAGCTTTGGAATGGTTGGTAGAGGTAGTCTCGGGAACAGAACAAATGCGAATGTTCACTCACAGTGTCAGGATAATGTGAAGAAGCTGTGCTTAAAGTCTGGGAACCATGTTAAAAAAAAAACCAAAACAACATGAGTGCAAACCGGTGCAGAGGGGCCATTTCACCTGGCATGGAACAAATCACCTTTCACCAGTGTGAGTGGGTCCTTAAAGCCTTCTACTACATTCAAGGAATTTTCCCAGGTGGGATTTTCACAGTCAGTTGCTGGGGGGTGTTAAAATGTCTACCTAATGAAGTCAAATTTCTTACTGTCAGGCAGCCAGCACCATACCCAAGTTAAGGAAAGGTAAAAGATCCAAAATGACTGCAGCCAGCCAGCAGTGCGCTAGATTTCTCCAAAATCATTTTGACAGTAAACTGATCATTAACGAAGTGACTCTCACTTCCACTATAGCCTCAGTGAGCCGGCATCTCCTCCAACAATGCTATTTTCCTGTTCTGTCGGAACACTGAAAAGACTGCAGCTGGCATGTTTTACAGCCCGAGTCCCATTAGCCAATCATAGGGCATGACTTCAGCCACCAACTACCAAATAACTTTCTGACTGGCTACTGGGACTCAAGGCGTAAAGCAGGCCTAGCTGTAGTCTTTTCAGTGTTCATATCAAGAACAGGAGAGTTACACAGTTTTAAGGGTGCAAGCCATTCCACAGCTTTCGGAGACTGACTGGGAACTATTCAAACAGGCTATAACTTCTTTGCACTTTCTGGGTCATATGACATTACAAAGCAACAAGCCCCACTTTCAGTTCACTAAGTTAGCAAAAGGAATCCACTCTATGCCCACTCAAAAAAAATCTGATTAGGGACTCTACAATATTGACGGACAGACATGTACAGTGTATGTGATTGAGGACGCCAAAACATTAAATTAATCACTGGAAAATGTACAACATGAAACCTTTGAAAGCAAGGACAGTAAGCCATAAATAAATAAAAGGTAGGGGTTGTATTAAAGATTTTGGTCTTTCTTGGTTTCACTGATGACACACTAGTGCAACAAATGAATACATGACATGTTGTACATGGTGCTGCCAAGATTTAATGCAAAATTATGTCATCTCACACAAAAAACATTTACAATTATATCAACAGCTGGCAAAATTCATGTTCTGTATCACAGGCGAGCATCTGTTCATCAGTTAAAATACGTATCAAACAGACATTTACCACTGCATGATCAGTATACGTCTGAAGTGCTCATGTCTTCTTCCCTCTTCTCCTTCCTCTCCCTCTCGTGATTTTTCCTCTGCAGCCTCGTCGGCTGCCCTCAAACACAGATCGGGCCGTAACCATTTTGACTTTTTGACCATCGTCGCTGTCCTCTCCAGAGCTGTCGCTGCTGCTGGTGTTCCTCCTGACCCTCTGAGGAACACAGTTATTAGACTGAACAGCAGTCTTTGCTGAGATGGGCTCCTGGCTGCTGCTGCTGCTCACGTCCTCTAGAGATTTAAGAGGCAATTCAACATCTCCCTCTGACCCTAAAAATCCTCCTGCTGCAAACTTGCTTTCTCCTTCCTTTCCTTCTCCTTTCCTCCAAGTCCCTTTCTTTGATTTTGACGGAGAATTTATTTCCTCCTCACTATCCTCATCTTTCTCCTCGCCTCTCTCTTTTCTCTTCAAACAGGTGACCGCTCGGCGAAGTCGCTGGCTGCGGATCGCCTGTCTTTCCTGTTGCTCCATGCGGAAGAAGGAGTCAATCCGTAGCTGAGTCTGGTTCAAACACAGGGTTAAGTCTATGAGGTGGATTTTAATTGACTTCACACAGTTTTAAAAACAAAACACAAGCTATCCTAAACAAATAGTGTGGTGATTGTACTGTCTTAAAGAAATGACAAAGAATACATGCATATAAACTAAAAGCAAATGCTTAACCTGCCAAGTGCTATAAAGGATTGAAAAAACAAAATGCTAGCACAGAAGTCAGTAGAAATGTTTTAGAAAGTATGAATAATTGCCCAGATAATCAGCCTATGTTTAATGGAAACACAGAAAAGTCGAGCTGATCAACAATTTAAAACTCAGGTATTTCACTCATATCAATTTACCGGAAATATAAATGTAAAAACATTAAATATCAATATTAAACAAGTATAATTTGTTACCTGCTGTGCGTTGAGCTGCTTGATTACAGGCTGAAGTGTCTCCTCTGTCCTTTGACTGTTCCAGCCAAACCGACTTAAACAGAATGTAAAAAGACCAGTTCAGGAAAATATATGCTGTCACAAACACAGAGGAACCCACAGACACACAAGCAGAGAAAGGATATTCTTTGATCATGTCGATCTGTGGCCGTCCCCAGCTAAAGGAGCCGTCTGATTGGTCCACAGCCGGTTGCAGGTAAGCATGAGCCACAGCAGGGTTGGGGAAACCAGGCTGCAGTTTCAGCTCTCTCAGTTTCTTCTTAACTTTAGTGTCCCGAGGATCAGCTGCTAGACACTTTTTCTCCTGAGCCTCCAACCACCATTTACTGCAAGGTAAAAACAATGATGCGATAGACAAAAATAAAATGGAAAAAAGCCTTTCTCTTAACTTAGCCACATGAAAACAGCTAATCAACTCAATGACTTTTTTCCTCAGATTTGATAAACGGGATTTTTCCTTGGAATGCAATAATGCACCGCAGACAGTCCCTACAGCTGATCTCTGTTCAAGGCTTGTAGTCGACCCTCTGAAAATTCACTCTTTATTCTGTCACATCCTCTGGCTCTGATGGCATCACTGCCCTTCTACTAAAAACCTTTGCAGATGAGCTAACTCCAGCTTCGTGCCCTGTTTTTCAAAAGTCTATAGATTCACACACAGTCCCTGCACTATGGCGAAAAAAATCTACCATCATTCCCATTCCAAAGAAATCCCGTCCTACTGATGACAATGACTAGAGCCCAGTGGTGTTAACTTCCATTGTTATGAAATGTTTTGAAAAATAAATGGTGTCAAAATCGGAGATAAACCCTCAATCGAACCCACTCCAGTTTGCTTATAGGCAGGGGAGGAGTACAAATGATGCAGTAAATAGCATTGCTCAACTGGCATCCGGAAGATCCAAAGGCCTATGCTCGTATTTTATTTATTGATTTTAGCTTGGCTTTTCACACTTTGCAGCCTCATCTGCTTTTATGTAAAATGACCCAGATGACTGTTAATCGTTTTATTATTAAATAGATTTATTCTTTTTTAACGGAACCCAAAATGTTAAGATCAATAACACACTTTCTGATTCCAAACCCATCAGCACAGGTGCACCTCAGGGCTGTGTGACCTCTCCAGTCCTTGTTTTTACCCTGCACACTAATGACTGTATTAGTCATTATCCAGATAACCCACTCTTTAAATTTCCTGACGACACTGCCATCCTTAGCCTGCTACACCAGGACACTGACACCTCCTTGTACTTCACTTTGGTCAGTGCCTTTGCAAAGTGGTGTAATGAACACTTCTTGATCATCAACACACTAAAAACTAAGGAGATTACGCTGGACCCTCAGTCAGTGGGAGACAACACTCCACTGTCTATTAACAGTGTGGAAATCCAGCAGATCACCTCCTACAGGTATCTGGATGACCTCTTCACTTGGAATGACCACGTTCAACTTGTGTGCTCCCGTCTACACCAAAGGCCATATTTCTCCATCGGCTGAGAGCGTTTCGGGGTCAGTGATTAAATAATGTTTTCATTTTACCAGGCGGTGCTGGAGAGCATCACAAGGTATGGGATATGTGTGTGGTTTGGCAATATTTCTGTGCAGGCCAAATCTAAGCTGCAGCGTCCGGTCTGGGCTGCCATGAAGGTGATGAGGAGAATTGAAAAGCTCTCTCTTAAGGCCGTTTATGAGCAGTGTGTGTGCAGGCAGGCACAGAAAATTCAGCAGGATCCCTCACACATCCTTCACTCAAGAGTTTGAGCTTCTACCTTCTGGTAGAAGATGCAAAGTACCAAAATCATTTTAAGAACTCATTTGTACCTGCTTCTACCAGGCTCCTAAATTGCTGTTGGGATTGTACAGCAGCAAGGTGATCCTAAACTTGTATTTACGTGTTCTCTGTTTGACTTGTTTTTAATTTAAGCTCATGTTTTTAAATTTGTTTTTATGAATATGTGAAATAGGGGCAGTGTGCAATGTATGTTAGTTGTGATGTGATGTCTTCTGTTTTGATGTGAAGCAGCTTTTGTGTCAGCACCTTGAGTCCATAGCAAATTTCCCCAAGGGGACAATAAATTCTATTCTATTCTACATAAGAACAACATATTTTTAAATTGAGACTGTGGGTAGTGATCTCTGGACTTCACGTCTGGACAAATCAGTCGAAAGCCCAAATTAATCAAACTCGCCTGAACTGCATCAGTGGTTCCAGGCCTGCTCCAGGAAATTCATTGAGTATCTCCATGCCGGTCACATATCCGACTCCCGGCACACCCTCTGTGTAGTCACTTCCAAGCAGGTAAGCAAGATTTATGAGTTTAGTCCGATCTAGACCTGAGAGAGAGAAAAGAAGATCATTACTGTGGGTGAGGGAGCAAAGAAGTTGCACAGTAAGGCATTTTAGAAAGCCAACTAAAAAAAGGGAGAATTTCAAATATTATTTTTGAAGAAGCGGATTAACTGCAAATACAGACAAAGATGATGGCAGATACTGACCCAGCTGGTTTTGCAGGTTGCTGTACTGGTAGTGTTCCACGTATTTGTTCTGGCTGAAGAAGTTTTTGTAAACGTGTCGCCCTCCAAACAGCCACACGTCCGAGTCGTCTGTGATGGTCCCATGTGTTTGGTCCGCGCGGTCAAGTGCCGCACACTGAGCCTCGGCCTCCATTGGAGCCACCAGGAATGGAACACCAAAGATCCGCAGCAGCTCCTGGTTATAAACAGTCATTGTTCACAAATATCCTCAGTACTGGTGGTTTTATGTCAACTTGCATAAGATTTTTCCCTCTCTTGACAGCAAAATTATGTCCATATTTTAGATTCTGATCCTACAATTAGAAACTCAGAAATGGAGTAACTCAAATGTGACAACTTGGATGCATGTGTGTGAGTTTGGTGAACATCCGGGCAGTTGCCTTGAAATTCTTGTCACACAGATGGCCAGACAGATGATGAACAGTGTGCCATGACATGATCTTATTACGCTTAAGATAACAATGACTTATTGTCGAGGTTGGCTTGCCTTTTTTTTTTTAGCAGCATGCTGGTCAAACCTCAGATCCAGGAGGAGCAATATGGTCTTCGTCCTGGCCGCGACACATCGGACCAACTCTTTACCCTCTCGAGAATGCCCGAGGGTTTGTGGGAGTTTGCCCAACTAGTCCACGTGCATTTTGTGGACTTAGATAAAGCATTCGACTGCATCTCTCGTGGTCACTTGTGGGGGGTGCTGTGGGAGTATGGGGTACCGGGCTTGCTGTTATGAGCTATCCAGTCCCTATACGACCGTTGCAAGAGTTTGGTTCGTATTGCCAACACCCAGTCGGACTTGTTTCCAGTGAGAGTTGGACTCCGCCAGGGCTGCCCTTTGTCACTGATCCTGTTCATAATTTTTATGGACAGGATTTTTAGGCACAGCCAAGGAAAGGAGGGTGTCATCTTCCGTGATCACAGGATCTCATCTCTGCTGTTGGCAGATGATGTCGTTCTGTTGGCTTCATCGAGCAATGACCTACAGGTCTTACTGGGATGGTTTGTTGCCAAGTGTGAAGTGGCTGGGATGAGAATCAGCACCTCCAAGTCCGAGTCCATGGTCCTCAGCCGGAAAAGGGTGGATTGTCCTCTCCGGGTTGGGGACAAGCTACTGCCCCAGGTGGTGGGGTTTAAATATCTCGGGGTTTCATTCATGAGTGAGAGGAGAATGGAGCGAGAGATTGACAGATGGATTGGAGCAGCATCTGCAGTGATGCGGACGTTGTACCGGTCTGTTGTGGTGAAGAGGGAGCTGAGCTCTAAGGCAAAGCTGTCAATTTACCAGTCAGTTTACGTTCCTACCCTCACCTATGGTGATGCGCTTTAGGTAATGACCGAAAAAATGAGATTGTGGATACAAGTGGCTGAAATTATCTTTCTGCATAGGATTGCTGGACTCACCCTTAAGACACAGGGTGAGGAGCTCAGTCATCTGGGAGAGGCTCAGAGTAGAAACGCTGCTCCTCCACATTGAAAGGAGCCAGTTGAGGTGGTTTGGGCATCTGATCAGGATGCCTCCTGGACGCCTCCAACTTGAGGTGTTTCAGGCACGTCCCACTAGAAGGAGACCCCGGGGCAGACCCAGGACTCACTGGCGAGACTATGTCTCCTAACTGGTCTGGGAACACCTTGGTATCTTCTGTGAAAAGCTGGAGCAGGTGGCTGGGGAGAGGGAAGTCTGGGCTTCTCTGCTTGAACTGCTGCCTCCGTGACCCAAACCTCCGGAATAGCGGTAGGAGATGAATGGATGGATGGATGAATATCTCAGTGTTTACATCGTCTGCCAACGTCAAACAAACATAGCATTTAGAATCCGCACATTCAGTTTCACTTTCCATTTTGAAAAGTTTTTTGCCACTCCAAATGTACATCAAATGTAACTAAAATATTCTGAAAAACATGACGGAAACTGCTTATCATAACTCTGGTTTCAACGCAATTTAAAAACTGGGAGGGAGTTTCAAATCTGCACTTTCAACACAAGTTGAAATGGTGATGCTGCAAGGCTATGTCTTGCTTCTACCTCATCCTAAATCAGTCATGTGATTTGGACGTGCTGGCGGGAATTTTCACAACCATGGAAGACCAACTGTATCACCAGCTTTTGACATTCTACACTGCAACACAACAAAAGTACTCCTGTGGATCTACGATCTACCTTCCTTTGGGACCGGCAGGGGATAAAAAAAAAAAAAAAATTCTTGTGTATATCACTCAACACTGTTGACATCATTGGGGGGTATGAATTGGCCAATTCATACCCCCTTGGCCATAATATACCCAGGATATAATCTAGCCAAGGCCGCTTTAACCCCGGGTATAGTCTGGACTGGGGGTATACTGTGGCCTGTTACACCGGGGCAGACCCAGGACATGCTGGAGAGACTACGACTCCCGGCTGGCTTGGGAACGTCTTGGTATCCTCTCTGAAGAGCTGGAGCAGGTGGCCGGGAGAGGGAAGTTTGGGCTTCTCTGCTTGAGCTGCTGCCTCCATGACCCAGACCTCCGGAAAAGTGGTAGAAGATGGATGGATGGATGGACATTGTCAAAACAGCTGATCTGATTAATGAAAAAAAACATCACCTTGGAGGTTTTACACATTATGAAAGGAAGATCTGATAATCTGCTGCTTGAAAGAGCATGAGTAAGCCAACAAACATGCAGACTGACAGTAAACGGCGACTGCACATCATGCTCGTTGGCTGAAGCACCGCAGGGTAACGTAACCCTCAGGTCTCGGTCTTGCACCTGCTCTGGGTCATCAGATCAAGTAATAAAGTGCGCGTGTGTTTACGTGTTGATTTTTGTTTTGCCGTCTCTGACAGACGCTCACACGTCACCCATTCTGGAGCTATCAGAGCAGTTTATGTGTGCATGCCGTTACTTCACCTGACTCTCCAGGCACATCTGCCCCGTGACAGTGTTGGCCATTCTCTCCTGCTGCTGTTTCTGCTCCCTCAGGTTGCTCTGCTCCACCTGCAGAGAGCTCTCGAGAGCCTCCAACTCCTCCTGCAGCACAACATGCACAATTACAATTATTGCATCAGCAGTGATTTTATACCTGCTCAGTTCACAATGCACATGCCATTCCAAGATGTCTGTATTTCTGCTTTTCTGTGTTGCAGCTTCACTAAATGTTGACTGAACCCGGATCACTCTCTTCTTGTTCAGTGTAACTCTTCATTATTTTGGGTAGCAAATGACTTGCAAACCAACTAAACCAGAAAGCCAATATTTATCTGGGACATTCTGGTATCAGTGTGCAAGACTAAAACAGGAAATAAATGCAACTGCTTGTTGCTTTAAGCCTCAATTTTTTCATCATTGGGGCAGTATGCAAGACTTCATCTCTGCACTGAACCTCAAGTGTGACTGAGGTGTCGTTGCCTTCTGGAGCACATTTATTGCAGTTAGCAGACAAATAATAAGTAATACATGTAATATATAAAAATCCATGAACCAATGGGGCGACATCACAGTTATTACACTTTTAGTAACCTCAATCATTATATGGTCAACAATGCCATCCACAGGAGTAAAAAGATGCCTGTAGCTTTTTTAAAAATTAAGTAACATCACATCCCAAAGGATAACTTTGCTTTAATGAGACTTCAACTATTTAAGCTGGAAAATGGTGGTTTGTTGATTTTTTAATTAAAAGAAATCATGGCACAGTGTCTTGGCTACACTAGAACGGGATAAGGAAGAATAACTGTGGTGGGCCTTTTAAAAAGGAACACATCAAAGAAAAAAAATAGTGCTATGTGACCCTGATGTGATCGGTTATCTCGTTTTGGCTCCGTTCCGATTTTATTTCGACAAGGACAAAACCATATACAGTGGGCAAAAAAGTATTTAGTCAGCCACCAGTTGTGCAAGTTCTCCCACTTAAAAGATGAGAGAGGTCTCCAATTTTCATCATAGGTATACCTCAACTATGAGAGACAAAATGAGAAAAAAAAAAATCCAGAAAATCACATTGAAGGATTTTAATGAATTAATTGGTAAATTCCTCGGTAAAATAAGTATTTGGTCAATAACAAAAGTTCATCTCAATACTTTGTTATATACCCTTTGTTGGCAATGACAGAGGTCAAACGTTTTCTGTAAGTTTTCACAAGGTTTTCACACACTGTTGCTGGTATTTTGGCCCATTCCTCCATGCAGATCTCCTCTAGAGCAGTGATGTTTTGGGGCTGTCGCTGGGCAACACGGACTTTCAACTCCCTCCAAAGATTTTCTGTGGGGTTGAGATCTGGAGACTGGCTAGGCCACTCCAGGACCTTGAAATGCTTCTTACGAAGCCACTCCTTCGTTGCCCGGGCGGTATGTTTGGGATCATTGTCATGCTGAAAGACCCAGCCACGTTTCATCTTCAATGCCCTTGCTGGTGGAAGGAGGTTTTCGCTCAAAATCTCACGATACATGGCCCCATTCATTCTTTCCTTTACACGGATCAGTCGTCCTGGTCCCTTTGCAGAAAAACAGCCCCAAAGTATGATGTTTCCACTCCCATGCTTCATAGTACGTATGGTGTTCTTTCTCCTCCAAACACGACAAGTTGAGTTTTTACCAAAAAGTTCTATTTTGGTTTCATCTGACCATAGACGTTCTCCCAATCCTCTTCTGGATCATCCAAATGCTCTCTACCAAACTTCAGACGGGCCTGGACATGTACTGGCTTAAGCAGGGGGACACGTCTGGCACTGCAGGATTTGAGTAGTGTGTTTCTGATGTAGCCTTTGTTACTTTGGTCCCAGCTCTCTACAGGTCATTCACTAGGTGCCCCTGTGTGGTTCTGGGATTTTTGCTCACCGTTCTTGTGATAATTTTGACCCCACGGGGTGAGATCTTGCATGGAGCCCCAGATGGAGGGAGATTATCAGTGGTCTTGTATGTCTTCCATTTTCTAATAATTGCTCCCACAGTTGATTTCTTCACACCAAGCCGCTTACCTATTGCAGATTCAGTCTTCCCAGCCTGGTGCAGGTCTACAGTTTTGTTTCTGGTGTCCTTTGACAGCTCTTTGGTCTTAGCCATAGTGGAGTTTGGAGTCTGACTGTTTGAGATTGTGGACAGGTGTCTTTTATACTGATAAAGAGTTCAAACAGGTGCCATTAATACAGGTAACGAGTGGAGGACAGAGGAGCCTCTTAAAGAAGAAGTTACAGGTCTGTGAGAGCCAGAAATCTTGCTTGTTTGTAAGTGACCAAATACTTATTTTACTGAGGAATTTACCAATTAATTCATTAAAAATCCTTCAATGTGATTTTCTGGATTTTTTTTTTCTCATTTTGTCTCTCATAGTTGAGGTATACCTATGATGAAAACTGGAGACCTCTCTCATCTTTTAAGTGGGAGAACTTGCACAACTGGTGGCTGACTAAATACTTTTTTGCCCCACTGTACTGGCTATTTGCTGTCGTTCCGTTTTCATTTCAGAAATGAAATACTGAAAGAACGAAGAGTACACAGATTCTTAAGGGTAGCTTCTTCAAATTTTAAGATTTAAAAGTCCTAATAATTCCACTCCACTATGACTAATATGAGAAAGAAATAGGTCACATTTGGAAATTCAAGTTAAAAAAAAAAGTTTATAGTTGCAGATCAATTTCTTGTCAAATAAAACTAACCATATCAAAGTGTTCCCACTCATTTACAGCAGAAGTTGCATTTGTCTCTGTCTCCTCTGTCTCTGTCTCTTCATTCACATCCTCCTCCGATTTCAGATCAGCCTCTGGATGTATGGGAGCCTCCGATAAACTTTCTTCCGAGTTTTCTTCCTTCTTCGTCTCATCTTGAAAACCTTCATTAGGAAGTCCCTTCTCTCCGGTTATTACAGCTGACTCGCCTGCACTCTCCACTTCAGACTCGTCTTCTGACACCTCAATGAAACTCTCTGACTCACTGCCGTCACTGCTCTCAGTCTTCATGTCAGCTCTGTCAGTCTCCTCTGTAGCTTCACCAAACTTGCTCCCCTGCTCTAAGAGTACAGGAGGAATTTCACTCTCAGCACTTATAGGTCTTTCATGCAGCGGAGGAGACAGAGCGGTGGATATGACGTGTTGACTGGAGGCAGCAGCATCACTCTGTAGCTTCTGCTCTGATTCTCTCCTGTCAAACTGCTCTTGTTTCTCCAGTTTTCCCCAACTTCCTGTCCTTATGCCTTCAATCAACCGTCCATCTTCTGCGTCACCGTCTGACTCCTCGGTTGTTTTTGAAGCCTGCAGACGTGCTGCAAATTGAAGGGCTTTATTTCTCTGTCCAATCACTTCTTCCATTTCATCTTCAGAACCACTATCAAGCAGCCTGTCCCTGATGTGTGCACTCTGGCCTGCTGGGCTCCTCTTAAACGCTGAATTATTTTTGGGTGATGTTTCCATCTCTTCCTCTGAGCTGCTGATGACCACTTGTGGCATAGGATGAGGAAACTTTGTCGACACTTTGTTGAGCGAGATGTATCCATCTGCTCCATCTTCCTCCTCAGTCAGGACCTGTTGTATTGCTAGAAGCGTACGTGGAGACATGCTGCCATCTTTCTTAACCTGGTGCCACTTCTCCTCACCTGAGCTGTCATTAATTGCAGCCTGGATCGCCTTCAGTGTCCGTGGGGAAGGTGGACATGCTTCTGCGTGAAATGACTTTGACACGGATGGCTGAGATGCTTCAAACGAGGTAGCATGGTCTTCCTCCTCTTCCTCTCCGATGGGACGCCAAAGGGGCTTGGGTCTGTCTGCTGCCTGTTTCCTACAGTCGGACAGGGAGCTCCCAGACCAGGGTCCAGCTGCTGGTCGGCTCTCAGGGACTGCCTCGCTCTGTTTGGATCCTAAGTAGGCAAAGAAGAGAGCTGCTTTAGCACTAAAACATGCAAATGAACCAAATAACGAAACATAAACATCAACTACTGCTTACAACATGCCATTAATTTTCTACACACACCAGTATTCTAAAAAAATGAAAATGTACTTATATTAGATTACCAATTGATATCAAAAAGCTGCCGTGAAATAACAAAGCAATAACGTGCACAGACTGTATAAGCATTGAGTAATCACAGCCGTTTCACCTTTAATGAGGATATAGTGGGAGTGGTCTTCTGAAACCAGCCGCTGTGACTCTACACTGTGACTCTGCTGATCTCCGTCCTGCCGGCAGAGCTCTGGGGCACAGCCTGCACTCTGCTGGCTCATCTCCTTCTCCACGCCTTCCAGTCGCTGGTTCAACTTGTTCCTCTGTAGCAGGCCAGCCAGCTGGTACTGTGAAAAGTCTCCTGAACACTGAGGAGGAGAGCAGAGGACTCGGGGTTGGGAGAGGACAGACAGCGAGATTGTGGATTTACCTAAAAGGGTATTTGTGCCTCTTTAACATTGTTGCTTGCTCTTTTATGTTCTTGGCAACTCAAAACCTTCACAAATTACCAACTTAACTGCCTTCTACTTTATTTTCAGTACAAGCAGAGATGTCATTGCTGTCACTTTATTTCTTCATAAGGGATTTGTTTTTCTCTAAATAAATCCACTTTGAGTAAAGGTTGGAATTTTCAAATTTTTACGATATTATTCTATTTCCCCAAAGCTGTGGATTTTTTTCTCTAATACAGGTACATTTAAAAAAATTAGAATATCATGAAAAAGTTCCATATTTTTTGTCACTCCTTTCAGAAAGTGAAACCCATACAGTTAGGCCCAGAAATATTTGGACAGTGACACAATCTTCATGATTTGGGCTCTGCATGCCACCACATTGGATTTGAAATGAAACAACTACAACAGAATTGAAGTGCAGACTTTAAGGTTTAATTCAAGGGGTTGAACAAAAATATATGATTAAACATGTAGGAATTGTAGCTATTTTTATACAAACGCTCCTCATTTCAGGGGCTCAAAAGTAATTGGACAAATAAACATAACCCTAAGTAAAATGTTGCTTTTCAATATTTTGTTGAGAATCCTTTGCAGGCAATGACTGCCTGAAGTCTGGAACCCATGGACATCACCAAACGCTGGGTTTCCTCCTTTGTGATGCTTTGCCAGGCCTTTACTGCAGCTGTCTTCAGTGCTTTGGATCATGAGCTGTTCCAATTCTTCTCCAAACTTTCTTCTTCCCATCATTCTAGTACAGGTTGATCCATCTGTACTGTGAAGTGCTGTCCAATCAACTTTGCTGCATTTGGCTGAATCTGAGCAGAAAGTATATCCCTATACACTTCGGAATTCATCCAGCTGCTTCTGTCTTTTGTCATATCATCAATAAACACAAGTGACCCAGTGCCATTGGAAGCCATGTATGCCCATGCCATCACACTGCCTCCACCATGTTTTACAGAAGATGTGGTGTGCTTTGGATCATGAGCTGTTCCAATTCTTCTCCAAACTTTCTTCTTCCCATCATTCTAGTACAGGTTGATCTTAGTCTCATCTGTCCAAAGAATGCTGTTCCAGAACTGGGCTGGCTTCTTCAGGTGTTTTTTGGCAAAGTCAATTCTGGCCTTTCTATTTTTGAGGCTGATTAATGGTTTGCACCTTGTGGTGAATCCTTTGTATTTACTCTCATGAAGTCTTCTCTTTATGATAGACTTAGATACTGATACACCTACTTCCTGGAGAGTGTTCTTCACTTGCGTGGATGTTGTAAAGGGGTTGTTCTTCACCATGGAAAGGATTTTGCGATCATCCACCACTGTTGTCTTCCGTGGACATCCAGGCCTTTTTGAGTTCCCAAGCTCACCAGTGCACTCTTTTTTTCTCAGAATGGACCAAACTGTTGATTTGGCCACTCCTAACATTTCTGCTATCTCTCTGATGGATTTCTTCTTTTTTTTTCAGCCTCAGGATGGTCTGTTTTACCTCCATTGAGAGCTCCTTTGACCGCATGTTGTGTGTTCACAGCAACAGCTTCCAAATGCAAACGCCACACCTGGAATCAACTCAAGACCTTTAAACTGCTTAATTGATGACAGGTTAACGAGGGAAGAGCCCATGCAGCCTTGTTTTTTTTTTTTTTTTTTTTTTTGCAGTCTTCTGAGTTAATTGTCCAATTACTTTTGGTCCCTTGAAAAGGAGGCGGCTACGTATTAAAGAGCTGTAATTCCTAAACCCTTGCTCCAATTTGGATGTGAATACTCTCAAATTACAGCTGAGAGTCTGCACTTTATTTATTTATTTTTATTTTATTTATTTGTTTATTTGTCAGGGACAGTGCAATAAACATAGACAAAAAAGAAAATCCGATGTGTTGCACAGAGAGTGTATAGCATTAAGCTAGTTTGCAACTCTTGTCCCTGGATGGGCTTTAGAGAAAAGAAACAGATAAAGAGAGAAAAAGATGAAGAAAAAACAAAATGAAAACAGTATAAACATTATCCACATACATCAATGCAAACAAAATTATAAATACACAATATAAAAACCTGATTCACATTTGCCTGTTACAGTAAAATGCCTGTTACACATTTGCCTTCCCTTCTTCACTCACACCCTGCAGACAATCATTTCATACATGGGTACATTCTTGTTTACTTTTCAGCCAGTTTTTAACCTTTGTAGTAAATGTTTTAAAATCCGTTATTATTTTGATTTCATTTGGCATTGTGTTCCAGATATGACTGCCCTTTATAGAGAAAGCTGTTTGTCCAAATGTGGTTCTGCGGTGGGATATTAATCTAATCTAATCTAAAACCAAATTGGTGTGGATGAAGAAGTTGACCGTCTTGTAGATAGTCTATCAGCTGTGTAGCTACAACTTTTTCAAGAACCTTAGACAGGAGTAGTAAAATAGAGATTGGGCGGTAATTACATATATCATCTTTACTACCCGATTTAAAAACTGGTATGACAGCTTTTTTCCAGCCAGATGGAAATGTACAGGACCTAATGGAGAGATTAATGAGATGAGTCAGTGGTTTGATTAATATTTTGCTGTGCGTTTTGAGAAAGGAAGTGCTCATATTGTAGATATCATTAGTTTTTGAGTTTGACAGTGTTTTAACAATGCCAGCAATTAAATCTTCATTTACCTCATTAATGTGAAAAGAAACTGTTGAGAGTATTGGTTTAGTATTGTTGAGCACATTTGGCAGCACAAAGTTTATTGTTAATTCTTCCACTGACTCCACAAAATATAAATTAAATTTTATTTGCCAATGTAGCATTATCACTGATGGTTTTGCCATTAATTCTAAGTTCCTTTACCCCCTTCTGATATTTTTTTTTTTGTTGGTTAAGTTATTTAAATGCCTCCATAGGGAACTGTTGTTACTCTTTGCATGATCTATCAATTTATTGTAATAAGATGCTTTTGATTTACGCAGCTCTTGTACCACTTTATTTCTTAAACTTTTGTAAACGAGGTGATCATTTTGTAGTTTAGAGGTTAATGATGTTTTCAATGCAGAGTCTCGCCTCTTCATAAGTTTTCTTATTTCATTATTTAACCATGGTAGGTTAATCTTCTGTTGTCTACTTTTAATTTGCTTTGTAAATTTATCTATAGACTTTGTGATTGTTGCAGTTATAAAATTACAACAATCATCTACTTCATATATTGACATGAGCTGCTCCCAATTTTGATTCTCTAAGTGATGTTCAAACTCCGCAGTTTTTGATTTGGGAATAATAAAATTTACTTTGTCAATATCAACTCCCGCAAAATACTGTAGTCGCTTTTTACCAAGTTTTCTGACAGCAAGAACCATGTTATGATCTGAGAGACCAGTTACAAGATTATAGGTTCTGGTTATTCGTTCTGGTTTATTAGCAAATGCCATGTCAATAAGTGTTCTAGATTGTTTGGTTATCCTGGTGGGTCCTTTGATCATTTGTTGGTAATTAAATTTAGTCATGAGGCTTTTCAGTTTCTGTTTGTTCTTTTTATCAGACCAGTTAATATTAAAGCCACCATAAAATATTGTTTCTCTGCACCTCTCAAGTTGTTTAACCAGATCACTTAATTCATTATAGAAAGAAGAATTGTATGACGGTGGGTTGTACACTACTGCAATGTTGAAATTCATTACCGGTGAGAGACATACATTAACAGCTAAACATTCAAGTGAAGTATTCAAATCAACCAGTTGACATTTAAATTTCTCCTTGAAGTAAATTAAAACACCTCCTCCCCTCCCTACCTGCATGTCTTTTCTATAACACTGATAACCCACAATGTCGATCATATTAGTGTCTATGTTCCTGTGTAGCCAGCTTTCTGAAAGACAAAAAGGAAGACAAAGATAGTCCAGATTTGAGTCCAACAACAACGCCGAAATCTCATCTCTTTTGGGGATTATGCTCCGTATGTTTAAATGTCCGCCGAGGATCCCCTTTGACCCCTTTAACCCCATATTGATTATATAATTGTATCCTGAATATGTTTTCGTAAACAGCTAAAATAACAAAACTTGTGTCACTGTCCAAATATTTTTGGGCCTAACTGTATATTATATAGAGTTATTACACAGAGAGTCACATGTTTATTTATTTTAATTTTGATGATTATGGCTTACAGCCCATGAAAACCCCAAATTCAGTTTCTCAAAAAATTAGAATATTACATAAAATTAATTTTAAAAGATAGTTTTTTAATAGAAATGTTGGACGACTGGAAGTATGTCCATGTACACACTCAATACTTGGTCAGGGCTCCTTTTGGATTAATTACTGTATCAATGTGGCATGGCATGGAGGTGATCAGCCTGTGGCACTGCTGAGGTGTTATGAAGATTCAGGTTGCTTTGATAGTGACCTTCAGCTCGTCTGCATTGTTGGGTCTGGTGTCTCATCTTCCTCTTGACAATCCTCCATAGATTCTCTATGGGGTTTAGGTCAGGAGAGTTTGCTGGCCAATCAAACACAGTGATACCATGGTCACTAAACCAGGTTTTGATACTTTTGGCAGTGTGTGTGTGTGTGTGTGGGGGGGGGGGGGTGCCAAGTCCTGCTGGAAAATGAAATCAGCTTCTCCATAAAGCTTGTCAGCAGAGGGAAGCATGAAGTGCTCTAAAATTTCCTGGTAGACAACTGCGCTGACTTTGGTCTTGATAAAACACAGTGGACAAACACCAGCAGATGACCTCTGTTCAGATAAAAGTAAATTTTGTATTTCATTTGGAAATCAAAGTCCCTGAGTCTGGAGAAAGAGTGGAGAGGCACAGAATCTAAGTTGCTTGAGGTTTAGTGTGAAGTTTCCACAGTCAGTGATGATTTGAGGAACTATGTCATCTGCTGGTGTTTGTCCGCTGTGTTTTATCAAGACCAAAGTCAGCGCAGTCGTCTACCAGGAAATTTTAGAGCACTTCATGCTTCCCTCTGCTGACAAGCTTTATGGAGAAGCTGATTTCATTTTCCAGCAGGACTTGGTACCCCCCCACACTGCCAAAAGTATCAAAACCTGGTTTAATGACCATGGCATTGCTGTGTTTGATTGGCCAGCAAACTCTCCTGACCTAAACCCCATAGAGAATCTATGGAGTATTGTCAAGAGGAAGATGAGAGACACCAGACCCAACAATGCAGACGAGCTGAAGGTCACTATCAAAGCAACCTGAACCTTCATAACACCTCAGCAGTGCCACAGGCTGATCACCTCCATGCCACGCCACATTGATACAGTAATTAATCCAAAAGGAGCCCCGACCAAGTATTGAGTGTGTACATGGACATACTTTTCAGTCGGTCCACATTTGTATTAAAAAATTATTTTTTTAAATTAATTTTATGTAATATTCTAATTTTTTGAGAAACTGAATTTGGGGTTTTCATGGGCTGTAAGCCATAATCATCAAAATTAAAATAAATAAACACTTGAAATATATCACTCTCTGTGTAATGAATCTATATATGGGTTTCACTTTCTGAAATAAGTGACCAAAAATATTGAACTTTTTCATGATATTCTAATTTTTTGAGATGTACAGTACCTGTACTTATCAGTTTTATTTACAAGGGGAGCAAATAACAGAGGCGGGTACTGCACTGGTGAACACATAGCCTGAGACCAAACTGTACCTCAGGAGGTTTGTGAAACATGGTCCGCCGTCTTTTAGAAAACTCCTTCATGTCTTTGAGTAGCTCGTGCTTCATTTCTGGAGGCAGGCTGGCAAACTCCTCTGAGTTGATGTCCACTGAGTTGGGATTGTCAAACATTTCTCCCTGTGATACAAAAAACAATCAGAAATAAAGATAAGATAAGCCTTTATTAGTGTCACAATGGTAAAATTCCAGGATTGCAGCAGCAAAGGGATAGCAGCACTCAGAGCAATAGTAAGTAAGATAATAAGATAAGAACTGGTTAGCCAAAGCAGGAAATAAACATACATATGTACACAGTTATATACACAGTGCAGGAGCATTGCAGCTAGATGTTATCAACAGCATTACAGTTAAAACACAGTTAACAGAGCAGTATAAAATAAATAAGGATAATTCTGAACTTTAAATTATGCAGTGTTAATAAAAATATGATGTGAGTAACTGGTATAGTATGTCCCTTTTAAACAGTGTATTAAATGCCCAAACAACACTGAGATACAACTATCAACAAACCAATAACCGAACCAAATAACAAACTCATATGTTGTTCAGACTTTTGTGTAGCTGTGATATTAATTTAATATGTAATTTGATATGACTGTGGTGGTGAAAACTACATAAATATACTGATGTCACGCCTATATAACAGTTGATCTCTCCATAACTGTTTTTACGTTGGGCTCTCTGTCATTTCCTCGAAGGAGCATCCGTTTGTTTTCAGCTGGGAGCTTTCTCAGCTGTCGGGGCTAAACCCCAGATTTTCAGGCTTTTTGTGAGAAAATCATTGTTCATGGTGTTAAAAACTCAGTGTACCTTATTTGTCAGTTTTATTTGTTTGTCTTGTGGGTGACTTGTTTTCAATTTGTCATATTTTCCTATGATGGCAATTATTTACCTGATACATGTGATAATTGTCAGCCATTTCTTCTCCCTCCTTCTCTTCCTCCTCCTCTGAGCTGTCACAAAATTAGAAAACTGCATTAAATCACAGAAAAGCAAAGTATTTACAAACTAATTCCTTATGCAGTTACAGTTAAAACCAGATATTTACATACACTGTAAAAAAAAAAAAAGACAACCTTTTTTTTCCCCACTGTCTGACATTAAATCAGACTAAACTTTTCCCATTGTAGGTCAGTTAGATTTATCAAAATTATTTCTATTTGATAAATATTTTTTATATTTGCTAAGTATTTTTAAGAGAATTTTGTATTAGCTCGAGTAGGTTTATTTTGTCTTCTTTTAGTGCAGACTGCACTAAAAGAAGACAAAAGTGCAGACCGCACTGTTCACTGCAGTCAACAGTCGAAACATGTAAAGAAGATAAAAACATCTCCTTTCTATCTTTGTCTTCAATAAGAAAACTAAAGGCTAAGATTTTTTTTATTACTTTCTTCAAATTCAAAAGTTTACATACATTTCCTTAGTATTTGGCTGCGTTGCCTTTAAAATTTGTGACTTGGGTCAAACATTTTGGACATCCTTCCACAAGCTTCTCACAATAATTTGCTGGAATTTTGGTCCATTCCTCCCGACAGAACTGGTGGAACCGAGTCACGTTTGTAGCCCGCCTTGCTCACACACGTCTTTTCAGCTTTGTCCACAAATTTTCTATGGGATTGAGATCAGGGCTTTGTGATGACCACTCCAAAACACTGACTTTGTTGTCCTGAAGCCATTTGGTAACTAATGTGGCAGTCTGCTTAGGGTCACTGTCCATTTGGAAGACCCATTTGTGCCCAAGCTTTAACTTCCTGGCTGATGTCTTGAGATGCTGCTTCAATTTGCAGTAACGGCGTCTTCCTCGCTGAGTGCCCTTTCAGCCCATGTCGATGCAGGACTCGTTTCACTGTGGATAATGACACTCTTTTACCAGCTTCAGCCAGCATCTTCACAAGGTCTTTTATTTACCTTTTGTTCTTATTAAAGACAAAAATAGAAAGGAGATGTTTTTAACTTCTTTACATGTTTCGACTGTTCACTGCAGCCTTTGAACAGTCGAAACATGTAAAGAAGGTAAAAACATCTTTCTATTTTTGTCTTTAATAAGAACGAAAGGTAAATAATTAAAAGAAGACAAAATGAACCTACTTGAGCTATCACAAGGTCTTTTGCTTTTGTTCTGGGGTTGATATGCACATTTCACACCAAACAGGTTCATCGTTGGGACACAGAACCCATCTACTTCCTGAGTAGTATGATGGCTGGACAGTCCCACGGTGCTGACACTTGTGTATAATTACTTGAACAGATGAACATGGCACCTGCAGGCATCTGGAAATTGTGGACCTCCACAAGTCTGGTTCATCCTTTGGTACAGTTCTCTTCCTGATATTAGTGTATGTAAACTTCTGACTTTGAAGAAAGTAATAAAAAAAAAATCTCCAAAAAAATATTTAGCAAATATAAAAATTATTTAGCAAATAGAAACAATTTTGGTAATTCTAACTGACCTAAAACAGGAAAGGTTTAGTCTGATTTAATGTCAAACAGTAACAAAAAGGTTGTGTGTCTTTTTAAACAGTGCATGTAAACTTCTGATTTCAACTGTATTATAAACCAAACTCTTCATTCTCTTTCGGGTGCTCCCTTTTCGGGTCGCCACAGCGTATCATCACCTGATATCGTGATAATCCTGTCGATGATCTATGGCGACTTGGCAAGGATTTTTATGCCAGATGCCGTTCCTGATGTAACCCTGCCCATTTATCTGGGCTTGGGACCAGCACTGGGAATAACCCTCTGGCTGGGTAACCAACTTTCCTCCCTCCATGGCTGAGCACCAATTTTTGTATGGTCTTTGGAATGACCAGGCCGGAACTTGAACCCATGACCTCCCAGTTGTGGGGCAGATGCTCTACCAACTAGGCCACCACTCTGGTTATAAACCAAACTCTAACTGATTAAAAACTTGCATACAGTTAGAAATAAGTATAGTCTAATTTAAAGACGTTAGTTATTTTTCCATCCATCCGTCCATCCTCTACCGCTTTTCCAGAGGTCCGGGTCGCGGAGGCAGCAGTTCAAGCAGAGAAGCCCAGACTTCCCTCTCCCCAGCCACCTGCTCCAGCTCTTCAGAGAGGATACCAAGGCGTTCCCAGACCAGCTGGGAGACATAGTCTCTCCAGCGAGTCCTGGGTCTGCCCCGAGGTCTCCTCCCAGAGGGACGTGCCCGAAACACCTCAAGTGGGAGGCATCCAGGAGGCATCCTAATCAGAAGCCCATACCACCTCAACTGGCTCCTTTCAATGTGGAGGAGCAGCGGTTCTACTCTGAGCCTCTCCCGGATGACTGAGCTCCTCACCCTATCTCTGAGGGTGAGTCCAGCAATCCTACGGAGAAAGCTCATTTCAGCCACTTGTATCCGCGATCTCATTCTTACGGTCATTACCCAAAGCTCATGACCATAGGTGAGGGTAGGAACGTAGATTGACCGGTAATTTGACAGCTTTGCCTTAGCATTCAGCTCCCTCTTCACCACAACAGACCGGTACAACGTCCGCATCACTGCAGATGCTGCTCCAATCCGTCTGTCGATCTCTCGCTCCATTCTCCTCTCACTCGTGAATAAGACCCCAAGATACTTAAACTCCTCCACTTGGGGCAGGAGCCTGTCCCCAAACCGGAGAGGACAATCCACCTTTTTATGGCTGAGGACCATGGACTCGTTCTTGGAGGTGCTGATTCTCATCCCAGCCACTTCACACTCAGCAGCAAACCGTCCCAGTAAGACCTGTAGGTCATTGCTGGATGAAGCCAGCAGGACAACATCATCTGCAAAAACAGAGATGAGATCCTGTGGTCACCAAGCATGACACCTTCTGTTCCCTGGCTGCACCTAGAAATCCTGTCCATAAAAATTATGAACAGGATCGGTGACAAAGGGCAGCCCTGGCGGAGTCCAACTCTCACTGGGAATGAGTCCGACCGAGTGTTGGACGTGCCATTTTTCCTTATGGATATATTCAATTTGACCAAGTTTTATTTGAATAACACTCATTTAAAAGTCCGATACTGTGCATTTTCCAGAGATTCTTTTCAACTTTTGGCATCCTGAAGGACATATAGATGTATTTTTATAAACCAAAAACCATTTTTGTGTTGTGTTACAGCTTATCAAGAAAGCTGTCTGTAAAGCTTTGACTGAATCCTGCTATGACCCGAACACAGAGCCCCTGATTTGAGTAGGTAAAGCGTTTTTAAACTGGCCAACCACAAGTAAGGAAATAGTCAGAGTCTGTCTGATTTGTCAACTTACAGAACTGAAGGCACTTTTTGTTGGTATGTCATGCCACATAACCCAGAAAGTGCAGTCTGCTCATTTCTTTAAGTTTTTAATTTTTTTCATCTTAAAATATTTTTTTAAATCATTTGATGGTGCATAAAGCTTTGACTGGGTGAATGTTACTACAACATGGCCTGAGAGAGCCTGCCTCATCTGCAACAGCACTGTGTAATTTTTCTGTTCCTGTTAGGAACACTGAAAAGACAAGTGGCATGAGTTATGGCCAAAGTCCCTTTAGCCAATCACAAGGCACGACTTTAGGCACCAACTAACAAAGCACCCTGTGATTTACTATATCAACAAAGGGCGTAAAAATGCACGAGTTATAGTCTTTTCAGTGTTTCTACTGGGAACAACAAAGTTGTATAAAATTAAAACCCACAAAACACCATTTTGCAATTTATGGGACTTTTAAATTGTAAAGGAAAGACCTTTCATTTCTTCAGAGAACTTGTCAATACAAGCATGAAACTTTTCCAGGCTACTTCTTGTGACCAAACAGCACAAAACAACCTTTTGTGTTACTCTGAATTCGCTACGTTATAGTCACTGCCAATGAAAATACAACACGCTAGAAAAGTTTAATATTTATCTTCAAAACAAAATTCAGAGATTGACAAGTGAAAATTTGTGTGTCAACAATATTCAAAATTGAGCAAAACAGAAACACCCTGACTTTCCGAAATCACAACAAAACGTCCACCTTAAAAACAAAGTTCAATATGGAATATGGCCTCCATTTGCATTAACACAGGCAGTAATACGCCTCCGTATGGACCTCACGAGCCATCTAAAGTTGTCCTGGGGGATATTTAGCCACTCCTCCTGCAATGCCACGACCAGTTCCTGTCTGTTCTGTGGTGTCGGTACTCTGCCTGAAACATGTCGCCGAAACTGACCTCACAAGTGTTCATTGGGGGATAAATCTGGAGAATAAGGCGGCCAAGGAAGGACATCAAAGTTCTGTTGCTACAGGTACATGCTGGTGACTTGGGTGGCATGTGAACCAACATTGTCCTGCTGGAACACAGTCACGTCGTGGCATCATGGAGATCTCACAACATAGTGCTATGCATTTTTGTTCATCTTTATATAGGGAAGATGACCACTCTTTAAAATCACCCATTTTTGACTTTTGAGTACCCCCCCCGCAAAAAAAAACAACAAAAAAAAAAAAACTAAACTATGAGCTCGAAAATACTATAGAGCCAGAGGTCAAAGGCAGTGAGTGGTGACACTGAGTATAACCACTGAAAATGAGTTCTAGATGTATTTTGAGTCATACAAACACTATTACTCAAGCTCAGATAGGATGGACCCAAAAATATTTATTCAAAAATTGTGTTGTGTTTTCATTGGCAGTGAGTATACAGTGGAGATCAAAATTAGAGAACAAAGTATTAATACTTGATTTATTCTGAAATATTGTTATTCTTCATTGGTGAGAATTTGACAGAATATCAGCTGTGGCTATACTACTGCTGTACTAGCATGTGCGCAATGTGCGCAGCAGGATGCTGGAGCTTTTCTACCAGCCCATTGTCGCCAGCACCATCTTCTTTGCTGCTGTCTGTTGGGGTAGCAGTATCAGGGCCAGAGACACCAACAGACTTGACAAAATTATCAAGAGGGCTGGCTCTGTGACTGGTCTCAGGCCAGAGACCTTTGAGACAGTGGTGGCGAGGAGGACACTAAACTGTGACCCATCATGGACAATCCTGATCACCCCCTCCACCACACACTGGACAGACAGTGGAGCACTTTCTCCAGCAGACTGCTACAACTTCGCTGCTGAATGGCTAGGTACAGGAAATCTTTCCTGCCACACGCCATTTCACTGTACAATAACTCACTGTGATGTTGAATTCTGGCCATAACTATGCTGCCATGCTGCACCTTACAGTCTAATTTGTGCCTCACATTTCACCCTGCACCTGATAGTCCTGCATTGTATAGCGGATATGATTCATGTACCTATACAGGACATCATCTATTCATCTATTATGTATATAAGTTTTTAGCAGTTTTACTTTCCATGGGAAATCCCTTTGTCTATTATGCTATGTGTGTTTCTGTCGTTTTGGCTATCTACTGTCATGCTGGTGTTACACTGTAATTTCCCAGTTTGGGATCAATAAAGTACATCTATCTATAGTGCATCCGGAAAGTCTTCACAGCGCTTCACTTTTTCCACATTTTGTTATGTTATAGCCTTATTCCAAAACAGATTAAGTTCATTTTTTCCTCAAAATTCTACACACAATACCCTATAATGACAATGTGATTAAAGTTTTTTTTTTAAGATTTTTGCAAATTTATAAAAAATAAAAAACTACGAAATCACATGTAAATAAGTATTCACAGCCTTTGCTCAATACTTTGTTGATGCACCTTTTGCAGCAATTACAGCCTCAAGTCTTTTTGAATATGACACCACAAGCTTGCCACACCTATCTTTGGGCAGTTTGGCCCATTCCTCTTTGCAGCACCTCTCAAGCTCCATCAGGTTGGATGGGAAGCGTCGGTGCACAGCCATTTTCAGATCTCTCCAGAGATGTTCAATTGGATTCAAGTCTGGGCTCTGGCTGGGCCACTCAAGGACACTCACAGAGTTGTCCTGAAGCCACTCCTTTGATATCATGGCTGTGTGCTTAGGGTCGTTGTCCTGCTGAAAGATGAACCGTCGCCCCAGTCTGAAGTCAAGAGTGCTCTGGAGCAGGTTTTCATCCAGGATGTCTCTGTACATTGCTGCATTCATCTTTCCCTCTATCCTGACTAGTCTCCCAGTTCCTGCTGCTGAAAAACATCCCCACAGCATGATGCTGCTACCACCACTGGCGTGGTTATGAGCAGTGCCTGGTTTCCTCCAAACATGGTGCCTGGCATTCACACTAAAGAGTTCAATCTTCCTCTCATCAGACCAGAGAATTTTGTTTCTCATGGTCTGAGAAATCTCCTTGGTGGCCGGGCCCCGGGGGTGGACGAGATTCGCCCTGAGTACCTCAAGGCCCTGGATGTTGTTGGGTTGTCATGGTTGACACGCCTCTGCAACATTGCGTGGAGGTCGGGGGCAGTGCCTTTGGCATGGCAAACCGGGGTGGTGGTTCCTCTCTTCAAAAAAGGGGACCGGAGGGTGTGCTCCAACTTTAGAGGGATCACACTCCTCAGCCTCCCTGGGAAGGTCTATGCCAAGGTACTGGAGAGGAGAGTCCGGCCGTTGGTCGAACCTCGGATTCAGGAGGAGCAATGTGGTTTTCGTCCTGGCCGTGGCACATCGGACCAGCTCTTTACCCTCTCAAGAATTCTTGAGGGTTCGTGGGAGTTTGCCCAACCAGTTTATATGTGTTTTGTGGACTTGGAGAAGGCATTTGACGGCGTCCCTCGTGGTTTTTTGTGGGGGGTGCTTCGGGAGTATGGGGTATCGGGCTTGTTGTTACGAGCTATTCGGTCTTTGTACAACCGTTGTGAGAGTTTGGTTCGTATTGCCAACACTCTGTTGGAGTCATTCCCAGTGAGAGTTGGACTCCGTCAGGGCTGCCCTTTGTCACCGATCCTGTTCATAATTTTTATGGACAGGATTTCTAGGCGCAGCCAGGGAATGGAAGGCGTCATGCTTGGTGACCACAGGATCTCATCTCTGTTGTTTGCAGATGATGTTGTCCTGTTGGCTTCATCCAGCAATGACCTACAGCTCTTGCTGGGATGGTCTGCCGCTGAGTGTGAAGTGGCTGGGATGAGAATCAGCACCTCCAAGTCCGAATCCATGGTCCTCAGCCGGAAAAAGGTGGATTGTCCTCTCTGGGTTGGGGACAGGCTCCTGCCCCAAGTGGAGGAGTTTAAGTATCTTGGGATCTTGTTCACGAGTGAAGGGAAAATGGAGCGAGAGATTGACAGACGGATTGGAGCAGCATCTGCAGTGATGCGGACGTTGTACCGGTCTGTTGTGGTGAAGAGGGAGCTTAGTTCTAAGGCAAAGCTGTCGATTTACCAGTCAATATACGTTCCTACTCTCACCTATGGTCACGAGCTTTGGGTAATGACCGAAAGAACGAGATCGCGGATACAAGCGGCTGAAATGAGCTTTCTCCGTAGGATTGCTGGACTCACCCTCAGAGATAGGGTGAGGAGCTCAGTCATCCGGGAGAGGCTCAGAGTAGAACCGCTGCTCCTCCACATTAGAAGGAGTCAGTTGAGGTGGTATGGGCATCTGATTAGGATGCCTCCTGGACGCCTCCCAATTGAGGTGTTTCAGGCACGTCCCACTGGGAGGAGACCCCGGGGCAGACCCAGGACTCGGTGGAAAGACTATGTCTCCCAGCTGGTCTGGGAACGCCTTGGTATCCTCTCTGAAGAGCTGGAGCAGGTGGCTGGGGAGAGGGAAGTCTGGGCTTCTCTGCCTGAACTGCTGCCTCCGCGACCCGAACCTCCGGAAAAGTGGTAGAAGATGAATGGATGGATGGATGGTCTGAGAATCCTTCAGGTGCCTTTTGGCAAACTCCAGGCGGGCTGCCACGTGCCTTTTACTAAGGAGTGGCTTCCGTCTGGCCACCCTACCATACAGGCCTGATTGGTGGATTGCTGCAGAGATGGTTGTCCTTCTGGAAGGTTTTCCTCTCTTCACAGAGGAATACTGGAGCTCTGACAGAGTGACCATCAGGTTCTTGGTCATCTCCCTGTCTAAAGCTCTTCTCCCCGATCACTCAGTTTAGACGGCCGGCCAGCTCTAAGAAAAGTCGTGGTGGTTCCGAACTTCTTCTATTTACGGATGATGGAGCCCACTGTGCTCATTGGGACCTTCAAAACAGCAGAAATTTTTCTGTACTGTTCCCCAGATTTGTGCCTCTACACCAGGGGTCACCAACGCGGTGCCCGCGGGCACCATGTCGCCCGCAAGGACCACATGAGTCGCCCACAGGCCTGTTCTAAAAATAGCACAACTCGCAAGTGAGCTGCGTCTAAGATGTAATTTTTTCTGCCGCTATTTTTTAAAATCACACTTGCATTTATATAGATTTTAAAATGACAATGTCTTAAAAATTAAAAAAAAAAAATGAAAATATGTTTATTACACGTAAAGTTAAGGTGAATCTGACCTAGTTCAAAGGTCAGTATTGTGCGCATGACAAAACCTTCGCGCTTGTGGAGCGTAAGCTAGCGGGCAGTGAAGCTGGTGAGCGCAGTGCTGTTTCCCTAGCCCAAAAACATGGCAAAAAAAAAAGACAGAAAATTTATCATTTTCAAAGTGAGCGGGAGGAAGAGTTCTTTTTTCCTTCCGTGAAAGGAAGCTGCGTGTGTTTCATTTGCGGGGCGATGGCGAAGCGGCACTATGTGGACCTTGTTCTCAATAAAGTTTTGGGAAAAAAAACAAAACTTCAATACGCGTCATGAAACTGCTGCCCACTCTTTTTTTTTTTTGTACCTGTAGGTAGATTTGTTCTGCAGTCCGGTGACAAGCCACCAGCTGCCGGTTGCTACGTGTGCAAGCGCCCCTTAACTCCCTAACCTGCATGTTTTTGGCATGTGGAAGGAAACCCACGCAAACACGGGGAGAACATGCAAACTCCACACAGATCACTGTTGGCCGGGGGCAGGGATCGAACCCACGATCCCCGCGATCCCGCGGCCGAGGGTAAACTGCTGCTGCGGTGCTGGTTATTACTCCAGCATGATTCTTGGCAAGAACTGTATGGATATAATTCCAGTGAAGAAGAACACACAAAAGTGTATTTATTAAATGTAACAGATTTTGAGCAGAATTGCAGCATATTTGTTCAGTTAAAAATATATGATAAGATTTATTTAATATGAAAGTTGATTTTTCTTAAATGTTGCATAACTTTTCAAACATGGTTCAACATAGCTCATGAATTAAAAGGTTTTTTTTTAGTTTTTTATGGTTAAAAAGGACTGGTGAAAACTGGACATTTTTTTAATGAAATGTAGAAGTGATCATCTGAATAATTGCTGAGATGTGTGTATATATATATATATATATATATATATATATATATATATATATATACACAATTTGTTATTTTAGAGGAGTGTGTCAAGTTGGTGCCCTTCACATGACTCGATACCCATGGAGTAGCTCTTGGTTTCAAAAAGGTTGGTGACCCCTGCTCTACACAATCCTGTCTCGGAATTCTACAGACAATTCCTTTGACTTCATGCTTGGTTTGTGCTCTGACATGTACTGTCAATTGTTAGTCCTTATATAGACAGGTGTGTGCCTTTCCAAATTATGTCCAACCAACTGAATTTACCACAGGTGGACTCCAGTTAAGCTGTAGAAACATCTCAAGGACGATCAGTGGAAACAGGATGCACCTGAACTCAATTTTGAGCTTCATGGCAAAGGCTATGAATACTTATGTACATGTGATTTCTTAGTTTTTTTCATTTTTAATAAATTTGCAAAAATCTCAAAAAACTTTTTTCACGTTGCCATCATGGAGTATTGTGTGTAGGATTTTGAGAAAAACAATGAATGTAATCCCTTTTGAAATAAGACTGTAACATAAAATGTGGAAAAAGTGAAGCGCTGTGAATACTTTCCGGATGCACTGTAGCTACTGCTCTGTTTTGGTGGACAGGATTATGCGAAGACTCTCAATGGGGAATCGGTTCAACACTGCAGCTGGAATTGCTCACCAGTTCACTACTGAACAGGGCAAGGATCTGTCTTGGCACACAGTGTCCTGCTGTTAAAGACAAGTTGGACTCAAAGCTCATTCTGCAGTGACCAAACCTCTCATCAGCAGAAAGAATAAAAAGGCTAGACTTGCCTTTGTTGAGGAGCATGTTGAGTGGACAGAGGAGAACTGGTCCAGAGTGCACTCAGGGATGAGAGCAAGTTCAATTTATTTGGGTCTGATGGGAAACAATATGTTTGGCATCAAACTGGGGAAAGACTGAACCCAAAGTGTGTAAAGAAGTCAGTTAAATTTGGAGGAGCAAGTGTTATAGTTTGGGGGATGTTTTTTGCAGCAGGAGTTGGGCCTCTTGTCCAGCTAGCTACATGGCAGGGTGAATGCAAATGTTAATGTGAACCTCCTTCAGCAACATGCAATTCCTTCACTACAACTGTCTCCCAATCAGCCCACAATTTTCATGTAAGACAATGCCCCCTGTCACACTGCAAAGCGGGTTAAACAGTTCCTTGAATCTAACAATATCGAAACAATGAAATGGCCAGCCCAGGGTCCAGATCTAAACCCCACAGAGAATCTCTGGAAAATCATTGGTGACAAAAAATGGCTAAGAAACCCACTACAGTTACTAACTGTGGGAGAGACTGCAAGAAGAATGGACCAAGATCAAACCAGAGCAGTGTGAGAAACTAGTGATGCCCTGTGGGTACAGATGTGCTGAAGTCATTCAAAGCAAGGGCCTCTACACTTCCTATGATTTTTTCTTTAACCCTATAGCCCTAAAAAAAAAACCTCTATTGTTTAAATCTTCTCTTCTGACACAGAGGTCACTGTTCTCTAATTTTGCTTACTGTTTTTTTTTTTAACAAAATAAATGTTTGTGTTGAAGTGCCTTGGTTATTAAAAAAAAACATGCTAGTACAGCAGTGATATAGCCACAGCTGATATTCTGTCAAATTCTGACCAATGAAGAATAACAATATTTCAGAATAAATCAAGTATTAATACATTGTTCTCTAATTTTGATCTCAACGGTAATGAGGAAATCTGGTGTGTAGTTACCAGCTGTTGTCTTTGTCTGCTGCAGGTGGCAGAGCCGGCAGAACATACATGTCGTCCACTTCATTTCTTCTAACAGTGGAGAGGCTGGGTAGAGGATCCTTACTGTGGTGAGAAAGAAATCCCCCAAAAATAAATAAAGAAATCTACCTGGACAGTTTCTTAATTACTGTATTACACAGTATACAAATATGGGAGAAAGACTGGACTTAGTATTTTTAACCACTGCTGTGCCAGAGGATTACTGATTCAACCGTACTATATCTCGTCCTTTACCTGCGATCTCCAAGTGCAACTTTGATAGCTTGTCTCTTTAAGAATGTCCTGAGCAGTTTCTCATTTGTGCTTTTGGACTCATGGGTCAGCTCCTCCTTCCTTTGCCTCCTCAGAGCCTGCAGCAGCATTGTAACAAAATAATAGAACAGACAAGAATCGCATCATTGCAGTGGTACTATTTTTAAACAGTGCATGTAAAACAATAAACATGATTAGCATGTGGCTCACCAGTGTCTGCCTCTTAAGAAGGGGTGCATCCCCATCAAAAACAAACACGGGCTTGATGCGAAAGAAGAGCAGCTTGCAGATGCGGTTGAAAAGAGTGAGGAGGTGGGCATTCTGGACGCTGTTGCCTTCACGGTCCCTCACCCCTTTGACTGCCTGGTTCAGCCATATACTGATGTCTGAAAGAGGTCTGGTTAAGGATACTGCAGTGGCTGAGCAGCAGCCGGTAGGACCAAACTCAAACAATGAAAAGGTGTGCAGAAACATAAATATACTCAACATAACACTTTTGTGTTTACTCACAGATCAAAACAAAATATGCAAGACTGTTTTTGGTGCACCCTGGAAGATTTTTGTAAATTTTGAGCTCATTTTATTTTTCAGTCTGTGTTAAAGTGCTTCTCCTTCGCCACGTAATTCAACCCCCTGATGGGTATGACACACACTAGCAAGGACAAGTTTGGAAACACAAACACATTTTTGTATGTAGGTAAGGCAAAATAAATATACAGTATGTGCTCAAATGCAACACAGTGAATATCAAAACTCACAAAATATGTTTATCCATTGATACATAACTAATTTTCCAAGCAATTTGCTGATTAAAATCTTCAACCATAACCTGCTTTCCAGCAAATACCATATGCCTTTTCATCCATGTTTCACTTGCAGACTATAATTTGTTTAGTTGTAAGGATAGTCAAGTGTTAACAGTGAAGTGAGTCTGTCACAGGTGGTGTTTAAACTACTAAATAATAAACAACTCCCAGAACTAGTTCAGCTTCTAAACCTTAGGTTTTGAATTTTCTTTTCCTTCACATTAAAGTAAGTCATCCAAGGTTTTCAATCCGTCCATCCATCCTCTATAGCTTATCTGGGAGTCTGGGTTGCGGGGACAGCAGTCCAAGCAAAGTAGGCCAGACTGCCGTCCGGTTCACATAACACCATGATCCGTCCTTGTTGTAACTTTTTTCATCGGGACCTACTGGACCACTCTTGGTCAGGCCCTTCATCCAGGACCAACTTGTCTTGGGACACCCTACCAGGGTCAAGTTGCCCGTAACAACGTAGCTCCTGGGATCATTTGGGCACACGTACCCCTCCACCACGATAAGGTGGCAACAGAGGGAGGATGAGGTTTTCAGTGTTAAATTTAATTAAAAATGGCCAAACATAAACAGCTTTCAGTAGAAACTTGTCAATCTATAATTGTACTGAGATAAGAAAGCTATTCTCTGTGAGAAATAGCCAAGAAGTTAAAGGCAATTCCAAACTTTTTTCTTGCCAGTGTACCAAGATTCTGATTAAACAGCATAACTGTTGCACAGAATTACACTGGGCTGGGTCAAAACAAGACACTCTAAAATGTGACTTTTTTTTTTTTAACAAAAGACATTTATTGGGTATTTATCAACTGATCTGGCAGACAAACCAGCAGTCAGAGAGACTTTAATTCTGCTGGACAAAGTTAAATTTCTGTGTTACTTTTAAATTACATGTCACACCTCTGCTAATGGTTTAATAAAACTAAGGAACTTCCAACAATTGTACACACACTCAATTTAAATCAGTGGAATCAGAAGTAACTAGCATAGCCAATTGTAAATGATGTTCTCTTCATCGTGTTCAACTTAAAAGTAAAAAGTATCTGTCAATAAACCTATTCCGCAAAGTGTAAATTTCTGAAAAAGTTATCCAAGTACATGCACTTGAGTAACTGTAACTCGTTACTACCCAGCTCTGACAACCATCGTGGAGTTTAATCAGCATCTTGATTTAAGATAGAGGACTGTCATGTGCATTGGCAAAGCACTAGAGTTTGCTCACACATATTTTAAAAAATGAAAAAAAAAGACAGAAATGTACATTTTGTGTACACATAAGTTTACCTTGCAAAAAAAAAAAAAAAAAAGAATAAAAACGTGTTGGAATAATATTCGTTTCCACGTCTGCTGTCAGGATACCAACAGCAAGGATCTTCCCCTCCAGGGTCTCCGGGTTGATGGGTTTCCCCGTGCTCTCCAGCAGCTTCCACAGTCCGTGAACTCCCATCTGTTCGGTTATTCACTCACAGATCTAACCTGTGAGTCCGCTCCGCAATCACAGCAGCATAAAAGGAAAAACACAAGGCACAGCACTAACACAAAAGACTCCCAAGCTGACCGTCTATTTGTTGCAACAGTAATTTCGACCGTACGGCAAGAAAACTTTGCATGACAGTTCCGCCGATTTTTTTTTTTTAATCCCGCCAGTTCAGTCTGTAACTGTGTAGCTTTTTTCACTGAATTACTGTTTTATAAAAACCGTGGTATGAATAGTTTTGGCTAAGCTTAAAACCACAGTAAAGTGTTTGAAGTTTTTTTGTCTTGTTGTTAAGTTGGTTGTGAGGTAAGCAGACAGGAAGTTATCATAGCGGTGAGTGGGACTGCCAGCGCGTAAAAGGCCAACTGTGTCCAGTGAGTTAAAATGGCCTGAGGAGCCTCCTACCGGGTATGTTATCCAGCACTCTTTCTGAGCTTCTGAATTACATTAAAAAAATGTACTCAGCTATCTTTTGTTATCCACTTTGACTCCTGTAACGCTCCTCTCAGTTCTCACTCGACGTCTTCCGCTGTCAGCGCTTTGTTTCCCCCCCGTCGACGCCGCTGCTATGTTTTTAGCTCCATGTTTAGTAGCCGACTCCTGTTATCGTGTCTTATCAGTATCCTGGCAGTTAAATGTTAATCAGTGACTCGGCTTTCTTGGATGGCAGTGGCTATGGATACGGTGACGAGTAGCAGCGGTGGAAAAGAGAAGCCTTTTGAAAGCAGAAACTGATCCAAAACCTCCGGGTCAGCTTAGTGGTCATTTGACAGTGGAGATCAAAATTAGAGAACAATGTATTAACACTAGGGGTGGGTTCAAAAGATCAATATATCGATATGTATCGATACATGTTTGACTGAGCCGATATCGATCCACAAAATCCGCGGATCGATCTTTTAATATTAATATGTTTTAATATAATATTTTTACGTTTGTGAACGTCTGCTGAGTATAATCGGGTCGAAACCGGGTCAGTGAGCCAGTAACAATGGCCGAGAACCATAAACAACTGACGCGCTAACGGAGCTAGCAAGCTAACGGATATGCTAGTTCTTCTTCTGTGGTGTTAAAACGGTTCTCATCCGGCAAGAGTTTCCTGCCGCGCGTGCTCTTTCGTGTTTAAACGAGCGGCGATATTAACGTGCGTCTCTTAATTTAGCAACAAAAGTCACCGTAAAGATTGTCCTCAACAGCTTCTGAATATTTTTCATAAATAAAACTTCTGTGTTCCCTGCGGCGCGTGCACACGTCTTTTGTGTTTACAT
This sequence comes from Pholidichthys leucotaenia, assembly GCA_020510985.1. Taxonomy (NCBI): domain Eukaryota; kingdom Metazoa; phylum Chordata; class Actinopteri; order Cichliformes; family Pholidichthyidae; genus Pholidichthys; species Pholidichthys leucotaenia. The sequence goes on from CM035837.1 coordinate 287,535,791, forward strand.
GACGCGGAGTTAATAACGTGCGTCTCTTAATTTAGCAGCAAAAGTCACCGTAAAGACTGTCCTCAACAGCTTCTGAATATTTTTCATAAAGCGGGGATAAACAGACTTTTACTCCGTGCAGCGCTGTGTTGGAACATCAAGTTGACGGCTGATAAAGGGAAAATGCGCGGAGGCTGAAACCCGTGAAGGGAGACTTGGAGCTGCTGAGACTGTAAGTATAATATTTGTTTGTTTTAACGTTTATGTCGTCAATTAATAATTTATCTGGCATGATGGTGGTTTCTTTTACAAACTATGGACACAGAGAACTGTTGGTTAAGCGCTTTGAATAAATGCAGAATTAAGGTATATTTTATGAGATTATGGACTTCTGCCACTTAAGCGATGTGAAGAGAATAAATCACAATAAAATTAATAAAGGCTGCAGTACAACAAGCTATTTTTACTCAGTAGAACTAAATTGAAATGAACAAACCTTCTCAGGAAATGAACTGAAACCCCTTTCCAACATTGAAAGTTAATTTGTAGTTAAAATATTAAAAAAAACCCTAAATTATTAAACCCTACTGTGGTGTGGCGATCTAAAAATATGAATGTTAATTTTACAGTGAAATCTATTCTTTTTATCTGCCTTCAGATGTGTGAAGACTGGAAGCTTCATTCTCAATGAGACCTTCTGAAGGTCAGAGGTCGTCGGTGGAGGAGCATCCCTGCTTCATGTGGATTTCAGCACAGAAGAAGACCTTCAAGATTCATGGAGGTGCTGCCATCACTTTCTCCACACTAACATCAATTCAATGCAATTTAGTTGTTGTAATGACAAATTCTTTTATTTCTTTTTTTTAAAGTTCTCAGCAAGAACACAATATTGGTCTTTTTTTTTTTCTTTTTTTTTTACAATTTTACTGAGCATTTAATTCTAAATAAATCACTGTTTAACAAGAAATTTTTGGCAATCCTGTACTTTTCTTGTGGTGTTACATAGAACAGCATCACTAAACTATGGAAAAAGCAGCTGCTTTAAAATCTGTACTTCCTCACACAACTTTGAGTGCAAAAAAACTCTAAAAGTGCCATAACGTTTTGGAAAAGCTCCCACAAATCCAGGCTTTTTGGGCCACAACAATCACAAAAACAGCTGACAAAATCCTGGAGGGACTGAAATACAGTGAGATTATGTATGCATGGTTCATGCATTGAATTTGTTTACTTACTCTGGATGGTGAACTTGACAAGACACACTCTTTGCACTAAAGAAAGCACCTGTGAGCACTTTATGAAATGATAAGTTAAATAATAAAAAGTGCATTATTGTAACTGATTTTGGGTCAGTTCTATATGTGATAATTTATGAATTAACAAAGTTAGAAGATTCTTGGTACAATTTGCAGCATTAGGTCTCGAAGATTTTTGTTTCATGGGAAGTAAAATGGCTATTAAAATGGTAATTCCCCAGATCGAATCGGGATTGAATCGGAATCGAATCGAATCGATTCAGAATCTCAAGAATCGGAATCGAATCGATTCTGGAAATTAGGGATCGTTCCCAGCCCTAATTAACACTTGATTTATTCTGACATATGTTATTCTTCATTGTTCAGAATTTGACAGAATATCAGCTGTGGCTATACCACTGCTGTACTAGCCTGTTTTTTTTAATTTTTAAATAACAAAGGCTCTTCAACACAAACATTTATTTTGTAAAAAACAAACAAAAAAACTGAGCAGAATTAGAGAACAGCAACCACTGTGTCAGGTGGTGTATTTAAACATTTATTTATTTTTTTTTTTTAGAGCTATAGCATTCAAAAATTCATAGGAAGTGTAGAGGCCCTTGCTTTGAATGACTTCAGCACATCTGTACCCACAGGACATCACTAGTTTCTCACACTGCTCTGGTTTGATCTTGGTCCATTCTTCTTGCAGTCTCTCCCACAGTCCAGTAACTGTAGTGGGTTTCTTAGCCATTACTTTTGTCGCCAAGGATTTTCCAGATTCTTTATGGGGTTTCGATCTGTACTCCGGGCTGGCCATTTCATTGTTTGAAAACTGTTAGATTCAAGGAACTGTTTAACCCATTTTGCAGTGTGACAGGGGGGATTGTCTTACATGAAAATTGTGGGCTGATTGGGAGACAACTGCAGTGAAGGAATTGCATATTGCCAAGAGAGGTTCACGTTAACATTTGCATTCACCCTGCCATGTAGAGGCCCAACTCCTGCTGCAGAAAACATCCCCCAAACTATGACACTTCCTCCTCCAAATTTAACTGACTTCTTTATGTCATGTACGTGTGCCTTTACGCGGCGCACGGAAGAAAGGAGACGAGCCCGCGTGCAGGTGAAGAGTGTGTTTATTAAACAAGGATTTAACTTAAGGATTTAAGGGCGATAGAGCCTTTGCTGCTGTTGCTCCCTGATTTTGGAACTCTTTACCTTTTGAACTTAGATCTGCACCTTCCACTGATGTTTTTAAGAAGCAACTAAAGACCCATCTATTTAGTCTGGCTTTTTAATGAACTGTGTATTGATTGTATTTTTATGTGCTTTTGCTGTCTTCTTTGTTTTTTTATTGTCTTATGTGCTTGTATTTTTATTTGCTTTGTTACCTCCGCCAAGGAGGTTATGTTTTCATCGGCGTTGGTTTGTCTGTTTGTCTATCTGTTTGTTAGCAAGATAACTCAAAAAGTTATGGACGGATTTTCATGAAATTTTCACAGATTGTCAGAAATGGGCTATCCTACAGATGATTAGATTTTGGTGGTGATCCGGATCACTGTCCACAAGAAAACCGCCATTACGCAAAATGCCATTTTTGTGAATAACTACTAAACCACTAATCCTATCATTGTCAATCCAATTGCTTGTCATATGTTTTCATGGTCAAGGAACGTACACACAAACACTGTATGGTGGGAACTGTGGCGCTAAACCGCCATTACGGAAAATGCCATTTTTGTCAATAACTACTGAACCACTAATCCTATCATTGTGAATCCAATTGCTAGTCATATGTTTTCATGGTCAAGGAATCTGAAAACGTACACACAAACACTGTATGGGGGGAACTGTGGCGCTTGGCTTTGGTCTGCGCTCTCCAAGTGCTTTTCTAGTTTTGTTTTTTTTTTAAATCATGTTAAGAACTTTGTAACTCTCTGTGAAAAGTGCTCTATAAATAAATTTATTAACTGTGCAAAGTGTCCACAAACAGTCAATTCATAGCCCAAGCAGCACAGGATTCACCACTAGGCTAGGAGATGAGTACGCGTCACGCTGCAGGGCTGACTGGACCTCTGGAGGAAAACAAAAACATGTATTCCGAGGGGAGAAAAGGAGACTTAGGAGATGCCATCTCTATTACTAGAAAAGCACTCGGAGAGCGCAGACCTCCGCCAAGCGCCACAGTTCCCCCCCATACAGTGTTTGTGTGTACGTTTTCAGATTCCTTGACCATGAAAACATATGACTAGCAATTGGATTCACAATGATAGGATTAGTGGTTCAGTAGTTATTGACGAAAATGGCATTTTCCGTAATGGCGGTTTAGCGCCACAGTTCCCCCCATACAGTGTTTGTGTGTACGTTTTCAGATTCCTTGACCATGAAAACATATGACAAGCAATTGGATTGATAATGATAGGATTAGTGGTTTAGAAGTTATTCACGAAAATGGCATTTTGCGTAATGGCGGTTTTCTTGTGGATGGTGATCCGGATCACCACCAAAATCTAATCATCTGTAGGATACCCCATTTCTGACAATCTGTGAAAATTTCATGAAAATCCGTCCATAACTTTTTGAGTTATCTTGCTAACAATCAGACAGACAAACCAACGTCGATGAAAACATAACCTCCTTGGCGGAGGTAAATATCATGTTTGCTTGGTGACCGAGTTTACTCCGTGAACTTTTGCAAATGGCAGTTTGAAGATTCTTCAGAAGACGGACACTTTCGTGACATTACGCCCTGACCAATCAGTGGCCTGCAGTCTGTTGACGTCACATTTTTGGCCCGACTTAACGCGGCTGTACCCTGGCCTCGAGTCGGTACTAAAAAAAGTACCTGGTACCAGGTACTAATGGAAAAGGCTACAAACCAAGCCGAGTAGAGTCGAGTAGGTACTAGTGGAAAAGGGGCTTTAGTGTGTTCCCGAGCCAGGCTGAGCTCTAAGGAAAAACAGCACCAGTGTAGTCAAGCAGGGAAACGACTGCGATAATGACTAGTCACAGGGAATAGACTAATCAGGAGTGACTAACACTGTGACAAAGCGTAATCACACTAACAGAGAATAAATACTGAGTGACTAATGACATTGAGTGGAGGCAGGTGTGAGCTGCTGCAGGTTGAGCAGCCAGTTGGGAGTGCCTGGAGAGAGAGGGGCAGAGACAGAAACACGATACACAATAACCTGTATCTGGGGTCTGGAATGACATAAGCCCCCAGATACATGACACTTTATACACTTTGGGTTCAATCTTTCCTCAGTTTGACACCGAACATATTGTTTCCCATCAGCCCCAAATAAACTGAACTTACTCTCATCACTGAAGTTCACTCTGGATCAGTTCTCCTCTGTCCACACAACATGCTCTTCAGCAAGTCTAGCCTTTTTATTCTTTCTGCTGATGAGAGGTTTGGTCGCTGCAGAATGAGCTTTGAGTCCAAATTAGGGGTGGGCAATATGGCCTAAAAATGATATCACAATGTTTCTCTGAATTTTCACAATATTACAGAACAGTTTTTTTAATTTATGCAAAAGGACAGTTTTACAGGCTAGCATTATTTACCTTCAACATATTCAGGAAAAACAAAAAAAACTCTTTATTTCTCCATTTTATAAACAGCAGCTCAGATTTAGTTTAAAATATTTTTTAGTTCTATATCAAATATTACAAGAATATAAACTGTTACATCTTAACTGCACACAGAGGTCAGGTTTTTTTTTGCTGAATCACTTTACCTGCTTTACTCCTGTTGCGTGGACCGGTCCTTCGGCTTTTGGCTCTCTGGTTTGTTTTTTTTTTTTTTTTTTTGGTCTCTCTCTGGGTGGTTGAATAAAATCAAGATGAAGCAGCCTAAATGAAAGTAAAAATCTACAGTCACTTCTAGCAGCACATTGTTCACTGCTCCAGCAGTGTTCTGGACGTGTGGAAAAAATGCAGGCAGATTGCTGCACAGTGTTTTTTTTTTTTTTTTTTTTTTTTTTTTAATAAACATGACAGCAGTCTGAAATAGGAAGTGAAACTTAAATTTTTCCACTCAACTGGAGATGGTCTGATTTCGGAGCGGCAGCTTCCCGCCATGTTTGTTTTGCCGTTTCTGTGTGGTGTGATGTCATCATGCAGCAGACCCCAAATATTGCGATATTCCATTTTTACACCGGTATCAAAATTAATGTTTTATCGTGAACGATACAATATGGCACACCCCGAGTCCAAATTGTCTTAAACGGTGGACACTATGTGCAGGGACAGATCCTTGCCCTGTTCAGCAGTGAACTGGTGAGCAGTTCCAGCTGCATTGTTGAACCGATTCCCCATTGAGAACATTTGCATAATCCTGTCCACCAAACCAGAGCAGTGTGAGAAACTAGTGATGTCCTGTGGGTACAGATGTACTGAAGTCATTCAAAGCAAGGGCCTCTACACTTCCTATGAATTTTTGAATGCTATAGCCCTAAAAAAAAAAAAAAAAAAAATTAAAAAATGTTTAGTCTCTTATGACACAGTGGATACTGTTCTCTAATTCTGCTCACTTTTTTTTTTTTAACAAAATAAATGTTTGTATTGAAGTGCCTTGGTTATTTAATAAAAACATGCTAGTACAGCAGTGGTGTAGCCACAGCTCAAATTCTGAACAATGAAGAATAACATATGTTAGAATAAATCAAGTATTAATACATTGTTCTCCAATTTTGATCTCCACTGTATATAATTTTTTTACATTTGTTGGTGACCAGGAAAAGTCTTTCCAACAGTTTTACACAAATTCTTGTTGTTCTCCTTTGAGTTTACAAATCACTGGATTGAAAATGTACTTGTACATGTACAGATTGGATCTCGGGGTCCACTTGGGGTGCTCACTTGGTCAGGGGTCCACTTGACCAGTATTCCTTAAAAGCAGCAGGCTACAGGTATGGAAATCTGGGGCATTTATTTGTTTCAGCATTTTCATGAATACATATTTACTATCATCTTAACTAACTAACTAACTAACTAACCTGCACTTATATAGCGCTTTTCTAGTCACAAAGACCACTCAAAGCGCTTTCATTAATACTAACCCTCTATTCTAAGGGCCTAACTTACCCATTCCCAAACCCTAAGGTTAACCTTTAAATTTTAACATTTCTAACCTTACCCACTGCCAAATTCTAAGGCTAACCTCTTAATTTTAATTCTAAATTTCATTTCGTATCAAGTAAAATGGGGTGGGCACGGTGCAGAAAGCAGGACGCGAACCGGCAATCTTCGGATCACAGGTCCACCATACCATCTACTTAAGTCACAGCAGTAGCTGGCTTGGAGTTGATCAGAAAAGGTTTTGTCGGATTGTCAACTCTTCTGTACCAATAGACATTCCATATAGGGATACAGTTTCTGTATTCATAGACACTTCCTTCTTAGACTGTCAAGTTCATTCAGCTTTTAACAATAAAGTACTTTTCCCACTGTTTTATTACCATAGGACAAAGAGTGGACTGGATTTCTCTTTAGAGATTGTGAAGACTTTGATTTCATTCTCAACAAACGCCACCATCATGACTGCTGCTGTGAGAGGTATGTATGCATTGTTTGTCAGCACTCTATTTACATGCCCCGCACTATCATTCACATTCTTCTCATTAATTCAGTTGCAGTAAAACTTGGGGCAGTTATAATATTTATGCAACATCGCCTACCCCAGATTTGTATAAAGAACAATGGAACCTTCAGACAGAATATAATCTCTACTCAACTAACTACATTGAAGGCCTGCTGTTGAAACAAAAGCTACTCTGTTTAAGCAAGGTGACAAGGCAGGTAAGCTGTTGGCGCACCAGTTGTGTCAATCAGCAATTTCTTGGAAAATAACACAAATTCAAACCCCATCAGGTATTATATCTGATCCCATTTGTATTAATACACAATTTAAAGATTTTTATGCTTCGCTATACATTTCTGAATGGCCTTTCAGTCGTTTAAACACTGAGGCTTTTTTGACACTATCAGAGTTCCCAAATTAGACCTGTCATAAGCTGAAAAACTGCATGTTCCATTCACAAATGAAGAACTAATTCATGTTACTAACTCACTGCAGTCGGGCAAATGCACCGGACCAGATGGATTTCCAACAGAATACTATAAAAAATTAATTTCCAAATTAGTCCCTTTTATGATTGACATGTTTGACGATTCATTAAAAAAAATTGAATCATCCACCCACTTTGAGGCAGGCCTTGACATCTATGCTGTTAAAAAAAAGATAAAGACCCATTACAGTGTAGCTCATACCGTCCTATTTCTCTACTCAGTATGGACTATAAATTGCTTGCAAAGACTTTGGCTCTACATATAGAATCTATATTACCTTCCATAATTTCCAATGACCAGACAGGGTTTATTAAAGGCAAATATGCCTTCTCTAATATTAGGCCATTGTTAAACATTATTTATACTACCACATCCAAAACTTCAGAAGTGGTTATATCAATGGACGCTGAAAAATCTTTCGATCGCATGGAATGGGAGTATCTGTTTAATGCATTGGAAAAATTTGGCTTTGGTGAGAAATTTGTAGCCCGGATTAAGCTTCTTTACTCTGTACCTCAAGCGTCAGTTAGAACAAATAATATAAACTCTGAATTTTTCCCTCTTCAGCGATCAACCAGACAAGGCTGTCCACTTAACCCTATGCTCTTTGCACTTGGCATAGAGCCTCTTGCAATAGCATTAAGATCTGATCTTAGAATCCATGGTATAGTCAGAAACAACAGGGAGAAAAAAGTGTGCAGATGATTTATTGATATATATTTCTGATATAGCTAAATCCATTCCCCCCCCCCCCCCCCCCCCCAATGCATTGGGTTAGGGTTAGCATTTGGGTCAATATCTGGATATAAATGAAATCTTCTAAAGAGTGAACTTTTTCCTGTAAACCAAGCTGTGCACCAATATCCTTTGCACACTCTCCCTTTTAAAATTGCAAATAAACAGTTTAAGTATCTTGGGATATATATTACAGATGCATTTTAAGAGCTATTTAAAACCAATTTTCTACCAGTAATGTCAAAAATTAAACAGGATTTCAAACACTGGTCAGTCTTGCCACTTTCTCTTGCTGCAAGGGTAAACTCCATTAAAATGAACACATTGTCTAAATTATTATATTTGTTTAAATCCCTGCCAATCTTTATACCAAAAACTTTTTTTTAGAAAGCTAGATACATTAATCTCAGAATTTATATGGAACAAGCGTCCACCCAGACTCCGAAAGGCCCTACTTCAGCGTCGTAAACCACTGAGGGGCATGGCCCTGCCTGATTTCCAATCCTACTACTGGGCAGCTAATGTAAGAGCGCTGCAGTATTGGATGAGTCCTACCACTCTGCAAACCCCTCTAGACTGGTTATATCTGGAAAGTACAGCATGCAACTCAACTTTATTATTATTAGCCATTTTACACTCTCCTCTCTCATGTCCCATTCAGGCCCATACATCTAATGTTATAGTTAAATCTTCTGTAAAAATATGGAAACAGTTCAGGAAACGGTTTAACTTTCAGTCCCTCCCTCTGTCTGTTCCCATCCAAGCTAATCATTTATGTCTGCCATCAACAGTGGATAAGGGTTTTGCAGTCTGGTCTGATCTCGGTCTTAAGACACTAAAAGACTTGCATATCGATAGGACCTTTGTCTTTTTGTGAGCTTGTTGAAAAATTCTCAATCCCCCAAAAGCACTTTTTTTCACTGTCTTCAGGTCCACACTTTTGCCTGTGAAGTCAACCCCAGAATTTCCAGTTTTGCCAAACCCAACATCTTTTGATACTTTTCTAAAACCTCTCTCTTCACCTAAGGAAGTAATTTCTCAATTATATGACCAAATTCAATCTGTACAGCCTGACCCCATGGAGAGGATCAAATCCCTGTGGGAGGAAGATTTGCTTATCAATTTTATGGATAGCGAATGGGATGAGATTCTTTTAATGGGTTCACTCCTCTATTTGTGCTAAGCATGGCATTATTCAATGCACACTTATTCACAGGATCTATTGGACAAAGACTAGATTAAAAGAAATGTACATCCTGAAGTGGACCCAACCTGTGACCACTGCCGTTCAGCCCCTGCTTCCCTTGTTCATATGATGTGGTCCTGTCCATCTTTGTCTAAATTTTGGTCTGAAGTTTTTACAACTATATCAGAAGTACTACAAATACAATGTAAACCAAATGCAGTTACAGCTTTGTTTGGAATCCCCCCTGCTTCACTGCCAGTTACCACCTCTCCAATTTTATAGCATTTCTTACACTTCTGGTGAGACGGTTAATATTATTGAAGTGTAAGTCACCCATATCACGCACTCCCTCTGGATTAAGGAAGTTCTACTTAATGTTACACTTCAGCATATCAGGTTTACCTTGGATGGTTCCACCTTGAAATTTTATGAAACTCTGCAACCCTTTGACTATATGAAAAAACATTCCAATTTTAGTGTACCTGAATAATACTGCAGCCAGTTGCTACACGATGTAAGAGTTATATTGCACCATTTTCAAATCAAACCATAACCAAGTACATCCCCCCCATGACATCTTATGTCAAGGCATGTTATATATTTGGGGAATTTTTTTTAAATTATTTTTTTCTTGTGTCTCTAGTCGTAATAAGTGATACAGTCATTGCTAATGGCACTTATTTGTTATAGCCTACTGCTAATGTAGTTAATCTTATTCAATGTCTGACCTTAGAGGTGTTTTTTTCCTCTCTTTTGAGTGTATATATTCTTTTTTCATTTTGAATAACTTATTTAATATGAATTTATTATTGTTTTATGTTTGTGTGTTCTTTCTTTGTTGGGAAGAACAATAAGAGATTGTATAAAAAAACAACTGGGGCAGTTGGTGAAAGCTACGTGCTTTCTACATTCTCTAGCTTTTATTTAAGGTGGGGTTTATCCAGCAGTAGGAAATATCAAGAGCAAGACTCACAAAGTAAAATATGTGTTCAACAATGTGATCTGTTACATAGAGTAAAAGTAACTGCTGAAGGAATTATTGATGCTTTGCTCATTTTCATTCTACTGTAACTATATCAGATTCTGGGACTGCTGTCATGCACACATACACACCTGCTTTGATCATGTAGTATTGTTTTGATTAATTCCAAAACAGCTGTTTTGTCCATTACATCCATGAAGAAAACATTAAAATATTAAACAAGACAATTCTAATTTTCATTTATATTTTTGAATTTCAATAACTGGTTGAGAAGAGCTGACAGTGTTTGGCATATCTTCATCCTCATCAAAAAGTAACTGAAGAAGTAACTTATTTGACTTTTGTTTCTTCGAGGTTCTGCCTCAATCCCTATCAGGGGTCCTGGTGATGGCATGGAAACAGAAAAGTCTCCAATCGCCCTTGAGGTTAACACAGATCCACCTCCTGGTCCAGCTGAAGTCCCCCTCCTGAAGGTAGCAAGCCCAAAACACAGCCCTAAATCTACCCACCACATAGTTCCCCAACCTCATGGGGTGCTCCACCTGGGCAAGGTAAGTCGAGAGGCCTGCACAGAGGTGGAGGCTGTTAGGATTGTCATCCCACGGGCGGCTATCAGCAGGAGCTGTCGCACAGCACCTGCTGAGGGGAAAGGGGAGGCAGGACAACAGAGTGAGGAACAGGGCTCTCCTCCACTGCCTCCAGTGGAGGACTGGAGAGGTCAGCTGGAGAAGCTACAGAACTCTGAACGCAGACTTCTGCAGGACAAGGAAGGCCTTTGCAATCAGCTCCGTGTGCAGACAGAGGTGAGAAACCAACAAATGGAGCACATCTGAAACATAACACTTAAGCAGCCTTCCACGGATGGGAGGTAGTGTTTTTACATTAAATATATTTGTGCACAATCATTTGGAACAATTCATATTTTTTGACTTTATTATTCAGGCCTGAAATTTTTACATGGATTTAATTTGACTCTGTGTCTTATTGTCTCAGGAGTTAGTGCATGCATTTAAATAGCTTTATTGTCACTGCATGCATTTACTAAAACTGGAGGGTATTAAGAGAGCACATGCCCCTGCCAAGGCCATTTGTCTATCAATTAAAATGTCAGTTTGCAGAGCACAAGTTGTCTGTGCCTGTGTATTTTCAGGTTGATTATCTCATCATTTATTATTATGGTATTAAAAGATTATAAAGAATAATACCTGACAATAAAGCAAAGAAGTCATCCAGAAAACACACACAGATCCAGAATCTAATGGGTTCATACTTGGGCCAAGGTCCACCTCTGATGAAAATGACATGAAAGTTCATTCAGTAGGTTTTTATTTGTGTAATCCTGGTAACAAACAAACAGCAACAATCACATAACCTCCTTAGTGGGGGTAAAATTTGCTGTGCAAATGCCTAACAAACTCATAACTATAATTCACACATGCACACACTTCTTCAACTGTTAGATTTATTTGTTAAAAAAAACTAAATTGTATAATGTGAGGGCATATGTTTTGTGTTTTTATTAAACTCTTCAGCAGTGATCTACTTTAAGTCTCTTATTAAACTCCTTAGCTATAAAACTAACTTCTGTGTGCCAGGTGAATCGTGAGCTAAAGAAACTTCTAGTGGCATCAGTGGGGGATGACCTCCAGTACCATTTTGAGCGTCTCTCGCGGGAGAAGAACCAGCTCATTTTGGAGAACGAGGCTCTTGGGCGGAGTCTTGCACACACCGCAGAACAGCTGGAGCGAATGAGTATCCAATGTGACGTTTGGAGGAGCAAATTCCTGGCCAGCAGGTGATTTAGTAGTAATCCAATTTAAAATGGAAAATGATGGGGGGGAAAAATACTACAAAGTCACAGTTACCTGTCCTTAGTTTCAAGAGTCATGCAGTGTTTTAGCTTGTCTACAAAAAGGAAAAAAAAAATTAAGTATTATTTTTTTTCATCAAGTAATTTTGGGGAAAAAAGAATGATTAAACTCTTCTATCCATATTTCTTTCTTCAGAGTCATGGCGGAGGAGTTGACGAATGCCAGAGCAGCTCTGCAGAGACAAACCAGAGAAGCACAAGGGGCAATTCAGGACCTGCTCTTGGAGAGAGAGGAGTTCTCTAGGCATATGATGCTCACCCACAGGTAACTCCTTCACTGATCTCTGCTTAATAAATGAGTGGTGCATTTATTAAAGTTGCTTAAAGCTTAGAAATACTGAAGGCAAGATGATAAAGAGACACTAAACCCCAGTAGAATGAATGCTGTTCTAGGTTTAGATCCACGGTTTGTAAAATATGAAAGGAAGTAAAAGCTGGGCTGCTAATGCAAGCAGCTTCAATATGAATGGTATTCCAGTAGCTGGTGTCTGTCACTCTACCATCATTAGTCTTTGTTTATGCTACACTTCTGCGCATCTATGATGTACGTACCCTTTGGATAAGGCTGGTGCACACATGGCTGTATACAGATGAAACCAGAAGTTTACATATACTGTATAAAAAGACAAAACCTTTTTTTTTTTTTCTCACTGCCATTAAATCAGACTAAATGTTTCCTGTTTTAGGTCAGTTAGGATTACCAAAATTATTTCTTAGGAATTTTTTAAAAACTACTTTGGTTGTCATCAGAAGTTTGCATACACTAAGATTACTATGCCTTTAAACAATTTGGGAAAACCCAGATGATGATGTTGTGGCTTTGGAAGCTTCTGATAGGTTAATTGACAGCATTTGAGCTAATTGGAAGTACACCTTAAACACACTGCTTTCTTGTGTGACGTGGGAAAATCAAAATAAATCAGACAAGAAGAATTGTGGACCTCCACAAGTCTGGTTCATCCTTGGTCACAATTTCCAGATGCCTGAATATGCCACATTCATCTGTTATACGCAAGTCTAAACACCATGAGCATGTCCAACCATCATACCACTCAGGAAGGAGATGAGTTCTGTGTCCCAGAGATGAATGTGTTTTAGTGCAAAATGTGCATATCAACCCTAGAGCAAAAGCAAAAAACCTTGTGAAGATGCTGGCTGAAACTGGTAAGAGAGTGTCATCATCTACGGCGAAACGAGTTCTGTACCGACATGGGCTGAAAGGCCACTCATTGAGGAAGAAGCCATTACGCCAAAAGCAACATAAAAAACGATTACAGTTTGCACATGCACACAGGGACAAAGACCTTAATTTTTGGAAACATGTCCTGTGGTCTGATGAATGTAAAATTAAACTGATTGGCCATAATGACCATTGTTACATTTGGAGGAAACTGAAGTACGGCGGTGGCAGCATCATGTTGTTGGGAGTGTTTTTTGCAGATGGGACTGGTGCACTTCACAAAATAGATGGCATCATGAAGAAAGAACATTATGTGGAAGTATTGAAGCAACATCTCATGACATCGGCCAGGAAGTTAAAACTTGGGTACAAATGAATCTTCCAAATGGACAGTGACCCGAAACGTACCACCAAATTAGTTACAAAGAACAACAAAGTCAATGTTTTGGAGTGGCTATCACAAAGATGTGATCTCAATCCCATAGAAAATTTGTGTGCAAGCAAGGCGACCTACATACCTGACTGAGTTACACCAGTTCTGTCAGGAGGAATGGGCCAGAATTCCAGCAAACTATTGTGAGAAGCTTGTGGAAGGATATCCAAAATATGGGTATCTGAACTATTGTAAGTTATACAGTTTAACGGCAATGCTACCAGATGCTAAGGAAATGTATGTAAACTTTTGACTTTGAAGAAAGTAATGAAAAAATTCTCTCAAAAATTCTTAAAAAAAAAAAAAAAAAAAAGGTAGAAATAATTTTGGGACTAGAATATAGTTTGTCATTGTACAGTTGACAGCACAACATAATTGTGGCTGCTCCACCAGGCTACTGCGCAATAAAGTAAGTGAGAGTAATTTGGAAAAAAAAAAACAAAACACAATTACAGAACACACAATTAAGCCATATGACTGAAATAAAAATAAAAGTAAAAATAAAAATAGCCCATAGGTACATACACAGGTACGATAGTGGCTTCGCGGGTGGAACTATGTACATAGGAGTGCGGAGTGCAGAACACATAATAGAGTAAAATGGCCCAAGGATTATGGAAAATATGTACAGTAGTGATTTCACGGATGGGTCAATATACATGAAAGTGAGGAGTGCAAAGACAGGCGAGTTATTGTGATAATTAAAAGGTTCTCAGTTCTGTGCATCTAAGCGTTCAGAGGGAGGGGGTGGGGCCTCTGGCTGTTTGCAGTTCGGATGGCCCAGGGGAAGAAACTTTGTCAGTCTGGAGGTGTGGGACCTGATCAATCTGAACCGTCATCCAGAGGAAAGCAGGTCAAACAGGTGGTGGGCGGGATGTGAGAGGTCTCCTGTGATGGTCTTGATCCTTCTGAGACAGGAGGCTCTGGAGATGACTTCCAGGGAGGGCAGTGGGTCACCGATAATTTTTTGGGCAGTGTTGATGACCCTCTGCACAGCCTTTCTGTTCTCAGCCATGGAGCCGGCCTACTGTTATGTACAAAATGAGCGAGCCGTGAGCCATTCTGTGCCGAGCAACAAACTGAACTTTATTATCAGAAAAGGGTAAACGTATACAGTGGCTGCAGCCCGCCTGGCGTCATCCATCTGACAGCTATGGCAAGCCCCAGGGGCCAAACTGACATGCAACATTCCCCCCCCCCCCCCCCACAAAATGGAGAACATCAAATAACGTTAGCTAATAACTCCCCCCCCCCCCCCAACAAAAATTTAGCGAATTAAACACCCATATAAAACAACAAAATTATAACATGAACATTTTGCAAAGAAAACACCAACAACTAACTGGGCACTTGGGTGGACTACCAAGGTCCACCCAAGTGGACCAGTGCACCCTGGCTAACCCAGTCCCACAACAAAGTCGGGGTACCAAGCGCCTCACAGGTGGAGGTCCTGCTACTGGCTCCGTTGGCCGTTCCTGTGTGCCCCCTAGTGCCTTGTCAGTCAAGTTCCAGCCAGTGTCTGTCTCGTCCATTGGAGCCCTTGGATCCTGGGTCGGTGAATATTTCCTGAGGCGGCTAGAATGCCACTGTGACCCGTCCGAGAGGCGAAACGTGTCCAGGCCCAGCTGCTCCACGATTTGTAGTGGTCCCGACGTCCAGAATGGCTGCAACTTGTGCGTGCAGTTGGGGTGCCTGATCCTAACCCAGTCCATTACACTTGGGTCCATGAGTTCTTGCCCTGTGCTTCTTGTCGAAGCGTTGTTTCATTCGCCACTGTTGTTCAAGAATCTGCCCCCTTGGTGGTTTTGCGTCCGCCGGAGGGGTGACTGTGGGGGAGCTGCAACCGGTCCAGGGGAAAATATAATTTACGTTCCAGCATGAGCTTCACTGGGGAACACCCCGTCATGGTGTGGGCCATTGCTCTATAATGGAGGAGTGTGCTCTGAAGCACATCAGTGAACTTAAAGCCATCTGCCAGGTGTGCTTTTAGTCCATTCTTTAATGTCTTGTTGAAACGTTCCACCCCCCCACCCCCCCATTAGCCTGAGGATGACAGAGCACGTTTCTAATGTACTCCACACCCCTTTCTTCCAAAAATTCCTCAACCCTCCCCCATAGTTGAATTGTGCCCCATTGTCCATCGTAATGGTGCTTGAAACACCCCACCGAGCAAAGAGTGAAGTGAGGAAACTGATGACCACGTCGGTTGTGACCGAACTAGTGGGTAACACCTCCAGCCATTTTAAAAACAGATCATAGGCCACCAACAGGAAATGGCTGTTCGCAGGGGTTGTGTGTAACTCACGGCAGATGTCCAGTTGAATGTGCTTCCAGGGGCCCTCCGGGTACTGTAACGGTCGCAGGGGCAGGGGTGGTGGTACCCCGGTTTTCCCGCTCTTCAAGCACGGCACACAGTTCTTTACCATAACCTCAATGTCCTTGCCAATACCTGGCCACCAAACCGAATCCCTGCAGCATTGTTTCACCCTAACAACCCCCAGATGGCCCTCGTGGAGCATGGCCAAAACATGAGCCCTTAGTGACACCGGAACCACTGTGCAGTGTCCTGTCACCACGCACACGTTGTTCCAGCAGCTCAGCTCATCCTTGACCCTGTGAAAAAGTGCCAGATCACCCTGCATCTTCATGGGCCACCCCCCTCTGATGAACGAGCGCAGTTGAGACAAAGTTGGATCCTGCTCCAACTCCGCCTAGAGTTCCTGGAGGGACACCACATTCCGGAGGGGGCCGTGCAGTGTGTTGATCAGGTCCGCCTCCAGGGGATCACAATCGTCAGGTTGCACGGTGTTAAGTGTGGCACCGGACAGGAGGTCCGCCATCACGTTCTCCCTGCCTTGGGTGAACTGAGTAGTGAAATTGTAGGCCCGCAGTCTTTCTACCCACCTGTGGATCTACAGGGGCCTGTGTCCTGAACCAGTCGTTTCCAGCAGGGTCATCAGCGCCCTATGGTCCGGGCGCAGGGTGAAGTGGCATCCATAGAGGTAAGTGTCCTACCGTTTGCACGCCCGAACACACGCGAGTGCTTCTCTCTTGCCCACTGTGTACCTCTGTTCCACCAATGTGAGGGACCTTGACGCGAACGCCACCAGGCGCTTCGTTCCATTCTGGAGTTGAGACATGACTGCCCCCACCGCTGAACCAGACGCATCACAAGTCACAAAAGTGGGGCATTGTGGGTCAAAATGAGCCAACATCGGCAGGGAGGTCAGAATCAGAATCAGAAAAGATTTATTGCCAAGTACATTAACAGATCACTGATAACATACGAGAGAATTTGACTTGACACAGTAATGAACCTGCATTTCCGTGCAGGTTCTCAGGTGAGCTGAGATTTCAGTTTGGCGATGGCCGCTGAGCAGGCCGGGGTCCATTGCCATGGAGCATTCTACTTCAGGAGAGCGCAGAGTGGTTCTGTGGTCTCTGAATAACGAGGGATGAAGCATCCGTAGAAATTTGCCATGTCCAGGAACAATGAAATTTGCGTGGGCGTCATGGGGTCCAGAAGTCGCAGGACCGCCTCCACGTTCGAGTGTAGGGGGCTCAGGCCCTCAGCAGACAGGCGAAATCCCACAAACTCGATGGCTTCAGCTGTAAAGATGCACTTTTCCTCATTCAGTGTGACTCCGTGATCCAGCAGCACTTCTATCACTCGTTCCAAACATTTGTTGTGTGCTGCCCGTGACACGGCATGCATCACGATGTCATCTAGATATACCACCACACCCCTGAGGCCAGCAGGAATTGTGGACATGATTTTTTGGAAGCAACTTGGGGCTGAGCTAAGGCCAAAAGGCATGTGGGAATATCTGAAAACCCCTACAGTAAGTGGGTCACGAACACAGTCAGGTTGCGGCTAGCTAGGTGAAGAGGCACCTGCAGGTAACCCTGATGGAAGTCCAGTTTTGAAAACACCCTGGAGCCCCTGAACATCGTGGTGAGCTCTTCCATTGTGGGTAGGGGGTATTTATCCGGGATGATCGCTTTGTTAACCATTCTGAGGTCGATAAACGGTCAGATGCCACCTGACTTCTTTTTAGCCACTACGATATTTGAGATTCACGGCAAGGCGTCTACTCTCTTAATAATGCCAGCAATCAGAAGTTTGTTCAGCTCCATTGTGATGTTGTCCTGTAGGGTGAGGGGCAACCGGCGAAGACGTTGAATCTTGGCCGTTACTCCCAGGTCAATGAGTGGATGGTGGTTGAAAGCCACTATGCATCCCAGGCCTGCAAACAGTACTGGCCAGTGAACATGCCAGGCTGGTGAAACTGTTAGCACCGTGGAGCCTGTCGGGTCCATAATCGAGAACCCCAACTCACCCAACAAGTCAATACATAACAATTCAGCCCCATGGCACGAAACCTGAAAGGTGAACACGGGAATAGTCTTTGGTCCACACGCCACAGAAAAACTGACCATGCTCACCATGCCAATCTTCACATGTCCATAGCCAAACATGTTATCAGCACCCGCTATAATTGTCTTTTTGGGGAAAAGTTTTCTTACCGTGGACACGCTCAATATGGACGTTGCAGCACCTGAATCCACCATGAGTGGCACGTCGACTCCTTTGAGCTGCATGCCATTTTAGCTGCCAATTCTTGGCACCTGCTACACATACTGAGGCCACACCCACGGGTCCCGCATCCACTGTCTTGTTGGTGGCGGTGCAAACCCTAGCCAGGTTGTTAGCTTGACCGCAGTTGTAGCACTTCTTCCCCCTAGCGGGGCAGGCAGACGAGCTTGTCCGGTGATGAAAGGAGTCACAGCCGCCACACAGTCTCCAGGTTTCCGCTCCTGCCCATGGCACGGTCCACCTCTGTGTGAAAGTCTCCCCAGAGTAGCTAGCTGGGTTGCTGTCTGCCTGGCGTGGAGAGGGAACTTGGTCGGCTAGTTGTTCATTAGTTAGTATTTGCTTCCCTAGCTGGGTGGTGGATTCAGTTTGGCTAGCCATCTGCATCACCTGGCTTAGCACGAAATTGTCCTTTGTTAGTAGTACCTTCTTGTTTAACCACTCGTTGCTTGTGCAGTGTGCTAGCTTGTCACAAAATAGCTCCTTTTCCAAAGGCCCAAAGGCACACATGCTCGCTAGGTTACGGAGCTCCATAACATAATGTTGCGTGGACTCACCCACTTGCTGGCAGCAGTCAAAGAATCTGTATCTCCCTGTTGTGATGTTACACTTGTTAACAAAAAACTTGTCCATTAGGCACAAACATTTGTCCAAGAAGCCCGTACTAAACAGCGTGTGACGCACTCACTGTCCTTCTTTGTCTAGACAGTGAATCAGAACGCTCTTCCGTCTTTCCTCGTCGGCACTGTCCAGGCCGGCCGCGATGATATAGGCATTGAAAGACTCCAGGAATGGAGGTGGTGGTCTCGCGCATGCCCCCATGGTTTAATCCTCAGTCGCCAAATGTTATGTACGAAATGAGCCAGCCATGAGCCATTCTATGCCGAGCAACAAACTAAACTTTATTACCAGAAAAGGGCAAACATATACAGCCGCCGCAGCCCGCCTGACATTATCCATCTGATGGCTGACAAGCCCAAGGGGCCAAACCCACATGCAACACACACCACACACCCAGACAGTAGGTGAGCATGTTCTCCACTGAGCAGCGATTGAAGGCCAGCAGCAGCTTCTGGTCTAGGTTGTGCTTCCTCTGGACACAGAGGAAATGCAGCCGCTGCTGGGCTTTCTTCACCAGGGCCTTGGTGTTGACAGTCCAGGAGAGGTCAGAGGAGCTGTGGGTGCCCAGGAACCTAAAGGCAGGGACGTTTTCCACATGGTCGCCATTTATGAGGAGTGGGGGTGGTGCTGTCTGTTCTTCCTGAAGTCCAGAATGAGTTCTTTGGTTTTTTGGACATTCAGTTCCAGGTTGTTTGCTTGGCACCACAGTAGCAGATTCTCTACTTCCATCTTGTATGCCTTCTCATCGTTGTTGGTGATGAGTCCAGTCAGGGTGGTGTTGTCCATGTATTTCATGATGACTGTGATTGGGTGGGTTGGAATGCAGTCAAAGGTGTACAGGGAGTACAGTAGAGGGCTTAGCATGCAGCCTTGGGGGGGAGCCGGTGCTGAGGGACAGTGTGGAGGAGTGGTGGGGGCCAAGACTGACTGTTTGTGGGCGATTGGTGAAAAAGTTCTTTATCCAGGAGTGGGTGTGGGGGGGGGGGGGGTCTGGAGGAGGTGCAGTTTGTTGATCAGGATATCTGGGATGATGGTGTTAAAAGCTGAGCTGTAGTCCACGAAAAGCATCCTCACATAGCTCCTTGAGTTCTCCAGGTGGCTCAGCACTCTGTGGAGAGTGGAGGTAATGGCATCTTCCATAAACCGGTTCTCCTTGTAGGCGAACTGATGGGGGTCGAAGGAGGGGGGAAGACGGTCCCTGATGTGCTGGGACACCAGTCGCTCAAAACATTTCATGACTACAGACATGAGTGCTGTGGGTCTGTAGTCATTCAGGCTGTCAGTTGTGGCCTTTTTGGGGATGGGGATGATGGTGGAGGCCTTGAAGCAGGAGGGGACAGTGGTGTGTGTCAGGGAGAGGATGAACAACTTGGTGAGGATCCCTGCCAGCTGGTCTGCACATGCTTTGACCACCGCTCCTGGGATGCTGTCTGGACCAGCAGCTCTGCGGGGGTTCACTGCTCTCGGTTGCCTCCTCACCTCATGCACCTGAGGGGGGGGCAGGTTTGGGGGGAGGTGTGTTCAAACCGGGCAAAGAAGCTGTTAAGGTCCTCTACCAGAGTGAGGCTGTTGTCTGATGCTAGGACCCCTGGCCCCTGTTGTTGGTGAGGGCCTGGATGCCTCCCCACATCTGTCAGGGGTTGTTGTCTGTGCGGAAGTCCTCCACCTTCCTCCTATAGGCATTTTTAGCGAGTTTTATGCCTCTCCTCAGGTTAGCTCTGGCAGTGCTATACAGAGAGCTGTCTCTCTGTCTGAAGGCTGAGTTGCGGGCTCTGATCAGAGCCTGGACTTCACTGGTCATCTAGGGTTTGTGGTTTGGAAATACCTGGATGTGTTTGGTGACTGTCACATTTTCTACACAGCATTTGATGTAGAAAAGGGCAGATTCGGCGTAGGACTCCAGGTCCTGATGTTCAAAGATGTTCCAATCAATGTAGACAAAGCAGTCAGTAGTTGTAGAAGAGCATTTTCAGGCCAGGTTTTAATTGTTTGCTTGGTTGGGGGGGGGGAATTCTTCTAAGGTGGGTGTAGGCAGGAATCAGAAACGGAGAGAGGTGGTCTGATTTTCAAAGTGGGGGAGGGGGTGGCTCTGTAGGGGTACTTAATAGGCACTTTTCCACTTGGAACCCAAAGGCCTCCTTTGGCCTTGGACCGAACAGTCCTGTTCCGGCACTGGTGGTTTTCCACAGCACAAGGCTCACTGTAGTATGGGTGGGAGAAGGAGGGAGTTGGAGGCGGTGCTACACTCCCCTTGAGGCTGCGCCATTTTCCCTGGACCAATTAGTAGTCCAAGAGCTATTTAATATCATTTTGGTGGTGAGGCTGCTGTGTATTATTATGCATTACTCATCTCATGTAACCTTGTGCCATTGCAATGACGCAATTTTTTTCGTATATTTAATGTGGACGTGTGGATCTTTAATATCACAGTTACAAGTACTGGGACAGCAATCTAATAAAAAATATCTTACAAAATTACAAGTCCACATTTTCTTTAAAGTGTACTTGTTAATGCTGAGTACAGAATTGGGTGAGGCGCACCAAAACAGTTGTTGCTGTACACCCCACACTCACCCGTCCTTACAATGGCTAAGTTGAATATTTTGTGCAGATAAAACCATTACCTGGGTTGGCAATATGAACATTTCCAAATACAGAACTTAAAATATTAGGTGTCCCTGTTGTTGCACATGGATATAAAGCTTGGTCAGTAGTGGCTGGCTTTTAATGTATGTGTCGGCAGTTATTGGACTCCATAACACACTGCAATGACAAATTTTTCCCAACCTTTTTAAGGGTTTTAAGACAGTGTAAAACTTAGTAGTAACAGACAACACATGATGTCAACAGTCACGGATTTATTCAACGTTATTAACACTGGTCATTGATTAATGTACAGTATATACATAATAATGGTTGGGAAAACGGGTCACACACGCCGTGCGAGGGTTTCAAAGACTGCCATGAGATGTTATTGAGGGCAGCATTCTGCGCAATTTCCTCCGTACAGCAACTTCGGCTTCCCTGGACTGACGGACCTCATCCACAAGCAGTAAATTGAGTTCCAACTGTTGCCGCTGGTGCTCCCTCTGCTCACGTTGATGTTCCCGCTGAAGCTCCATCTGTTCACGGTGCTGTTCCCTTTCTGCTTCTTGCATCGATGCAAAAATAGTTGAAAGGTCTTGTTTTGTGTTGCTCCGCTTCCTCTTACCTACAAGACAGAAATGTGAGCTGGTGTCAGTAAAATCAACCTCAAAACATGTAGCAGTACATCCCCAAAAATTAATACAAAAGTTAAATATTTTTGGACACATGTCAGAAAGTGAGACCCATATATTATACAGAATCATTAATCAGACAGTGAAGTATTGTTACATTTTAATCATTTATTGGCTCACAGCGCATGAATATCCAAAATTACTTTTCTCGAAAAATCGATGGTTATGTTAAAAATAGATATTAAAAAAAGAGGAGTGTTCTCAAAAGTATGAGGATTTATGGAGAAATGGATTTCATTTTCCAGCTGGAGTGACCATCGCCCCACAGTGCCTAAACAATCAAAACCCGGTGTAATGGACAAGGCATCACTGTGTTTGATTTGGCCAGGAAACTCTCCTGACATAAAACCCATATGGATTGTCAAGATTATGACAGATACCATCTTATATGACTTTCACTGTCTTTTGTGAGTCACAAAAAACACACTGTACCATGACATTGCAGTTATTTTGAGATGTACCTGTACAAGGGACACACACTGGTGAAAGGCAAGTGCTGGGTTTGAAAAAATTACTTTTTTTTATGAGTATCACAACTGTGTATTTGTACAATACATTTAGTAAAAGCTGAGTTTATGTTTCAAATGCCTAGCTTTTTATGGTGGTCAAAAAATTCTAGAGGTGACCCAAATTCTATGGTGGAGAGACCCAGCTGGTCTATCATCTCTGAAGAGCTGGAGCAGGTGGCTGGGGAGAGGGAAGTCTGGGCTTCTCTGCTTGAACTGCTGCCTCCGTGACGCGGAGAAGCGGTAGAAGATGGATGGATGGAAAAAATTCTGAATGCATTTATACAGTGGGCTCAACTGAATCATGAAAATGAAGCACACTGACTTTCAAATAATGAGTTTTGTGCTACAACAGCTCATTAGCTTTTCCATGCCTGTGATTAAATATGCAATTGCATTGCTGGACTTTTTTGATGTGCTTTACATGAAACAATAAACTGTACCGTGAGTATTACATTACTACAATATAATATAATTATATTATTTGACTATTGGGTTTTACCTGTGCGTGAAAGTGTTGACGGAGATGTGCCAAACTGTGAGCAAGCTGGACTTGGTTCTGGTGCCGGATGATCTAGATCCGTAGCAGGAGAAGCTGGGTGCTCGTATCGCGGGAGGTGGGCTCCGTCTATGATCCTTTATGGATCGCTATGAAAGTGCAACATGTAAAAAAACAAAACAAAAAAAAAACTTTTAACCAGGATTACAACTATCTATTTCATCAGATATTGTCAACACAAAAAACAACATACAAGGACGGACATAGCATTAAGCTAGGTCATCGTTTAAACACGATTAAGTTTTCGTCTGTCCTAAGTGAACTTTCCACTGTTGGAAAAAATAACATAAAGCATGAATATCAGATCACTTACCGTCCTGTATATCACAATATCACGGCTTCAACTGCTGAAGTTGGGTGCGTCGCGGCTGCACATTCAATTCATTTCAGGTGGCTGGGTCTAATTCCCAGTGCATCTCCGTGTAATTTCTGGTGCGTCTGTTTGTGCGCCCCACTGCAGGCTCAGTCTGCTTCCCTCTGCATTCTCTCATCAGCCGAAACGCACAGGAAACTCTGCTGGACTGCGGTGTTGGATTACTGCTGATTTCTGTGAAGCCATTCTCTCGTTGTGGTTTATAATAACACTTGTTCGCGGGCTCACTGACGAAAAATTGCAAATGGCGACCAGCAAGCGATTCTGGAAAGTCAGTGTAACGCCCACGTAACGCCCACTCTCATGACGCTACGCACGGACCAATGAATGACCAGCAGTGGCGTGACGAAACGGGGCCGGGAGCCTTCGGACCTGCTTTTTACGGTGCCGAAAAAAGTGTCAGTTAAACTGGAACTGTTCCGAAAAAGGGAACTGTGAGGCCTTTGGGTTCCGAGTGGGAAACCGGACAATGGAGGCCGATCGGGGCCTTTGGGTTCCAAGTGGAAAAGCGCCTAATGTTGCTATAAACATGATCCAGTGTTCTTTCCCCTCTTGTGGAACACTTGAGATGATGAGATTGAGATTCAACTTTATTGTCATTACACATGTATGAATACAAGGTAACGAAACGTGACTTGGCATTTGGGTACGCTCTGCAGAGCGCATCTAAGGCCGGGGCAGCCGCTAGGCGCCAGTCATAAAGAAGAAAGGGGGGGGGGGGGAAAGAAGGGATAATGACTCAGTAGGCGAGAGAAAAAAACATGTTTATCAAATTTTCGTTCAGTAAGTGAGCGAAATTTTGATTGCAGGAAAAAAAAAAACCTCAATGCACATTTAGCAGACAACAGAACCAAAGTCAGAGAGGATCAGTGAATGAATGGATGTAATTCAGTATAAGTGAATCAGTGTGTTCGTGTATGTTGAATGCAGGTGGGTGTTTATCAGTTACTGGAGGCAACAAATCTCTCCCAGCCGAGATGTTGTGTCTTAGTGTCTGAAACTCGGAAGCATGTCCTTGAGGCATGGCAGATGGAAATTTCCTGAGCCAGTCACTGTCCCTGAGTTCAGATTGTAGCACACCAGAATGTTTATGAAGAGAAGCACAATCTTCTGTTTTGTCTTAATCCAGGAGGAAAATAGTCAACAGGGCACCGAATTCAAGGTCTGATAACACAGATCACTGAGAGCATAGAATTTACAGCTCTTGCAATACTGTGTTCATAATTTCCATACATAGGCTTTAAATCCATTCTTGGAGGGCACCAAAACGACTCCAGATGTTTCCCTTCTAAACACGGGAAGCATGTCCGGCAGAGTCCATCTCTCTACAGTGCATGCCAGATGGTAATTTCCATGTAGTCTTGCCGTCAGTTAGTGCTCTCCCCCGTCTAGTCGAATTGTTGAAGAAGCAGCTACGCCGGGACCGCTTTGATTAGCTCTTCTAGTTAAATTTTCGATACACCAGGAAACTCCAGAGCCAATCAGCAGAAAATCCTGTGATCGTGCCAAACCAGATAGATGTTGTTTCCACATCATCAGTCGAATCATGCAGACACATGTGTTCCAATCCATGGGTCTCTCCATAGGGGCTACCCCTGGCCCAAATTTATGTAAAAAGTTGTTAATTTTATTAAAGCCGCTCACCAAATCCATTTTTTTCATTTGGATCAAGATTCAGCCAGAAGAACAGCGACGCAGACAAGACAGCAAGCTGGGATTCTCAGTTAGGGAGGGTGGAGGAGGGTGAAAGAGGGAGCTGAAGAAAAAGCGACCATTCTCTCTGAAGGGCAGGAAGGAAACACTTAACATGTTGGTAGAATTTGGGGAGTACAGTCTTTAAGCATGCTTTGTTAAAATCCCCTGCAATAATGTGGACTGTGTCGGGGTGATCTCTTTACTGCTTGCGGACAATGTGCTGGAGGTGATTGAGTGCTAACCTAACATTAGCATCAGGAGGAATGTAAATGGCTGTTAAAATTACTGCTGTTAGCTCGCGGGGGAGATAAAAAGGCCTGCACAGGAAGGACATGGCCTCTAAGTCCGGTGAACAGTGGCTATGAATTATTCTGCTGTTTTTACACCAAGTCTGAAGCACATAAACACAGAGCTCTCCCCCCCCCCTTACCAGAGTCAGCGTTGCGGTTGAGACGGTGTGTAGTTCAGCCAGGTAGTTCCACAGCGACATCCGGAAAGTGTTTGTTCAGCCATGACTCGGTCACAATCAGAATACAACAGTCCTGGATGTATCAATTATAGGCGATCTCCGTGTGCAGCTCATCCATTTTGTTGGTGAAGGATCTGGTGTTGGTGAAAAAAATTGAAGGTAACGGTGGTTTGAAGTGAAGATTGCGCAGCTGGGCACGAAGGCCAGCCCTGCAGCCACGTTTCTGCTTCGTCTCTCGTTGTCGTCTGCACTTGCGGGGCATAACGAACCATGGAGTGCTGGGAGGTCTGGCGAGCTCCTCGGGGATGTGGTGGAAGTCACTAGAATGGGCGCTGGAGATGACGGAGGTGAGCTGGCAACCGATGCCTATAAGTTCCTGGTGACTGTAGGTAATTACTCCCATCACAGAAGGAGCACAGAAAAAGGCAGAAAAGACACAAGAAGGGGCGCAGAAGACCGGAGCATCTAGCTGCTGTGTGTGAACACGCCGCCATTAATCCTAACTGACCTAAAACAGGAAAACTTTAGCCTGATTTAATGTCAATGAGGGGGGAAAAAAGATTGTGTCATTTTATATAGTACATATAAACTTCTGGTTTCAACTGTATATGCTTAATTTTTTTCCCATCTATTAGGTCAAAGGTTTAAAGCATACCCATAACCGTTTCATGTAGTTTTACGGCAGTCCAGTTGGTAGCGCATATGCACCAGTTTGTTCACCATCTATATAAAAGAAGAAAAACAAGAGCCATGCACACTTTAGCAATCGCGACTGCACAAAGGAGAGAAAAGAAACTCCTGTGTTTTCTACTTTTAGCGCTAATTCTTTTTTTCCCCTTTAGTCTTCTTTTTAATTCTTCTTCGTCTGTATGCTGTTTCGGTAGCGCCACCTCTTGAATGTGAGGTTGACTGTTGTGCATGCATTGTCAAAGCGTATTGACAGTGTGGTCAGAAAATTTGGACTGCACACATTCAGCTGCAGAGGGGCTCCGCAGAGCCTGGCAGACTGCACCATAATTTACGTTACACATGCCTCATGCCCAATCAGGTGCACAGAGCAGAGGTGGAACATGAACCCAGCTTTACCATAGTAATCTGCATTTACCATCATGATGCTCATGAACTTTTCTTCAGATCTCTGGAGCAGCTCCTGGTTTCACTGCAGTGGGGCAGGCAGCAGACATATTACCCCAGCGCACAGCCCCTCAGCACGGGAGAGCTGGCAGCAGCCAATCACAAGCTTGCAGATGCAATCAATTCCCACCTGCTGGGCAAAGCCAGCAGTAGCAGTGGCTTGGTGAAAGGCAGCAGTGCAGCAGCAGAACAGCTCTGCAGCACACCAGCAGAGAAAATGGCTGAAAAGGTACAACCTCAATGTCACTGTACATATTTTACAACTTTCTTTTTCCAATTTAGATAAGTCATTGTTTTGTTTCCAATTTTCTTTCTCAGGTGTTGAAGATTTTATATCCAATTTCCTGTTCAGAAAACAAGGCAGAGGCTGTGCTCTGTGAATCTGCCACCTCTCCAGACTTCCTTAGCACCAAGAAGAGTATCGGCAGGTTTCACCCTTACACCCGCTATGAGAACATAACCTTTAACTGCTGCGAGCGCTGTACAGGAGATATCCTGGTCCTGTAAATATTGAAGTGTGAGAACTTGCCTTCAACGCAGACGAATGCTGCTGATTCAGCTGATGTGTACTGTGGGTGATATTGATGCTTTGCAATTGCTTTTTCAGACAGCAACAAGTGACTGTCCATAAATTTGCTGCTTGTGTTATTTTCTATAACTTAACTCAAATGGCTACCATTTTTTTTTTTTTAGTATACTTTATTAATCCCCAGAGGGAAATTACAGGGCATCCAGCTGGATGGATGAGGCGGCCAATGCGTGGCGCCAGTTCAGTCACCATTCACACGTAGGGCCAATTTAGAGTCTCCAGTTGGCCTAACCTGTATGTTTTTGGCCTGTGGGAGGAAACTGGAGTACCCGGGGTAAACTCACGCAGACATGGGAAGAGCATGCAAACTCCACACAGAAGGGTCACCGATGGTCAGGGGGTGTGATCGAATCCACGATGGTCAGGGGTGGAACTGATCCTGTGACCTTCTTGCTGTGCTGTCACAGTGCTAACTACTGTTCCACAGAGCTGCCCCAAATCTATCAAACTACTGTATATTTTGTAAAAAAAAAAATAAATTAAAAAATTCAGGTACCATGATGTACTTTCAATGAAAAAAAAAAAAAAAAAATGCATTTCACTGGGATACGAGGTGAATGTGAGTCAGTATTAGCGACACTGTTCATGTGTGTCTGCTTATTCAATTTGAACATCAAGCTATTGTTACGGTCTTTTACATGCACCTGTGTTCAGCCTGTCTGAGCCTTAGCTGGAATGTACAGTACGTTGTATAAATATTCACCAGAAAGTTGTATCATCTACTGAGCCTATTGCACTGTGACTACTGAAAAGCTAGTCAGGAGGCCTTCTATACTGCAGAAATCAGTTCCTCTGTATGATGGTGCTGTCACAACTTGACATTGTATTAATGGATTTGACTTTATGCTTTGTTTAAATGCATTAAAACTAATATGCAGTGTTTTGGAAGCTTTAGTGATGGTACAAAATATTGTGCAGCAAAACTGTTCAGACGGTCTTTAATTTTTTTTTTAATTATGCCTTTGCAATTATTTAAAAGCTTTGGAATGCTTTTTTTTTATCCCTTCAGAATACATCCATCCATCCATCTTCTACCGCTTTTCCGGAGGTCCGGGTCGCGGAGGCAGCAGTTCAAGCAGAGAAGCCCAGACTTCCCTCTCCCCAGCCACCTGCTCCAGCTCTTCAGAGGGGATACCAAGGCGTTCCCAGACTAGCTGGGAGACATAGTCTCTCCACCGAGTCCTGGGTCTGCCCCGGGGTCTCCTCCCAGTGGGACGTGCCTGAAACACCTCAAGTGGGAGGCGTCCAGGAGGCATCCTAATCAGATGCCCATACCACCTCAACTGACTCCTTTCAATGTGGAGGAGCAGCGGTTCTACTCTGAGCCTCTCCCGGATGACTGAGCTCCTCACCCTATCTCTGAGGGTGAGTCCAGCAATCCTACGGAGAAAGCTCATTTCAGCCGCTTGTATCCGCGATCTCGTTCTTTCGGTCATTACCCAAAGCTCGTGACCATAGGTGAGAGTAGGAACGTAGATTGACTGGTAAATCGACAGCTTTGCCTTAGAACTAAGCTCCCTCTTCACCACAACAGACCGGTACAACGTCCGCATCACTGCAGATGCTGCTCCAATCCGTCTGTTGATCTCTCGCTCCATTTTCCCCTCACTCGTGAACAAGACCCCAAGATACTTAAACTCCTCCACTTGGGGCAGGAGCCTGTCCCCAACCCGGAGAGGACAATCCACCTTTTTCCGGCTGAGGACCATGGACTCGGACTTGGAGGTGCTGATTCTCATCCCAGCCGCTTCACACTCAGCGGCAAACCGTCCCAGCAAGAGCTGTAGGTCATTGCTGGATGAAGCCAACAGGACAACATCATCTGCAAACAACAGAGATGAGATCCTGTGGTCACCAAGCATGACACCCTCCATTCCCTGGCTGCGCCTAGAAATCCTGTCCATAAAAATTATGAACAGGACCGGTGACAAAGGGCAGCCCTGGCGGAGTCCAACTCTCACTGGGAATGACTCCGACCGAGTGTTGGCAATGCGAACTAAACTCTCACAACGGTCGTACAGAGACCGAATAGCTCGTAACAACAAGCCCGATACCCCATACTCCCGAAGCACCCCCCACAAAAATCCACGAGGGACGCGGTCAAATGCCTTCTCCAAGTCCACAAAACACATGTAAACTGGTTGGGCAAACTCCCACGAACCCTCAAGAATTCTCGAGAGGGTAAAGAGCTGGTCCGATGTGCCACGGCCAGGACGAAAACCACATTGCTCCTCCTGAATCCGAGGTTCGACCAACGGCCGGACTCTCCTCTCCAGTACCTTGGCATAGACCTTCCCAGGGAGGCTGAGGAGTGTGATCCCTCTAAAGTTGGAGCACACCCTCCGGTCCCCTTTTTTGAAGAGAGGAACCACCACCCCGGTTTGCCATGCCAAAGGCACTGCCCCCGACCTCCACGCAATGTTGCAGAGGCGTGTCAACCATGACAACCCAACAACATCCAGGGCCTTGAGGTACTCGGGGCGAATCTCGTCCACCCCCGGGGCCCGGCCACCAAGGAGATTTTTAACCACCTTGGCGACCTCAGCCCCTGTGATAGGCGAGTCATCCCCCTCGTCCCCAAACCCTGCTTCCTCTGTGGAAGGCGTATCAGTGGGATTGAGGAGATCCTCGAAGTATTCCTTCCACCGCCCGACGATATCCCCAGTTGAAGTCAACAGTGTCCCATCCGCACCATACACAGTGTGGACGGGGAGCTGCTTTCCCCTCCTGAGCCGCCGAACAGTTTGCCAGAATCTCTTTGAAGCCGACCGAAAGTCTTGTTCCATGGCCTCACCGAACTCCTCCCATACCCGGGTTTTTGCTTCAGCAACCACCCGAGCTGCACTCCGCTTGGCCTGCCGGTACACCTCAGCTGCTTCGGGAGTCCCACAAGCCAACCAAGCTTGATAGGACTCCTTCTTCAGCTTAATGGCCCCCCTCACCACTGGTGTCCACCACTTGGTTCGGGGGTTGCCACCACGAGATGCACCGACCACCTTGCGGCCGCAGCTCTGGGCTGCCGCTTCAACAACAGAGGTGGAGAACATGGCCCATTCAGACTCCATGTCTCCAGACTTCCCTTCAGAATCCCTTCAGAATACAGTTCTATAAAATCACATACTGCAACAGATCTTTCATTATTTTTCTTCAAAACAAAATTTTGTTTCATTTGTATGATGACATTTAACCCTTTGCAGCACTTGTGATGGGATCATTTGTATTAAGGAACAACAAATGTCATAATAAATGTCAAAAGACCAAAATGGTTTGTTTCAAATTTTATTTCAGATTTTTTTTTTCCTTTCAGAACATCAAATAAGACAAAAGTGCCATCATTTTGTTGACATCACTCACTGTCCCTCCACACTTTAACTGCTCCTTTTCTTGCTTCTGTATTATTCTTAAATGAAGTCTGTACTTTTGGCCTAGCTGGTGTGTTTATTCTGTCTCAACAGTGAACCCTGACTCTATTTGGGACCTCATAAAACTCTGATCCACACTTTTAAAGTTCCTACTGCTTTTTTCTCCAAATCTGGAGGGCTTTACACCGTCCTCATTGGGTTGCTGATTTTTGACAGGTCTGGTTGTGTTGTTGCTAACTGCTACCTGTTGGTGGAAGCCACCGTGCTTCCTCTGGGGCACAAACTGTAAGGCTTCCTCCCATCTCCCCGTGTCCTTAATAGTGAGCATGATGCGCACCATCTGGTCAAGAGTCAGATTTTTACCTCCCTTCTCCCAGTGGAGAAACTCATCTAAGGGTAAGCGAGCTGTGGCCAGCTTCAGACGCTTGGCGTTGGCCAACGACAAGCCGGTCTGAATGAACCGATCCACCATGGCTCCGATGATGTAGACCTTAGAGTGGTCAAAGGTACGTAGAACATTTCGGGAGTCTGCTGTGAGGTACACAAGCCGTTCATGGGGGAACATGTCCATATAGTGCTGGTCAGTGGCAGTGATCAGCAGCCTCTCCCAAGTCTCTGCACCATATCGTTTGAGCAGTTCCTGCTTGTAGGCCCCATCTGGCTGCAGGTTGCAGAAGTGTAGGTGGTATGGCTCGGTGCCACGACGGTTAATCCCCTCCATCTGCATCAGCTGGAACACTGTGTAGCCCATCTCCCGCTGGGACATTTGGGACTCGTAGCTCATGTCAAACACCAGCGGCTGACCAAAAACCATGGCCTGGGCACTCCTCCAGGCCAACATCTTGTCCAGCGAACGGCTCCAGTACTGCAGGAACATTGTGTTTTTTAATACGCCTCCACCACCTTCCTCACCATCCAGTTCTCTCTTTTCCCTTATTGAAGCTTCTCTTTCAGCCCTCTTCTTCTCTTTATTCTTCTTGCGGGTCGCCTTGTGGCCCTCCCTGATAGCCAGGTACCTGAGATAATTCATCTTGGAGGACTTTGTGGTGAGCTTTGAAAGTGTATCCACCTCCTTATCAGTTATCTCTTTGGGGACGTGCTTTCCAGCTTCACGCCACATTGCAACCAGATTCCGGGTTGCCTCCAGAGAAGAATCCCCTCCTTGTTCTGGCAGGTCATCATCATCATCATCATCACTGGCTTCCACCTCCTCTTTGACTTGTTTCTCTGCTTGAGCTCTCATCACAGACTTCCATCTGTCCAGCTCTAATCTCTCCGTTTCTAGGGATTGGTCTGTTTTAGTGTGGAGGGGACCATTCCCCACGGAGCTCACCGTGCTGAAGCCCCGGCCAGGGCGGGATACTCGGCGATGACTGACACTCATGACCGGAAGAAAACTACTCCGTCCGCAGGTAGCAGAGTGACTGGACCTCCAGAGGACATGACAACCACGGGACGCCAGGAGCCGAAACATCATCACAGAATAATTCCAAACAGCAGCTGCTGAACTGAACAAAAGCTGGAACCAACTCACTTCTGACAAGTTTTCGACGTTAGTGAGTGATTTAAAGTGAAAGCTGGACCTCGCCGAGCGCCCTTTATCATCCGGTCACGTTGTTTCGCCGTGTCACACTAAAATGTGACGTAGTTGTCACAATATTAAATAAAATAAAGTTTTATTATAGGTAAGTGGTGTCACGGCAGTGTGCTTTAAACTGTAGCAATCGTTGCATTAAGCTTAAGGAAAAATGAAACGTTTTCACTTGGCATATTTAATGCCATTAATCAATATATTTCAATACAAAGAGCAATTTGAATAAATATATCTCATAGCAATCGTTCTTTGAAGCAATCGCTCCTCAACGAGGCAATGTATGCTTTTTTTTTTTTTTTGTACCAGGAGGACAGAAAATGTGAGCTAAAATCTTACAGTTGAAAAGTAAAATAATGACCCACATTTAAGGGGGACATTTTACGCTGCCGCACATCACTCTGACGTATTTCCTGTGCAGTGACGCAAAGGACGCAAGTCTGTTAGCCTCGAGTATGAGCTTGTTTTTGCCCAAATTAACGTGCAAAAAAGATATAGATGAGGTGATCAAAGGGGTGGCTGAAAAAGTGGTCGTTCTAAGGTTTGGTAGAGACGAAGATTCAGTTTGTCTCCAGCTTGATGAGATTGTAAGCAGGAGTTTTGTCAGTGATAGCAGTGACTGCTTCGTAATGGCACAACGGCTCTTGCTAATTTGTCATTTTATTATTTTTTTTTTTTTTTGCAGTTGTCAAAAACTGCTCATGACCTGAGCAACATGGCGTCCATCTACATTGTGGATGTCGATAAAGCTCCGATTTACACACGATACTTTGACATCAGCTACATCCCGTCCACTGTTTTCTTCTTCAACGGACAGCACATGAAAGTGGACTATGGGTGAGCGGCTTACACGTCTGTGTTAAAATGCTTCACAGCAAGCGTGAAAATGACAAATCCATCGTTAGATTTTCAAAAGTGGCTCTGTATCCATTATATTCATCTTTACTTTTCCATACATCGTTATTCTTTGAATGAATCTTTATTTCGGATAGATTAAAAGATTCATTCATTCATTAATTCAAAGAATAACTTGATGTATGGAAAATTAAAGATGATTATTCAGTTAATTTTGTGTTGAATTGATTCGGCAAAAACTTCAAAGGCATCTGTTCAGTGATTCAGTGTGATAACAAATTTACAGTTGTGTAAAATGACTATGGCAGTGACAAACTCAGTACTGGCTTCTACTGTAGAGATTTCCTGTGAAACATATGCTAATGTTTGTTTCCTTCATTTGTTGTTAAGTAATTGGTTAAGGTCAACTTAAGGGACTTGGATTGCTCAGCCTTGATCTTTCAGCATATATGTCAGCATTGCCAGAAAAACCTCTGAATTACCTCTGTGATCAGTCAGATTTCAGCTGAATAATGTCTGTTAACTGTTTGGTTTTTTTTTTTTTTTCTCTCAGGTCCCCTGATCACACCAAGTTTGTTGGCAGCTTCAAGACCAAGCAAGATTTTATGGATCTGGTCGAGGTGATATACAGAGGAGCCATGCGGGGGAAAATGATTGTTCAGAGTCCCATAGATCCTCAAAATATTCCCAAATATGACCTCCTCTACCATGGGATTTAGAATGAATGCCGTGTGTACAGAGTGGCATGGATCTCTGTTGACTGATTAACAAAAAGGAAATGTCTCTTCTTGCTGACTC
Source organism: Pholidichthys leucotaenia (assembly GCA_020510985.1). Lineage (NCBI taxonomy): Eukaryota > Metazoa > Chordata > Actinopteri > Cichliformes > Pholidichthyidae > Pholidichthys > Pholidichthys leucotaenia. The sequence goes on from CM035837.1 coordinate 287,569,893, forward strand.
TCTAATGAAGTTTTGATATTAAAGCTTAGATTTATCAGATTTAGAGACTGTTGTGAATTTTTTTTTATTACAGAGTAAAATACCTTAGCTTTAGGATATAAAGTTTCTCTGATTTTCCCCAATAATTCTATAGAGGAATATCTTTTGGCGGGGTCCCTTTCAGGATTCATCTGACATTTTTTTACCAATTCACTCTGCAAAACACACTGAAGCAAGCAGTGACACGGTTAAAAAAAAAAAAAAAAACTGCAGGGGAGTACACGTAAAATCCTGCTCACGCAATCCACAATCTACTGTAAACTGCAAAAAAGAAAACCCTGCATTCTCCACCGCTGCAGTGTTTAATAATGCCATGTAGCTAAAATTTTTAACTGTTGTGTTATGTAAATATTCCCTTGTGAAATCTTGCTGCCAGTGATCAGTTTATTTTGGTGTCCAGAACCATTTCCCATCAAATTGAGTCCTCGCCATTCTCTTTTTACAAACAGGGTGCTTTAACTTCATTTGAACTTTTTTCCTGTTGTGAACATGTCTGTTTCTGTTATGTTTCCCATGGAAAACAGTGTTTTTATGCAATGTATATGCTCTGTTGTTAAAATAAAACTCTCCCCCCCCCCACACCACAATTTGGCAGTGGGATCAGGGGCGTTTATGTGGAGTTGCGCAATGTCCATGTATGTAGCTCTGTGGGATTAGCTGGTGTTAATTTGACCATGGATGGTTTGACTGTCCTTGTTGACCCATTGTCAGACTGTCTCCACAGTGTGTCCTGCCTCTTGCTCACTACGAGACCCTCATTACAGTGTTTTACGCCATTCATTCATCAGATTTTATTCAGTCATTGACCTCACAATTCTATGATTTGAGGGATCATTACTCTTCAAAAACTAAGGTTCAACTTGGCCTTTAATGTAGCCCACGTAACAATGTTGCATAGGGTATAATGTTTTTGAACTGTCCATCCGTTCGTTTGTTCATTCATTTAACAATATGTTGCAACTCTAGCTTCTACATTTTTGATCGGATTGAGTTCACATTTATACAGATTTAACTCCTTAATACCTGGGATTCATTCGATTTTCAGAAACGTATTGAAAGGTTCCGTGTATTTTGGGGAGGGTTCTTTGTATGTTGCCGCCACTCTAGCGTCTACATTTCTAATCAAATTCATTTCACATTTATACAGAAGCTTTAACTCATTTGATTTTCACACATCTAATGAGAGGTTCCATGTATTTTGGGGAGGGGTCCTTTTATGTTTTCTCCTCTATAGCGTCTATATTTCTGATCGAATTGACTTCAAATTTATACAGAAATTTTGATTGAAATGAGGGATTTATTTTGTGGGAGGGGGACTTATTTTGTCCTAGTCCATTCTATGTTGAACACAATTTTCTTTAGGGGACACTGATATGCCGATGCGTGGGGTATGTGAGCTTGCTCACTAAGGCTCTTTAGTTAATACATATGGAAGGTATAAGATAAAATAAGCCTTTATTACTCTGATCATTATCATGTGCAGTCCTATCTGTCACTGCCTGCACCTACACTACCACACTGAACTTGCAATTACAAGTATTACTGCTCTACTTTTCTGTATATAGGATTGCTGGGTTTCATCATTTATCTTTATTTGCACTATGGGATGTCTGGGTCTACAGTGTCTGACAAAAGTGAGTACACCCCTCACATTTTTGTAAATATTTTAATATGTCTTTTCATGGGACAACACTGAAGATATGACACTTTGGTACAATGTAAAGTAGTCAGTCTACAGCTTGTATAACTGTGTAAATTTGCTGTCCCCTCAAAATAACTCAACACACAGCCATTAATGTCTAAACCACTGGCAACAAAAGTGACTACACCCCAAGTGAAAATGTCCAAATTGAGCCTAAAGTGTCAATATTTTGTGTGGCCACCATTATTTTTCAGCACTGCCTTAACTCTCTTGGGCATGGAGTTCTCTAGAGTTTCACAGATTGCCACTGGAATCCTCTTCCACTCCTCCATGATGACATCACGGAGCTGGTGGATGTTAGAGGCCTTGCACTCCTCTACCTTCCATTTGAGGATACCCCACAGATGCCCAATAGGGTTTAGGTATGGAAACATGCTTGGCCATCACCTTTACCCTCAGTTTCTTTAGCAAGGCAATGGTCGTCTTGGAAGTGTGTTTGAGGTTGTTATCATATTGGAATACTGCCCTGCAGCCCAGTTTCCAAAGGGCTGCTTCAGTATGTCACAGTACATGATGGCATTCATGGTTCCCTCAATGAACTGTAGCTCCCCAGTGCCGGCTGCACTCATGCAGCCTCAAACCATGACACTCCCACCACCATGCTTGACTGTAGGCAAGACACACTTGTCTTTGTACTCCTCACCTGGTTGCCACCACACACACTTGACACCATCTGAGCCAAATAAGTTTATCTTGGTCTCATCAGTCCACAGGACATGTTTCCAGTAATCCATGTCCTTAGTCTGCTTGTCTTCAGCAAATTGTGGGCTTTCTTGTGCATCATCTTTAAAAGGGGCTTCCTTCTGGGACGACAGCCATGCAGACCAATTTGATGCAGTGTGCAGCGTATGGTCTGAGCACTGAAAGGCTGACCCCCCCCCCCCACCACCACCACTCCTTCAACCTCTGCAGCAATGCTGGCAGCACTCATACTGTGGAGGAATGAGATCAGGTGAGATGCGACGAGCTGGAAGGTTGCAAGGATTTATTTCCTCCCATCATAATGAGACACACATCGTAGCTCTGTGTGCAGGAGGTCCGCTGTCGTGAGGTGAGTCAGGGTCGGGAAGCTTGGTGGAAATCAACGCAGACGGCGCCGATGACTTTCCTCGTTCAGGCTGCTTCCTTCAGTTCGCTTGTGTCACTGTTCATGGTGCGTGTCGGTCCCAGCGCTGCCCGCTCCGGAGAGCGCGCTCCAGTGAGGATGAAGAGGTTGCAGGCGTTCTCTGGGCCTCTGGGATCCACAGCGCGGTGAGAGGGAGCAGATGGTCATTCTCTCTCGTCAGGTCACCAGTGTGGAGGGAAAAGATCAGGCGAGGGACGCACCATGACATGTCCAGGGTCACCACTGTGGAGGAAAAGGATCAGGTGAGATGCGACGAGCTGGGAAGGTTGCAAGGTTTTATTTCCTCCAACATAATGAGACACACATCGTAGCTCTTTGCGCTACTGTGCTGTTGAGACATGTCACACAAGTTCTTCTTATACAGTGATACAGGAAGAGAGAATGCATGGCACATAAGCATATCAGTCAATACACATGATTAGCATGACATTAGTTGGCTCGAGGACGCATGCATACAGTCCCGTTTGACTGCCTCCTGTGGCTCTTTGTCCATCTGTGAATTGTCCTCTGTATGCAAATTGTCCTCTGCTTCCTCCAGACCTGCTGAGCGTGAAATAGAATCAATCTGCAGTGTGCTGGGTCACCACAATACGTCTATTTTCAAAGGACAACCTCTGGATATGACGCTAAGCACGTGCACAGCTTCTTTGGTCGACCATGGCGAGGCCTGTTCTCAGTGGAACCTGTCCTGTTAAACCACTGTATGGTTTTGGCCACCGTGCTGCAGCTCAGTTTCAGGGTGTTGGCAATGTTCTTATAGCCTAGGCCATCTTTATGTAGAGCAATAATTCTTTTTTTCAGATCCTCAGAGAGTTCCTTGCCGTGAGGTGCCATGTTGAGCTTCCAGTGACCAGTATGAGAGAGTTTGAGAGCGATAATCCCAAATTTAACACACCTGCTCACCATTCACACCTGGGACCTTGTAACACTAATGAGTCACATGACACCAGGGAGGGAAACTGGCTAATTGGGCACAATTTGGACATTTTCACTTAGGGGTGTACTCACTTTTGTTGCCAGTAGTTTAGACATTAATGGCTGTGTGTTGAGTTATTTTGAGGGGACAGCAAATTTACACTGTTATACAAGCTGCGCATGGACTACTTTACATTGTATCAAAGTGTCATATCTTCAGTGTTGTCCCATGAAAAGATATAATAAAATATTTACAAAAATGTGAGGGATGTACTCACTTTTGTGAGATACTGTGTCTTTTGTCTCCACTTGCACTACGGGTAGCATTACTGTACATAGACTGCTATTGTTTTTCCAGCCTTATTCCTTTTTTATATTGCGTACACCACTGAAGAGAGAGAGAAACATTTTAATTCTCCTGTATGTCCTGTACGTGTAGTAGTATTGACAAATAAAATCTTTGACTCTTGAATCTATTTCATATTGCATTTTTCATTTTAATATTGTGGATTTATATATAGATTACATTAGTTGTAGGCCTATATTGCCTTTTTTTTCCCAAAAAATCCACACTGTTTAGCTTTAAATTTTGTAATCTAGGTACTGTATATTGTTCAGGTTATTTTCAAAATCAATTTTGTGAAGTATTTTAAGGATTGCTTTTAGCTACCTTTGTGTAATCTTCAAACCGGAGTGGTGGCTTAGAGGGAGAGCATCTACCCCACAACCGGGAAGGCTGGGGTTCAAGTCCTGGGCAGGTCATGCCAAAGACCATATAAAAATGGAACTTCCTGCCGTTCAGCTTGGTGCTCAGCAATAATGGAACGGAGGAGGGAAATGTTGGTAACCCAGCCACAGGGTGTGCACAAACCAGTGTAGTCCCTGTGCCGGTCCCAAGCCTGGATAAAATGAGCAGGGTTGTGTCAGGAAGGGCATCTGGCATAAAAACCCTTGCCAAATCAACATGCGGATCATCGCAATATGATGATACGCTGTGGCAACCCCAAAAAAGGGAGCAGCTGAAAGACAAAGAAAAAAAAAATACTGTGCAATCTTCAACAGAGCAGTTTATTTAAATCTGGAAATATTAGTAAGTTACCATTTCCATTACTCACATGCATCATCTGCCATTAAAAAAAAAAAAAAATCAAATTATCCAAAAATACAAATTTTCTTTTGCAGACTATTATTCCACAAGAAGATTTTGAGAGGGCTGAATGACAATTATTAAAAATCATTTTTCAAGTAACACTTAGTAAGTACTTTCTTATTCCAGGGGTTTTGCGGTGTCTGGTCATATAGTAATGCCACTTTTTATGAGTGCAATTTCTGATTATCCTATCCACCTCAGTATATGGACTCCTATAAAATACATTATACATAGGTGCATCTTTAAACATGAGTGTTGTAAAAATATTTGTAAAAACTTTCATTATTTTATATTCCTTACAAATAAAGGGAAATATTGCAAATCTTTTTTTTTTAATTTTAATGATTATGATTGCTAACTTATTAAAAAAAATGAAATTTGGTATCTCAGATTATTAGGGCCTACTCACATTAGTGCCAGGTGATTTGTTCCATGCCAAGTTGATATGGCCCTCTGCTCCTCTGTCTGCTGGTGGCCTGCACCAGCCTGCACTGGCATTGTTTTTTGTTCAGCACTGTTCCCAGACAGTCAGTGCAGCTTCTTCACTTTATCCCGACACTGAGTGAACATTTGCATTCGTTCTGTTCCTGAGACGACCTCAGCCATTCCAAAGCTGGAGAAATGTTCTGTGGTAGACTGCAAGTCTAATTTAAAACATTACTGGCACAGGCCTCTAGGGGGAACTACCTGTATTGTTCAGCACTGCTACTAAGGGGACACATTAGAATAAGAGTGTGAAAACCCCGCGCAGAATCCATGTTCAGTTATTATTATGTGTGTTGCAGAATAAACGGCAAGAGTTAGCCAAAGAAATAACTCAAGTGTGATCATTGCTACACGGTAGGATATCACACAATTGGCGACGAGGATTAAAAGAAAAAAATCAGCGGCGAGAAACAGAGAACATTGCAAGTGTGGCGAACTCAAGTGACTCCAGTAGTTCGAGTGCAAGTTCAGAGGAGGAAAACGAGGTTTCCCCACCACGACGAGCAATGGCGGCTGTAATCGGAACGGTAACCCCTTTTGATAACTCGACTCAGTCATGGGAAGAATATAGTGAAATGTTGGACTTTTTCTTCGAAGCTAATGACATTGAGGAGCCAGACAAAAGGAAGGCTGTACTGTTGAGTGGAGTTGGTGCAACTACTTACAGCTTGTTGAGAAATTTAATAAGCCCTGCATTACCGAAAGATAAAACGTACGACCAGCTTACTGCTGAGCTTCAGAAGCACTTCAGCCCCAAACCGAGTGAAATCGTGCAACGATTCAAATTTAATTCACGCATAAGGAGGAACACTGAGTCCATAGCAGAGTATGTGGCAGAATTGAAGAAATTAACACTGCACTGTGATTACAAAGACTCACTGGAAGAAATGTTAAGAGACAGACTTGTGTGTGGAGTGAATGATGACCGAATGCAACGGCGACTTTTATCTGAAACAAAACTCACTTTTGTGAAGGCTTTGGAATTATGCCAAGCAATGGAAACAGCATCTAAAGATGTGAGAGAGATGCAAGGGAAGCTGGCAGAGGACACAGCAACGCATGTTCGTGTGCCTAAGACCCAAGTAGATGTCCACAAAGTGTCGACTGACAAAACTCAGCAAAAATTCCCCAGTTGTTATCGCTGCAAAGGCCAGCACAATGCCGCCAAGTGCAAATTTGCCACTGAACTGTGTCATAATTGTGGCAAGCGAGGGCACATTAAGAAAGCATGTAGAACAAAGGTGGGCAATGCACAGGTGCAGAAGGCAACAGTTAAAGGGCAAAAGAATGAAAACAAGGGCCCAGGAAAGGAACAGCAAGCGAATCAACTTAGAGGGGAGGGAGAAAGTGATACAGAAGACATGGGTTTTCACACAATTTACAACACGTCAGAGGAGCTGACCAAGGTAGCGCCCATCACGCGTACCATGAATGTTAATGGAATGAAAGTAACATTTGAAGTTGATACAGGCTGTGGAGTAACCATATTAAGTAAACAGCAATATACACAACTGTGGAAGAAAACAGACACAGCAGAATTAAATCCCTGTTCATTAAAATTAAAAACATACACAGGAGAGAAGCTAGACGTGCTAGGCATGGCACAAGTGAAGGTGCAACACAAAAACAAAGAAAAGGACTTACCTGTAGTAGTAGTTGGGAGCGAAGGACCAAATCTACTAGGGCGAAGTTGGCTACAAGAACTGGCCATGATAGATCAGTTGGTGAATAAGGTGGAATCTCAGCCCAAATTGCAGCTGGAGGAGATCCTTGAAAGACATGCTGAGGTGTTCAAAGAAGGCTTAGGACAGCTAAAAGGTGTCACTGCAAAGATTAATGTGGACAAGGAGGCCCCACCACGATTCTGCAAACCCTGACCGGTACCCTATGCAGTCAAGCCACTGGTCGAAAGCGAGCTACAGAGGCTGCTGGATGACAAGATCATTGAGCCAGTGCAGGTTGCAGAATGGGCGGCGCCCATAGTCCCAGTGCGAAAGCTGGATGGCTCCATTAGAATATGTGGAGATTACAAACTCACTGTCAATCGAGCATCACGGGTGGATCAGTATCCAATTCCTAAAGTGGAGGACCTCTTCGCACAGCTGAACGGCGGCCGACACTTCACGAAATTAGACATGAGTCACGCTTACCAACAAGTAGTCTTGGAAGAAGAATCAAGAAAGTATGTAACCATCAATACACACAAAGGCTTATACAGTATACCTACACACGCTTACCATTTGGAGTAGCTTCCAGTCCTGCTATATTCCAGAGAACTATGGAGGGCATCCTAGGTGGAATTCCGAATGTTGCCATTTATTTGGATGACATCCTTTGTACAGGACCAAATGAACAAGAACATCTGAAAACGCTGAAGGAAGTGCTTCAATGGTTGGAGAAAAGCGGTCTGAGGTTGAAAAGAAGCAAGTGTGAGTTCATGGGAAAAGAGGTGGTGTTCCTAGGCCACAAGATTAACGCCAGTGGTCTACACCCTCTAACAGACAAAGTGGAAGCCATTGCGGAGGCGCCTGAGCCACAAAATGTTACTGAGTTAAAAGCCTACCTGGGCTTGTTGAACTATTACCATAGGTTCCTCCCAAAGCTCTCCACGCTGCTGGCACCACTACATACCTTACTTAAGAAGGAAGAAAAAGGACTTCCGGGAAGATGGCGGAGAGACATAACGCTTAAACAGAGAGCTCTCCCTAGCCGGATTAAAAATCATCAGTAAATGGCCAACTCGACATAAACGGATCAATAAACTAAGGGATGAAAACACGAAGGAACCGGGCACAAGGACAAAAACAGGGTAAAATTGAAGAATTCCTCTCCAACAACGCAGGAAAAACCGCTGTACGCGAAGCCCAAAAAAACGAGATGTCCACAGCAGAGAAAATGGAGGACACCAGACTCGACAACATGAACACTGGCATCGCCAGTTTGGGTGAAGAGTTAAGAGAATTCAAGCGACAGCTACAACAGGATTTAGCGGCTCTTAAGGAGGAACTGAAAAAAGAAATTAAGGAGGAAATCATGGACCTCCGAAGACAAATGGAACGTAAATTAACGGAAAACATGGAGGAGCTGCGCTCCCAGCGGGCGTGTATGACAGAAGCACAGACCCGAATTTCGGTACTAGAAGATTGGAAAAGCGAGGCAAACGAACAACTACAGACCCTGACGACGCAAACGCAGAGGATGCAGGAGAAAATAAACGAATTGGAGAGCAGATCCCGACGAAGCAATATGCGCATCTTTGGAATTCCGGAGGGCATTGAAGGCAACTCGATGACAAAATTCATGGATCAGTTCTTAAAAAAAGAACTGGAAATACCCGGAGAAACGGATCTGCAGATTCAACGGGCGCACAGAGCACCGGCACAGAACCCGAAAACAAACTCTCCACCCAGGTCAGTTGTGGTAAACTTTGTGAAATATGACATAAAGGAAAGAATCCTGACGCAAGCATGGAAAAAAAAGATACGAATCGGCGACAAACAGGTATTTTTTGACCATGACTACCCGACAGAAATCGTGCAGCAGCGGAAGAAATATGCCAATATTAAAAAAACGCTGAAAGAGAAAAAAATTAGATTCCAAACGCTGCTAACGAAAATGAGGATTCATTGGGAGGAAGGCACAAGAACCTACAACACGGCCGAAGAGGCAGCGCGGGATATGATGGAGCGGGGCCTTGAGGTGAGCGTGCCGAAGGAGACGGCTGGAGCAGCGGCGGCCCTGAACGCACCACGACAGACGGAATGGAGACGAGTGAACGGCGGAAGAAGGGGGAGAGACGTGGAGCAGCGGGCCCAGGACAAGCTACAAGGCTTTCAACTGAAAGCCTAGATCATAACAAAGATTAAGAAAGGCACAGAAGAAATGAAGGCCAAGAAGACAAGGTAAAAGAGAAACAGACGGCTAGGAGAGGTTTAAGTGATATTTGTTGGACATTTCTAGACTTATGACTATTACTTTGATAGTAATTAGAAGTCTAGGGAGGGCCCTTCACTCTGTGAAGACAAACCCCCCACCCACCAACAGGGACCAGTGGGCAGAAGAAAGGCCCAAAGTACGGAGGTCGAGATTTTTTAATGTGTTTTTATATAAATATGTGTTATTTTTGTTGTTAAAGGGGCTAGGAGCACAAGTTAAAAAAATGGAAAAACATGAATATGGGTAAAAATCTTAAGATAATGACATTAAACGTGAATGGTCTGAACTCACCTGTTAAAAGGGAAAGAATAATAAGAAAATTCAAGAAGGAAAAAGCTGAAATTATATTTATGCAAGAGACACATTTGAGCAAGACAGAACATGTGAAACTAAAGAGATTTGGCTATAAGAACTCCTACTACAGTTCATTTAAGGGAGGAGCAAAAAGGGGGGTTATGATACTAATCTCAAACAAAATACAATTTGAAAGTGAACAGGAAATCCAGGATAAAGATATGAAGAAGATTAGGCATAACCTCCAAACAGATGTGAACGAGATTATACAACTTATTTTAAGCTCATATGCAGGAAATAAAATAAGAATTATTTCAAAACTATATCAGAAACTTATGACAAACAATCATACAAGTAAATGCTACAAAATATCATCATTTTGGAAATCTATGCATGTGACAATACAGAGGATATTAGGTTATAATATACCAATGAACTGTAACCTGATGTACTTATGTGATCTTAAAAAAGACAATGTTATACAGGCTGAGGACAGATATCTAGTTAAAATCTTGTTGATTGCATGTAAAAAAAACTATCACAAAAAAATGGCGATCAGAAGTTCTTCCTGACCAAGAACAATGGACTGACATTGTTGAGGACATACGTATGATGGAAAAACTAACATATCGACGAAGAATGCAAGAAGGAATATGGGAGAAAAAATGGCGGAAATGGACACACTACAAAGTGCAACAACGAGGCAGAAATTGAAAGAATAACCAAAGACACTGAAAAAACCAGAAGAATTAAGAGATGGAAACTAAAAACTTGATGCTCCAACATTCCCCCCCCCCCTTTTATTTTTTTAATTTTTTTTTTTTATTTTTCCCTACCCTAACCCCTTTGTTTTTTAAATGTAGAATGTGATCTGAATGCATTATATATGATGAAAAATGAATAAAAATCTAAGTTACAAAAAAAAAAAAAAAAGAACTGGAAATACCCGGAGAAACGGATCTGCAGATTCAACGGGCGCACAGAACACCGGCACAGAACCCGAAAACAAACGCTACACCCAGGTCAGTTGTGGTAAACTTTGTGAAATATGACATAAAGGAAAGAATCCTGACACAAGCATGGAAAAAAAAGATACGAATCGGCGACAAACAGGTATTTTTTGACCATGACTACCCGATAGAAATTGTGCAGCAGCGGAAGAAATATGCCAACATTAAAAAAACGCTGAAAGAGAAAAAAGATTCCAAACGCCGCTAACGAAAATGAGGATTCATTGGGAGGAAGGCACAAGAACCTACAACACGGCCGAAGAAGCAGCGCGGGATATGATGGAGCGGGGCCTTGAGGTGAGCGTGCCGAAGGAGACGGCTGGAGCAGCGGCGGCCCTGAACGCATCACGGCAGACGGAGTGGAGACGAGCGTGCGGCGGAAGAAGGGGGAGAGACGTAGAGCAGCGGGCCCAGGACAAGCTACAAGGCTTTCAACTGAAAGCCTAGATCACAACAAAGATTAAGAAAGGCACAGAAGAAATGAAGGCCAAGAAGACAAGGTAAAAGAGAAACAGACGGCTAGGAGAGGTTTAAGTGATATTTGTTGGACATTTCTAGACTTATGACTATTACTTTGATAGTAATTAGAAGTCTAGGGAGGGGCCTTTACTCTGTGAAGACAAACCCCCCACCCACCAACAGGGACCAGTGGGCAGAAGAAAGGCCCAAAGTACGGAGGTCGAGATTTTTTAATGTGTTTTTATATAAATATGTGTTATTTTTGTTGTTAAAGGGGCTAGGAGCACAAGTTAAAAAAATGGAAAAACATGAATATGGGTAAAAATCTTAAGATAATGACACTAAACGTGAATGGTCTGAACTCACCTGTTAAAAGGGAAAGAATAATAAGAAAATTCAAGAAGGAAAAAGCTGAAATTATATTTATGCAAGAGACACATTTGAGCAAGGCAGAACATGTGAAACTAAAGAGATTTGGCTATAAGAACTCCTACTACAGTTCATTTAAGGGAGGAACTAAAAGGGGGGTGATGATACTAATCTCAAACAAAATACAATTTGAAAGTGAACAGGAAATCCAGGATAAAGAAGGCAGGTATGTAATAATAAAGGGAAGAATAGATGGTATGCAGATTACATTAATGAACATCTATGCCCCACCAGAAAGTGACAAGGGTTTTTTTCAACATCTGTTTGATCTCATAGCAACACACAGTGAAGGAGTCCTAATTTGTGGAGGAGACTTAAATGCTGTCATGGATCATGAAGTTGACACAACAAGTGTTAAGAAGACAAAAAAACATGTAACAAAGTTCATAAGAACCTCACTGGCAGAAATGGGTATGGTAGACATATGGAGGGACCTACACCCACTCGAAAAAGACTATACACATTATTCAGCAGCCCATAAAGTACACTCTAGAATAGATTACTTCCTTATGAATGAAGGTGACAGACACAGGGTGAGAAATTGTTGGATTGGAGGGGCAGAAATATCAGATCATAATCCTATATACATGGAAATATACTGTATTTAAACAATAGAAAACGACAAACAACATGGAAACTTAACGTAGGACTGTTAAATGATGAGAAAATGAAAGAAAGTGTGGGGAGACTTGAATAACGAAACCGAATTGTCTTCCATTTCAGTTTATTCAAGAAATCATTCCACTGTCTGCTCTTATTCTTGAGCAGCGAACAAAGAGAGTGAACACACCAAAGTTCTCTCATTTAAACATTCTCACATCAAACCATTTCCCTCGCGGGGGAAATCACACATCTATATCAAAGTCTCTTTATTCACATTCATTAGCCTTTTATTTACATAACTCCCCCTTCTCTCCTCTCGAGCCTCAGTGGTCAGGAAGTCTTCTGTCCCCTGTCCTCCGCAGGGGGTCCAGGCTCTGTGGCTCCGCACCGCAGGGGGCTGGCTCTCCTTCATCGTGAGGTTAAATCACATATGCAGTGTCCAACATATACATGTCTCACAACACAGCCATATAACCCCCCCCCAAACGATGAAGAACAGACTAATTCCCAAAATTTAATAGCACCTTACTCACTACTGAATAATCAACACCAACATTCAGTCTGTGTGCCGCTTGGGCTTCAGCCGTCTGCCGAATCTGCTGTGCGTTGGCCCCGCCTTGCCTGCGGTGCTGTTCTGCTTCGGGTCTGTTGACTGAGGAAGAGAGTGGTTAATTGCCCTCTGCGGGGGCCTGCCTCGTCGAGGCGCCACCGCGACCGGTACAGAAACGTCCTTCATGACAAAAGCAGGTTTCAGTCTGTCAATGCTGACTGTCTCTTTTCTGTCTCCAAAATCTAGCACAAATTGCTTATCACCTGCCTCCAGCACTCGAAATGGCCCTTCGTAAGGTGGTTTGAGCGTTGCTTTAAGGGCTTCGCGCCTGACAAAAACGAAATCGGCATTTTTCAAAGCCTTGGGGACGAAAACTCGTGGAAAAGCGTGATGAACCGGACCCGGGAGCGTGTCTGCCCCCGTGCCGACTAACGGTCCCAGAGCAGAGGGAGGTGGGGGCTCTGGGTGCTCTGGTAAAAACTCGCCCGGCAGCCTCAGAGTTTGTGCGAATACCAGCTCCGCTGGGGAGGCGTCTAAGTCCTCTTTAGGCGCAGAACGCAACCCTAATAAAACCCATGGAAGTTTATTTACCCAATCTGCATCCGTGAGCGACGCTCTGAGTGCTGCCTTCAAAGACCTATGAAAACGCTCGCATAAACCATTAGCCTGAGGGTGGTAAGCCGTAGTGCGGTGAATTTTGGCTCCTAAGCCGTTGGCCATCGCTGACCACAGCTCAGAGATGAATTGCGGTCCTCTATCGGACGTAATGTCCGACGGAACCCCGAAGCGCGCCACCCAAGCCGTTAAAAAAACGCGAGCCACCTCCGCGGCCGTGGTCGTCGCAAGTGGGACCACTTCCGGCCAACGTGTGGTGCGGTCCACCATTGTCAAAAGATACGTGAACCCCTGTGATGCCGGTAGGGGGCCCACAAGGTCGACGTGCACATGGTCGAACCTTCTGGCCGGAATGCGGAACGGTTCTAACGGGGCTCTTGTGTGCCTGTGAATTTTGGCCCGTTGACAGGAAATGCAGGTTTTTGCCCATTCCTTCACGTGCTTGCGCAGGCACGGCCAAACAAACTTTTCCGCCACTAGTTTCACCGACGCGCGCACCCCCGGGTGCGCCAGTGAGTGGACCGAGTCAAAAACACGGCGGCGCCACGTGGCCGGAACCACCGGACGCGGGCGCCCCGTCGACATGTCGCAGATCAGGGGGGGCATACCGGTTTGTAAACACTTGCTCTCCAGCCTCAACCCTGTTGGTCCAGACTGGAGCGCGCGCACGTCTGCGTCCGCCCCCTGGTCCGCTGCCATGGCTGCGTAATCTATACCCACGTGCACCGGGGCTGCGCGCGCCACCGTGCCGCTCTCCTGCGGCGCGGTCACGGTGGCCCGTTCTGCCTCTGCGCGTGTTGGGGTCGTGAACGCGCGTGAGAGACAATCCGCTACTACATTGAATTTGCCCGCGACGTGCCTAATGTCAGTGGTAAATTCCGAGATTGCGGCCAGCTGCCTCTGCTGCCTGCCGGACCACGGATCTGAAATTTTGGCCATGGCGTATGTGAGCGGCTTGTGGTCCACATAAGCGGTGAAGCACCGTCCTTCCAGCCAGAACTGGAAATGACGAATAGCCAAATGCAGCGCCAACAGTTCTCTGTCAAACGCGCTGTATTTTCGTTCAGCCGCGCTTAAAGATTTGCTAAAGAAAGCCAAAGGCTGCCAAACTCCGGCTACCTGTTGCTCAATAACGGCCCCTATGGCTAAATCTGAAGCGTCTGTCGTCAGCGCGATACGTGCTGCAGGGTCTGGGTGGGCCAGGAGCGCAGCGTCAGCCAAGGCTTTTTTAACCTCTGTGAACGCGCGCTCCCGCTCCGGGGACCATTCGACCGCCTGGGTCGGCTTTTGTTTTTTGAGCGCGGCATATAACGGTTGCATGATTTGAGCTGCGTGGGGCAGGAACCGGTTATAAAAATTCACCATCCCCAAGAATTCCTGTAGTGATTTGACCGTTTGTGGACGGGGAAAATCCGCTACCGCGCGTACTTTCTCTGGTAACGGAACCGCTCCCTCCGGGGAGACGCGGTGACCCAAAAAATCAATCCGCTCAACGCCGAACTGGCACTTGGCTGGGTTAACTATTAAGCCGTGCTCTCCCAGCCTCCTAAAAACTGCTGTGAGGTGCGTTTCGTGTTCGTCCTCTGAAGTACTCGCGACCAAAATGTCGTCGAGGTACACAAACACGAAAGGGAGATCGCGTAACACGGCATCCATCATCCGCTGAAATGTTTGCGCCGCCCCTTTTAGACCAAACGGCATGCGTAAAAATTCGAAAAGTCCGAACGGGGTTATTACCGCTGTTTTAGGAATGTCCTCCGGTTGGACCGGGACTTGGTGATAGCCGCGAACTAGATCAATCTTTGAAAAAATGCGCGCCCCCGCCAGGTGCACCGAAAAATCCTGAATGTGCGGGATGGGATAACGATCGTGTGCCGTAGCGTTGTTTAGCCTGCGGTAATCCCCGCACGGTCTCCAGGAGCCATCGGCTTTCGGTACCATGTGCAGCGGCGAAGCCCACGGGCTCTTCGACCTACGAACGATGCCCAGCCTCTCCAGGCTGGCGAACTCCTCGCGCGCAATGGCGAGCTTAACTGCATCCAAGCGCCGAGCTTTTGCAAACACGGGAGGACCAGAAGTGGGGATAAAGTGTTTCACCCCGTGCTTCGCGACCGTCGCTGAAAAAGTGGGCACAGTGAGCGCTGGAAATTGGGTGAGGAGTGTGTGAAACTTACCACCTGCTGTAGCGACGTGGGTCTGTACTGGTGGCGGGGACACTCGAGCTGAACAGGGGAGAGAGTAAAAAGAGAGTGCATTTACCAGCCGTCTATTAGCAAGATCAACTAACAGATTGTGTGAACACAAAAAATCCGCGCCCAACATGTTGAAACTCACCGCCGCTATTACAAAAGTCCATTCATATGTGCGGCCATGTAAGCATAAAGGCAAGGTCCTTCTCCCGTAGGTGTTGATGTTCGAGCCATTTGCCGCTGTAGCTCCGTCACCGTGGGGTCCAGCTACCCGGTCCGCGTATGTTGGGGTGATGAAGCTCACTTGTGCTCCGGTGTCAATGAGGAACACTCGTCCGGAGCGCGCATCCGTGATGTAGAGCAGCTTGTTGCGTTCTCCGAGGGTCGAAGCTGCTAGCGACCCCCGGTCTTGCCGTTTCCCGAACTCCTGAAGATGCAGGGCGGCACACACCTGCGTGCCTTCTCTGCGAACCTCCGATGGTAAAAGCAGAGATCTTCTCCTCCGCTGTGTCGTGCCCGCGCCTCTGTCGCCGGGCTATTGGCTCCCCCTCGTCGCGGTCGTGTTGCCGCCGTCGTCGGCCAGTCTGGTTCTGCCGCCTCTGGCTCCCCGCTGTCTCGGGTCGCTGCTGTGGTTGCTTGCCCGCCGCAGGCGTCCAGGATCCCATCTGCCTCCTGGGCCAGCTCCCGGAACTCCTCCAGGGTGTGACACTTTTTGCCGGCCAGCGTGCTTCTCGCATGCGCCGGGAGGTTGGAGAGGAAGATGAACTGAAAAATGAAATCATCGTTGTCCAAACCTCTCAGCTGTATCATCTCCTCCATCAGGGCGTTCGGCCTGTGTCCACCTTGGTCTAACAAAGACAGGATCCTCCTCGCCCTCACTTCAGCCGAGGGGGTGAAAAACTTGATGAGGGTGGATTTCAGCTTGCCGTACCTGTCGGTCGCGGGTGGCTGCTCCACCAAGCTTTGCACGCACTGAGCTGTGCTGTTGTCCAGTTTAGCGATGACATGGTGGAACTTAGTGTCATCCACCGTTACTCCTGCGAGCGCGAACTGCGACTCTGCTTGCAGAAACCACGACCGTGGGTTATCCTGCCAGAAATCAGGCAGCTTAACGGCCACTGCGCTCGCCAGCTCTGAGCGCTGTGAGTCCGGGACCCTGAGAATTTCTTCGTTCATTCTCAACGTCGTCAGTCACCAATGTGGGGAGACTTGAATAACGAAACCGAATTGTCTTCCATTTCAGTTTATTCAAGAAATCATTCCACTGTCTGCTCTTATTCTTGAGCAGCGAACAAAGAGAGTGAACACACCAAAGTTCTCTCATTTAAACATTCTCACATCAAACCATTTCCCTCGCGGGGGAAATCACACATCTATATCAAAGTCTCTTTATTCACATTCATTAGCCTTTTATTTACATAACTCCCCCTTCTCTCCTCTCGAGCCTCAGTGGTCAGGAAGTCTTCTGTCCCCTGTCCTCCGCAGGGGGTCCAGGCTCTGTGGCTCCGCACCGCAGGGGGCTGGCTCTCCTTCATCGTGAGGTTAAATCACATATGCAGTGTCCAACATATACATGTCTCACAACACAGCCATAGAAAGAATAAAAATAAACATAAACGAATATATCCAAGAGAATGACAATGAAGAAGTGGACCCAACAATACTATGGGATGCACTAAAAGCCGTGTTAAGGGGTAAATTAATTGTTGAAACAGGAAAAGCAAATAAGACTAAACTGGAAGCGTATGAACAAAGATGTGAGAGACTGAGGGAATTAGAACGTAAACATCAAAGCACAAATGATCCAAAAATATATCAAGAAATTAAAGAAGAAAAAACAAAGATAAAAGAAACACAAATGGATGAAATTGAAAGGAAAAATAGATATCTAAAGCAAAAATATTATGAAACGGGGCCAAAAGCCACAAAACTGCTGGCAAAACGGTTAAGAAAACAACAAACAATGAATAATGTATACAAGATTAAAGACCCCACCACAAATAAAACCACAGTTAACCCAGAAAACATCGAAGAAATTTTCCATAATTTCTACCAAGAACTATACTCGCAGCCTGAAGAAACAAATACTAAAGATATCAAAAAATTTCTAGACACATTGGACTTGCCATCAATAGGAAATCAACAAAATGAAAAACTAACAGCAGAAATAACAACACAAGAGATCAGAGATGTGATTAAGTCACTTAAAAACGGTAAATCACCAGGTAGTGATGGATACCCATCTGAGTTTTATAAACTGTTTATAGAAGAACTCACGCCACAGCTCCTAAAGTCATTTAATTGGACGTTGAACAACAACAAAATACCTCCATCATGGAACGAAGCAATCATTTCAGTTATTTTAAAACCAGGGAAAGATAAAGAACAATGCGGAAACTATAGACCAATCTCTTTATTAAATGTAGATTATAAAATATACACAACAATTATATGTAAACGAATAAAGACATTCTTGACGGAATTGATAGAAGATGATCAAACTGGATTCATAGAGGGACGCCAAACACATGACAATATCAGGAGAACAATACATATAATTAACCAAATACATAAAGAAAAGAAAAGCGCAGTAATAATGAGTTTAGACGCAGAAAAAGCATTTGACAGGGTTAACTGGAAATTCCTATATAGTGTACTGGAGCGCTTTGGATTTAACGAAAAATCAGTACAATGCATAAGGACGCTATATCAAGAACCTGTGGCAAGAATCAAGATAAACGGTAGCTTAACAGACAAAGTAAATATACAAAGATCAACTAGGCAGGGATGCTGCTTATCGCCCACCTTGTTTGCTCTGTTCATAGAACCATTGGCTCAAGCGATACGACAAAATAAGAAATTAAAAGGTGTAACAATAAATGGGGCGGAACACAAGATTGGGCTATTTGCAGACGATATTATAGTTTACCTTGAACAACCAGATAAATCAATAATGGAAATGATGAACTTGATAGAAAATTTTGGAAAATTATCAGGATACAAGATAAACATAACAAAAACACAAATACTGACATTCCACTATAACCCTCTAAACCAGATAACTGATAAGATCAAACTAAACTGGAACCAAAAAGAAATAAAATACCTTGGAGTGAACATACCTAAAGACCTAAGCAAAATATATAAAGCAAACTATGATAGGTTGGAACAAGAAATAAAAAAAGATATTGATAGATGGTCAATCTTAAATATGGATCTGAATTCAAAAATTGAGACAGTCAAAATCAGCATACAACCTAGATTACTTTACCTCTTCCAGGCTCTACCAACAGAGATTCCAGATGCCCAATTCTCAAAGTGGGACAGGATGATATCGAGATTTGTTTGGGGAGGTAAAAAACCAAGAGTGAAATATAAAACCCTCCAATTACCAAAAGAGAAAGGAGGCATGGGCCTACCGAGTCTAAAGGAATATTACTACTCAGCACAAATAAGATATATCATATGTTAGTGCGACGAGGGATATGAGGCAAAATGGAAAGAAATGGAAAAGGAAATTGAGGGACTCCCAGTACAAAGCATAATAGGAGATAAAGATGCATATAAGCAAATCAAACAAATAGACCCAATCACTAAATTTACTTTAGAACTGTGGTATGAAATAGTACAAAAATATAATATAAGGGAAGACATAAAACTATTGAAATGGGTAGCATTTGACAGTCAGTTTGAACCGGCAAAACAAGATAGGGGATACAAAAATCTGGTGAACAAGGGAATCACAGCATGGGGCAATATCGGAAAAAAAGATCTCGGGAGCTTTGTAAATATCAGGAGAAAATTTAAATTAGAAAGATCGGATTTTTTCAGATATCTGCAGATGAGAGATTACTATATGAAGAAGATTAGGCATAACCTCCAAACAGATGTAAACGAGATTATACAACTTATTTTAAGCTCATATGCAGGAAATAAAATAAGAATTATTTCAAAACTATACCAGAAACTTATGACAAACAATCATACAAGTAACTATATAAAGGAGAAATGGGAGAAAGAGCTCAATTTAAACATAACAGAAGAAAGCTGGCAGGAAATATGGAAAACACAACACACATCAACAAATTCAAGGACATGGAGGGAATTTGGATGGAAAAACCTGATTCGCTTTTTCATTACACCACAGATTCAAGGAAAATATACAAATACCCAATCTTTATGCTGGAGGGGATGTGGGGCTCAAAATGCAGACCACTCACATATGTTTTGGAAATGCTACAAAATATCATCATTTTGGAAATCTATACATGTGACAATACAGAGGATATTAGGATATAATATACCAATGAACTGTAACCTGATGTACTTATGTGATCTTAAAAAAGACAATGTTATACAGGCTGAGGACAGATATCTAGTTAAAATCTTGTTGATTGCATGTAAAAAAACTATCACAAAAAAATGGCGATCAGAAGTTCTTCCTGACCAAGAACAATGGACTGACATTGTTGAGGACATACGTATGATGGAAAAACTAACATATCGACGAAGAATGCAAGAAGGAATATGGGAGAAAAAATGGCGGAAATGGACACACTACAAAGTGCAACAACGAGGCAGAAATTGAAAGAATAACCAAAGACACTGAAAAAAACAGAAGAATTAAGAGATGGAAACTAAAAACTTGATGCTCCAACATTTGTCCCCCCCCCTTTGATTTTTTTTTTTTTTAATTATTTTTTTTTTATTTTTTTTATTTTTCCCTCCCCTAACCCCTTTGTTTTTTAAATGTAGAATGTGATCTGAATGCATTATATATGATGAAAAATGAATAAAAATCTAAGTTACAAAAAAAAAGAAGGAAGAAAAATGGTCATGGGGGGTCAAGCAGCAGAAGGCGTTTGAAGAGTCCAAAGCGCTACTTCAGTCCTGTAGTGTGTTAGTGCACTATGATTCAAACAAACCACTCATCCTGGCGTGTGACGCATCACCCTACGGTGTGGGAGCTGTACTCTCTCATCGTATGGAGGATGGCTCAGAGAGACCCATAGGGTTCGTCTCAAGAACTCTTAGTGCAGCTGAGAAAAACTACTCCCAGCTAGACAAGGAGGGCCTTGCAGTAGTATTTGGTGTAAAAAAATTCCACAAATACCTGTACGGGAGACAGTTCGCTATAGTGACTGACCACAAGCCACTAATTTCACTGTTCAGTGAAATGAGAGCCGTACCCCAGATGACATCTCAGAGAATTCAGAGATGGGCCGTTACATTAGCAGCGTATGAGTACACCATCGTTTACAAAGCCGGACGGGACCATACGAATGCTGACGCGATGAGTAGGCTACCCTTGGATGGAGGAAGAGACAGCACGCCTGAGGAGGAGGAGAGAGTGCTATTGTTTGAAGATATCGGCGTGCCCCTGGTGAACGCACAACAAATAAAGAAGTGGACAGACAAAGACCCTGTTCTAGCAAGAGTGCGAGAATACATCTTGCGAGGATGGCCAAAGATGAACAGTCCTGAGTTCATTCCCTATGCCCGACGACAGGATGAGCTCAGCACCCAGGAAGGTTGTATCCTGTGGGGAGGACGCGTGGTTGTTCCACCACCTGGTAGGAATGCCTTACTGCAACAACTACACCAAGCACACCCTGGCATCACTCGCATGAAAGCGTTGGCGAGGAGTTACATGTGGTGGCCCAACATGGATGCAGAGGTGGAGGCGCTTGTGAAGTCATGTGCGGCATGCCAGGAGAACAGGAACAGTCCTCCAGCAGCCCCACTACATCCCTGGGAAGTTCCAGATAAACCATGGAGAAGAATTCACATTGACTACGCAGGTCCATGGATGGGAAGAATGTTCCTGATCATAGTTGACGCATACTCAAAGTGGATCGATGCATATTCTGTGAGTAGCTCTAGTTCTACTGTTACCATTGAATGTCTTAGAAAGAGTTTCAGCCAACATGGGCTACCTGAAATCATAGTATCAGATAACGGTACATGTTTTACGAGTGAACAGTTCCAAGAGTTTTCTGAAAAGAATGGCATACGTCACATCACGACTGCGCCATACCATCCTTCTTCTAACGGCTTAGCCGAGAGGGCCGTGCAGACGTTCAAGTCACTCATGAAAAAGATGGCAGGAGACTCTATTGAAACCCGAATGTCGAGAGCTCTGTTCAGCTATCGAATAACACCCCAATCTACAACTGGCAAGTCACCAGCTGAGCTGTTGTGTGGAAGGAAGTTGAGGTCAACATTTGACTTAATACTTCCGGTTATGGCTGCCACGTAGGACGGACGTGTCTCGCTCTGCTCTGCTCCTGGAAAAAAAAAAAAATCGGCAAATAACTCTCTCATTTGGGACAGAACGTATCCCAGCATTTGGGCGAAGATATGTCGGCGAAGCCTAAGGCTGGAAAACCAGGAAAAGGAAAAAGCGAGCCGCCGAAACAGTCCAAATTAACGGACTTTCAGGTCTGTGACGCAGTAAACAAAACTCCATATATGGCGGAGGAGGCTGGCAACGCTGCGATATCTGCGGGGAATGGCGCAGATGCGCTGATGGCTGCCATGAGTTCAATGAGAGCGGACTTTTCCTCTAGATTTGATGGGATTATGACAGCGTTGGAAGGAATAAGAAAGGAATTGGGTGACTGTGTAGAACGAACGGCGCAGATGGAGCTCCGTCTCGCTAGTGCTGAAGATGACGTCACCCGTCTTCAATTAAAGGTGCGCACTTTGGAAAAAAAAAATAAATCTCTGGAAGATAATATTTTGGATTTGGAATCTCGGTCGAGACAGAATAATTTGAGGCTGGTGGGTCTTCCAGAGGAATCAGAAGGTCGGGACGTATGTTCCTTTCTGGAAAAGTGGATTCCGGAGGTGCTGGGCAGCGAGGAGTTGCAATCAGCAGTGGTTCTGGAAAAAGCACATCGTATTGGCCCACGGAGAGATAAGGGACCGCCGAGGACCTTAATTATGAAGTTTCTTAGCAACAGAGACAGGATGAAGATCTTCAACGCTGCACGAGCTAAAAAAGGAGAGATTAAACACCAGGACCAGCAGGTGCGGTTCTACCCAGATTTGGCCACAGGAATCCAGCAATTGAGGAAGCAGTTTGATCCCGTACGTAAGGAGCTGCGCAACCTTGGGATTCGTCATGGTGTAATCTATCCTGCGAGACTGCTGACCACGTATGAGGGCAGAACCCACATCTTCAAGACCCCAGAGGAGGCGCAGGAGTTCATCAAGAAGATCAAAGAAGAAGAAGAGACTGGTGGGAGCTAAGCATGAACAAAATATAAGGTAGAATAATTAAGCATTTGCACAGGCATCTGACTGACTTGAAGTAAATAGTAAGTTTACAAAATATAGATTGTATTATATATTAAAAAAACAAAACAAAAACAAAACAAACAAACAAAAAAAAACTATGATGTACAAAGTTGTTAAAAATTTTGGAGTTAAGTTGGAAAACTACAGAGGAGAGTTAATGTTACGTCATTAAAAGCAGTAGAGTTAGGGTGATTGGGAGGATGAAGAAGGAGTGGCTTAGGCTGTTCCCCGTGGGTGTGGAACGGTCGATGGCTATATCGGGAGACAGAATTTTTCTTTTGATTTTGGGGGGTTTGCCACAAGTGTGGGAAGGGGAAATTTGTTTGTGTGTAGTTTGTAGGATGAATGTTCAACCACTCATGTGTTTGCTTCTCTGTATGAGCATG
Source organism: Pholidichthys leucotaenia (assembly GCA_020510985.1). Classification (NCBI taxonomy): domain Eukaryota; kingdom Metazoa; phylum Chordata; class Actinopteri; order Cichliformes; family Pholidichthyidae; genus Pholidichthys; species Pholidichthys leucotaenia. The sequence continues at coordinate 287,593,084 of CM035837.1, forward strand.
TTTACACTGCAAGGTAATCCCAAACTCTCTATTGATCATGGACCAAAGTGTTAATCTTAATTTAACTTCATGGAATTGCAGAGGTCTACAAAATTTAAAAAAACTTAAACAAGTTATGAATAAAATAAAGGACATGGGTTCAAGAATTGTGTTTTTACAAGAAACTCATCTGATAGAGGAGGATGTTAAAAGAATTAGGAGTAGATGGCAGGGAAGTGTATTCACCTCTTCATTTTCATCCCGAGCCAGGGGAGTTATGACTCTCATACATAAATCAGTTCCTTTTCAAGTGAAAAATGTAATTGGAGACAAATTTGGAAGATATGTAATCATTCAAGGTTCTTTGCTATTAGAAAATATAAATCTTGTGAACTTATATGGTCCCAATATAGATGATCAGAAGTTCTTTGCTAATTTATTTCTCATCTTATCATCACTTACAGGGCAACATATAATAGCAGGGGATTTTAATTGTACATTGAATCCAGGTGTGGATAGATCAACAGGACTGGATTGTACGCACATTGGATGTAGGATGACTATTAATCATTTTATGAAAGAATTGAGATTGTTAGATATATGGAGAGAAATGAAACCACAAGTTAAAGCCTATTCTTGTTATTCCAGTACCTACAAGACATTCTCACGTATTGATTATTTTTTGATTTCCACAGAATTAAGGTCCAAGATTCAAAACTGCTTTTATGATAACATCGTGATCTCTGATCATGCACCCTGTTGTCTAATATATGTAGATAAAAAATTGACAAAGGAATCAGGTAGATGGCAATTTCAGCATAAATGGCTTCAGGATGAGGAATTTGTCAAGTATATAGAAAAACGGATAGACGAGTTCTTTGACATCAATACTACACAAACATCAGCATGTGTAAAGTGGGAGGCTTTCAAAGCTTTTATTAGGGGACATATTATTAGTTATACAGGATCAAAATCTAAGAAGACTCGAGAGGAGAGAGCTAAATTGGAACATAAAATAAAAAGTCTTCAGGAAAAAGTGTATGCAGGAAGTGACCCAAGGTTGGAGAATGAATTACTGATTTTGAGAGCTGAATATGACAAAAAATCAGCGAATAGAGCTGCCTCGAGTCTTCTAAGATTGAAACAATCTTTTTATGAACAAGGTGAAAAATCAGGAAAATTATTAGCATGGCAGATTAAACAATTGGAAATTAAAACACCAATTACCAGTATTATAAGTAACGGACAGGTAGTTATAGATCCTTTAGAAATTAATAGAGCCTTTAGAGATTACTATGAAAAATTATATGATACCAAAAATGAACCTGATTTAACAAAACTAAATGGGTTTTTGAACGAACTATCTATACCGTGTATACCAAATGAAAACAGGGAGATATTGGAGTCTAAAATTAGTCAAGAAGAAGTTGGGCTAGCCATTGATAATATGAAATCAGGAAAAAGTGCAGGACCAGATGGTCTTCCAGTTGACCTTTATAAAAAATTTAAGAATAAATTAATAAAACCTTTTTTGGAAATGGTTTTAGAAGCATTTCAAAATAATAATTTACCATCATACATAAATAATGCCTTAATTATACTGCTGCCAAAACCAGGTAAGCCCTCTAATAAATGTGAAAATATGAGACCAATAAGCCTATTAAACGCCGACCTTAAGATAATCTGTAAAATTTTAGCAAGACGAATACAAGAAATTTTACCAAATATTATTAATCGAGATCAGAATGGCTTTATAAAGGGTAGACAAGGCTTCCATAATGTAAGAAGACTATTTAATATTATTTATTTTAATAAAGAAGCACCGGATACAGCTCTCCTATCATTGGACGCCGAAAAGGCCGTTGATAGAGTTGAATGGCCCTTTCTTTTTGAAGTCCTACAAAGGTTTGGACTTGGAAATAATTTCATAAAATGGGTTCAAATAATATACAATAATGCTACAGCAGAAATCCTAACAAATAACAATATTTCAAAACCAATAAAAATCAATAGAGGATGTCGACAAGGCTGTCCACTTTCACCTTTACTGTTTACTATGGCAATTGAACCTTTAGCGATAGCGATACGTTTACATTCACAAATATATGGAATTAAAGTTGGACCAACAGAACATAAAATCTCCCTGTACGCCGATGATATAATTTTGTTTATGTCAAATCTAAAAAAATCAATTCCAACCTTGTTGAATTTAATAAAGAATTTTGGGGAAATATCAGGATATAAAATAAATAAAACTAAATCTTCAATATTAATGCTAAATGAGACCCAGAGAAATTACCCAGCCCCTGAGGCAAATCAATTCAATGTTGTAAATCAGTTTAAATATTTAGGAATCCAAATTGTGCCTAAGCTAGAATCAGTCGCCAGCGTCAACTATGAAGCCTTAATGTCAGATATCAATGAGTTAACTCAGAGATGGATGTCACTACCAATGTCGATGATCGGGAGAATCAATATACTTAAAAGTAATATTTTACCTAAAATACTTTATTTATTTCAATACATTCCCTTATCACCACCTTTAGATCTATTCTCAAGAATAAAAAAAAAGTTAGTGGAATTTATATGGAACAACAGGAGGGCTAGATTACGTCTGTCTTTATTATATTTACCATTTGATCGTGGAGGTCTGAAATGTCCAAATTTTATGTTGTATTATTGGTCGGCACAACTGAGGTCTATGACATATTATTTTTCATCAAATGATCTCCCTCACTGGACTGAAATGGAATCATACAATTTACCTTTACCTCTTCCCATATTCATATACTCAGATTCGGCAAAAAAATTACAAAAACAAGTTAAAAATCCATTTGTAAAGCATATGATCAAAATATGGTGTGAAGCTAAAAACTATTTAAAAGAACCACAGTTATTGTCACAATTTAGTCCAATATGGGGTAATCAATATTTTAAACCAGGGAGAGCGGACGCTGTATTTAAAGTATGGAATTTAAAAGGGATACAAAAGATTCAGGATTTATATTTGCCATGTGCAGACAACATAATGTCTTTTGAAGAGCTGAGGATCAAATTTAATCTCAATAGAACACATTTTTTTAAATATCTTCAACTTAGAAACTTTATTCGATCAAATCAAAATAAAGCTCTCACTCGACCTATTTATTCATCCTTGGAAAAAATGATGATGAAAGATAGTAAAAGAAAGGGTATTATTTCAGAGTTTTATAACTCATTGACACTATCTTCAAGTGAAAATTCACTGAAAAGATTAAACTACTGGAAAGAAGATCTGCAAATTGAAATTTCGGAGGAACAATGGGAATTGGCTTGTACAGAAGCTCAAACCAAATCAATAAATGCACGCCTTAAATTGATACATTTCAAATGGTTAATGCGGATGTATGTTACACCGGAGGAGTTAAATAGATATAACAAAAATATACCAGATACATGCACAAAATGCATGGAAAGTAAAGGAACCCTATTTCATTGTTTATGGGAATGTAGATTAATAAGAATGTTTTGGGAAGAGGTGAGGGTAACAATTGAAAAAATAATCTCAAAACAAATCATACTGAATCCTAAACTGTTTTTGTTGGGTCTGTACCCAGAAAAGCATAATTTTAATAAAAGTGAAAGAACATTCATAGACCTCAGTTTGCTTAATGCCAAAAAATGTATTGCACTATTATGGAAAAAGACTCATAGACCAGATGTGACTCAGTGGTTAAGACAGATGTTAACAAACCTTCCATTAGAAAGAATAACATATATACTGAAATCAAAGGAAATTGTGTTTGAGAATATATGGAGACCTTTTATTGATTATGTAAAAAATTTAAACATAACTCTTGAAGAAGAAGGTGAATGATGTGTGTGGACCTTGTAAATTCCAAACTGGTGAACATAATATGTATACTTATGTATTGGATTGTCTAGACTAAACAGAGGAGCATTGTTGAAGATTTGATTTTGCTGGTGGTTGTTGGTGCTTTTAGTGTATTTTTTTTTTTTTTGTAGTACTTTAGCGTTAGTGTTTGATTGTTTGTATCATGTTTGTTAAAAAAAAAAAAAAGGTTCAATAAAGATATTGTGGAAAAAAAAACATTTGACTTAATACATCCAGACTTCAGAAACAAAGTGCATGATAAACAAGAGAGACAAAAAGGTTATCATGACATGCATGTTAGAGAGAGAATACTGAGAGAAGGAGACGTGGTCTACACCCGCAACTTTGGCTCAGGACCAGCCTGGGTACCAGGAGAAATAACAGAAAAGACGGGCCCTGTGTCATTCAAGGTGACATTAGGCCATGGACAAGTGGTGAGGCGACACATCGACCAAGTTCGTGGTAGGAGCTCCATTCCCCTGCCAATGGCACCAGAGGTGTTGTCTGACACCCATTCTGAGGAGAGCATCAACGAACCACCACTTCAGGTGAAACCTGAGGTACCCGTCTCTGCAGATTCTACGGGCAGCACTGCAGCAGCCGAAACAGTGGAGCAGTCCGAGTCTTCACCTGCAGTTGGCTCACCAGCCGTGAGAAGATCTCAGCGAGCTAGGAAAGCTCCAGACTACTTGAAGGACTATACTTAGTCAGTAGTGAGTTCCCCAGCCACAGGACAAGAATGCGTCCTGGAACCTCACTGGGATGCGGTAGTCAAACCAATTCCCCAGTTAGACTGTTATGTGTGTTATACATGTGAAAAAAAAAAAAAGAGAAAGAAATTATGTGAATGGCACATGTGTTTAAGAATAGTTTAATCTAGAGGGGAGGGATGTGGTAGACTGCAAGTCTAATTTAAAACATTACTGGCACAGGCCTCTAGGGGGAACTACCTGTATTGTTCAGCACTGCTACTAAGGGGACACATTAGAATAAGAGTGTGAAAACCCCGCGCAGAATCCATGTTCAGTTATTATTATGTGTGTTGCAGAATAAACGGCAAGAGTTAGCCAAAGAAATAACTCAAGTGTGATCATTGCTACACGGTAGGATATCACATGTTCCATCCTGCAGAACAGTAGGGAGTGATCCTACTTATCAAACATTCCAGATTTTGGGGGTAAAATCTCAATCAGTACGGAACAGACACTACGGTCTGAGCGGACCCTTACAGTATTTCATTTCAAGTTTTAAATTACTATTTATTTAAACAGTATAAATGCCATGTAAGTCTTTTCCCAGTTCAATACACACAACCACAATCATAGGAAAGAGTACTGACTTGACAGTTGTCCAGACACACTCATCGATACAATCAACAAGAATGCACAAGTAACAGGGACGGCCCTAGAGCAGGGCTGTTCAATTACAAAATCAGTTGGGCCACAATTTGAAATCAAGACATGTAACTTGGCCGCACATGTTCAGCGATCTGTTGAATATGAAAAATTTCAAACCAACACAGATCAATATAACAAAAAATATGCACTTTTTATTCATTGTCTTGGTTTTAAATGTGCGCTTGGCACATGACAAAGGCACATCAAACGTGCATAAAAATACAATAACAGTGCTGGAGTTGAGGAGAAGTGAAGTGGTAGAAATATTTTTTTTTTCTGTTGAACAACAAATAAATAGAATGGAAAATAAATACAGTTCTGTAAATAACCATTTTTGTCACATCTTACTAAGGCATGTCTCAAAGTGCATAAAAACTCAATGTGTACTGTTAGAAGCATTAACATTTGTTTCCCTTTTGAAATAAAATATACTATATCCTGGTCATAACTGACCTTGGCACATCACAAAGGGCGTTTAGCTGAACAAAAAATGAACTATCAAACACTTCAGTGCACAAACCCCCCAAGAAAAGATTGGTAATATTAGGCTGTGTGTCCACCAAATGTGTTTTTTCCGCTCTGGGCGACTATTTTCCATTCATTCTCTATGTAGTGTAGCATTTGCAGTGCTGAGCGCCCTCAGCACAGAAATGCTCTTGGTGGTGGCCTTTTTTTGTCGTGGCACTCAGGGCGCTCAGAGCTAAAAAAAAATTCAACTTTTCAGAGACTGCAGCTAAGCTTGTCAATGTCAGACCTAAGCAGCCAACCTGCTATGTGGGCGTGGGCATAGGACACCGGTACTAGTCTGTACTCAGACTCCTGCTTTCTGTGTCATTGTAGAAGCATGCTCAGATAACGAGGCTGAGTTTCAGTCATAAAACCAGCTTTATTTGACAGAACGCAGCTTCTAGCATTCTCAAAGCAGGAAAGAGAAAGAATCATACTTCAACCCCCTTATATACATTTCCAGCATCAGAATTCAAGTCACATGGTGTCTTCAGTCAACATACAGTTACAAAGCATCCCCTTGAAGCTTCACCATTGTCTCTCATTTCCTGATGAACCGGAAAACCCTCCGGGGCGTCTTCTGTGGGACAAAGAGACAAATCTCACACTTCCTTGTTACCTCCTGTAGATTCGAGTCCTTAGTCCTTGCAGACGTGACACCCCACAATACACATTCAGTCCTGTCTCTGTGGCAGCGTGAGCCCACAATGTGTGTCGGCCACACTACCCCCCCCCACACGTCTAGTAAGGCAAAATCTAAACGGCATAACAAAAAGAAAAACACAAAGCACTCCATACATCGCTAATCAATCCACCAACTGCCTAGGTTTTAATCTTCTGCCGAATCTGCTGCAACCTGGCTTGGCTGCACCTGCAACGTCTCTCTGCACCTGTGGATTAAAGCCGTTAGCACCTCTCTGTGAAGACTTTGGAGAATGTCCCCTCGGCCTGCCCCGGCGGGGGGGCCTCGCGAGCTGCACCTCCTCGTCAGCCAGAACAAAAGCGGGTTTGAGTCTGTTAATGCAAATCAGCTCCCGTCTGCCCCCTAAATCTAGTAGAAAATGCTTCTGCCCGGTCTCCAGCACTCGAAACGGTCCGTCGTAAAACGGCCGCAAACTTGGACGCTGGGCGTCATGTTTAACAAAAACAAACTCTGCATTTTTTAAAGCTTTGGGCACAAAAACGTGTGGGAAACTGTGATGGATTGGGCCAGGAAGTGTGTTTGCTCCTGAGCCGCTCTGCCACGGCTGAGCGGGGGGGCCACTAGGTGCGGGATTATCAGGAAGAAATTCCCCGGGCAAACGAAGCGGTTGGGCGAAAACTAATTCAGCCGGGGAAGCGTGCAAATCTTCCTTAGGTGCAGAACGCAACCCTAATAAAACCCATGGAAGTTTGTCTACCCAATTTGTATCCGTTAGCGACGCTCTGAGGGCTGCTTTCAATGACCTGTGAAAGCGTTCGCATAAACCATTAGCCTGGGGGTTGTACGCGGTGGTGCGATGAATCTTCACCCCTAAGCTGCGGGCCGTCGATGACCACAGCTCGGAAATAAATTGGGGACCCCTGTCGGACGTTATGTCCGACGGTACACCAAAACGCGCAACCCATGCTGCTAAAAATGCTCGCGCAACTTCTTCCGCTGTGGTTGATGCCAGAGGAACCGCCTCTGGCCAGCGCGTGGTGCGGTCTACCATCGTCAAAAGGTGTGTGTGCCCGTGTGATAACGGAAGCGGGCCGACCAGGTCAATATGCACATGATCAAAACGCTTAGCGGGGATGTGGAAAGGTTCTAACGGGGCCTTAGTGTGTCTGTGTATTTTAGCTCGCTGACACGCTACGCAGGCTGCTGCCCATTCCTTGACCTGTTTGCGCAACCCGGGCCAAACAAATTTCTCCCCCACCAACTTAATCGATGCGCGCACTGGACCAAGTCAAAAACACGGCGACGCCACGCGGTTGGCACCACAGGGCGGGGCCGTCCCGTGGAGACATCGCAGATTAGCGGGGGCATACCGTTTTGTTGCACCCTGTGCTCCAGCCTTAACCCTGTTGGTCCAGACTGGAGTGCGCGCACGTCCGCGTCGTTAACCTGTTCCGCAGCCATAGCTGCATAATCTAACCCAACACAGACCGGGGCTGCGCGCGCTCCCGCGTCGCTGCCCGGGCCCGCGGCCATGGCTACAGAGTCTGCCCCTATGGGGCTTGGCGGTGCTACTGCACGCGAGAGGCAGTCTGCTACAACATTGTGTTTACCCGCGACATGCTGAATATCAGTAGTGAACTCCGATATGGCGGCTAGATGCCTTTGTTGCCGGCCTGACCAGGGTTCTGAAATTTTGGCCATCGTAAACGTTAGCGGTTTATGATCCACAAAAGCGGTGAAACGTCGCCCCTCTAACCAGAACTGAAAATGACGGATGGCCAAGTGTAGGGCCAAAAGCTCCCTGTCAAACGCGCTGTATTTCCGTTCACTATCGCGCAAGGTCCTGCTGAAAAACACGAGGGGTTGCCAGGTACCTGCCACAAACTGTTCAACTACTGCCCCCACCGCTACATCGGAAGCGTCAGTGGTGAGCGCCATGCGGGCCGTTGGAACTGGGTGCGCTAACAAAACTGCGTTTGCCAGGGCTGATTTGACCTGGGCAAAAGCGCGCTCCCGCTCCGGAGACCATTCAACTTTATTTGCGGGCTTTTGTTTTTTTAACGCGGTGTACAATGGCTGCATGAGTCGTGCTGCGCTTGGGAGGAAACGGTTGTAAAAATTAACCATCCCTAGAAACTCCTGAAGCGCCTTGACCGTTTGAGGTTGCGGAAAATCCGTTATGGCACGCACTTTATTTGGAAGGGGAACTGCTCCCTCTGCCGAAACGCGATGTCCCAAAAAATCAATCTGCGCCACCCCAAACTGACACTTCGCTGGGTTAACTATTAACCCGTGCTCTGCCAACCTCTGGAAAACTGCTGTGAGGTGTTTTTCATGTTCGCCTTCGGACGCGCTGGCTACCAAAATATCGTCCAAATAAACGAACACGAAGGGCAGGTCACGTAAAACTGCATCCATCATGCGTTGGAAAGTCTGCGCGGCCCCCTTGAGGCCAAAAGGCATGCGCAAGAACTCAAAAAGGCCAAAAGGCGTTATGACCGCTGTTTTGGGTACATCCTGCGCGCGCACTGGCACCTGGTGATAGCCGCGCACCAAGTCTATTTTAGAAAAAATGCGCGCCCCCGCCAAATGGACAGAAAAATCCTGAATGTGCGGAATCGGGTAGCGGTCATGAGCTGAAACGTTGTTCAACCTGCGGAAATCACCGCAAGGTCGCCACGAGCCGTCAGCTTTTGGGACCATGTGTAACGGCGAAGCCCAAGAGCTCTTGGAACGTCTAACAATGCCCAGTTTTTCCAGATTAGTGAACTCCTCGCGCGCGATGGCCAGTTTAGCTGGGTCCAAGCGCCGAGCCTTTGCAAACACGGGAGGGCCTGTGGTCGTTATGAAATGTTCTACCCCATGTTTGGCCACCGTTGCTGAAAACGTGGGGACTGTGAGTGCTGGAAACTGAGCAAGCAGAGTGTGAAACTTACCACCCGCAGCTGAGACGCTGGCATGTGCAGTTGGCGGGGCCACCCGAGCTGTGCAGGGAATAGAATGAAAGGACAGTGCATTAATCAGACGTCTATTAGCAAGGTCAACCAATAAACCATGTGAGCACAAAAAATCAGCCCCTAACATGTTGAAACTGACTGCTGCTACAATAAATGTCCACTCAAATGAACGGCCCTGTAAGGACAGAAGCATGGTCCTCACACCAAACGTTTTAATCGTGGAGCCGTTCGCTGCTGACACTGACACCCAGGGGGCTTTAGAAGGCGACAGCCGTTCCGCGTAGGTGGGTGTGACGAAGCTCAGCTGAGAGCCCGTGTCCACGAGGAACTGTTTCCCCGAGCGTGCATCCGTCAGGTAAAGCAGCCTGCTCTCGTTGCCGAGGGTCGCAGCTGCTACCGGCCCTCGGTCTTGGTGTTTCCCTGGCGCTTAAAATTGCACGGTGGGACGCACCTGCGCGCTCTCTCTGCAAAACGGCGGTGGTAGAAGCACGAGCCGTTCTCCGCTCCGCGTCGTCTGGCTCCTGTCGCCGCCGTCGTTGGTGCGTCTGGCGCCACGGCCGCTGTACCCGCACTGTGTCCGGACGCCATTCCTGGACTGGCCGCCGCGGCCGAGACCGCGTTCCGCTTGTGGGCGTCGACCAACCTCTGCGCCTCCTTGCTCAACCCATGGTAGTCTCGCCTGGCCAATCGGGGTGACTCTGCCAGGGCCACTCTCACTGCTGGTGGTAGGGTTCGAAGGAAAAGGTGGGCGAAAATGAATTCGCCATCCTCAGAGGCTTTGAGCTGCAGCATCTTCACCATCAGGTCCGCAGGTCTATCGTTTTCGGCCTCCGTCAGCGCCAGGAGCCCCTCTGCTCGTTGTTGGACTGAGGGGGTGAAATGGCTGATCAGCGCGTCCTTCAATGCGCTGTACTTGTCGCTGTCTGGTGGATGATTAATCAGATCTTCCACTCTCTGGACCGTGTCGCTGTCCAGCTTCGCTACCACGTGGTAGAATCTTGTGTCATCGTTGGAGATTCTCCGGAGGTTGAACTGCGCCTCGATTGCGCTAGACCATGAGCGCGGGCTGTGCTGCCAGAAATCGGGCAGCCGGATCGTGGAGGTGGCCATCAGGCTGGCTTCCACCGAGCCCCGCTCGGGAGAATTCTGTCTGCTCATTCTCCGTCGTAGGTCACCAGTGTAGAAGCATGCTCAAATAACGAGGCTGAGTTTCAGTCATAAAACCAGCTTTATTTGACAGAACGCAGCTTCTAGCATTCTCAAAGCAGGAAAGAGAAAGAATCATACTTCAACCCCCTTATATACATTTCCAGCATCAGAATTCAAGTCACATGGTGTCTTCAGTCAACATACAGTTACAAAGCATCCCCTTGAAGCTTCACCATTGTCTCTCATTTCCTGATGAACCGGAAAACCCCCCGGGGCGTCTTCTGTGGGACAAAGAGACAAATCTCACACTTCCTTGTTACCTCCTGTAGATTCGAGTCCTTAGTCCTTGCAGACGTGACACCCCACAATACACATTCAGTCCTGTCTCTGTGGCAGCGTGAGCCCACAATGTGTGTCGGCCACATCATCATATTTTAAATCCAGAGCTGCTAGAAAATGTTTCCTGTCCATTATAATTTAGAGACTGATATTAAAAAATCAGTAGAAAGTCTGACAATAGGAAAAGTGGAAGTGCTGAGCTGAGAGTGACAAGCTGTGGCTGGGATACAGGACACAGACTTTTTTTCCCCCCAGAGCGACACACACAAACGCTGAAAAAAAATGCTCAGGGCGGTCGGGTGACAAAAAATTCATTTGGTGGACATTCATTCATTTGCCTTAACAAACATTGCACATCCACTATTGTGGTTTGTTTTATTTGAAATCACCGCATGTGTGAGTAGAAACCTCTTTTTATAACTACACATCCCATTACACACACATATCAGCCAACCAAAAATTTCTAGTAGAGTTAGGCTGCATGTCCACCAAACACATTTTTTGTTGCCCGACTGCCCTGAGCAGTTTTTTTCAGCATTTGTGTGCAGCGCTCTGGGAAAAAAAAAAAGTCTGTGCCCTGTATCCAAGTAACAGCTTGTTACTCTCAGCTCATCACTCCCGCTTTTCCTATTGTCAGACTTTCTATAGATTTTTTAATAGCAGTCTCTAAATAACAATGGACAGGAAACATTTTCTAGCAGCTCTGGATGTAAAATATGATGACACGGAAAGCAGGAGTCTGAGTACAGACTAGTACTGGTGTCCTATGTCCCGCCCACACAGCAGTTCTGATTGGCTGCTTAGGTCTGACATTGACGAGCTCAGCTGCAGTCTCTGAAAAGTTGAACTTTTTTCAATTGTGAGTGCAGTGACAAAAAACGGCCACCGCCGAGAGTGTTTCAGTGCCATGGGCGCTCAGCACTGTAAACACTGGACTACATAGAGAATGAATGGAAAATAGCCACCCAGAGCTGAAAAAACGCGTTTGGTGGACATGCAGTCTCATGACTTCAGTCTTGAAGGTTTGAAGGTTTGTTTTTTTTTTCAAAATTTTTAACAATTTCTTATAGTTTTCTATTTTTTTTTCTGTAAACTTATCTAAATTTGAAAACATTTTCCTCAAATTTGTAATTTCCTCTTGTAAAATTGATTTTGTATATTTGAGACTTTATTATACATTTGTGGATTATTTTATGGCTAATCTTTGTCTATTTTTTACATAAAATTACGGGGGGGGGGTATAAATTTGAAACAGAGTGTGGTAAAATTTAGACTTTTTTTCCTTATACAATTTACACTTTTGACCATAATTTCGCAGAGCTACAACAGAACAACAATTTAACTCTGATTTTAAAAAAAAAAAAATTATAAAATTGCTTTTAATTAAATAAAATTACAGTTATAATATTTCTATATATTTATAGATCTCACCACCCAGACAGCAGGAAAATCCTCCCTTATTTTGAAATCCAAATCTTGCCACATTTAGTTTGTCTGAAGGCTGCTGACGGATTTTCGACTTTGTGAATTTCGGTCATCTTAACTTGTCAGGTACATAATAATGGACATCAGTTATTGTAATGGCTGGTGAAGTAAATCGCCAGTGATTCAGTCACTCTTGCCTTTCCCTGCGTATGAATCTTAACCACACCTGTTTGCTCAGTGACTCATTATTGCTCCCGTTAAAACCGCCATAAATGCTTCCACTGCTTACATACTTCTGATTTTTTCCTCATTTAAAGTACTTTAATAAGGTCTTGCTTCTCTCGGACAATGGGCGAGATGCTCTGCCTGCCGACTGGAACTGGCACATGGACAGGGCACTTCTGAGCTCTGCTCGGATGACAGTCACGTGCGTTGTTCATGTGCGCGCTTGCGGACCATCATTCCTTTATACTTTTTTCTTAAATTTATATTTTCTTGGCGTGGCTTGGGCCCGCAGGCCACTTGGAGGTTGCTTCTGGGCCGCGGGCCACTAATTGAATAGGCCTGTCCTAGAGCTTAGAGTAGTGATGGGACGGCAGGCTCCGGAGCTCCAAGGGTGCTCCGAGCCTATCCAGGAAATATTTGGCGAAGCCTGTTTCGAGGTGTGTATTGTTGACGTTGTACCACGTGACTGGGTCAGGAAGCCATTCATGATTTTGCACGCAACATGAAATAAAGTGAGCAGCGATACAAAATGGAAATCCACGTCCCTCACATTTTGTGTTGTCATGTTTGACTGTGTAAGGGATTTGTCACAGCCGATTTTCACAGCCAGCACCAAAAACACAGACTTCTCCCGTTTGGGACCGTTTTGAGCGCATTTCTCCCATTGATGTATTTTTCACAAATAGTGGATATTTTTTGTACCTGAGGTAATGGCTTAGTAGGAAAGCATGTTCTCTACAAGTAGAAGCCTGGGGTTCAAGTCCCTGCTGAGTCATTCTTGTAATTTTAGTTTTATTTGCAAGGTGAAATGTCTGTTGTGCTTCAAAGAGCTTGGATTATTATTATGCATCATTATGCTGAGGCACTATTGCCATTGTGCCCTGCATGAGAATAAGGACAGAGTTGAATATATTGGTAAAGACAGATAAGACTGTTGAAAATTTATTATTTCTTAATAAAAATGGTACACGCACACCAAGTAACACAGGCACATTCACTGTAGTCACCCCAGTTTTATTACCTCCGCCAAGGAGGTTATATTTTCATCAGCGTTGGTTTGTCTGTCTGTCTGTCTGTCTGTTTGTTTGTTAGCAAGATAACTCAAAAAGTTATGGATGGATTTTCATGAAATTTTCAGAGATTGTCAAAAATGGGGTATCCTACAGATGATTAGATTTTGGTGGTGATCCGGATCACCGTCTGGAAAAAAAAACAAAAAAAAAACAAGCATCACAGTATAGCTAATATATGCCACTTGCGAATGGCATTTTTTTCATGGTCAAGGAATCTATAAAGTTAGACAAAATAAATGTAGGATTAATATTTATGATGTTAAACACTGTATGGGGGGAACTGTGGCGCTTGGCGGAGGTCTGCGCTCTCCGAGTGCTTTTCTAGTTATTTCTTTTTTCCCATATTATCATTGATGTTTCTTAAAAGACAGCGCATTTATTGAAATAATACACATTAAACCAATAATGCCATTGTAAAAATCTGCATGCTGTATACTTTTTGTCCACTACATGGCCTAGTAGAGCAATTGAAGTTTCACATGAGCCTTTGTCAATATGAACCATTTTAATGGAAAGGCTCAAGTGTTCAAGAAAGCCTTATCTGGCCATCACTAAGTGGTAGCCTAGAGGTAAAATATTTACATTGTGTCTTGAGAGCTGGGGATCAAGTCCCAGTGGGGTTAACCTTATAATTTATTTTTATTTGCAAGGTGAAGCGTCTGTTGTGTTTCAAAAAGCTTGGATACAACAATAGCGCATCATTATGCCGAGGTGTAGGAGTCAAGAATTGAGGAGACTGGATAATCTTCCAGAATCTGCTTTAATTCTCATCCATCCTATGTCCTCTCTCGATCGGAGTGAAAAGACAGGACGCAGTCACACACATACATTTATACCCTTATCTCGAACAATACATCACACAAAAGTCACAATACTCAGTTACATCCTCTCATCTGTAATAGAACACCCAGAGTCCTTCTGTTCTCCTCTCTGACCCCCAAAAGGTCAGGCCGGGTAATCTTCTCCTCTCTCCTGAGTCCCCAGGGGGTGCAGACACATCGTCCTCTTGAGGTGTGAAGTCAATACACATGGCTAGCTCAAAGTCTGTTTTGGCTGAATTCAGCCAGCCACATGTGAGTCACATAAGTTATAATTATGGGCTCCACATCACTCCCCCCTTCCACGCGAAAGACTGGGCACACACACATACAGTCATACAATAGTCATACAGCACGTCACCCTCCCCAACAGAATCTCACAGCAACCTAAACAACCTGATCAAAAAACACATCATTCTGCATGCAGCTTAGGTTTCAATCTTCTCCCGAATCTGCTGTATGCAGGTCTCCTGCTCTGTGTTGGGCCGTCCTGCTGTGCATCTGTGGAGTGAGGGGGAGAAGGGTTATTTGCCCCCCGTGGGGGGTCCCGGGGCCGCCCCTTCGGAGGCCTACTGTGTCGAGGTGCGCCTGCCGGCCGTACAGACTCATTATGCAACACAAAAGCAGGTTTTAATCTATCGATACTGATCGTCTCCCTCCTGCCCCCCAAATCTAGCACAAAATATTTCTCCCCGGTTTCCAGCACTCGAAATGGACTGTCATAAGGTGGGCGGAGGCTATGCCGCTGCGCATTGTGTCTGACAAAAACAAACTCTGTGTCTCGTAAAGCCTGGGGCATGAACACACGCGGGAAAGAGTGATGAGCGGGGCCTGGGAGCATTTCTGCTCCCGTGTTACTCAGAGACCCCCGGATCGGGGAGGGCCCTGGTGCCGTGTGGTCGGGTAAAAACTCACCTGGCAGCCTGAGCGGTTGTGCAAAGACCAATTCTGCTGGTGAGGCGTCTAGATCCTCTTTGGGTGCCGAACGCAACCCCAATAAAACCCATGGTAGTTTGTTTACCCAATCTGTGTCCGTCAGTGACGCTCTGAGGGCTGCCTTCAAAGACCTGTGAAAACGCTCGCATAAACCGTTGGCCTGGGGATGATAAGCGGTCGTGCGATGTACCGCCGCTCCTAAGCCACTGGCCACTGCTGACCACAGTTCCGACGCAAATTGAGGTCCCCTATCAGACGTAATATCTGACGGGACCCCGAACCGCGCTACCCAGGCTGTTAAAAAAGCGCGTGCCACCTCTGCCGCTGTGGTCGATGTTAACGGGACCACTTCCAGCCAACGAGTGGTTCGGTCTACCATCGTCAAGAGGTGCGTGAACCCTTGTGATGTGGGTAGGGGGCCCACGAGGTCCACGTGCACGTGATCGAACCTTTTAGCCGGAATGTGGAACGGTTCTAAGGGCGCTTTAGTGTGCCTGTGAATTTTAGCCTGCTGGCAAGCCATACAGGCCTTAGCCCACTCTTTCACGTGCTTGCGCAGGCTCGGCCAAACAAACTTCTCCGCCACCATTTTCACCGAAGCGCGCACCCTTGGGTGCGCTAGGGAGTGCACAGCGTCAAAAACGCGACGGCGCCACGCAGCTGGCACCACCGGGCGCGGTCGCCCTGTGGATACATCGCAGATAAGTGGGGGGGAACCGGTTTGTAGATTTTTGCGTTCCAGCCTTAACCCTGTTGGTCCAGACCGGAGCGCGCGCACGTCCGCGTCCTCGCTCTGCTCCGCCGCCATGGCTGCATAATCTATTCCCATGTGGACCGGAGCCGCACGCGTGTCCGCGCTGTTATCGCGCTCTGGGTAAGCGGCCGTGCAATCCGTTTCCGCGCGGACGGGTGCTGTTACTGCGCATGACAGACAGTCTGCCATCACATTGATTTTACCGGCTACGTGCTGAATATCGGTGGTAAATTCAGAAATTGCGGCCAGCTGTCTCTGCTGTCGCCCTGACCACGGTTCTGAAGTTTTGGACATTGCAAAAGTGAGCGGTTTGTGGTCGACAAATGCGGTGAAACGCCGCCCTTCCAGCCAGAACTGGAAATGTTGAATGGCTAAGTGGAGCGCCAGGAGTTCCTTGTCAAATGCGCTGTATTTCTGCTCGGGCTCGCGCAGGGACCTGCTGAAAAAGGCGAGAGGTTGCCAAACTCCGGCGACCTGCTGCTCTACCACGGCCCCTATCGCTACCTCTGACGCGTCTGTGGTTAGCGCTATGCGAGCTGCCGGGTCTGGGTGTGCCAGCAGTGCTGCGTCAGCGAGTGCTTTTTTTACCGCTGTGAACGTGCGCTCCCGCTCCGGGGACCACTCGATCACACTGGCAGGCTTCTGTTTTTTAAGTGTGGTGTATAACAGCTGCATGAGTTGTGCTGCGCGGGGTATGAAACGGTTATAAAAATTCACCATCCCCCAAAATTCCTGCAACGCTTTCACTGTCTGTGGCTGGGGAAACTCAGCCACCGCGCGCACTTTTGCCGGCAGAGGAACTGCTCCCTCTGGTGAGACCCGGTGCCCCAGAAAATCAATTTGCACTGCGCCAAACTGGCACTTGGCCGGGTTGATTATCAACCCGTGTGCTTCCAACTTTTGAAAAACTGTAGTGAGGTGTTTCTCGTGTTCTTCCCCTGAGGCGCTGGCTACTAAAATATCGTCCAAGTAGACAAAAACAAACGGAAGGTCGCGCAGCACTGCGTCCATCATCCGTTGAAAGGTTTGCGCGGCGCCTTTAAGGCCAAAAGGCATGCGTAAAAACTCAAAAAGTCCGAACGGGGTTATTACTGCTGTTTTGGGAATATCCTCTGGTCGAACCGGGACCTGATGATAACCGCGGACCAGGTCTATTTTAGAAAAAATGCGTGCTTTTGCCAGGTGCACTGAGAAATCCTGGATATGCGGAATCGGGTAGCGATCCTGAGCTGTGGCATTGTTCAACCTGCGATAATCACCGCAAGGTCTCCACGAGCCATCAGCTTTAGGCACCATATGCAGGGGGGAAGCCCAAGCGGACTTCGAGCGGCGAATTATGCCCAACCTTTCCAGGTTGGCGAACTCCTCCTGTGCCACGGAGAGCTTAGCTGCATCCAAGCGCCGAGCTTTAGCAAAAACTGGTGGGCCACTCGTGGTTATGAAGTGCTCCACCCCATGTTTCGCCACCTTAGCTGAAAAAGTGGGAACTGTGAGTGCTGGAAACTGGTGTAGAAGGGTGTGAAACTTACCACCTGCTGCGGCGACGTTGGTCTGTACTGGCGGCGGGCACACCCGAGCTGCACAAGGGATAGAACAGAAAGAGAGTGCATTTACTAGGCGTTTGTTGGCCAGATCAACTAACAAACCATGTGAACACAGAAAATCAGCACCTAACATATTGAAGCTCACTGCCGCTACGATGAAGGTCCACTCGTAAGCGCGGCCGTGGAAGGACAGAGACAAGGTTCTCTCTCCGTAAGTCTTGATGCTGGAGCCGTTGGCCGCTGTTGCTTCGTCTCCGCGGGGTCCAGCCACCCGATCTGCATAAGTTGCAGTGATGAAGCTCCTCTGGGCTCCGGTGTCCACGAGGAATTGCCGCCCGGAGCCCGCATCTGTCAAATAAAGCAGCTTGGTCCGTTCGCCAAGAGTGGAAGCTGCTAACGATTCCCGGCCCAGTCGTTTCCCCGCCTTTTGAAACTGCACGGCGGGATGCATCTGTGCGCCTTCTCGGCGAAGCGATGGTGGTAATAGCAGGGGTTGTCATGCCCCCTGGCTCAGGCTCTCGTCGCCGCCGTCGTCGCTGGGGTGGGATCTGCTGCCTCTGGCTCCACACTGCCCCTGGCCGTCGTGCTGAGGTCTGCCGCTGCCACGGAGTTCTCTTGCTCGTCGCAGGCGTTGAGGAGCCACTCCGCCTCCTGGGCCAGCTCGCAGAAGTCCTGCTGGTTCATACACCGTCTGCTGGACAGGGAACCTCTCGTGTGCGCTGGGAGGGTTCTCAGGAAAATATGCTTGAAAAGGAACGCGTCGTTGTCCGTCCCGATCATCTGTAGCATGTCCTCCATGAGGACAGTCGGCCTGCGTCCACCTCTGTCGCGCAGGTCCAGTAGCTGCCTGGCTCTTGCCTCCGCCGAAGGCACGAAGCTCCTGATGAGGGTGGCTTTCAGCGCGTCGTATTTGCCAGCAGCGGGTGGTTGCTGCACCAGGCTCCGCACACACCGAGCCATGTGGCTGTCGAGCGTCGCGATGACATTATGGAATTTAATGTCATCTGCTGAAACTCCCCCGAGCAGGAACCGCGACTCCACATGCTGGAACCACGAGTGCGGGTCGTTTTGCCAGAACTCGGGGAGCTTAATCAGTCTTGTGCCCCTGCTGGCATTCCCCGGTGAATCCGGGTCTGAGTGGCTGTCTCCCAGCTCTTCCATATCGATCACGAGGCTGTCCTCCAGCCTCGGCGTGCTCAGATTCATGCGTAGGTCACCAATTGTAGGAGTCAAGAATTGAGGAGACTGGATAATCTTCCAGAATCTGCTTTAATTCTCATCCATCCTACGTCCTCTCTCGATCGGAGTGAAAAGACAGGATGCAGTCACACACATACATTTATACCCTTATCTCGAACAATACATCACACAAAAGTCACAATACTCAGTTACATCCTCTCATCTGTAATAGAACACCCAGAGTCCTTCTGTTCTCCTCTCTGACCCCCAAAAGGTCAGGCCGGGTAATCTTCTCCTCTCTCCTGAGTCCCCAGGGGGTGCAGACACATCGTCCTCTTGAGGTGTGAAGTCAATACACATGGCTAGCTCAAAGTCTGTTTTGGCTGAATTCAGCCAGCCACATGTGAGTCACATAACTTATAACTTAATAAGTTATAATTATGGGCTCCACAGAGGCACTGTTGTGCCCTGCATGACAATAAGGACAGAGATGAATGTACTGGGAAAGACAGTATAAGACTGTTGAAAAGTTATTATTTCTTAAAAAAATGGACAAGTAGCACAAGCACATTCACTGTAGTCACCTCAGTTGTATCAATTCTTTTTTTTTCCCTTATGATCATTGATATTTCTTAAAAGACCGTGCATTTATTGAAATGAAAAAATACACAAACCAATCACACTCTTGTAAAAATCTGCATGTTGTATACGTTTTGTCCACTAGATGGACTAGTAGAGAAAATGAAGTTTCACATGAGGCCTTGTCTATATGAGACATTCTGATGAAAGGCCTCAAGTCCTCCAGAAAGCCTCATCTGGCCATCACTAGCTTAGAGGATTGCAAAGAAAAGTTCGGTCAAGAACTTGAGAGAACCACCATACAAGCCACTCCTGAACCAAAGTCAGAAGGGACTTAACTGGATTAATGAGAAAAATAGCTGCACTGTTGCTCAGTGGTCCAAAGTCCTCTGTTCTTGTGAAAAGAAAAATTGCTTTCAAATCGATCGCAGAAAAAGAGTGGTGAAGCACAGAAGCCAAATTTGCTTTTATTATGAAAAACGGGACAACAGGAAGTGCTTTCCACCCATGACCACACTCCGGCATAGTAGGTGGCGGTAATGCACCTAAATCGCTAGATGCCACCCGCCTTTAATCGGAAAAAGAAGAAGATTAGGAAGTGTTCCGTGAACTTGCGGTCGTGTGGATAAAATTGGCGACGTCCTTGTTGCCAGTGTGGCGTTCGTAACATTTTAACAGCATTAGGCGTTTACATGTGGGTCGAGCTGATCGACAGGATTGCTTTGTAGTGACATTTTCAACGCTTTCATCATGATTTCCCTCATCAAAGCAGGTGCAGGCGGACTGACTGAAATAATTTGGAGAACCTACGGTTATCACCAAGGTAACAAGCTAGTTAACGTTTATTCTCTAACAAAAAGACCTGTAATAATTCTTTACTGGTTTACGGTTTCCATTCTCTGACTCGCTGCCTGTAATCACTGTCTTCGTGTGACTTTGACAGACAGAAACAAACCTCAAGCCACAAATTTAG